>CM055885.1:1705000-2305000 GCA_029582165.1 Portulaca oleracea | reverse complement strand
GCTAGGTGACTGTCCATGGATCTGCCGTCCACTGGCGCAGCTCACGATTACGGGTCGGCTCTGATACCATCTGTGATGCCCCGATACCGTCCCGGGCCGCTGACATTGCCGATAACTACTTCAAGGATCGCTAACTGGCCCCACAAATCACCATGAGTCTTTCCAGCGTGCTTCGTCCTCGCTCACACGCTGCCTCAGAAAACTTCCCAGGAGGTCACCCATCCTTTTGACTACTCCCAGCCAAGCACGCTTAACTGAGAAGTTCCCAACGGATGAGCTACCATAAAAGAAGGTGTACCTTGGTGATATAAGTAGTCATTTCAATCCCTTTAAGCCACACTTAACCATATACCCGGGGTATTCCATGTGGTCACTAAGGTATCCCACACCTGTTTAGCTGTATCACAACCAGAGATAAATTCAAACTCATTAGAATCAAGTCCACAGTAAAGGATATGTAATGATTTAACATTTTTATCCGCCTTTTCTGCTTATTTAGCATAATACTTGGATCTATCTTTGGGTTTCATGATTTCTCTAATAGTGATCATGGGGACAAAGTCTCCATTCTCGATTCTGTCCCAAAGGTCATAGTCTTCATCCATGATGAATGTCCTTATACGCTTCTTCCAGTGTGCAAAGTTTGATCCTCTGAATGAAGGAGGACTGTTCATGCAACGTCCTTGCCCTATATCACCATCTTCGTTCCTAGCCATGATCTTTACCACAGAGCGGTTAGTCTCTGAATCTTCAGTGGCCCAAACTCTGATATCAATTGAAAGAACCCTAGAGGGGGGTGAATAGGGTTATGAAATTTTCTCCACAAAATAGCAACTGGGTAAAGGACGTTAGGATCTTAATCCTTCTAGATTAAGATTCAATAAACGATAAAGGCAGTTTAAGCTTTAAAGCGAGGAACAACAAAAGTAAACTGAATAACCTCATTTATCTTATTGAACTGGAACACAGAATAACCCAAGGTGAAGGACCTTAGGGTTTACAGCAGAACCTAGAGCCTTTCAATGGACGCTTCTTATTTTCTGGAAAACACCCACCAAACTCAACTTTGGTGTAATCACTGATCGATCCTAAGTCCTTCTAGGAATCGATTACAAGAGTATCAGTGAAATCCTAATTCCGTTAAGGAATTGATTACAGTCAAACACAATCTCACTCAAACTCGGTTATCTCACTCAAAAGAAAACTCAATCAAAATAGAGAACACTCTTCTTGTTTTGAACACCCGATTTCTTTGATGGGATCGTTAAATTTCTTTGTCCTTGATGGTCTTCTATTTATGCTGATTTCAGTCGTATATAGTCGTTTGAAGGATAGCTTCATTCAGATACTTTCCTTCCTTCAAGCCTGATAACTTCCTTAGTCAACAACTTCCTTCTTTATCTTGATTCTGGAAATCTTCAGCCATATCTTCCTTCCATGTCATTAATCAATTGTTTCCTGAAATAAGAAAAGTCACAATTAATTAGTCTGGTTTATAAAAGGGTAGAAAAATGATGTAAATCTTTCAAGAATATATTCCATAAACTTCCCTGATATTTTGCTCCTTTTATCTTTCACGACAAAGCTTCTCGTCTGGGGTAAACGTCCTTATAATGCTATGAGTAAACGTCCTTATGATGCCCTAGGTGAATGTCCTTCTACCTGCTTTGAGATTTCTTTCCTTGCGCATCATATCTTTTCTAGCTATTCGAATTTTGGCTTTCATTCAAAACTGATTCAGTGCCAAGGTCCTTGAGCCTGAGCTATCAATGTCCTTTAGGGGATTCTAACATATGTGTACGTGAAAATTATTTCAATTTATTTCTCTAATAATTATGATTACAAAAGAAGATATTGCAAGCTATGTACATATATATATGTTAATCAGTGTGTTTATTGAAACGTGTTTATATTGCGGAAATACATGAATAATGATATTAAAACTTTTGTCAATTATATTAAATACTAGATATATATTTGTAGTTATTATAATTTATTCATATAATTATTTTAAATAAATTAATAAATAATATACCATACATTACACGGATAAAAAAATTAGTATAATAACAAACTCCTAATGTTAGTGACAATACAAATCATCGTTGGAGTCGTAGTTGCTCCCAGAGTTAATGAAAGGGTATCAAAGTTTACTAACTAACTAACTAATTAATTGATAAGTTTGCTTTAATGCAATGCCAAAGCAACCAATAGTATTATTAAATTGTTTTAACAATTTCAGAATTATCCAAAACTGACTAGGACTTTGGATTACCTTGTTTTTGCAACCACAAAAAATGTATATAAAAATAAATGATTAACAAACAATTTGGAACTTTTTAACTATTTTAAATGAAGAATTAAGAAGTGTTGGTCCATTCATACACCCAAGTCAGACGATCTTAATTAATTGGTCGAACATGGTGCACGTTTTCCACCATAATGTATATTAGACTAAACTATAAACAAACATTCTTGTCGATGAATTTCAATATATGGTGAAGTCATTGTATGGCGTGAACATCTATACATTTATACATTCGTACTTACGATGAAAACGTTCCCTATTTTCATTACAAATTGCACTACTTAAATATAGCATGAGTATTACAAGTTTGTATTGACAATTTAATGTTATAATATGGTGGCTCAGGGAAAAATGGTGAAAAAGAAAAAAAATATTAATTTTAATGTGTTAACTATGTTCTTTTTGTTGTGTTGTTTTAGTTGTCCTGCTTCTTTGTTGGTTGTTGTATTTCGCTATTCTTTCTCTGCGGTTTCGTTGCGCTGGTCTTGTCTCTTTTGCCGCTATTGGATTTCACTAATAAAAAAAATAAAAAATTAATTTTGTACATTGAACTGAAAGTTTAAATTCTTGATCACGTTAGTTCCATGGAGTTATGTTGAATATGATTTATTAGATTTCAATCTCAAAAGCCCTATATTTACTTACGCAAGGTAAACAGGTCCTTTGAAATACCTACATTTCAAGCACAATGACATTCGCATGGATAGTCATATTAGAGTATAATACATTATATTGGATGTAAACTATGAGTTTAAGTTGTTTTTTGAGATCAGAGTACAACTTCAAATAAGTAATGAAAATTCTAAAAAACCAGGAAATTATGTAGTGTAATTGCGTTAATAAATAAATAGCAATTAATTAGCATGCATGCATACAACAAACAACAACAACAACCAAACTGTAGAATATTCCCGTTAAAGTGGGGTATGAGGGGGTCCCTATGCTGGCAGCCTTCCCGACTCCCCTCCCCCAAAAAATTCTATAGAATGCGTGGAGATGTTGATTCCAATGGAGGAAATTAAAATTCTTTCAGAAAACAAACACCAACTGAAAAGAAAACCATTTTTGCAAAACCAATTAGAAACCTAAGAAGAAAGAGAATAAAAGATAAAGACAAATCCATACTCATACGCCAGCATGAATGATGGTTATTCAGTAATGTGTGTTTGATATACCTAAAAAGCATAACCTTGGAAGGCACAAAAACACAAAATATAAAAGCAACACTATGTGTTTTGCCTCTACGTACTCACACCCTCACCCAAATACCTTAATCCTAGCATGTCAAGTGCCCTATCAAGTGTTATGTCCTCCACTAAGTCTACATACTTCAAATCACCTCTAATCACCTATCTCATGACTTCTTAGGCATGGCACGCCAACAATGAAATAATGACAGTATAATCTTTTCACAACTTCGAATAAGAGCATTAACCCTCCTCCTATATTCTCTCAGAGCTTATCCTCTATAGTAGGTGCACCTGATTGATGGAGATCTAGCCATCCCTCCATCATTATTCACTCCTAATGATGGAAATCATGTTATAATAGTGCAAACATGCTATGTAGCTGACCAAGAACCAAGCAACATAATTTAGGTTCGAAGTAGTTTTCATGTTGTTTAATACCCAATATGTTTTTGTGTATATCTATTAATTGAGGTTTATTGAGAACAATCCTTGGGTGACTTTTAAGGGATATGTTTAAGCTTTCCAAAGAGCTATCAAGCATCCAATTTGAAGTTCATTTGCCAATCCAACCAATGCAGTCTATCTGGGTGTGTTCGATATGAGTTAGATTTCAAAAAATTACTCGGAGGTACCCTAACTTTTGGTGAAATGTTTTTCAGGTACCCCAAATTTTCAAAACTCGTTTTGGGGTACCCTTACTTTTTGGGTTAGAAATTATTAGGTGCTTTTTCGGTCATCAATTTGGTTAAGTGACCGAAATACCCTTGTTCTTGCATTTTTGAGAAATACCCTTAAAGAAGAAGAATAAGGGTATTTCGGTCACTTAATAAAATTGATGGCCGGAAAAGCACCAAATAATCATTAACCCAAAAAGTAAGGGGTACCTCAAAATTAGTTTTGAAAAGTTGGGGTACCGAAAAATAGTTTCCCCAAATATTGGGGTACCTCCGAGTAATTTTTTGGTTAGATTTGCATGGTTTGGAATTTTGTGTTTGTTTAGTTGTACTTTTGTCCTTTCACTTGAGTTTTGAATTTCCATTGTTGTTATGAGTCATATATGTGATGCATCTGCTTGTTGATGACTACCGAGGGTGAATCTATGCATGGAAGATGAAATATGCAAGTAACTTGTGTTGGTCTAATCATAAGCTTTCATTTTACAACTTGGGTATGGTTGAATGTTATTACTCCATCTTATATGACTCAGTAAGGTAGATAACTTAAGCAACTGATTTTGATGTAATTAGGTTTAACTAATCTTGTGTTAAGGTTGCTACATGCGTAGGAAATCTCAACTGCTTACTTCAGCTAATTGTTAGCTTGCTTACTGGCTACCTTTTATAAGTACTCATACCATATATGATTTACCGCCCTTGGTTGTGATCCTAGGGAGATTAGCAAGTCCAACCCTTGTGATTCATATCTGTGGTATTTATGTATCAAACATAAATGGCTTGTTTTATCTTTCCGTCATTTGTTTTTCTTTCCTTGATTTGAGCATATAGCTTGGATTATTGGAAATCACCCCTCGTTTCTTTGAGTGTTGCGTTGGTGTGTGTCTAGCTTGGTGCATTATGATCTTGAACGAGCTACACATACATCACTAGCTTATTGCGACACACACATCGTTTCTAATCCTATCCAAATTCATGAAGCCACAAATCCATTGAACCATCATCGTTTTTGCTACATCGAACTTTTGCAAATGCGTTTTCTTTATAGCGCAACACTTTGATCAATGTATCATTACTAGCCTGATTACTACACGTTAAAATATCTAGCGTTTAGTCATATTATAGGAAACCTATACACCTTCGACTTTTCACTCTTTTGAAATTATGAGAATTAAAGGCCAATAAAAAGTTGATTAAAAATGAAAAATGTGAATAATAAAACAAAAGATGGAGAAAAAGTAAACATTAATAAAGGCGTTCATCTCTTAAAGAAATATTTTACATTTTTGATTTTCAATGGAAAGAAAAACGAAATATGTAGTAGCCGGTTTTGTATATTACTACTAGGGCCGAATATTTTGGAAAGGAGTATTGTTTGGTTTAAGTGTTAATACGAAAATATTAATTTTTTTATTTTAAATATGTAAGCATGTATTTAATAACTATTTTGTTTCATTTTTTTTCTAAAAGTAGTTATTCTACATAATTTTTCCGTTTTCTAATATCACCAATATATATTTTAAGTTGTACCGTCATGTTTGATCTAGTTTCGAGCCGAATTGATATCATCAATAAGGTGTTTTGCTTGTCTTTAATAATTAATTTAATATTTTAATTATGTTTTTACTCACTTTGCATTTTTATTAGGTTTTATCTTGTTATTATTATTATTATTATTATTGTTATTATTATTATTATTATTATTATTATTATTATTATTATTGCCAAATTGAATAAAACATATACAAATTGAAAAATAAATAAAATCATAAAACTAATTCCTAAAACCCAGCCCAATTTCGCTCCTACCATTTTCCCCTCATTCAGCCCACATAATCCCCAACCCAAAACCCGCCTAACCCGAATACCCAAACCCAAACCCATGCCCAGAAACCTAATTACCCTAACCCAGTAACCCACCCCATTTCCCCCTCACTCACACCCGAATAATTCCCCTCCCTCAAAAATCTAATTCTCATTTCCCCCTTCTCTTCGTCCCCTTTTCCCTTTCTCTTCTTCCTCTTTATTTTCTGCTTCTCTGTCTGCGCATCACACAACCAACCACACCCCACCTCCATAACAATCGAACTATATCTCTCTTCTCTTATTTTCTCATATCAACTCCATCTCCATCAGCTAAGGCAAACGATTCAGTCGGGCGTCGCACCCGAGTCACAATGGGTCGCGCCCCTGACATTGTTCTAGGGCGCTAATGCATCAGCCATGGCAAGGTGGGTAGACAAAGGTCTCACCCGCGACACTCTTATCGCGCCCGCTACAAGTTTCTATGGTGTGAAAACATCAGCCAAGGCAAGATGTCAGAGGACCGTCGCACCCGTTATATGTTGTGTCGCACCCTCGATAAGGGAGCGTCGCGCCCGCGATGGACATTAAAAGATTGACGGATGGAAGATGGCAGACCATTGTCGCGCCCAAAACCTGGCGACTTTTGCGGAAAACTGCGTGCGACGACTGGGATTAGTTTTATGGTTTGGCTGTATTTTCTTTCCTTCCATAAATACCCACATACATTCAGCACTATTATGATCAAATTTTTCATCTAGCTTTTATTAGTTAGGAGTATGATTAGAGTAGAGTTAGGTTTAATTGCTTTCTTTTATCTTGCTTTAAACTTTCTGCAAGTCTTTAATTGTTCTTCAAGCTTTCTCTAGTTTTCTTAGAAATTTGTATTCAACTTTCTTTCCAAGCAATTTCCATTGAAGCAATTCGCAAAGCTTTCTCTGTCTCTCTCTCACTTTTTGGTTTCCATTGATGCTTTGATTTCAAGCTTTCTAGTGCTAGCTATAATAAATCCAACTTTTAGTGAGTAGGAGGGCTAAGGGTAACAAATTCTACTCTCAGGTGGGGATTTAGGGATTCTTAGTAATCCAGTTCACATTTTTCTTGTTTGTTCGGGGGAAAATCCAATTGGAAGTTGAAGATTCAAGTGAAGATTTAGTGCTTTGGAGGTATAATTTCTTGTTCCCAATTTGATTGCTCATTCTAGTTTTCTCATTTATTGCTTTCTAATTGTTTTCTTCTTTCAAGCTTTCTTAGTGTTGATTGTTACTTTGAATCATGTCTAGATTAATTTAATTACTTTCTTTACATAATTTAATGCTTTCCGCACTTAAAAACCGCAACGCAAACCGATCTCATCATCAAGCCTGACACCTATCCCTGTGGATTCGACGACCCTTACTTCACAACAACCCACAAAAAATACTAGAACCGAAAAATGGCACCGCTACCGGGGATGGCATTATTTGGTAGATTAGGTTATTGGTTTATGTGTAAATAGTTTATTGCCTTCTAGATTTTTCCATGAAAATGTAGATACAAAAATCGAAAAAAAATAATTAAAAAACAAATAGAAAAAAAGAGTTATGGCTAGTCCCCGATTCCCCCAATTTGAGCTTGAAGTATTTTGGAAATATTTTGCAAGATTACATGATTACCATGCTCAATGCGAATTGTATAGTATCTTTTATGATACATTGGATATGTTGGGAATTGTTTATGAGGGTATAAATTATGAAACTCGAAATCTCTTCAATTTTTACGGATTTTTTAATTTAGGAGAATATGTTGCTTGGGAATTTCTTGAATGGTTGTCTAGGGATACTTATGAGCTTGAACAAAAAAATATTATTCCTAGTGTCCATACCATATCAAGAATACCCCCAAAATCTTTATCATCAATCTAGTGGTGGGGAGTATATGGAAAATTTTTGTGAAACCTTGCATGAACAATCATGTGATTGTTCCTTGCATTTTGATGGACAATCTTATGGTAGGGGTTATGTGGAAAATTCTTATGATCTTCCGCCGTGCGATATTGTTGAGTCTCACCCTTTGTGCTCATATTGTGATTCTCCGTACCATGACTATGATTCTTGTTTTCAACCTAAAGTGGATGAATTATGTACGAAAATAACTGAGTGCATGTGTGAATTTTTACATGAGACTAGTCTTAGGGTAGAAACTTCTTCTTCACAAGTGGTTGAGTCGATAGTTGAAGTAGAACATTCGTCATCTTTGAGTCTTGAAATGCATGACGATTCTTCTTTATATGATTATGATGAGGATGATGGCTACTACAACAGACCTAGTCTTGCATGCATCGGGCTTAGCCATTCCTTAGCTGTAGCTGCATCTAGTGAGCATGAGAAACATGATGATTTTGTGTGTGATGATGAAGAACTTGATGAAAACATGCTTGATGATGAACCATTGTCCAAACCGTTATCCATGCTTGTATGTGAAGAGAAGGTTGAGTCCAATGATTGCGATGAAGCTTGTGATGCAATTGAACATGAACTTGTTGAGAGTGAAATAGAATCCTCTGTGATTGAATGTGTGCTTGATACTAAATTATTCACTTTCATTGAGAATCATTATATTAGTGAGGCATTAGCTACCCTTTCCTGCGAGTCCATTGATGTGAAATCTTGTGATGATGAACTTGAGTC
Organism: Portulaca oleracea; assembly: GCA_029582165.1. Taxonomy (NCBI): domain Eukaryota; kingdom Viridiplantae; phylum Streptophyta; class Magnoliopsida; order Caryophyllales; family Portulacaceae; genus Portulaca; species Portulaca oleracea. The sequence goes on along the minus strand of CM055885.1, from coordinate 2,296,356 downwards.
TTTGGGGATTGATCCTAAGTGTTTGAACTTGGTTTGTGACAATGGTATTTTTTATGGTGATATGCTTTTTGAGTCATTGTTTGCATCCAAGTCTGTGCATGAGCAAGTTAAGGATTGTGTTATTGCCCCCTCCCGTTGATTTGCATACTCAATCTCCATTTACAAGTCAATGGTAGGAATCATTTGTCATGTCTCCTTTTAAGGTGCCTAGGAAAGTTGAGTACATTCCTGTAGTCTGTCCTTTCTATGACTTTTCTAAGGCATTCAATAAACTGTTGAGAGCACTAATGTTTGTTGATATAATTTTGAGAGTGTGCTCCTATGTTCACCATTTTGAGATGCATGCACGAATGCATGACTTGTTACTATGGGCATTGAATCGTTCTTACATGGTGCCCAATATCTTGAGGTGAGATGGAGTGGCTGAGGCTCCATGGACGGTTGTATTATTCTGAGACTTCAATGTTTGGGTATACTCAGTACCCGACCAGGTAATATCGTTCCCTTCTCTTGCTAATACAATTAGTAAGTTAGCTTTCTTTTCTTCTTTGTTTTCTTTTTGTGTGATTCTTTTTCTTTCCTTTTGGAGTGCTTGCTTACCTTACTTCTGTTTCCATTGAGGACATTGCAACCTGTTTGTGTGGGAGTACGGGGTAGTATGCATTCCGACTTTTGAGTCTAAGAAAAAAAAAGAGTGAGATTCATTTTGTAAATATTTTGGTTTTTCTTTAGTCCTTTAGTTAGTAGTGTCTAGTATATATTTTTATTTTTCTTTTAATCTTGCTTGCCAAGTTCTAAATATTTAGATGAGTTTAAATTGTATACCCCAACCTTATGCTTGGTGCTTTTGGATCGCAGATTGGGTATGCTTTAATTGAAGACCTCGAGGTAACCTCCTTCAGTCCTCTCTTTGAGTGTATATATTCTTTATCCATGTTGCATGCTCGATTTTTCCTTTTGGGTGGCGAACCCCTTGACTGTGAATGTTAGGATTACCTTGTTGTTGGAGCCGTGTGGGCTCGGGTCACCACCACTTTTTATATGATAGGTGTTTTGTATATATGCTTTTCTTAGGTTTTCTACCTTACTTGTGACAACCCTTCTCACAATGGGGACATTGTGATGTTTTGTGTGGGAGTGGGGGTGATATTTTTAATGTTCATGGGTAGACAACCTAGTATTTTGATTTTGCTTTTCGTAGTTTTTGCTAAAATTTGAAAAATTTGTTGTGAAAAAAGGAGAAAAAAAGGGAGTGAAAGACCTTTTAAAGTTTTCGTTTTTCTTTTGTTTTTACTTTGTTTTTAGGATAAGTGTAGTCAGCGCTTAGAAAACTCTCTTATTCTCCTTGAAAGCAACCCATATGAACATTATTCCTTAGTTCAAGTATTGTCATGACTCATTTGTGTAGATTCCCTTCGTTAAATGCTTAATAAGATCCTTGATTCTTTCACATTCTTCTTGAAATTGAGAGACTTTAGTAGATAGCTTCCAAGCTTGTTGAAAAGTGAAACAAAATTAAATGGAGTTAATTGGTTATTTGTCGGCTAAACCTACATGGGCTGGTGTGAGTGGGTGGCACTCACGCCCCTTAAGCAGTTTGTTTGTGAATGGAGTAGCTCGTGTTGGGAGGGTAAACCACGTTATGGGCGGTTCAATAACCTGAAAAACCCGGCATTAACCTTGAAAGTGTAATTTTAAGTTACTGGTATGAGCGGCGCGGCACTGTTACCCCTTAAGCACTTCGTTTGCGTATGGAGTAGCTCGTGTTGGGAGGGTAGACCCCGTTTTTGGGCCGTGCCATTCCCGAAAAAACTAACACCAAATTCCGTTAAGTTAAGTTGAAAATGTTGGGTCGTTAAATTCTAAAACCCAACACCAAAAAGAATCGTAATAAACGTGAAGTTCTTCCTTGCGTTTCCTGCGACCCTCACCAAGCCAAGGGCGACACAAGCGAGGGAGAACAACACTTAAATAATCTTTTGCTTTGAAACAAGCTTGGATTGTGGTTTGCTCTAGATTAATCAGATTCGATTAGATTAACACTTGCACTCGAGCACATAGGATCTTGTTTTGTAGGAGATGTTTGGGAATCGAAAACGTTAAAGATTGGAAATATCTTGAGTTCGGTGATTTGATGTGCTCATAATGATTCATTTTGGTTGATTAGTATTAATTTCTTTGCGGCGATTGCATGATTCCTAAAACAAGCAGTTTTTCTTTTCTTTCTTTTCAAAACTTGTTTTGTTTTTCACTTTCCCTTTCTCCTTTTCTTTGCCTTTTGTGGGTATAATTTCTATAATCCCTCACGAGACCCACCTCGTCCACTTGGGCAGTCAAGGGGTTTAAAGGGCTTGATGCATGTGATAAATGCATCCGCGACTCCTGTGAAAGTGAGTTAGGGTAGTTAGTTTCATTTTCTTTTTCTTCTTGTTTTAGTTTGCTCGGAGCGAGCAAGCCCTTGTGTGGGAGTGTTGTTCGGCCTCATTTCGAGCCGAATTGATATCATCTATATGGTGTTTAGCTTGTCTTTAATAATTAATTTAGTATTTTTATTATGTTTTTACGCATTTTGCATTTTTATTAGGTTTTATGTCTTTTTATTATTATTACTGCCAAATTGAATCAAAAATATACAAATTGAAAAAGAAATAAAATCCTAAAACTAATTCCTAAAACCCAGTTCAATTTCTCTCCTACCATTTCTCCCTCATTCGGCCCACATAATCCCTAGCCCGAAACCCGCCTAACCCGAATACCCAAACCCATGCCCAGAAGCCTAATTACCCTACCCAGTAACCCGCCCCATTTCCCCCTCACTCACAGCCGAATAATTCCCCTCCCTCAAAAACCTAATTATCATTTACCCCTTTTCTTTCCTCCTCTCTTCGTCCCCTATTCCCTTTCTCATCTTCCTCTCTATTTTCTCCTTCTCTGTCTGCGCATCACACAACCGACCACACCCAACCTCCATAACCATCGAACTATATCTCTCTTCTCTTCTCTTCTCATCTCCACTCCATCTCCATCAGCTAAAGCAAAAGATTCAGCCAGGCGTCGCACCCGAGTCACAATGGGTTGCGCCCGTGACATTGTTCTAGGGCGCCAATGGATCAGCCAAGGCAAGGTGGGCAGACAAAGGTTGCACCCGCGACGATCTTGTCGCGCCCACTACAAGTTTCTGTGGTGTCAAAACATCTTCCAAGGCAAGATTTCAGAGGGTCGTCACACTCGTTACACGTTGTGTCGCACCCGTGACAGGGGAGCGTCGCGCCCGCGAATGGTATTCTCGCGCCTGTGGACATTTTTCCTCGCCATTTTGGCTTCCGAACGTCCACGTTGGATTAGGGTGTGATTTGATGATTTCTGCTGGGGTTTAACCTTTGAAAAACACTTTAAGGAAAATCAAACTTACATTTCATGAATAATATTTTGTAAAATCACTTTTCCCTTTAATTAGGCATTTTATGAGTCCTTGAATTAAACCTTTAAGAGCGAACATCCACTTGTTCCAAACTCTTCTAAATTTAATCCAATTTTCTCATTTAAATGTTAGGCTCGGAAGAGAGTGATTTATGCAACTATTATTTAGAAATATAAGAGAGAAAAACCCTAAAGTTGCATCGATACATTGTAAAACCGTAGTTTATGCAATCCTCGATGTATTTTAGTTCGAAATGGGAGTCGCCACCCGACTTTTTAAGAGAAAAGCCAAGACAAAACCAAAAGGAAAATAAAGAAAGACTCCGCCTACGAAACCCAAGAATGGATTAGGGGTTAAGGCTACGAACTCGAAAAGTAAACTTTAAGAGTTCGCCTCTCAGAAAAGGAAATAGTCTACTAAATGTTTAAAATGTGCTTTTAACAAAGTTTGGAAGGGAATTGAAGGAATACTTTATAAAATTACTTCATTGAACATGCAACAAAATGTAATACAAGATAAAAAAGTACAAATATACACTTATTTACAAGAAAAGATGAACACTTAAGGACTTACATTGCTACTTTGTGGGAAAAGACCTTGCCTAGCCTTTGAATGCTTGATGAATCCTCCTTGATGCCTTCCTCTCCAAGTGCCAAGATGATGATAGAAAAGATGATGAGAAATGATAAGAACACTACTAGAAAATATGGTAAATCTAGACGCTTTTTCCCCTATTTTCAGTCAGTAAAAAGCGTTTAGAAAAATGCAGTCGACGCTTTCTAAAAGCGTCGAGATTTAGAGGGTCGAGATGTCTCGACGCTTTTTTCGTCGGGATTTCTCGACGCTTTTTTCGTCAAGGTTCAAAGAAAGATCGACGCTTTATGTAGTCGACGGCCCAAAAATTCTCGACGCTTTTTAACGTCAATAGCAATTTTAGCGGCATAAGGAGAAAGAACTTGGGCAATGATACCGACGCTAAAAAGCGTCGAGAATCTTATTTTCTGATAAAAAAAATAAATATTACATTTAAAGTTTTCTCAATGTACATATCTGCTGGCAACGACTGGCACACTTCATATATACTCTTGCAAACCTACAATACATGCACAACATTTCCATGTACGTGGTTGCAAAACTTTAATACAGATTGACTCTTCTCTCTGCTAATGGACTACCGAATGGCACAGAATCATCCACGACAATAATACAGTCTCCACTAACAACCTCCTTGACCTGATGCCATCATTCAGAGAGTAGAGTTAGCAGCAGCAATGTTATTTGTCAATAAATAAACATGACCCAAAAAATAAAAAAGAAACATAATACTTTGTTACACAGGGAGGCTAGCAGTTACCTTGCCAGTAAAATTCTGGTCATGGATAACTTTTGAATCTGAAAGAGGGGGCACGTAGTTTGTCCACATCCGGATTCGCTTCTTTTTTGCCTCAATTTCTGCTGCCTTGAGTTCCTTTCTCTCCTTCTCTTCCACCTTGTTTCCAGTCCATTGGAAGTATTTAGCTAAGCCTGCATGTTGGCATATCGTAAACAGTAAGATACTCCACCCTGGCTCTATATAGAACTTGGCTAAAGTGTAATGAGCAGCTTGTGAATGAAAAGTTGTTTGGTGCAATAAAAGTATTCAAATCCTCGAATACTTAATCTTCTGTACCACAGAATCGTACAGACTGTGATCTATACAGTAATAATCAACCATTTCTAAGCCATTAGCTATAATCACAGATTCAAAAGGAGTTCACTGACAAGTTTCGTCACCTCAGTATTGAACTTTAGCAGTCCATTTCTTTTTCATTGTTTATTCAGAACACAATGCACAGCACACCAAAGCACTCCTGAGATTCAACTTTTCAGATGATTTCAGTAAATTTCCAGCACAAGATTGGAAACTGTTTCTTGCTCCATGAGCTTCAGACAGAAACCTTATTTAAGATTCATGAAGCACTCAATAGTCCATGAGGTGCCGCATAGCCTCCATCTTATGTTGCCTTGCTCAAGGATCCAAACTTTTTTTTAAGCATGATCGAAAGGTCGATAGTCCCTAAAAATCAAAACCAAAACCAATACTCCAAAATCCCGCCACATGGCAAGGTACGTGGGGGTCGGAAGTAGTCATCATACCCCTAAATTTTACAATTTAGAGATATTGATTCCAATTGACCCAAGATTTAAAAACCATTCTCTAGCTACTACTCCATGGAAAAGAAGCAAGGGATGTTTAATGAAGTATTTGTTTTAGTCCATTACAATCTAAATTGAAACATATCTTTTCAACTATCCAAATTACGGACATATTGGTAAATGGTAATCCTTGAGGTGCATTCAAAACTCATCCTCTATTTGTTTATTTTGTTTCAACTTTCCCTCCAATTTCTACATAATTCAAAAAGGTTGCAGTGAAGACATTATTTCAACATATAATTATAGTTGACTTAAGGAAGATGGATGATAAAAATTCACATTACTTCTTTTGCTGAGTGGCAGAATAAGAATCAAATATCCAAAGTAAACAATGGAATCCAAAAGCAAGTTTGATTTGATGTTGATTGCCTGCTTCAACTTCTATGTAGCCTCTTGATGCGCCAATTCAAACTCATTAATTATGTCATCTTTAGCATTTTTTACTAATTGAAGTTAGCACTAACTTCACTATTCTAAATGGGCTTACACACACCAAAGTTATTAATTAATGCAACAGAGTGACCTGATATGCAGGTATGTGTCACAGTCAGGTCTATCATTTTATAAGACATGTAGGACGATAGAACAATGCATCCAAGTAAAAAGAACCCTAATGTAAATCCAAAGTACAAACTGTCAAAACAATCTACCCCATCGAAAGAGGAAGCGCTAAACTTCAAAGAAAAAAAACTGACGAAATTGACATAATTTGTTATTGTGATGATGTAAGTTCATCGACATACATTCTTTACACCACGGATCTTTTTCGCTCTGTTCTTTCTTTCCTTCATATGTTTTCTGGACTTCTCAACCTTGGTATCCAACCCATTCTGCATGGCATAGAGTGGTACAATAAGAAAGAGATATGCATGGCCAAGAATACAGATGACTTGAAAAGTATGAATTTACACAGGAAGATCATCTGTTTTCATTACCCTGATTGGCCTGTACTTCGGTTCGTATTTCTTGGCACTCTCAACAGAATCATAGATCAACCCAATTCCGGTAGACTTGCCTCCTCCAAAATGGTTACGGAACTTAAAGACAAAGATGGAATTGGAATCTTTCACATCGTACATCCTTGCCAGCTTCTCCTTCAATTCCGCCTTTGTACAAGAAGGTGAGCAAAGTAAGAAAACTGCAAAGCTAATCAGGAAGAATGTTTGGAAAAGCTTCCACATAAACAACTCAAAACACACTCAAGATCATAAGGTTTTCCTCAGAACAATGATAAGTAGTTTCATATCTAATGACACTGGTTTAGTCCATTTAGGCTTTCCAATCAAATAGCGGCGCAAAGATCATCCTGAATGCGAATCAGAACCCCTGGACAATGTGACTAATCCTAGTAGCGCTATGAAATAGTGCCTGGACTAAGCATGATAAACAATAATTGGTATGGCATCAAACTAGATTATATTATTACCTACACTAAGCACACAAATACACCATCTATAATGAATGGATAACCGAATTCAATCATGTTAGTAATGCTTAGACTAAGGCCAAAACATGCATCAACTTCAAATCACACACATTGCGAGTTCATTCAAAGAACAAACTCTCTGCAGATACTCAATTCTAATTTCCTACTAAATAATCTCAAATAAAAACAAACATAGAAGCCACCATGAATTTTTCTGACAATCATACTTGATTCTGACAACTTGACCAATTGCTCAAAAAATCACTAATTCAGCTAACAAAAATACGGAAAAAAAACAAATAAAGATCAAAACTTTCTTCAAAACACAACCCATATTTGCATTCAGTGTCGCCATCAGAAGTAAACAATCAGAAAACAGAAATTAGAAAAGGGGGAAAGATAGAAACCTTGGAGACATTAGGGCGGCCTGGATGGAGAACATCAATGATCTGAAATTCTAATGACAAAGTTAAAGTACAAACCTCTGAACAAATTCTTTAAGATGATATATTTTGTCATCAGAACTTGCCAATTTTGTAAGCAGTTCTACATTTCTTGCCTCACAGTCTGAGCAAGCTCTACTCGCCTCTTCTGCAGCCTCCTTTTCTGCATCTAACTTGGCCTGCATAATTTACATCGGTCAATAAAGTCACCAACATAATCTAACCTAAGTGGAAATTTATGGCATTAGTTTCCCTTTCACAAATCTTGTGCAGTTATTAATCTAATATGATAACAAACAAATCCAATGACTACAAGTCCTCCGATTCAAAAAGAAAATGGCACCACCAACTGTAAATCCCACATACACTCTGCCATAGGAAGGTTGATTGGGCAAAGGAGCCATAAGAAAACTTGGTCCCATACCAGATCACTAATCATTTAAAGTACAAAGTATACCAATCATATGAACTTCAAACTAGGAATTCTTGCAAAGTATACCAATCATATGAACTTCAAGCAGTGATGGAAATAAATGGGAACCCTTGCTCTAAGATCGACTAATTACCACTGAAGAAGATGTAATGTGCTCCATATTATTTGTTTCTTTGGCTCTGTAAACAGGATGGAGAAAATCCATTTTGATAGAAAAACACACACCTTTAGTCAACACACACTTCAGGAACCATTCAAATAAAAAGAAACAATAATAATGACTAAATAATATGACAAAGAAATTGTGAAATCAAACAAAAAAAGTCTGGTATGTATAGCACATAATACGTGCTCTTTAACATCAACAAGAAAATGGGTTAGGGTTAGGGTTTTACCATTAACAAGAAAATGGAATGATGAGGAACTCCCAGAACAGCGGGATAGTGGGTTGAAGATCGAGAACTTGGAGGTGCGACTGGAGATGGGTTGGAGAACTTGGAGGTGCGACTGGAGATGTATTCGGGAGGGAGATCTCTATGCGATGAAGAGATCTAGACGTGCGACTCAGCAGCTTGGAGAGGGAAGTGTGCCCAGCTTGGAGAAAAGGGGGCAGAGGTGCGACGTCGACAACAACTGTTGAGAAACAACATCAATTTGCAGAAATCATCACTCACAGCAGCAAAAACCAATGCTCCGAGATTTATCATCGCCTCAATACGAATCGATTCAATCGACGCAAGCTACAAACAATACAATTTCCAACGGAGCAAATTAACAAGGAGCTGTGAATTTACCTGTCACCGGCGATGGAGGAAGTGCGTCGCACGAGAATATTCCGACGGGATAAGGAAGACGCCGATGAGCGACGACGGCGTGGACCGGCGCTTCAGCAAGTCGCACGTCTTTCCGTATTTCTCTCTCTCTCTCTCCTCAGAGCTCCGATTTATAAAACACTCCTCAAAAACCTTAATCTTGGAGAAGAGGGAGCAGAGGGAGAAGAGGCGGAGGGAGAGGGAGATGAGAGAGCTGATCGAGAGAGATGGGATGTCGTCCGAGACTAGGGTTTTTGTTCACGGCCATTAAGGCGGCCTAAGTGAAATTTTCAATTCCCGCCCCTTAAAACACAAGCGGGCTTGTTAAAAATATGGGCAGGCTGAGTTAGGGCAGAATTTCGACCCTTTTTTCTGACTTCCGCCGCCTCCATCTCTTTATGACCATCATAAGCGTCTATATATTACCCAAGCTTCCAATATTTGGTCGACCCTTTATAAAACCGTCAAGCAAAAAGGGTCTAGATCTTATGTGTTTTCTAGCAGTGGAAAGAGGGTGAAAATAGAGTTGTAAGAAGGCTCTTTTTGTGATTATGGATGTGTTTAGGCTAGGGTTTTAGGTGGAGTTTGGGATGTATGAGGTAGGATATGTATTTAGGCTTTTTGAGATGGAAGAAGGATGAAGATTATGGTGGTAAGGTAGAATAGAAAGTAAATAGGATAGAAGATGGTGATGAAGAATGTAATGGAGATAAAGATTGTAGGAGAGATTAGAGAGAATGAGTAAGGGAGTAAGTGAATGAGTAAAGAGGGAGAGATGATGACTGAATTGGTGAGTTGATGAGTGAGTGAGTGAAAATGATTTGGAGAGGAGTAGTATTTAAAGGAGGAGGGAGTAGAGATACATATGTATGCATGCACTCACATAGTAATCTCTGTGCTTGTGCAGAATACCAAGGCAGAAGGGGGTGAACTTGGAGTGGACGGCAACACGTGGTCAATTGACCACGTGTGGTTGGGATGTGTAGGTCGATCGACCACTGCGCTAGGGGGGAGGTTCCCATCTCGTCCATCCATGCATGGATGGTGGTGTGTGAAGCCAATCAGCCTAGGGAAATGCAGTTTCACATTGGACGAAATGAGCATATTTTAGCTAGCTTTTTAGGTGTTTTTGGAGTGCTTTTGAGAGGATTCGATCTCACGAAATCTAGCTCATGTTTGTAGGGTTTGCATGCTTCATCTTTTTATATAAAAAAATTTACATGTAGCTTGGATGGACTACATGTGATCTTGCATGTAGCATTAAATGAACAAATACATGTAAAACGCATGTATTTATCGACTCTCTTTTATTTCTTCCGCTCTTCTTTTTATGTTATTTTATGCGTCAAAATCCCTGTGTCTACAGGAGCCCCCACTTTGATTGAGTCCGAGGATAGGACGAGAATCAAAGTAGTCTTGATTTGATGGACACCGGGTGTAGGTATGACTTTGGAGTGCAAAGCCTGAGGTGATGCTTGGAAGTTGAGTCCTGCATCACAGTTGGCGAACTTGCGACGATTGGTGATCTTGAGCAAGAATGATGCTCTACTTGCAGTGATCTCGGACGTTTGATGACATCCTACTTGACATGATCTCGGACATTTGATGACATCCTACTAGAGAAAGTGGGCAGACACTTAGAAGCTCGGTTCTGTGTCGCGGTTGGCGAACTCACGCCGATAGGTGTTCTCAGGCGAGAATGACGCCTTACTTGTTGGGGAGACTTCATAGGATGCGATGGCGATGGCTCTTGGGGTTAATCTTCTGGTCTTTCCCGGTGTCGATGTTGATATTTGTTAGCATGTTTGATGCCGAAGGACTTCATCGATCGCGATGTCGATGGCCTGGGGGGTTGAGACTTCATCGAAACTCTGCCGATGGATCAAGATTGGGACTGCATCGAGACTCTGCCGATGGCCCTGGTTGTCGAGGCTTCACCGAAACTCTGTCGGTGCCTCAGGATTGATGATGATGATGGTGACAATTCAATGTCGAGGGACTTCACTGATCGTGGCCCTTATTTTCTTGCAAAACACAACAATAGTTTTTGTCAGTTCTGATGAATTTTAAAATTTTCATCCGGGAAACTTACGTCGGGTTGCAGCTACACAGCCATTGGGACCTGTTCCCTTTTTGGGAAATGGATGCTTCTTTTTGAAAAGAACACAATCTCTTGTTGGGCACGCCTTGTGCTTGACCATGCATGGCTTTGGGAAGATGCATGCTAGTGAGAAGATGACAAAAGAAGAAGAAGACAAAGGCTCCTCCTCTCATAGGCCGACCGGCCTAGAACCTTGGGAAGGAATCTTTTGGCTCTTACGAGGCCGGTTTTGCAGGCCATGCAGGAGACCATTCAACGCAATAATTGTGGTTGGTATTGTAGGCCGATCAGCCTCCACTAGGAGCCAGTGATGAGCTGACACGTGGCAGTGAGACCTCACTCATTTTGCCTATAAATGAGGTTCAAGCTCGACATTCTTTCATCATGCATAGCCGATTTCCTTCTTCTTGGTTCTTATTCTCTCTAAAAATCTTTTTGGGTGTTTTTGAATTTCTTCACGAGAATATGAATTTTTTTCAGAGGGGCGCAGACGTGCTACTCAACCAGCAATTCAAGAGCGTCCGTACGTAAGGACACTGCAGCTGGAGTATCCTAGCAGGGACTTCATTCCGGCTCAGTTGGTCTTTTGCCAAGATGAGCATGCATGGTTCTTTCGCTCTCATGACTCGGTATGCTCCCTCTAACTTCACGTAGCATGTTTCACCTTTCCAATTACTTTGCATGCTATTTATCACAGTTCTTTAAGCTGAATCCTAAAGCAACCTTAGTTACCTTGAATTTTGCTTAAAGTACTTTACACCTTAGATTCTTCTTTTGACTTTATTGTAGGTTCAAGGCATGTGGGAGTATTCAAGGTGTAATAACCTTGTCCTTCCATGCAATGGTGGGCGCATTTTATTCGAGCGTCGTGAGGGATGCTGATTTTGACCCTTTTCTAGACTAAACCGAGGGCATGGAAAATCCATAGCAGCAAGAGGACATACGGCCGAGCTATCGTGGAGCATTTCTAGGATTCTACAAACACGTTTCACCTCCCAGTTGGGGAGATGATGCTCACTCCTTTTGACTTCGTGATGGTTATAGGTCTTAGCTGGGGCGCCCAGCTACTGGAGTTTTAGAAGGATGCTGACCCTCGCATTCATACGCTTTTGCAACCTGTTATTGCGCTGGCGGGACGAATTGGCAGCCTGCGGTACTCACATCTGGCGGCCGTTATAAAAAGTGAAGGATTTGGGAGCCTTCCACTTCCTCAGCGTCAATTCATTGTGCTGGTGCACTTCATCAATGCAACAATATTTGCAAACCGTGGAGACACTATCACTCTCTCCTGGGCGCATCACCTCCTGAATTTCGGCGAGATTAGACTTTTCAACTGGGCAGCTGCTTCTTATGCTCATTGGGTCAGGGGAATGCGGGTTGCTTATCGACCCACCAGTTGTGACACAGTGGCACGTACAAGGGCGACGGAGGCTAAGAGGCTCAACCTGGGGAGCAGCCTTTGGCGAGTCTTGGAGGTATGCTCCAAGATTTTTTCTATTTAGAAATTTGTAATGTGCAAATTTCTTTTTTGTTAAGAACCTTCCCTGGTGTGCAAGTGTGGGTTATGGCCTATTTCCTTCCTGCAGTTGGTGGAACCAATAATGGCGATATACGCGTCCGGGCTGCTCGGCGATGGTCAGAAACATTAGGCTACCATCAGTTAAAATTCCATTTAAAGGATTTGAATGGGCTTAGAAGGATCATTGACAACCTCAGACTGGTATGTCTTGCTGTTTTTTCTTTTTTTTTGTTTGTTATTGTAATTTTCTCTTTTCGGGCCTTTGGTGATGACTGTCACTGCAGGAGGACATTGTCCGATTCCCATAGAATCGATATAACTTGGAGGACCTTCATTATGATATTCGCCTTGCCAGGGAAGTAAGCGAGCGTCGCTTGTTGTTGGAGGGTCCTTCTGGTCTCACCTCCTATTTGGGGGAACACTTCTTCTTTCAACTTACTGGGGAATGGCCTCCTAGAGTTCCAATGGATCCTCCCGAGCTTATCTTTGATAGGCAAGCCTTGGCGGCGGATGAAATAGCTCGGCTGATGGCTGGTGAACCAGCGGTCAATTTTGATGTACCGACGGATGACTTGGAAGAAACGACTCTTCAGCATAGAGGACGCCTTGCTTTTGCTCAAGTTTTAGCATTTCCTCCTTTTTTTTGCGTTAATACTGCAGATTCCTGGCATTCTAACGACGTTTGCACTTTTGTAGCTAGGAGGATACTATGATCCTCTCCTGGATCAGCATGCAGAGGAACCTGAGAAGGCGGAGGGTGAAGATATGTTGTTCGGATTTATCCCGCTCGTGCCTAATGATCATGAAGTGCTGCAGTTCTTTGATGCAAACCCGGTAAGTTGCAAACTTGACCACCTTTAATCCTGCACTGTTGATTCTTATGGATCTTCCTTTCGTACAGCAAGCGTACGCCCATAACCATTTTCTGTTAAGGGAAGGCATCACGGCTCGGGCGTTCATCGATCAGAACTTCGAAAATGGTCAATATCGGGGTCTGATGCCGGCTGCTGGTGATGAAGACAGCGAGGCTCACTCCCATGTGAGTTTTCCACGTTCTGGAGGCTCGTCAAGACGTCCTCCTTGCCACTCTTCAGCAAGAGAAACAGGTATTAGAAGTTCGCGCGGAGATCCAAGGGCAAGACCATCTAGGCGCATGGATCAAAGTCTGATGAGTGTGCCATGCGATCCCTATGCCAGCTCTTCACGACGAAGGTGTCCTGATATCCCGGAGTTCATGGTGGTAGACTGCTCGGAATCTAGTGGATTCCAAGGTTCAATGGAGAGAGTGCCTAGTCCATGGGCGCCTCAGTATCATGCTCAATCTATTGTCCCTTACAGTCAGCCCCCTAACTTCAGCCAGGGTTATCCAGGCTCTGGTTTTCATGGTATGCCTTCTGTCCAATTCCTGCCTGGTCCTTCTGGAACTCAAGACGATCCACAGTCGGACTCTTTTGCTGATGCGAATGTCATGAGCTTGTTTGGCAACGGGAGATTCGGTTGGAACTTTTAGGCATTGCAGCAGGGCTTTCCCTTCTTCTCTTTTCTTCTTCTTTTTTTTTGTTTGTTTTTTTTTTATGCAATGTGAAAGAAGTACCATGTAGTAAAGAAATGCGCAGTTAAATGCAATCGGACAAACTCGATTTTATGTGATTTTGACTCTCTAATGATGCGACATGCAAGCTCCCATTTTTATTTATTTTTGGGTCAACCTCTGACTGTTTACAAAGGAGAGATAATAAAAAGAATAATGTACAACATAAATTACAATTTCTAAAACTAAAAGAGGAAGATAAAATTACATTTTTACACTAGTAAATGAAAAAGAAAAATAAAATACTATGCAAACACGTAGAAACCCATGCACAAACGCGTCTGTTTTTCTCTGAATGCATGCATGTAGGGGAGTGAACTCACAAACGAGTTCATCCCCTCTGTGTAGTGATTGGTCGGCCTACACACGGTGCCAGGCACCGTGGTTCATCCGAATGCGTGTTGCCGGATGCCATGTACATCCCCTTCATCCAGTTGACCAACTGTGTACTGGGCAGAACCGTAGCTATTTAAGCTTGTTCCATTGTTTTGAGATTTCATCCCTTCCTTGTTCTCTTTCAACCCTCCTCATCTTGCTTGCAATTATGGCTTTTGAAAGAAAACTCAACTCATGGATGAACACACTTACCAAACCCGAAAAACGGCTCCTCACTTACTACAATTTGTCCCTTATTTTGAGCTTAAAGCAAGTGAAAATCGACTGGGTGTTCCTCAAAGCGGCCCTGACCTTTTGGGACCCTATGTTCCATGTCTTTCGCTTCTCCTAGAATGAATTGTGCCCTCTTCCTGAAGAGTGGGCTTGCATGTTCAAGTTCGATCTTTATGCTCTACCAACAACTCCTTCCCTTTCTCACAACCATCGTGAAAAATTCGAGGAATTAACGAACTTTAATCATCGAGCATTGGGGAACATCTTGATTGGCAACAAGGTTAATTTGCAAGCTCTAGTGGAATTCTTCCAATCACCTGAAGCGCTTAGACTCAACCCGGCGTTGCTAGTGCGAGGTTTAGTCGTTTGCATTCTTTCCGGATTTTTATTTTATCACGGCGGTTCGGGTTTTGCAACTATCTCTCTCATCCATGTCATAGATAAGATGTCTTGGGGTTATAACCCTGCTCCAATGATGATCACCGAGACACTCCTTGGTCTCGATTCATGGGCTACGACGCAGACCTTTCGCTGAAGTCCCCTCGCTCTTCAAGTGAGTATCGACACCTTTTCTTTTTCTTTTGTTCTTTCCTTTTTTCTATATATATATTTTTATAAAATTTTTTTATTTTGCGTGGATTATCCGAGTAATCCATGGGAGTGTGTCGATTTTTCTCTCTTTTTTTTTTTGTTTTTGGTTGTAATATTTTTTTTGTGCACCCAAATTTCTCACTTTCCTTCCTCCGCCTGTAGAAGTAGCTTATGGAGCATTTGGACATGATCTTCTCTCCCATTACTTCTTCGGAACTAGCGAACTTTTGCCAACGCAAAAGGAAGTTCGACACCCGCCGCAATTTTGATAAGTGGGTCATTTTCCTCAAGAATCACAAGGAAATCCGTTGGTGGTTTCAATGGTGGAAAGTGCCTTGTTTTTTGAGCCACTCTCGTAAAACGACCCACATCACTCTGCTTGGCCTTACGGAGCTTACATATTATTTCCCTGATCGGGTCATGCGGCAAATGGGGCATCTTCAAGACATTCCTTTTCTTCCGTGCGAAATCCTCGACCTTACCCATCTCCAAGGGTCGGTGATCGAATCGTGGATAAAATATTGGAAGAAGCGGGCTGAAAAGGAAGCACCTACTCCTAACCGCATCTCTACTACCTCAACAGACGGTTATCAGAGTTGGCTTGCTACTACTATCGGCACTATCAATTGGTATGAAAGAACGTCGCGCTCACCTCTTTGAGACACCCCGAAACTGAAGAGCATCACTGTGGGTAACGATCCTAGATCGGGATCTAAAGAAGAAACGCACCCAAACAAGGAAAAACAAGCAAATCCGACCGAATGAGCACTAATGAGCCCACATCGACTCCAACTCAACTAGGACTAGACTTAGTATTTAAATAAGTAGGATGGAGAGAAAGAAATGTAATGAAGGAAATGCGTGTGCAATGTATTTTTATTTATTTGATGTTTTCCCTTTAGAAAATTGATAAAACAAAAATGTATTAAAAAGATGTACTCCTTTTATTGATATAAGAAGTAAGGTATTACATTTATGTTTTATAAGAACTAGCTAACACAAGCCATGTTCATCTTTTCGTCCTTCAAAAGCATGACTTCGGCGGCAACACTTTCATTCTCTCCTTTTACGGTTTTACCTAACTTGTCCCGAAGGATTTTGAAGTTAGTCTCTGATTTTTCTTTTCTCTCTTTTTCTCTTTTTTTTAACTTTCATTTTGCCTGACCTGCCTCAAAAAGGTTTTAAAGTCAGCCTCTCATTTTTCTTTTTCTTTTCTTTTTCTCTCATAAGCCAGTGGCCTGTTGGCAGTTCGGTTGCTCGCTTTTATAAGATAGTGCATGTCTAAGTAGCTAAGGATACAAACTCTTAGAGGCTTAAACATAATATCGTGTCATTTGATCCAAGTTCACAAGCTGACTCAGCTCCTCTCCCTTGGGCGTGGCTAATCGGGCGACACCCCCTGGAGTAATAGATATAATGACGTAGGGACCCTTCTAGTTTGGGGTAAACTTGCCTCGAGGATCCTGACATGCTGCTCTCATTTCTTGCAACACTAGATCTCCCTCTACTAAATCCCGATCTTTGACTTTTTTATTGAATGTCGGGGAAATTTGATTCTGATAAAGCTGGATATTATGTAGAGCACAGAGTCGTCTTTCATCCAACAAAACCAACTCCTCATATCTAGCTTGGGCCCACTCGGCCTCAGGGATTTGACTTTCAGCAATGATCCTTAAAGAAGGAACGAGAAGTTCTACTGGCAAGACTGCTTCCATCCCGTACACCATAGAGTACGGCGTAGCTCCAGTTGCAGTCCGAATTGACGTTCGATATCCCCATAGTGCAAAAAGAAGCTTGTCGGGCCAATCTTTATAAGTGACGGTCATCTTCTTAATGATTTTTACCAGAGTTTTGTTTACAGACTCCACCACTCCATTGGTTTGGGGCCGATAAGAAGAAGCATGGTGATGTCGGACTTCGTACTTGGCCAAGAAAGCTGCAAACTCGCCCATGAAATGGCTCCCATTGTCACTCATCACCTCATGTGGCACCCCGTATCTACAAATGATGTTCCTCAGCATGTACTTGGCCACATGCTTCGAAGTGATTTTTGAGTATGAGGCAACTTCTACCCATTTAGTAAAGTACTCCACAGCTACCAACACGTATTAATGTCCTCTTGTGCCTTGGGGCGTCACCTTCCCTATAATGTCGATTCCCCATACTTAAAATGGCCAAGGTGAGGCCAAAGTGGTCAAATAAGAGGACGGTTGATGCTTGAGATCAGCATACTCTTGACATTTCTGACATTTCTTCACAAATTGGAGACAATCGGACTCCATAGTCGACCAGAAATACCTTGCTCTCTGGATCTTCTTAACCAACATTCTACCGTTCATATGCGGTCCACGCTCCCCTCCATGAGTGGATTTCATCAATTCCTCAGCTTCTTCCTTATCAACACATAAGAGGTTTATCCCTGTAGTAGTCTTCTTGTACAAACGATCCTGACTAATGCAATATTGAGAGGCCACAAACCGGATAGCCCTCCTGGCTCGACGCTCGGATTTGGCGGGTATGAACCGTCTTTCAGAAATGCATAAAAATCAAAGAACCGTGCATTAGTTCTGACCAAACTGATCATTAGTTGTTGATGAGCAGGAAAATCCCTCCTCTCTACTGTCACTACTAGGGCTTGATCCTTTTCAGGTATAGCCACCATGGATGAAAGCTTGGCTAGCGCATCAGCTAGCTCATTGTAACCTGGCGGTAGATACTTGAACTCAATATGGTCGAACTTCTCAGCTAATTTGGACAAATGTTGTCGGTAAAGTGCCAAAGATTCACTCTTCACCTTCCATATACTAGTAGCTTGATTGACGATCAGACTGGAGTCCTCAAACACTCGTAGCCTTTTGATTCCCATCTCCAGGGCCATACGCAAGCCCAAAATGCAAGCTTCATACTTAACATTATTATTAGTAGCTTCAAAGTCAAGTTTGACCGCCAAAGGAAAGTGTATGTCTTCGGGAAAGACTAAAAGAGCTCCGACCCCGCGTCCCATCTAATTAGCAGCACCATCAAAGTATAACTTCCAAGTTTCCTCTTCAACTTGAAATATCTGTTCATCACTATACTCCAAGCGCCCAGGATAAGGGCTTTTTGTAGGAAACTCAGCCAAGAAATCGGAGACTGCACGCCCCTTTATGGATTTCTGTGGTCGAAAATACAGATCAAACATGGATAACATGACTACGCATCGAGCAATCCTGCTGTTGATAGTAGGTTGTTCCATGATGTACTTGACCGGATTACATGTTGCAATCACATACACAGTGTTTAAGAGTATATAGTGGTGAAGCTTCTTTGTAGACCATACTATAGCCAATGTTATCTTCTCAATCTTTGAATAGCGAGACTCACACCCCAGAAACTTCTTGCTGACGTAATAGATAACCCGCTCAAGACCATCACTTTCTTGTGCTAGCATAGCGCCCATAGCACTTGAACTGATAATGAGGTAAAACAACAATGGTTTCCCAGAGATATGCGGGACTAGTAGTGGTGGATTAGTCAAGTCGGCCTTAACCTTCTCAATTGCCTCCTGACATTGGTCATCCCATTTGATCGTTGCTCCCTTCTTCAGCTTCTTGAATAATGGTTCGCAAGTTATTGTGAGCTTGGAAATGAATCTACTCAAATAATGCACTCGCCCTAGGAAACCACGAATCTCCTTTTCTGTCCGAGGTGGAGGCATGTCTTGAATTGCTTTAATCTTGGATAGATCAACCTCTACCCGCGTTCACTAACGATATAACCCAGCAACTTTCCCGAGCTTACTCCAAACGCACATTTCTGCGGATTCAACCTCATGTTGTACTTGCGAAGCCTAAGGAAGAACTTGCATAAGTTTGGAATGTGATCCTCACGCTTCTTCAACTTGACAATCATGTCGTCCACATATACCTCAACTTCTACGTGGATCATGTCATGTAGCAGGGTAGCGGCGGTGCGTTGGTAAGTAGCACCAGCGTTCTTTTGTCCGAAAGGCATGATAGTGTAACAGAAAGTTTCCCACAGAGTGATAAATGACATTT
The DNA here is from genome assembly GCA_029582165.1 of Portulaca oleracea. Taxonomy (NCBI): domain Eukaryota; kingdom Viridiplantae; phylum Streptophyta; class Magnoliopsida; order Caryophyllales; family Portulacaceae; genus Portulaca; species Portulaca oleracea. Next base: position 2,277,177 of record CM055885.1, on the reverse strand, counting down.
TCTCCATATCTTCTTCAGCCATTTTGATCTGTTTATAACCAGCATACCCATCCATGGTGTCAGTAGCTCATGTCCGCAAGTGTGATCAACCAAAACGTCAATATGTGGCAAAGGAAAGCAATCCTTTGGGCTAGCTTTGTTCAGATCTCGAAAATCAACACACATTCGAACTTTTCCACCTTTCTTCGGCACAGGCACAATGTTAGCCACCCACTCCAAGAATTCTACTGCCCTGATGAACTTAGCTTCCAACTGCTTCTTAATCTCACCGTGAACTTTTCTGACCCCTCATTCTTAATTCTGTGAGGTCGTTGCTGTACCGGCTTAGCGTCCGGGTAGAGCGGAATAGCATGTTCAACGATCTCCTTGTCGATTTCGGGCATGTCTTCGTAAGACCAAGCGAAGACGTTTACAAACTCCCATAAAAGCGAGGTGAACTCCTGTTGCTCGTCCAGAGTTAATGATTTGCCAATTCTCAATTCCTGTGGAGTTTCAGGCGTCCCCACATTGATGGCGATGGTTTCCTCAACAGGTGCCATGTGATTCTCATGGTCGTTCATAGCTTGCGTTAATTCTTTAAAGTCTTTTAAAGGTTCAGCATCAAATTCATAATTATAAGCATAGCAATTAGGGAGAAGGGAAGAATAACAGAGATACTCAGAAACGTTCACTTCATTGAATGCAGAAACGAATACAAACTTATCAGACCTGGGGCTAATCCCAGCTGACTCAAACTCGATTACAGACTCAGTAATGCTCGACTTGGACTAGCCTTACAAGGTTCTCCTAACACTAGGGTACATTTATTGTTAATAGCATCGACCCAGGTCACTTTGTGGCAATCTCCATCTACAGAGATCATGGTACTTGGGTAAAATTCAGAGTTGGATAACACAACAACCAACGATTCCACCCCTTTTTCTTCAAGGCTCGTGGATCGGATTCTTTCTTCAAACGGCGAAATTCTTCCAACATGTTGTCCATAGCCTCTCGTTGTTGTTCTATCTGTTGGTCCTGAAACTCAAGGTGTTCTCGGACCTTTTTCTCATAGCAGATGACCTAATGTAGGGCCATATCTTGTAGATTGTCCCTCAGTTTTTCTAAGCACTGCTAGGTCACTCCTCTATGATGATAGTCATCTTCGTCATCGCTGGCCCATATGCCATTTATAGTAAGGGTTGTTGGATCTTCAAGAGTAGCAGGCACTTCTGTTCTCGTAGGACTTGGATTTCGTAAAGGAACCACAGGTTCAGCCCTTGCCTGATTGTGCCTTCCCGACCAAGTTAAGAATGTAGCACTAGGTGGAATCTCTTCTTCCTTATCGGACCAGAAATCCTCATTAGGATCCTCTTTGTACACGTCCTCTTCATCACTAACCCAAATACCGTTGACAGTAAAGGCTGTCAAACCTTCAAGAAGGAGTGCAGGTGCTCCTTCGGTGGTGATACATTCGGACGGATCAAAAGTGTCATCTCCCACAAAAATGGCATGATTCGGGAGAGGATTGCTTTTGTTGTTGGGTTTATTTGCAGCTTTGGGCATCGACAATGCCCCAGAACGGATCATCTTCTCAATATGATTCTTAAGCGTCCAACATCGCTCGGTGTCGTGACCTCTGGTCTGGTGGTACTTGCAGTAAGCATTGTTGTTCCATCCCGGTCCCTTAGTCTCAGGTTCAGGTCTAGGAACTGGCAACTGGATCTTGTTCGACTTTAGCAATTGGTCCAAGGCTTCGACATAAGTCATATCAAGTGAGGTATATTAATCGTATTGGAAGTAGCTCATCTTCGGAGGCGGACCACAATTCACATTTTGCACAAATCTTGTCTCAGCCACCTTAGGAGCATTGGTGGTCCTTCTTCCCACGCTGTTGCCTTTCCAATTAGGGGACGCAGCGGTCCTTTCCTTGCGAGCCTCTAGCTTAGGACATAACTTCTTGAAGTACTCAAAACTCTCAACCACATGAAAGTCTAATTGTTGTGCCAAACTTGGTTTGAAACCACGGACGAAGGTGTCCAACAGGATTTCGGTGGGAATAATGCTAGTCACATGAGATAGATTAGCAAGCCACCTCTCATAGTAGGCTGTGAACGAGTCATTTTCTCCTTGTCGAATAGCCATGATGTTTGTCAGGGTCACCTTATCTTTCTGGATCTTACTGTAGTGCTCGATAAATGCGCTATGCAAAGCAGTCCAATCTCCTCGCAGCTCCAGAAGAAGAGTGTAATACCAGTTCAATGCTTCATCATTCAGCGATGTTGGGAAGACTTGCTTGTAATGCTCGGTGGTGACACCTCGAAGTGGCATCACTCGGTTGATCTCTCATATATGATGGGTTGGATTCTGAGATGGGTAGAACTTCTTCGCGGAATGTCCATCTTTCCCAGTATATTGGCATTGATGTCAAGGGGTGGTTCAAATTCGACGAACTGATTGGTGAAGGTTGGAATCTGGCTCACAACATCCTTGAACACGTTTAGTTAAGCCTTTATGTCTTGGATGACAGGGTCATCGCGTAACTCAGCCTTGACCGAGACAGTTTGAGGAATAGTCACCGGTGGTGGCGGCCTTGGTGTCGTATCATCGGACACTTCAATGACCACTCCAGCATTGGAACTTTCGCCTATCTTCCCTTTGCCTTTGTCACTCGTAGGGTTGGGAAGAACTTCCATCTCATCATTATCCGCCATTCCCATTCGCATGGTGATACGCTGCACGACCTCCAAAACACCATTCAAAGTCTCTTGTTGTTGCTCTATACAAGTATCTTGTCTTTGGATGAGACATCGCTACCGAACGATGTGCTCATCGGTTTTCTTCTCTTGCTGTAAGGCAGCAAAAGTGATTGAACCCTTAACTTGCTTCAACTTCTCCTCAAGAAGTTCAACTACGACTTCTTGAACTTGGTTAACCTCATGGTTCTCTTCGGCAGAAATGTTGAATTGCAGACGACGGGAGGTTTTGGACACAGGTCTTGTGGGCAGACGTGTTACGGATCAGCGACTGTTGGTAGGGATCCAAGCTAGACTCGGGTCTCCTTGTTGACTACAGCAAAACCATACACAGTTCAGAGATTGACCTTTTATTAACCCCAAAACCTGACCTGATGACTGCATGACCTAATGAACCTACATGGGACTCCCTAATATGTATAATCTACATGTTGACCGGATAAGGTGACTCACCCATGACACGGGTTTGCATGAACCTAACTCTACATGACCCTAAACACTATTGATCATCGTAAAGGGCCGAATAAAACCAAACACAACGAGTCAAGTCCGAGTACGGAGGTACAAGTCAGTGTTTCTCAATTCGGATAAGCCCCATGCGCAGGCTGACTGTTTTAAGGACAATCCGTAACTTAGACACCCTACTTGGGCCGACTCAAGTCGTACTTATGCGGACTAGAATGATGATTAACAAGGCTGACCGCCTGACGCCTTTCTATTTTATTTTTATTTTAATCTATTTGTTTGGAGAAATGGGTATTGTAAAGGACTGAACAAAACCAACAACGAGTGAATTATAATTGATTTATGGACTTGATTACCAAATCCGATATGGTTGGGCCTAACCACGGGCCGACCATAAGTGTGACAGATTCGATAATTAACTCGATAAATTAATTTACTCTACCCCGGTGATTATTATGCAGTCTAAGACATTACCCGCTAACTTTGTTTTGACTTTAATCAGGTTTATTGGACCTTTGTTAAGGAGATGTGGTAAAGGGCCATATAGAATCATCAAAGGCGAGTTGAGTTTACTTTATAAACCAAGATAATTAACCTTTATGGATAAATGGGCCCAACCATTGGGTTAACCATAACTTTTGAGGTTAATTAAACTTAGGTTGTAAACATGACTCTTCTCAATGACTACTATATGGACTAGAACAATACTCCTAAACTTGGGTCGACTCTTTACAACGAATATAAACACATAGCACATAGCATACATATGAACAATGGGTATCCTAAACCAAGGCTCTATGTACAAAAGGGTTTATTTGCTAGAGGCTTAGCGGCTCATGTACTCGCCCCGGTGCATTCTTGTTGTAAAGGCAACTTGAATGTGTGGGGTGTTGCTCTTGGAGGCTCGTGTGGAGACCTCGTAGAGTGATGCATGAGTGGATGTGGTGTCTAATGCTCTCTCGGTGTAAAAGCACCAATTGAGTATAGTCGGTCCGACATCCCATGGGTTATTTTTTGTGGTTTAAAGAAAAAACCTAATACCGCCGATTTATGTGCTCCTACGACATATCACATGTCAAGGGAGTACCCCGTTATATGCAATGCATTATGCCTAAAAGAATGACATAATAGTATAAATTAAAATTCATTTTCCTTCCAAAAGATTTAAAACACACAAACGTTTTTCAAGTTTTACCCACTTTAAGAAAAACTCCCCAGTGGAGCGTCGCGCCCACGAATGGTATTCTCCCGCCTGTGGACATTTTTCCTCGCCGTTTTGGCTTCCGAACGTCCACTTTGGATTGGGGTGTGATTTGATGATTTGTGCTGGGGTTTAACCTTTGAAAAACCCTTTAAGGAAAATCAAACTTACATTTCAAGAATAATATTTTGTAAAATCACTTTCCCTTTACTTAGGCATTTTATGAGTCCTTGAATTAAACCTTTAAGAGCGAACATCCACTTGTTCCAAACTCTTCTAAATTTAATCCAATTTGTTCATTTAAATGTTAGGCTTGGAAGAGAGTGATTTATGCAACTATTAGTTAGAAATATAAGAGAGAAAAACCCTAAAGATGCATCGATGCATTGTAAAACCATAGTTTATGCAATCCTCGATGTATTTTAGTTCGAAATGGGAGTCGCCACCAGAATCTTTAAGGGAAAAGCCAAGACAAAACCAAAAGGAAAATAAAGAAAGACTCAGCCTACGAAACCCAAGAATGGATTCGGGGATAAGGCTACGAACTCGAAAAGTAAACTTTAAGAGTTCGCCTCTCACATAAGGAAAGACTCTACTAAAAGTTTAAAATGTGCTTTTAATAAAGTTTGGAAGGGAATTGAAGGAATACTTTATAAAATTACTTCATTGAACATGTAACAAGAATGTAATACAAGATTAAAAAAAAGTACAAATATACACTTATTTACAAGAAAAGATGAACACTTAAGGGCTTACATAGCTACTTTGTGGGAAAAGACGTTGCCTAGCCTTTGAATGCTTGATGAATCCTCCTTGATGCCTTCCTCTCCAAGTGCCAAGATGAAGATAGAAAAGATGATGAGAAATGATAAGAAAGAGGGTGAACATAGAGTAGCCAGAAGGCTCTTTTTGTGGGTATGGATGTGTTTAGGCTAGGGTTTTAGGTGGAGTTTGGGATGTATGAGGTAGGATATGTATTTAGGCTTTTTGAGATGGAAGAAGGATGAAGATTATGGTGGTAAGGTAGAATAGAAAGTGGATAGGATAGAAGATGGTGATGAAGAATGTGATGGAGATAAAGATTGTATGAGAGATTAGAGAGAATGAGTAAGGGAGTAAGAGAATGAGTAGAGAGGGAGAGATGATGAATTAATTGGTGAGTTGATGAATGAGTGAGTGAGTGAGTGAAAATGACTTGGAGAGGAGTAGTATTTATAGGAGGAGGAGGGAGTATAGATACATACGCATGCATACACTCACATAGTAATCTTCGAGCTTGTGCAGAATACCAAGGCAGAAGGGGGGTGAACTTGGAGTGGACGGTAACACGTGGTCTATTGACCACGTGTGGTTGTTGTGTGTAGGCCGGTCGGCCACTACACCAGGGAGGAGGTTCTCATCTCGTCCATGCATGCATGGACGGTGGTGTATGAAGCCAATCAACCTAGGGAAATGCAGCTTCACACTGGACGAAATGAGCATATTTTAGCAAGCTTTTTGGGTGTTTTTGGAGTGCTTTTGTGAGGATTCGATCTCACGACCTCTAGCTCTTGTTTATAGGGTTTGCATGCTTCATCTTTTTATATAAAAATGTACATGTAGTAGGATGGACTACATGCGATCATGCATGTAGCTTTAAGTGAACAAATAAATGTAAAATGCATGTATTTATCGACTCTCTTTTTATTTCTTCTGCTCTTGTTTTTATGTTATTTTATGCGTCGAATTCCTGGTGTCTACAGCGCCCGCGACGGACATTGAAATATTAACGTATGGAAGATGGCAGACCATTGTCGCCCCGCGACATGTCTGGTCGCACTTGCGACGTGGCGACTTCTGCGGAAAACTGCGCGCCACAACTGGGATCAGTTTTAGGGTTTGGCTGTATTTTCTTTCCTTCTACAATACCCACATACATTCAGCACTATTATAATCAAGTTTTTCATCTAGTTTTCATTAGTTAGGTGTAGGATTAGAGTAGAATTAGGTTTAATTGCTTTCTTTTATCTTGCTATAACCTTTCTTCAAGTCTTTTAATGTTCTTCAAGCTTTCTCTAATTTTCTTGCGAATTTGTATTCAACTTTCATTCCATGCAATTTCCATCGAAGCATTTTACAAAGCTCTCTCTCTCTCTCTCTCTCTCTCTCTCTCTCTCTCTCTGGTTCCGTTGATGCTTTGATTTCAAGCTTTCTAGTGCTAGCTACCACAAATCCAACTTTTAGTGAGGAGGAGGGCTAAGGGTCACAAATTCTACTCTCAGGTGAGGATTTGGGGATTCTTAGTAATCCAATTCACATTTTTCTTGTTTGCTCGGGGGAAAATCCAATTTGAAGCTAAAGATTCAAGTGAAGATTTAGTGCTTTGGAGGTATAATTTCTTGTTCCCAATTTCATTGCTCATTCTAGTTTTCTCATTTATTGCTTTCTAATTGGTTTCTTCTTTCATGCTTTCTTGGTGTTGATTGTTACTTTGAATCATGTATAGATTAGTTTAATTGGATTCATTACATAATTTACCGCTTTTCGCACTTGAAAACCCCAACGCAAACCGATCTCCTCATCAAGCCTAACATCCATCCATGTGGATTCGACAACCCTTACTTCACGAAAAGCAACAAAAAAATACTAGAACCGAACACGTCATCTCAACTAGCAACTTGTTTTGATGACTTAAGACCCAATATAATTGTTTTATACTCAAGCATGACTAGTCACACGAATGTCGTTGGGTTGAAACATGGATGTTTCAATAGCCTAATTAATCTATTATTAATAAACAAGACACCGTTGAAGTTCAAACCTAAAGTCCCCTCTTTTTTTGTTTTTTTTAATCAACGGTAAGCAAAACAGCTAGGTTACTCTTCTTTCAAGAGAAACCCCCCAACCTATCTTCACGCAAGGTACAACTCAACCTAGTAGATTCTCCAGGATTTTTGAAGTAATTATCCTCCATGTTAAGCCCAACTTTAGCAAGCCAGTCCGCTGCCCTATTAGCTTCGCGAAAAACGTGAGTAACCTTGAAATAGGAACACTGAGCAAGGTATTTTTTGATGTCACAGAGAATATGATGGATGGTCCAAGGAGTATCACAAAGACCTTTGAGAGCATCGATGACAATTTTATTATCGCCCTCGATAACAAGGTTGTTTAGACCAAGACGAATAGCCTGACGAAGACCGTTACGTAAAGCGATAGTTTCCGCCACCAGGATGGAGGACTGGCTCAAGTTAAAAGAGCAACCCAAAATGAAGTTTCCGGCCCAACCACGGATGATAAAGCCACCAGCAGTGCCATAAGGGGATTTGGCACCATCGAAGTTGCGCTTATACGTGCTGATAGGCGAGGGGGACCAAGAAATCCAGGAAGAATATGGGCACTTGAGGGAACCATGATTGTCCGAAGTCATCTCAGAGTGAAGGTTGTCAAGCTTGGAACGGGACCTCCATTTAGTGATAGCTTTTTCAGCGCGGATGAGGACGCCATTGGGATGCAACATGATTTCTTGGAAAGCGAGAGCATTTCTTGCTTTCTAGATGCTCCAAACAAAGGTAACAAACTGCTCGACTCCTATCCTGTTTGTAATGTTTAAGAAGGCTAAGAATATCTGTATGAGAGTGAGCATTTCTTGCTTTCTAGATGCTCCAGAGAAAGGTGACAAACTGCTCTAAATGACTTCAACTCATATCCTGTTTATAATGTTTAAGAAGGCTAAGAATATCTGTATGAGAGTGCGGAAGATAGGGAAGCCAAGACTGATCACAAGCAAGCTTCCAAGCATTTTTGGATTGAACACAGTGTAGAAAGATGTGATCCTGATCCTCTATATCGCAGGAACAACCAGGACAAAACAGGGTGATAGCACACCTGGACCGTGGCACGGTGGGAGTATTGATTACTTTAGCTTGAGTTGTTGTTGTAGAAGAGAGGAGAGCAATCCATGAACAAAGGAATAAGGGGAGAAAGATGAACATCTCAATCACCCATGCTTTAACTTCTCAACAATAGCCTTGAACTTGAATAATAACAAGAATAATAACCGAAATCAACCAATATCAATAACCTTGAACACCAAATGGCATTGGATATGACCTTGGATAAAGGTAGTCCACCACCAAAGCCTAACACCCCACCATGACCATCACAAAGGAAACATCCACCAAATGATCAATAAAGGAATGATTAGAAACACCACCAAAAGATTGGATAAAAGTAATCTAGATTTTGGGAGAAAACATAGGGAAACCCTAACCAATGCAATAGCATGTTCGTAATCATCAAAAGCTATCTTGAAAAACAAGCTAAAGGGGTATTTATACTAAACACGAAATTAGGTTAAAACATAACAAAAATAACAAAATAACACGCGCATCGCAGGGGGGTGACTCGGGTGAGTCACAGATCGACTCGAGCGCGACTGCTCACTGGTCTAGCAAATCCAACGCACCATCGTCAATCGTCGTGGGCGCTCAGAACAATGACTCGGGCGAGTTACAAGATAACTTCTTCATCCGAACTCTGTTTTAGACCCGTAAGCTATCGATGGAAAGTTCTCGGTGTTTACTTTGTTGGAGACCCATCGGAGTTATATTGAAGGAGTTCTGACCCAAAATGTGAAGGCACATGCATTTCTAACCTTTGAACGCCTTCCCCCTTACTAGTTATTAACTTAGGTTACATCCGAGACTTGATACCCCCTTTCCTTCATCCCCGGAATGACCTAATCCGGTCCTGAGGCCTCTGAGGTCATTGACAAGTCCCTTGCCTCTCATTACTCCAACAATGATGGCTCGCCGAGGCCACGATAGTGTGATGCTCACCACCCCACCTTTTGTAAAGGTGTAACGATTCTTGAAAACGAGTGGGTGAGCGATTTTAGACCGGTGATGGTGGGTCGGGATTTCATCCACCTTATAGTTAACCACAATCCTAGCTATGAAAGCTTGGCACTGAACCCGATACGGTTCATACTCCCCCTCTTAAAAAAAAAAAGTTGCCCTCAACTCTTGGGAGTTAAAATTAAAATACTCTTTATTAGTAGGCTCCATGAACCTCCGAACTTCCCGCACGCCACGAACATTCACGTTAGCCATCAAACAAGCATCGAACCTCACAATGTACCCATCATCCATATGTAAGAAAGTACAAGGAGGCTTGTTTTGTGGAGGTGAAGGGTAAAGGGGCGGTAGAGGAAATTTGTGTGGTGCTTGGGAACTCTCAATCTCACTAGGCTCGCTACAAGGCAAAGACAAAGCAAGAGGGGGCTCGTCCTCCCCAAGAGCACAGTCATTCCGTGTTTCGCTCATCATGAGAAGGTTCCTCAACTCACTACCCATTCCAGCTTTTGAAGTTTCGGTTTCTTGGGGAGAAATGGGAAGTAGCTTGACCTTCTTACCTTTATGGTGAATGTGTAAATGTTGTTCAACTCATCGTGCACCGTTTTCTTTTCGTATTTCCATGGTCGACACAATAAACTGTGACAAGTGCTCATAGGGACAACATCACAAACAAGCGAATAATCGTAGTTAGATCCAAAAGAAAAATTCACTAAGACTTTCTTAGTTACCTTGATGCTGTTGTGATCGTTGAGCCAATGTAGTGAATAGGATCGAGGGTGCGGTAATAGAGGCAAGCCAAGTTCCTCAACCATAGTGGTGGATGCGACATTCGTGCAACTCCCTCCATCGATAATAAGAGTACACACCTTTTCACCCACGAAGCACCACGTTTGGAACAACATTTCCCTTTGGGCCCTGTCGAGGGGAGTCTCTTGGGTATGTAAAGCTCTCCTCAAAACATATGCGTCTCTACGTATGGGGTATATGGGGGCGACATTCTCCTCATCACTAGTAACCGCATCTTCAACCAACACTTCGGGTTCCTCTTGAGCCTTTCGAAGCTCATCGTCGATGTTATGGACCTCTTGGAGTGTCAAAGTCCGATGGTTTGGACAATCGGCTTGAAAATTAAATGACCATAACCATGACACTTAAAACACTTTCGGCCTTCCGTCCGTCGAGGAGGTTCTGTTGGAGTCTCCGAAGCAAGTCCCTTTCCTTAGTCAATTCTTGGGGTCGGTGTGGACTTGGGTGTCTCGCTAGGCTTCGGAGTGCTTGAATCCGGAGGGGGTCGGCTAGAAGGTGAGTAGAGGGATCTAGACAAGGGTTTGGTGACGGACCTCTCCATTCTTCTTCGCTCAACTCGGAGAGCCAAACTGCACAATTCATCCATGGAATAGTAGGGTTGAACTTCAACTTTCTTAGCAACCGAGGAATCTAATCCATTCAAAAAACGCATCATGGTTTGCTCTTCCTGCTCTTGAAGGCCACTTTTAATGAGGAGTTGTTCAAACTCAGAAATGTATTCACTGACGGATCACTTGCCTTAGGAGAGAGCATACATTTTCCTCAAGACGTCATGTCGGTAGGTGTTTGGCAAGAAGCATCGATTCATCACTTGCTTGACCCGTGTCCAAGTAGAAATCCTTGCCTTCCCTTCACGAGCCCGTTGTACCTTCATATTCTCAAACCGAAGAGAAACGGCTATGGTGAGTTACAAACTCGCGATCTTATAAGCCTTTTCATCATCATACTCCTTGGTCTCGAAGATCCTATCCCTCAATTGGACCCATTCGATGTAGTCATCTGGATCATTGGAATCATTGAACTCGGGAATATCAATCTTAACGTCCTGGAAATCGTCACGGGGGGGTTTATCATGCACGCTCCAACGAATTTGACGTCGAGGAGAGCCTTTAGCATCGTCACTAGACTCAAAGTTAGGAGGAGGACGGATAGGGCTTTGTGCACGTCTCCGACGTTCAACTTGTGGTTTCCCTTGATGTTATAGAGTCAGATTGTTCACTTGTGCCGCAATCTCTCGAAGAGTCCGCTCGATATTGGCGTTATGATTCTCAAGATAGGTGAACCGTTCGTCCATCGTGGCGAGTCAGTCCTCAATACCTTGGACTCGAGGACTCCTCCAGTGGCTAGGTTCCTCTCGATCGGAATTATCGTGACCATCCATATCGAGGGAACGATATGGGACGGTATGTGTTTGGAATATTTTGTAGAGTTTGGGGGTTTTTTTGTGGTTGGCTTGTGTTTGGCTAAGGGTTCTTTGTGTTTTTCTCACTTGCGGATTTTATCGAACACCTTGCGGGCATAAATTTTCTAACTCTTCCTCAAGCTCCAATATGCATCAAAATCAACAAACACAATAGCAATAACAACTTCTCCAACACACTTGGAGGCAAAAGGGATCGGGAACACCAATATTTCAATCAAAATACCAAAATCCAACAATAGAGAACAAACTTGCAAGCACAATGGAAAAACTCAAGTTAGATGAAAAACCTTGGGCTCTGGTACCAATTGGAGCGTGGCGCGGTGCGAGTATTGATGACATTAGCTTGAGTTGTTGTAGAAGAGAGGAGAGCAATCCTGAACAAGGGAATAAGGGGAGAAAGATGAACATCTCAATCACCCATGCTTGAACTTCTCAACAATAGCCTTGAACTTGAATAATAACAAGAATAATAACCAAAATCAACCAATATAAATAACCTTGAACTCCAAATGGGATTGGATATGACCTTGGATAAAGGTAGTCCACCACCAAAGCCTAACTCCCACCCATGATCATCATAAAGGAAACATCCACCAAATGATCAATAAAAGAATGACTAGAAACACCACCAAAAGATTGGATAAATTAATCTAGATTTTGGGAGAAAACTTAGGGAAACCCTAACCAATGCAATAGCATGTTCATAATCATCAAAAGCTATCTGGAAAAACAAGCTAAAGGGGTATTTATACTAATAGGAAATTAGGTTAAAACAGAACAAAAATAACGAAATAACATGCGCATCGCAGGGGGGTAACTCGGGCGAGTCACATATCAACTCGGGCTCGACTTATCAATGGTCTGAAAAATCTAACGCACCATTGTCAATCGTCGTGGGCGCTCAGAACAATGACTCGGGCGAGTCACACGATGACTTGAGCGCGACTGTCTTCTGGGCAGCGTTTCCCTACTGACTTCAAACGCGTATAACTTCCTTATTCAAACTCCGTTTTATGCCCGTAAGATATCGATGGAAAGCTCTCGGTGTGTACTTTATGCTCCCAAAGTTTGAGACCTATCGGATTTATATTGAAGGAGTTATGACCGAAAATGTGAAGGCACACGCATTTCTTACCTTTGAACGCCTTCCCCCTTGCAAGTTATTAACTTGGGTTACATCCGAGACTTTATACCTCCTTTCCTTCATCCCCGGGATGACCCAATCCGGTCCCGAGGCCTCCGTTGTACTGACAAGTCCCAAGCCTCTCCTTACTCCATAAGGATGGCTCGCCGAGGCCACGATAGTGTGATGTTCACCACCCCACCTTTTGTGAAGGTGTAACGATTCTTGAAAACGAGTGGGTGAGCGGTTTTAGACTGGTGATGGCGGGTCGGGATTTCATACACCTTATAATTAACCACAATCATGGCTATGAAAGCTTGGCACTGAACCCGATACAGTTGAACACCCCCGCTTTAAAAGCTTGTTATTAGTGGAAAGGGATAGTCTGGAGAGGAGCCATAAGAATACTCTCTAGTTGGGTTGGATGTCTAACTGCCAAATCCACCGATATTCCCAAGGTTGAGCATCAACCTTGAGGCCATGGGCAAGCAAAGTGGCAGATTTAGTGGTAAATGAGCCACTACTAGAAATGCCCCAACGACAATGATCTCTAACATCATTATCAAGGATAGGGACATCCCGAATGAGCCGGATATACTGATCGTTAACCAGACTATGGAGTAAATTAAGGTTCCACTCCTTATCCTAAGAGATAACTTCAGAAACTTTAAGATCCAAGTTAAATGTTTGGGATTGATGTTTGGATTCAGAGGGAGCAAATGTGAAGAGCGGCACTAATTATCCATCTAAAACTTTATATCATTCCCATCGCCAACCAACCATCTCAGACCTTTTTTAAAACAAGTTTTGTTTCTGAGAATAGCATTCCAGGCCCAGGAATCATTATTTCTGATTTTGCGATCAAAGATGTTACTATCAAGGGGATATTTAAGGCGCATTAAGTCAACCAATTACCGTCATGGTGGGATGAAGGATGCTTAAGTTTTCGAAAGAAAATCAAAGAAAACCAAGCTCGGGCACCATAGGGTTCGCATATGACCTTGGCAAGGAGGGTCCACAACCTTAGCCCAACATTCCACCATGATTTAATAGGCTAAACCATAATTAATCACTAAAGAAAAGACTTGAACACAACCAAAAAATGATTGGATAAAGTAACAAGATTTTTAGGAGAGACTTGGAGAGCACTCAAGCAATGGCATTCAAATTCATCAAAAACTGCCCAGATAAATGAAGGCAACAAGTATTTATACAAATTTGTAAAGCCCAAAATGCAGTTGTTTTGCACACAAAATAACTGGCAGAAAACAGAGTGTCGCGGGCGCGATCAAGCAAAAAAAAGTCAGGCGGCCGGAAAAAGTCCAGCGTAGCGGGCGCTACAATTGATGTCGCGGGCGTGAGAGGCTGGAGCAGCAAGGTGTCCAAAACAGCTGGGACGACATGACAAGGAGTTGCGGGCGCGACGTGCTGGGGGCAATGGCGCTCTGCGAGCGCGGTAGAAGGCTTCTCGGGCGCGACCATGTTCTATCCAGAAACAACCTCTACAAGCCTTTTGGTTCCAAAATTAATCCGAACCTTGTAACCACACGGTTCAACAACTCGGGACGGTCTGGCAAGGTCTCGGGCCTCCAGGGTTGGAGCACAAACGGGTCTCCTTAGATGACCTCGGTTCCAATTCAATGGATGGCCGAGACTGCCCTTGTGTTTCTGGGTTTCATCGGGAATTGCACCTTGAGATTCACCGTGGGTAAGGCGGCTCGTTTGGAAAATGTTACGAGGGACGAGAATGGAACCTGGGACTCTTCGTCTTCCCCGGCAACAGCGCCATTGTTCGGTTGTAATTTTTTGTGGTTTTATGAGTTAAGGTTGTCGGTCTACAAGGATGGGTGTTTAGGCTTGATTAAGGTAATCGGTTTGTGTAAAGGGGTTTTTCTCGATGCGGAAAGCAATAAATTATGTAAATGAAAGCATTAAACTAATCTAGACATGATAATACTAAATAAAGCAATAAAGAAAGCACTTAAGGATGAAAGCGATTAAAAAGCATGAATGAAGACAATGAATGAACAACGAAATTGGGCAAGAATTTATACCTTTGATGAACAAACTTCAATAAACCTTCAATCTACATTCGAATTTCCCCCGAACAAACAAGGAATTGTGGTTTGGATTACCAAGAATCCCCCAACTTCTCACTAGTAAGTAGAATTGGAGTTCCTTGACCCTCCTCCCCACTAAAAATGGAGTTGATTGTGGCTATCACTAGAAAGCTTGGAAAACAAGTCAACAATGGCATTTGAAAGGACAGAGAGAGAGAGAGAGAGAGAGAGAGAGAGAGAGAGAGAGAGAGTGAGAGAGAGAGAGAGAGAAAGCTTGTAAAACACTTCAATGAAGACTAGAGAAAGCTTGAAAGAGAAAGTTTGAGAAAGTTTGAATACAGATGCTAGAAATCAATGAAAGCTTGAAGAACAATGAAGAACAATTGAAAACTTGAAGAACAATTAAGAGAGATTAAAGCAAATAAAGGAAAGCAATTAAATCTAATTCTACTCCTAAGCTACCTAGGCTAAATTGATAAAACTTGGATTAATACAAGTGGGTATTTATAGAAGAAGGAAAAAATACAACCCAAAACCCTAGAAACAAATCGCAGCACGCGCAGCAATTTTTCTGCAGACAGAGTGGCTCGGGCGAGCCATTGGGGTGGCTCGGGTTGACTTGGTTTAACTCGGGTCTCGGCTCGGGTTGACTTGGTTTGACTCGGGAAATAGCTCGGGATTCCCTAAAAACCTTCAATTAAGCCCAAACTTATTCTAACTCCTTATTTTCCTACAAAACACCAAATCATTATATCTAATATATAAATAGGGGTTAAAACAAGCAAATATATCCTATAAAAGAGCAGAAATTCGGTTCGGAACGAGACCGAACACCACTCCAACACAAGGGTTTGCTCGCCCCGAGCAAACTAAAAACAAAGAAAAGGACTAAAAAGAAAAACTAAAAACCCTAACTCACTTTCCCAGGAATCGCGGATGCATTTAGCATATGCATCAAGCCCTTTAAACCCCCCGGTAGCCCGGGTGGACGAGGTAGGTCTCGTGAGGGTTTATAGCAACTATACCCACAAAAGCCCGAGAAAAGAAAAAGGGGAAAGAAAAAGAAGTGAAAACCGAAAAACGAAACAAAACAAAAACAAAGAAGATATTCCCGTCCCCAATCATGCACCTAGTTCCCAAATCCGCCTCAACAATCAATTGGAAGAAGCAAGTATAAACAAATTAAGACACGAAGGCTGGAAAACTGCCAATCTTTGAGATTTTGAACCAAAACACTTCCTGATGAGCAAAACACCTCGTGCATATGTGCAAGTGGGCTCTAGTCAGTCCGTCCTATCCTAAACCAGACAATCAAAGTTTTTCTCATGCTCAAGCTCGGGATTATCTATCCTACTTCACTTTTGGTTTTTCTTTCAACCTCTATTTTCTTTCTTTTTCTTACACCACTCTTTTCTTTCTTTTTCTTCTCTTTTTTTACTTTTCTCTTTCTTACCATTCTTTTGCTCAACTCTTTTTTTCTTTTTCTTGCTTCGCTCTTTTCTTTCTTTGTCAAAACCTACGCTCTTTTCTTTCCACTCAATCCGTTTTGTGTCTTTTAGAGCGTTTGTGTCGGGTTTTGCGGGATTTAAGCATCGACCTTCGCAAAGGGTTACCCTCCCTACTGGGTTTCTCCATACGTGAGTCATTGCACTTAAGGGGCATAGGGTGCCGATCCAGCACAACCAACCCATGACGGTAGGCCCGACAGTAATTATTTAATGCATTAATTAAGAGCTTAAGCTATTGAACAACTAAAACCGTCTAACTTAGGTAAGAAGACACAGTCAAAGCGTGTAAGATTTGAGGATTCCGCTTTCCCATTCCATGTAAAGGTCTAATAGAGATAAGTCATGGCAAAAATCCTTCCTAAGGCCCATCATTATTCATGCGCCGCCTAACCGACTAAATCAAGAAATTAGACAACTATCTACACAATCTGACTAAACATCCTCAAAAAGAAAAACAATTTTTGGGTTTTTCACAACATTTCTCCCCTTTTTATTTTCTTTTCACACACAAAATTTTCAATTTTTAGACACAAACTACGAAAAACAAAAACAAAGACTCAAAAACTAGGTGATCTACCCATGACACATGGAAAATAACACCCCCACTCCAACACAAAACATCACAATGTCTCCATCATGAGAAGGGTCTCTCAAGCAAGGTAGAAAACCAAGAAGAACATATATACAAAACACTTATCACGTAAAAAGCGGTGGCGACCCGAGCCCACATAGCTCCAACAACAATATAATCCCAACATTCACATTCAAGGGGTTCGCTACCCAAAAAGAAAACCAAGCATGCAACATGGATCATCGATATATTCACATAAAGAGAGAGTGGAAAGTAATTACCTCAAGATCTTTAATTAAAAGCACTCAATCCACGATCCAAAGAACATCACACAAAAAGTTAGAAATAAACAAGAAAAGCATACTATGTATGATGGTTCACATGCAAGATCAAAAAGAAAAACAAACTACACAAGACACTAAGGATTAATGAACTAAGAAAACAAACTAAAATATTTACAAAACGACTCTTTTTTTGTTTTCTTAGACTCGAATACCGGAATACATACTACCCTCCCACTCCAACACAAAGAGGTTGTCGTGTCCTCAAAATGGAAACAGAAGTAGGTATGCAAGCACCCCAAAATAAAAGAAAAAGACACACACAAAAAGAAAATAAAAGAAGAAAAGAAAACCGACTCACTAAATATACACAAGAAGGTGAGGAAAGATATTACCTAGAAGGCTTCTTATCAATAAGCTCATTCCTTCTCACCTCACGATATCGGGCACTAAGTCAGAACCATTCAACGCCCGGA
Organism: Portulaca oleracea; assembly: GCA_029582165.1. Lineage (NCBI taxonomy): Eukaryota > Viridiplantae > Streptophyta > Magnoliopsida > Caryophyllales > Portulacaceae > Portulaca > Portulaca oleracea. Next base: position 2,259,695 of record CM055885.1, on the reverse strand, counting down.
GTAACAAATCATGCATCCTCTCATGCATCTTAGAATGGTGGTGGTAAGAGCACACTCGCAATAGCACATAAAGAAACATTAGTGCCCTTAACAATTTATCAAATGCCTTAGAAAAGTCATAGAACTGATGAAATTCATGAATATACAAGACTTTTCTAGGCACGGTGAAAGGAGACATGACAAATGGGTCCTCCCATTGACTCGTAAATGGAGATTGGGTATACAAATCAACAGGAGGGAACAATACAACACATTCCTGAACATGCTCATGCGAATACTTGGATGCCAACAATGGTTCAAACTCAATATCCATGCAATTTTCATCAAACACAGATTCCAAATCAGAACTTTCATCCAAATAATCATAATCGTCAATAGGTGATAAGGAAAACAGAGGGTTAGACCACATCATAACACTCCCAACATCATAACAAACAAGTAGATCTTCATCTTCTTCAATATCAGACTCACAAGAAGAACTATCAACATCAAAAGACAAAGGTGCATCACCCAAATCAACATCAAAAGTGAAAGTGGAAGGTTCCGGGTCATAACTCATTGTGAATGATTCATAAAGCATGTCATCGTAAAAACAACATTGTCACAATCCAAGTTCAAACAATTATGATCAATCCCCAAAGAATTATGCTCATCATCACAAGAATGCACATCAATGGACTCACATTCAAGGGTAGTTAATGCCTCACTAATGCAATGATCCTTAATGAAAGTGAATAAATCACTATCAAGCACACATTCAATCACAACAGATTCAATTTCACTCTTAACAAGATCATGCTCAATTGCATCACAAGCATAATGGCATTCGATAAACTCAACTTTTTCTTCACACAAAGGCATGGACAAGGGTGTGGACAATGGTTCGTCATCTAGCATGTTTTCAACAAATTCTACATCATCACACACAGAATCATCATGTTCCTCATGCTCACTAGGTGGGGCCAGAGCTAAGGAATTACTAAGTAGTCCAAGGCATGGTCGGTTATAATAGTCATCATCCTCATCATGCACAGAAAAATCAACTTGCATTTCAGGACTAAAAGACGATGAATGACCTACTTCAACATTCGAATCAACCATTTGTGAAGACGGAGTTACTACCCTTTGATTACTCTCATGGACAAATTCACGCATATACTCATTCATGTTCGCACATAATTTTTCTACTTCTGCCTTGAAGGAAACCACTGTAGCTTGCAAACAAGAAATTGAACTATGATACGGCGAGTCACACAAGGAGCACACGGAAGAAGACTCAACATCGGCACTTTGGGAAAGATCATAACATTTTTCCACATATCCCCCATCATAAGATTGATCATCAACATACACGGGGTATTCACATGATTGTTCAGTTTCGGTCCCAAAGGGTGGTGCATAAGGAGGTTGGAAGCTAGGACTAACATTTTGTAGTTCAAACTCATAGGAATCCCTAGACAACCATTCAAGTAACTCCCATGCTTTTTCTTCACCTAAACAAGAAAACCCGTAATAATCTAAAAGGTTTTGGGTCTCATAATTCACACCCTCACTAACAATTCCCAAAAGAGATAATGTATCATAAAAGATACCATATAATTCACATTGAACACGGTAGTCATGCAATCTAGCAAAATACCTCCAAAATATCTCATGCTCAAATTGGGGGAATTGGGGACTATCCATAACTCTGTTTTTTTTTCTATTTTTCTATTTTTTTCTTTTCTTTTCTCACTTTTTTCGATATTCAATTTTTTTCGCTACATTTTTCTAGCATAATCGAGAAAGCAATAAACTATGTACACACAAACCAATAGCCTAATCTACCAAATAACGCCATCCCCGGCAACGGCGCCATTGTTCGGTTGTAATTTTTTGTGGTTTTATGAGTGAAGGTTGTCGGTCCACAAGGATGGGTGTTTAGGCTTGATTAAGGTAATCGGTTTGTGTAAAGGGGTTTTTCTCGATGCGGAAAGCGATAAATTATGTAAATAAAATCATTAAACTAATCTAGACATGATAATACTAAATAAAGCAATAAAGAAAGCACTTAAGGATGAAAGCGATTAAAAAGCATGAATGAAGACAATGAATGAACAACGAAATTGGGCAAGAATTTATACCTTTGATGAACAAACTTCAATAAACCTTCAATCTACATTCGAATTTCCCCCGAACAAACAAGGAATTGTGGTTTGGATTACCAAGAATCCCCCAACTTCTCACTAGTAAGTAGAATTGGAGTTCCTTGACCCTCCTCCCCACTAAAAATGGAGTTGATTGTGGCTAACACTAGAAAGCTTGGAAAACAAGTCAACAATGGCATTTGAAAGGACAGAGAGAGAGAGAGAGAGAGAGAAAGCTTGTAAAACACTTCAATGAAGACTAGAGAAAGCTTGAAAGAGAAAGCTTGAGAAAGTTTGAATACAAATGCTAGAAATCAATGAAAGCTTGAAGAACAATGAAGAACAATTGAAAACTTGAAGAACAATTAAGAGAGATTAAAGCAAATAAAGGAAAGCAATTAAATCTAATTCTCTCCTAAGCTACCTAGGCTAAATGATAAAACTTGGATTAATACAAGTGGGTATTTATAGAAGAAGGAAAAAATACAACCCAAAACCCTAGAAACAAATCGCAGCACGCGCAGCAATTTTTCTGCAGACAGAGTGGCTCGGGCGAGCCATTGGGGTGGCTCGGGTTGACTTGGTTTGACTCGGGTCTCGGCTCGGGTTGACTTGGTTTGACTCGGGAAATAGCTCGGGATTCCCTAAACACCTTCAATTAAGCCCAAACTTCTTCTAACTCCTTATTTTCCTACAAAACACCAAATCATTATATCTAATATATAAATAGGGGTTAAAACAAGCAAATATATCCTATAAAAGAGAATAAATTAGGTTCGGAACGAGACCGAACACCCCTATATCTCCCGGAAGATCGAGCTTGTAGGCATTATCATTTATTTTCTCCAACACCTTGAACGATCCTGCACTCCTGGGCATAAGCTTGCTTTTTCTCCGCGAAGGAAACCGTTCCTTCCTCAAGTGGAGCCAAACCAAGTCCCTGGGTTTGAAGGTGATATTCTGGCGGTACTTGTTGACTCCGGACTTGTAGAGCTCATTAGTACTCTCGATCTTCTCCCGGATCTGGCGATGAAGCTTTTGAATCTCGGCAGCCTTCTCACTTGCCTCATAACTCGCCCTTGCCTGCAAAGGTAGAGGAAGGAGATCGATGAGAGTGATAGGATTCACCCCGTAGCAAGTTTCGAAAGGCGAGCAACTTGTGGGGAATGAAGGAGCCCGGTTGTACGCAAACTTGGCATGACAAAGCTTAGCATCCCAATCCCTTAGACTCTTGCTCACAAGACCCTGAAGCAGAGTAGTGAGGGTCTTGTTGGTCACTTCAGTTTAACCATCTGTTTGTAGGTGATGCGACGTGTTGAAAAGGAGCTTCGTTCCAAGGAGTTTCCAAAGGGATCTCCAAAAATGGCTCATGAACTTCGTATCACGATCCGAAACAATGGTCCATGGAACACCGTGAAACCTCACTCTCTCCCAGAAGAAGAGATTAGCAATGTGAGTGGCGTCGTCAGTTTTCTCACAAGTGACGAAGTGCGTCATCTTGGAGAAACGGTCAACGATGACAAGGAGTGAGTCCTTGTCGCGCACGGTTCGGGGAAGAGCAACGATGAAGTCCATGCTCAAATCTTCCCACGGGCCATTCAGAACGGGAAGAGGGGTATAAAGCCCTTGGTGAAACTAGCTTTTGGCATAATGGCATGTAATACACTTGTAGATCACATTGTGTATGTCTCCTCCCATTCTAGCGAATACAAATGCTCCTTTAGCATGTCAAGGGTCTTGTTGATGCCGAAATGACAGGCAAGATTACCCCCGTGAACTTCTCGCACAAATAGCTTCCTCAATGGACACTTGGGCACACACAACTTGTTTCCCTTGAAAAGGAACCCATCCTAAAGCACATAGGAATTGTTACCACCGTTAAGATGAAGTTTGAAATCCTCATCCTCCTTGTAGAATTCCCACATGTGTTGAAACCCAAGGACCCTCGCTTTAACCACCGAAAGAAGAGAGTGTATCCTTGAAAGTGCATCGGCTACCACGTTGACGCTCCCCTTCTTGTGTTTAGCCACGAAGTTGAAGCTTTGAATGATGTATTACGGGACAAAGAAAGGGTCTTGATCCAGTAATACACAATTACACGTGCAACCAAGACAGATAAGAGGGGTGATTCACGTGAATCTGGAGGAAAAAAGGGGGAAATTCATGTGAGATAGGAGGCTATTTGTCGTGAGGACTTTTGTGGTTTCAAGAATCAAGAAAGGTTGATTCTTGAATGGGAAACAGGATGAAAGATTGAATCTTGGATGAGGAAAAGAGAGAGTGACGTGAGAGAGATGGGAGAGAGAAGGGTGTTTTGGCGTGAGGCCTTTACGAGAGGAAAAGGAGAGAAGAAGGTTGTTGGGAGGAGAGAGAGGGAGTTTGTTGAGAGTTTGTTATGGAGAGAGAGGGAAGAGGGGGTTGACGAATATGAGGAAGAAAAGAGGGAGGGTGACGTTTGGTGGGGAGAAGTAAGGCTAGGGTTTTATCTTAATTATATTGATAGAAAGACAAAGGTGTGATTATCTTAACTGTATTGACAGAAAGATAAAGACGGGATAGATCAAGGGATCTAACTTGAATCCACGAAAAAGAAACCCTAGGACTAACTTGATCTTCAACCTAGGTTTAGGATCAAGGTCTTCCTAACCACTTGGGTGTCATACGAAGATACAATAGAAGAGAACAAACGAGGTTTATCCAAACACTTAGGGGGTAAGCTAAAAGTTTGTTTGTATTCATATTTCTAAACGGGTCCCTTTGAAAGGCTACAAGCCTAGCTATTTATACTAATAGAGTCCTATATGGACCGGTACTTTAACTTGGCGTACAAGCCAACCTAATATGACTAGGAGTACTCTATCTTGGCGTGCAAGCCAAGGCTTTCCTAGTCCAAGACGCCTTACCTATTCTACTCTCCCTTGGATTAGAACTCCTTATCCTAAGGGGTGTTTGTTATAAAAACCTTATCTTAATAGGTTTAGGCTTTCCTAATCCAAGATGGATTAATTACAAAATAATCCAACCTTACTAGGATAACTAATTCTTGGCGCCAAAGCAACCAATCACACGCCTAAACTACTCCTACCTCACGTGACACACACACACACTAGCCGTCTAGAATATTCTAGAACTCCTTACAATACTCTAGACTAATCTAGACCCCTACTAGACTTGATGCTCAAGTTTATAACTTACTTGGCATCTTACATTATTCTAAAACTATAAAGATAATTTAAATCACACTAAACAATAAAAGCTATAATTGCTAAAGTTACATCCAAAAGATCGAAATGTAAAATTCACTTGGAGCATTGATCTTGGACGTGAGCTTTAGTCTTCTTGGCGTGATATTGGGCCCACTTTAGGCTGTTTGGACATCCTCTTGGAACAGGAAGCACACCATGTGAATGGGCCTTTGGACTCCTACTTTGTACCTTCCTTCTTTGGCCCACTTGGTGTAAAAGATCCAAATCTTCCTTACTGGACCTGTACTGGATGAAGTCCTTTGATCAACGACCCTATCTGTAGGTTGTATCTTCTATTGGGCCTTCTTGATTGGGCTTAGGAGATTTAGCGTGAGTTGATTTACATCATTCCCCCTTGTGGAAAGAAGTTTGTATTCAAAGTTGGAAATTCAAGTTTGAAGACCTTGGTTAGCCCAATGCAATCTCAACGTGTATCAAGACCTCCACGTCAGCCATGGTTGCTCCAATGATCCTCACGTGAACCAGTGCCCTCACGTTAACTGTGATGGTGCGAACGATTCGATCTTTCTCACTCTTGCTATGCATAAATGTGTCCATGACGCACTTGTTGATGAAGGACTTCAGAACCTGATTCATAAGTCTCATAATAACAGAAAGAACATTGATTAGGTCACAAGGTGTGACTAACCATACAAAGAGACTTCTTGGGATTTGAGCAGCAGTAATCCCTAACTGAATCTGAACCAAGTTGTTTTCCTTCTTCCTTGCGATCACTAGGGCACTTGAATGAACAATTTTCTTCTCAATTGCACCCTTGGCGTGACAAACAACTAAATTTCGAACCATTAGATCAGCAGTAGGGTCCACTTGAGCATAGGTCTCACGTTGCCTTGACTCTGACGAGCTCTCTCCAATTGAGCTCTTGTGATAGACAACAATAGGGAGCCCTTCTTCAGATTTTTCGTGACTAGGAACTGTGGGAATGATCTTCTTTTGTTCACAAAACTCAGGGCGTTCAGTGATTATAAAAGATATCAGCTTTGAATCATTCCTTGGAGCCAATTGTGATGCTTTTAGGGGAGCTAACGCAACCCTCTTGTTTTTCACCATTAAGGTGTAGGTGTTAGCTCTTCCATCATGTGTAATGCTCCTGTCAAATAACCATGGTCTTCCAAGAAGAATATGACAAGCATCCATAGGTAGTACATCACACCAGATTGAATCTTGATAAGACTTTCCAATAGAAAAGCTTACCAAATAGCGTAGATTCACCTTTAAGCCTTTACCCTGATTGAGCCATTGGACAGTGTATACTGTGGGATGAGGGCTTGTAGGTTGTTGTAGCTTGTTCACAACAATTGTTGAAACTGCATTAGTACAGCTCAACCATCGACGATGAAAGAACAAACTTTCTCTTGCACAGTACAGCGGGAATGGAAGATAGCTTCCCGTTGTTGCAGATCTTCAAGAACTTAAGAGATATTCAGTACTCTCCTCATAACCAACATCTCGCCCTGATCTGGTTCTTCCACGACCTCTTCTTCAGATTCGTTGTGAGTGGCGTGGGCTTCTTCTTCTACATCCGTCGGTTTAGGTTCAAAGAGAGCGTTTTGAAATTCTAGTAGTGTGATAACTCTCTTGTTAGGGCACTCCGAAGCAATGTGACCGAGCCCTTGCCACCTAAAGCACCTATTTTTATCCGTGGGTGGAACATGAACGAATGTTTGAACAGTTTGAAGAGTAGGGTTGGGCGTTTTTGTGGCGGACGGATGGGAATGGGTTTGGCTCTTTTGTGGAGTGTATGTTTGAGGCGAGTAGGGAGTTCTTTGGGAACTAGGGTTCCTGTTTGGCGTCTCCTTGCCTCTTCTTTTCTTTTGTTGTTCCACTTTATTAGCCAAAGTACTTAATTCATCAAGCGTTTCATAAGGTTGAAGTTCCACCACATACCTTATGTTGTCGTTTAAGCTAGCAAGATACCTCACAAGAGTTTGAGGTTCATCTTCTTTCAGATCGCACCTCCAGAGTAGGTGTTTGAATTCCTTAGTGTACTCTTCAACAAATTTCGACCCTTAGGATAATTGCTACTGACGAAAGTAGTTCTCTTTGAAGTAACTTGCAGAAAGAAACTTTGAATGAAGTTTCTTTTTCCTCTTTTCCCAAGTGCGGATCTTTCCTTTCCCGGCATGTTGTCGCTTCTTCAGTAGGTTAGTCCTCCATATGCTAGCATGATTTCGCAGTTTAACAGTAATATACTTGACTTTCTTATCATCAGAAATGTCTTTGAAATCAAAGACTCGTTCGACAGTTTGGATCCAATCAAGAAAGATTTCAGGATCAAGATTACCATCGAATTCAGGAATGTCAACTTTGAAGTCGAGTCTTTCTTCCCTTGGAGGGTGTCTAGGACGACGTGAGCTCCTGGACGAGTGGGTTGAACGTTCAACTTCACTAGGACTGTCAGGGACGTCCTCTTCTTCAAAATCTCGGGGAGTCCTGAATTGCAAATTCATGTATCGCTTCAGTTGATCAGAAAGATAAGCGATTTTTACCTCCAGTTCAACCTTTTCTTGCTTCCATTGCTCATTGGGATCGTCACCTTCACTACTTTTGCTTCTAGATGTCATAGGATGGTGTTTTAGAATACCAGGTTACTGATTGGATTTGAAGGTTAAGTGTTTGGTATTGCAGGTTTGACGTTTGGATTTGAAGGTTATGTGTTTAGGTTGTTTAGGGTTGCACTCAAAACAACCTAGAGCTCTGATACAGCTTTTGATCTATTACGGGACAAAAAAGGGTCTTGATCCAGTAATACACAATTACACGTGCAACCAAGACAGAAAAGAGGGGTGATTCACGTGAATATGAAGGTAAAAAGGGGGAAATTCAGGTGAGATAGGAGGCTATTTGCCGTGAGGACTTTTGTGGTTTCAAGAATCAAGAAAGAATGATTCTTGAATGGGAAAGAGGATGAAAGATTGAATCTTGGATGAGGGAAAAGAGAGAGTGACGTGAGCGAGATGGGAGAGAGAAGGGTGTTTTAGCGTGAGGCCTTTACGAGAGGAAAAGGAGAGAAGAAGGTTGTTGGGAGGAGAGAGAGGGAGTTTGTTGAGAGTTTGTTGTGGAGAGAGAGGGAAGAGGGGGTTGATGAATATGAGGGAGAAAAGAGGGAGGGTGACGTTTGGTGGGGAGAAGTAAGGCTAGGGTTTTGTCTTAATTATATTGATAGACAGACAATGGTGTGATTATCTTAACTGTATTGACAGAAAGATAAAGATGGGATAGATCAAGGGAAATAACTAGAATCCACGAGAATGAAACCCTAGGGCTAACTTGATCTTCAACCTAGGGGTAGGATCAAGGTCTTCCTAACCACTTGGGTGTCATACGAAGATACAATTGAAGAGATCAAACGAGGTTTATCCAAACACTTAGGGGGTAAGCTAAAAGCTTGTTTGTATTCATATTTCTAAACGGGTCCCTTCGAAAGGCTACAAGCCTAGCTATTTATACTAATAGAGTCCTATATGGACCGGTACTTTAACTTGGCATACAATCCAACCTAATATGACTAGGAGTACTCTATCTTGGCGTGCAAGACGCCTTATCGATTCTACTCTCCCTTGGATTAGAACTCCTTATCCTAAGGGGAGTTTGTTATAACAACCTTATCCTAACAAGTTTAGGCTTTCCTAATCCAAGATTGATTAATTACAAAATAATCTAACCTTATCTAGGATAACTAATTCTTGGCGCCAAAGCAACCAATCACACGCCTAAACTACTCCTACCTCATATGACACACACACACACTAGCCGTCTAGAATATTCTAGAACTCCTTACAATACTCTAGACTAATCTAGACTCCTACTAGACTTGATGCTCAAGTTTATAACTTATTTGGCATCTTACATTATTCTAAAACTATAAAGATAATTTAAATCACACTAAACAATAAAAGCTATAATTTCTAAAGTTACATCCAAAAGATTAAAATGTAAAATTCACTTGGAGCATTGATCTTGGACGTGGGCTTTAGTCTTCTTGGCGTGATATTGGGCCCACTTTAGGATGTTTGGACATCCTCTTGGAACAGGAAACACACCATGTGAATGGGCCTTTGGACTCCTACTTTGTACCTTCCTTCTTTGGCCCACTTGGTGTAAATAAACCAAATCTTCCTTATTGGACCTGTACTGGACGAAGTCCTTTGATGAAGAACCCTATCTGTAGGTTGTATCTTCCATTGGGCCTTCTTGATTGGGCTTAGGGGATTTAGCGTGGGTTGATTTACATCATTGAAGATACTCCACCCACTTTGCATGACGCGTATTGAGCTTGTGTTGGCCGTTTAAATACTTGAGAGCCTGATGGTCGGAATGGAGCACGAACTGGTTAGGCTTCAAGTATTGGGACCAATGGTCAAGGGCACGAACAAGGGCATAGAACTCCTTGTCATAGGTAGAATAGTTCTTCTGAGACCTACTGAGCTTCTTATTGAAGTAAGCAATGGGGCGTTGATTTTGCATGAGGACGGCCCCAATGCCCACTCCACTAGCGTCGCAATCCACCTCGGAGACTTGTGAGAAGTCCGGGAGAGCAAGCACTGGAGCTTCACAAAGTCTAGCCTTAAGCTTCTCAAAAGCCCCTTGGACCGCTCGGGTCCACTCAAAGGTGCCCTTCTTCATGCACTCGGTGATAGGGGTGGTGAGGGTGCTAAACCATTCGATGAATCGGTTGTAGAACAAAGCAAGGTCGTGGGTGCTTCTCACCTCCGTGGTAGTAGAGGGAGAGGGCCATGAGCGAATGGCTTCCACTTTCGAGGGGTCCACGGAAATACCTCGATTAGAGACGATGTACCCAAGAAATTCTGACTTGGGGAGTGCAAAATTCACACTTCTCGAGCTTGCCTAATAGCTTTTGCTGTCGTAGAACCCGGAAAATAGATTTCAAATGTTAGAGATGCTCTGCTTCATTCTTGGAATACAGAAGGATGTCATCGAAATAAACTACCACGAATTTGTCGTTGAATGGCCTCAAGACCTCGTTCAAGAGTGGCATGAACGTGCTAGGAACGTTAGAGAGACCGAAAGGCATAATAAGCCACTCGTACAAGCCTCCCTTGGTCTTGAATTCCGTCTTCCATTCATCTCCTTCCCACATGCGAATATGATGGTACCCGCTTTGGTGGTTGATCTTGCGAAAAATACAAGATCCATGCAGTTCGTCAAGCATATCATCGAGTCTCGGTATGGGGTACCGATACTTGATAGTGATGTTGTTGATAGCTCAGCTGTCAGCATACATCCGAGGTGCAATCCTTCTTGGGAACCAGTAGGACCGGAACGGAACAAGGACTCATCCTTTCCCGAATGAAGCCCCTAGAAACGAGTTCTTCCACTTGCCGTTGTAGCTCCTTTGTTTCATGCGGGTTGCATCGGTAAGCCTTTTTGTTGGGAAGTGGTGCTCTGGGCATAAGGTCGATTTGGTGCTCGAATCCCCGAATTGGTGGATGACCCGATGGTAGATCATCAGAAAAGACGTCTCCAAACATGGCAATGAGAGGGGCGACAAGAGGGTGTAGGGGTTTCTCTACCTCACTTTTGTTTGCTTCTAAGAGGAGCAAGGAAAAAACGTCCTTCCCCTTTCCACCCAATCTTATTAAAGCTCGCTCAACCCATGTTTCGCTCATGTGTTTGGGTTCCTCACTTCCCACCACGGGTTTTGGAGAGATAATTTCATGTGGAGCTAACGGAATTAGCTTAACCCCTCTTGCCTCGATGGGTAAAAATATAGGTGTTTTTAACCCATTGTGCACAATTTGCTTGTCAAATTGCCAAGGACGTCCCAACAATATGTGGCAAGCACTCATAGGGACAACATCACAAACAATATAATCATCGTAGTTAGCACCAAAAGACAAATTCACAAGGACTTGTTTGGTTACCTTGATGCCGTCGTGATCGTTGAGCCACTTCAGGGAATACGACCGAGGATGTGGTAATAGTGGCAAATTAAGCTTCTTGACCATATATGTTGAAGCGACATTGGTACAACTCCCTCCGTCGATAATAAGATTGTACATCTTGCCTCCCACGAAGCATCAAGATTGAAAAATATCTCTCGTTGGGCCCTATCGAGAGGGGCTTCTTGAGTATGCAAAACCCGCCTCAAGACAAGAGCGTCACCATGCATGTATGGTGTGGCGGCGACATCATCATTTTCACTAGTTACCGCATCCTCAACAATCACTTCGGAATCATCCCGGACTACTTGTACTTCCTCATCAATATCCTGAACCTCCTTGAGAGTCAAGGTCTGTTGGTTCGGACAATCCGCCTGATAGTGAATATATCCATGGCATTTGAAACATTTTCTTCCCTCCATACGCCGAGTAGGATCCGTAGGAGGCGCCACAACAAGTGCTTTTTCCTTTTCAGTACGGGGTGTCGAAGGAAAATTGGGTGTCTCACTAGATTTGGGAGTGCCCAATTGAGGAGGGGGTCGGCTTGACGGTGGAAAGTAGGCGCTCGACACCGGTTTGGAAATAACCTTCTCTTTCCTCCGCCGCTCAACCCGAAGAGCCAAACTGCACAAGTCACCCATGGAGTAGTAAGGTTGATCCTCAATTTTATTGGCAACCGAGGAATCCAATCCATTCAAGAAATGCATCATAGTTTGCTCTTCGGGCTCTTGAAGGTCGCTTTTGATGAAGAGTTGCTCGAACTCCTGAATGTAGTCGATCACAGACCGCTTGCCCTGGGTTAGGGCATAGAGCTTCCTCAAAACATCCTGTTTGTATGTGGCGGGCAAGAAACGACGGTTCATCAACTGCTTAAGCCGTGGTCAAGTGGTGATTCTCGTTCGACCTTCTCGAACCCTTTGCGCTTTCACATTCTCAAACAAAAGCGAGGCGACTATGGTGAGTTTCAAGCTAGCAACCTTAAAGGCCTTCTCATCATTGTATTCTTTGGTCTCAAAGATCCTATTTATCATTTGGATCCACTCAAGGTGCTGGTCCGGATCATTAGAACAACTGAATTCGGGAATGTCGATTTTGACGTCCTGGAAGTCATCACGAGGGGGCCTATCATGCACCTCCTGACGTGGAAGGCGACGTGGGGAGTCTCTATCATCATCATTCGACTCGAATGTAGGAGGAGGACGAATAGGGCTTTGGGCTTGTGGCCTTCATGCTTCTTGGAGTCGTCGTGAACGCTCTTGGGCGTAATTGTTCATTTGCGCCATAAGGGCCTCAAGGGTGCGCTCAATGGTGGAGAACCGACTGTCAAAATTCGTGGTGAGGCGGTCCATGAGGGCTCGAATTTAAGGGCTACCCTAGTGGCTTGATTCCTTCGGTTCGGAGCGAGCTTCATCGGCCATACCGAGAAAAAATGGTTAGGGACAGTTTGTGTTTGGGGTATTTTGAGGGGTTTGGGGGTTCTTTGTGTTTTTTCACTCAGACATTTCATCGAACACCTAGCGTGCACTATTTTCCAACTTCTTCTTAAAGCTCCAAATGACTACAAATCCAACAAATACATACACAATACAATATTTTCCAACACACTTTGACAGCACAAGGGATGGGAGACCCCAATAGTTGCATACAACTCAATAATCCCAACACTAGAACACTACACTAGCAAGAACAATGAACAAACTCAAGCCAAATGAAAAACCAAACCTCTGATACCAGATGGAGCGTTACAGTCGTGGTGGGATGAAGGATGCTTGAGTTTTTGAAAGAAAATCAAAGAAAATCGAGCTCCAGCACCATAGGGTTTGCATATGACCTTGGCAAGGAGGGTCAACAACCTTGGCCTAACATTCAACCATGATTAAATAGGCTAAACCACAATTAATCACTAAAGAAATGACTAGAACACCACCAAAAAATGATTGGATAAAGTAACAAGATTTTTTAGGGAGAGGCTTAGAGAGCACTCAAGCAATGGCATTCAAATTCATCAAAAACTGCCCAGAAAAATGAAGGCAACAAGTATTTATACAAATTTGTAAAGCCCAAAACGCAGTCGTTTTCCACACAAAATAACCGGCAGAAAACAGAGTTTCGCGGGCGCGACCAAGCAAAAAGACTCCTGGCGGCCAGAAAAAGTGGAGCGTATCGGGCGCTAAAACTGATGTCGCGGGCATGAAAGGCAGGAGCAGCAAGGTGTCGCGGGCGCGAGAGGTGTTTTCATGGGCGTGACGACGCTCTGTCCAAAACAGTTGGGACGACATAACAAGGAGTAGCGTACGCGCGCGACATTACATGTCGCAGGTGCGACATGTTGGGGCAGTGACGCTCCACGGGAGCGATAGAAGGCTTCTCAGGCGCAACCATGGTCTGCCCCAAAACAGCCTGTGCAAGCCTTTTGGTTCGAAAATTAATCCTAACCCCGTCACCACATGATTCAACAACTCGGGACGGTCCGGCACGGTCCCGGGCCTCTGGGTTCGGGGCATAAGCGGGCCTCCTTAGAAGACCTCGGCTTCCATCCAATGGATCCTTGTGTTTCCGCGTTTCACCTGGAATTGCACCTCGAGATTCACCGTGGTTAATGCACCTCGCTTGGCAAATGTTGCGAGGGACGAGAACAGAACCCGAGACTCTTTAAATACATGAACCCAACAGATAGCGCAAGGACAATTTGCTAAGGAAGGCACTATTTACCGCCCCAGCTTTACGGAGCTTAACCCCCTATATTTTTTAGGCATGCAAATCTTGTCCCAAGGAACAAGAGTAAGACCCTTATTCAAATTCAAATCCTTCCAAAAGAAGTTATGATTGATGGAGTCGATTTTGGATGCAGTGGAGGTGGGGAGCTTGAAGCATGCATGGTATGAGCCGGCAAAGATTAAATGTTTGATTGAATTAATGAGATACGCCCGAATTTTGAGATAAATTTAGTTTTCCACCCTTGAAGTTTCGTGTAAGATTTGTTAATGAGATTAGTGAAGGTACCATGGGAGGGTCGACCTATAAAAAGCGGGCAACCCAAATATTTTCCTAGACCATCTCGCCTAGCAATATTAAAGATGGTGGAAATCAGGTGCTTGTCTTGGGAGCTGGTATTTTTAGAGAAAATGAGAGAAGACTTGTTGAAGTTGATCACCTGCCCAAAGAGAAAGTTGAATCTAGATATAAAATGTTTTAGAAGGGTGGCTGCATTAGCAGTAGCTTTACAAAACAGGAGACTATCATCTGCAAACAGGAGACAATGGATGGCTTGGGAATGGCGCGAGAGTTTAAGACCCACCCCAGACTTCAGAAGCGAGGTTAACGTTCAGAGACATGAAGTAGGATTTCCATTCCTATTATAAAGAGGTAAGGGGAGAGAGGATCTACTTGCCGAATACCACGTGAGGGTTTGAAGAACCCACAAGTTTCATCTATATATTATAATAGAACTCATTGTGGGTCCCATGAAATAGAGACACGGGAGTGGCTGTAGGGGAATTGGCCAATCACAACGTAGAAAATTATTATTTTTTTTTCTATTTTCATTTTTTTTATTTTCAATCCAGAGTTTATTGTAAAATTAAAAAAAAAAAACAGAAAGTGTCACTAATCGTTAACTGATTTAGACTCTGAATTATATCGGCTGTGATACTCGCATTTATGCAAATGTGCAGGATCTACAGCAAAGTAGATGTTCTTTGAAGGATGAGAGTCAGCCTACAAATAGGAACATGCAATTAGTTGTAGTTCTTTATGAAGAATTGGTTGTTTATCCATTTTGTCAAGACTTATAAGAGAAATTTATAAGTGATTCTATGTTCTTATTATAAGTATTTTTTTACTCTCAATAAGAGAAAGAGGGGATCTCAGATAAACACACCCAACACATCGAAACCAAAATGTTTAAAAGGAATAACTCATGTTCAAACATAAAACTTGTAACTATCTATTATGTCATGCAAATCAGAGCGCATTCAAAAGCGTCACAATGATAAACTTTTGAATGATAAGACTTTGAAACATGTGATGTCTGCAAAGCATGATTGTACCTTTTACAAGAAAGGGTGAACGTGCCAACAAACACTCATGCATATAGATGTGTGTAGTCCAATTGAGCACAAGTACAAGGGATGGATTACTTCAAATCTTCAAAGATGAATAAAATAATACATATTCATCTCTATGAGATTCATCTGAAGCTGGAATGTTAAAATAGTTTAAAGATTTCCAAAATGAAGTAGTCTTGGCGAAACAATGAGAGCACCTGGGTGTGATCGAAGAGATGCTAATGGTTGAGCCAAGAGTTTGAACAAATGACTCAAATGAAACATAATTCTGGCACTATAAGCTTAAGTCATATTAATCAGAAATGCATTCAGAAACTGCATCGTGCAGGATTTTGGAAAACCAAAACTCTGAAAAGTTCAATGTTTGTAAAGCATGCCTGATGGTTAAGATGACTAAAATCACCTCTTATTAGAACTAGTGAACAAGCTAATGACTTATTAGGATGCAAACATATTGATGCATGTGGGCCTATGAGCACTAGTGCTAGAAGAAGGTTTGTTGTACTTTTCATCACTTTCAGTGATGATTTTTAGTAGATATGGGTATATCTACTTAATACGCCACAAGTCCAAATCCTTTGAAATGTACAAAGATTTTCAAAGTGAAGTACAAAACCAACTTGGCAAGAAAACCAAAACCCTTCAATAAGGCTGAGGAGGTGAGTATTTGAGTCATGATTTCGCTGACCATTCTAAAGAATGTGGAATTGTTTCATAACTCTCTCCTCTAGGAATACGACATCTCAATGACGTATCTAAAAAAGAAATCACACCTTATTAGATATGGTGCGATCAATGATGGTTGAGTCAACATTGTCGATTACCTTTTGGGGATACACGTAGTTAACCACAGCTTTAATTACTGAATAAAGATTATCTGAAGCACTAGAGAAGACACCATATATGATCCGGAGAAGAGAGGTTCTTAAACCGTTTTTTGAAAGAAAGGAGTATCACTTCTACAAAATGTTGTAGAGGAAAGTGTTTGTGTCTCAAAATGCTTTCTTCTTACAGAATATGTTATTCTCTAAAAGAAAGAGTGGGAGAGGTTTTGAACTTACCGAAGTTCGAGAGACACAAAACACTATAATCATCACCTGAAACTTCACTACTTGATCCTAGTTCAAATTATCCTATTGATCGGGAAATTAAGAACAAGGTTGAGGCAGTTGAAGTTCCTCAAATCGTTGAGGAGGAGGTGTCATGAACATTACTCCAAGCAAGGTCAGGTAAACAATTATGTTAACCACAGAGATATCGATCTTCTATGGATGAGCGTGAGATGTTACTTTTAAAAAGTAATGACTCTACCTACAACAAAGAAGCTTTAGCAAGTCAAGATTACATAAGGTCTAAGATGGACTCCACGTATACAACCAAGTTTAGAACTCGGTTGATCTGTCTGAAGGTGTGAGCCATCAGGCATAGGAGGGTTTTAAGGCAAGACATGGGTTCATTAAGATAGACATCAAGACTGACTTCAAAATTAGATTTGGAAGAAAGGTGTGTACTTGACACAACTGAATGGTCTTTTGTTAGGATACTTGTAAACTTCAAGAGACCATCTGTAGTCTTAAGGAAGCTTCTAGAAGTTTGAATCATTGACCTTCTTGACCAAGATATCAAAAAGGTTTGATATATTGGGAAGTGCCAAAGATAATATTGTGTTTACAAGAAGTTCAGTGGGAGCAATGCGTTTTCTGATATTGTATGTGATTGACATACTGCCTACTGAGAGGAAGATTCCCATATTGCGTCTACTAAGGTTGACTTGGGAATAATTTTCAAAATGAAGGATTGGTGAGGCTAAGAATTTTCTTGGAGTCAAGATCTATAATGATAGATTAAAGATTTTGATTGTTTGAACCAAAATTGACTAGGTGTTGAATAGTTCAACCCACTTCGAAAATGGATTAATTTCCATAAATCATGGCATATCCTTAGGGAATCTGTTTATCTCAAAACAATCAGAAGATCTAAAAAGGATGAGACAAATAACCCATGCTTCAGGCCTGAGATTAATGTATCCCATGAGATGTTCAAAGCCCAACATAACATATACATTGTATATGTATAAGCAAAACTAAGGATGTGTCCTAAGTCTAAAGTGGTTGATAAAAGCTAAGTGTGAAGAGTTGCATTGATGCTACACTTATGACAGAGAAATATGATTATCTGAAATGTCAGTAAATGTTATACGATCTATTTGAGTGGTATTGAAGTGAGCTGGAAAAAGTTTCTAACATGACATGCGTTTAATTCTACAAATAAGAAAAACATGACACGACTTTAGAAGTTGTGGCAAAAACTGTTAGGATTATGAAGTTCGTTTTAGAACTAGGTGATGTTTCTAGCCCTGCGAGAGAAATGGAGCCTTGCTGATAGAAGCCATCACTCAAGTAAACGAACTGAAGCTCACTATGAATCCAAACATGAGTTCCGGAAATATCTTCCTATATGAAAGGTCATTAGTGAGATGGTATAATTGCAAGGTTCATTACAAGTATTATGTACTAAACCCCTGTTGTAGTTATAGCATGATAGTCATGCATGGGCAATAGGTATTGAACACATTCCGAAATATTGACAAGTCAAGTTTACATGAATTGTTCATGAATCATGACCTTGTTGATTCATTACTAAGAATAAGATTCCAAAATTTACATTAATTATGGTTTAGAATTATGTAAATGTCCAAAAAGGTTAGAAAATTCAAAATGGGAAATTGGATGAGGTCCGATTTCTGAAACCCCATTAGTGAACTTGATAATGTTAGTCTTGGTCGACAGTCGACCTAGTTCCTAATTGTATTATCTCGTAGGAACAGTGAAAATATCAACAAAATTAGCATGTAGGATTGAGGTGATGATCAAGTTTCGTGATCATAGTGATGTGATGACATCATAAATTAATCACATGGGTATAGTTGAGAACAACTACCGAACTGACCCGCAGTGGGAGCTCTTTAAGTTAGGAATGCAATAAGAGCTCTCACTACTCGAAATTCCTAAATCCTGAGTTCAATACATAGACTACATGGTCTGTTTTAACTTTGGAGCGCGTCAAACGCCTTTCCTAACAGTAGGCTATAAAGGCGGTGTCTGGGTTACAGTTGGATCATGTGAGAATGTGTTTCTGAAAAAGATGGCATTGTCCTCCCTATTAGGGACAATTGTCTCATTGGCCATTATTCGGTCTGGTTCCGAGACGAATTCTTCTCTTTATTAGGGTGTTTTTACATGTTGTAACCCCGTTATATATGTTAGTTAAGTTGTTTTCTTAGTTTTGTAGGAAAATAAGGTGTTGAGCCAAAACCGAGCCAAAACTGAGCAAAACTTCACAAAGAGTAGAGAGCAGAAGCAGAAGTACTGGGTAGTAGGATGACTCGCCCGAGTCATATCCTGACTCGCCCGTGACCACCATCTAGGAGCCTTGAAGCATGCAAAAATCAACTAAGTATGGAGTGAAGATCAGAAGGTTGACTCGCCCGAGTCACCTAATAGCTCGAGCGTAACAAACTTCTGTAAACCGAGATTGAAGCCAATAAAATAGCTAAGGCAAGGAGCAACCAGAAGGCTGACTCAACCAAGTCATGCAAGTGACTCGGTCGAGTCGTATATCTGTGCAGCCGAAGAGAAAATACCAAAGAAGGATCCTCTATTGGCCAGAAGCCTGACTCGCCCGAGTCAAGCGGTGACTCGCCTGAGTCACCCTGCTTTTCTGCGCATAATCTCCGGTTAAAATGTTGCGTTTTGTGTAACAACTTTGGCTTGTATATAAACCCTTAGGACGAAGTTATCAGCAGCTTTTAGTGTTAGTATTGTTTACTTTATTTTTCAATTGAATTTTACTTCAAGTTATTGCATTTTGCTTTCTCTCTCTTAGGGTGGGGTTTCTAGTTCCTTGTTCTCTAAGCTCTTATGTTCTTGAGTGTAATCAACACTTTCTTCAAGTAATTTCAGCAAAGTTTCTTCTTCATTTACTTTGTGCTTTTGATTTGATTGAGTTTGTCATTAAAAGTTTTTAGATAAGCCATCAATCCAACTTTTAGTGAGGAGGAGGATTAAGAGTAACAAATCCTACTTCAAAGTGAGGATTTGAGGATTCTTAGTAATCCAATTCACAATTTTCTTGTTTGTTCGGGGGAAAAAAAGTTGAAGATTCAAGTGAAGATTTAGTTCATCGAAGGTATAATCTCTTGTTCCTAATTTCATTATTAGTTGTAGTTTTATTGGTTTCTTATTCCTTGTTCTTAATTGCTTTATTTGATTTCATGCTTTTATTGCTTTCTTTAATTTCATGTCTAGGTTAGTTTATTGCTTTATTTACATAATTTACTGCTTACCGCATTTGAGAAAAACCCTTAACAAACTGAAAACCTAAACAGGCCTCACACCTATCCTCATGTTCGACAACCATTACCTAAAAATCCAATTTACACAACTCAACAATGGCGCAGTTGCCGTGGCAGACCATCTCTCTAGGATAGTGACTGAGAATATGAGTGTGACTCCTATTGATGCTAGTTTTCCGAATGAGCATATCCTTAGTGTTGGAGTTGAGCCATGGTTTGCCGACATAGTGAATTTCAAAGTGACTGGGGAAATGCCGGGGGACTGGAACAAGCATGATAGATCCATATAGTGAAGAACTTTGCGTGGGATGACCCTTATATGTTCAAGTATTATCCTGGCCAAATCCTTAGAAGATGCGTACCCGATGAGTCCATCTTAGATGTTCTTTCATTTTTCCATGACCAACCATGTGGGGGGCATTTTTCTGGGAAGAAACGGCATAAAAAGTTTTGCAACGTGGTTTTTATTAACCGACCATATTTAGGGATGCTCATGACTATGCAAAGCGGTGTTTTCGATGTCAAAGCTAAGGGAAGATATATAGAAGAGATATGAGGCCTTTACATCCCGAGATTTTTGTAGATGTATTCGATGTGTCGGGCATAGACTTTATGGAACCATTTCCGAACTCATTTGGGAATGAGTACATTCTCCTAGCGGTAGATTATGTGTCCAAATGGGTATAGGCTATTCCTTCGAAGAAAAATGATGCAAAAGTAGTGACTAAGTTCCTTCGGGAAAACATTTTCTCTAGGTTTGGGGTGCCTCGGACAATCATTAGTGATCAAGGGACACATTTCAATAATCGATCTTTCGTAGCTTTGCTTAGGAAATATTCTGTTGAGCATAGAATGACCACCGCTTATCATCCCCAATCCAATGGTCAGGCTGAGGTGTCCAATAAGCAGATTAAGCAAATTCTAGAGAAGACAGTGTCTAAGAATAGAAAAGACTGGTCTCTCAAATTGACCGATGCTTTATGGGCTTATAGGACGGCCTACAAAACCCCTATAGGAATGTCTCCATATCGAGCAGTTTTTGGGGAATCGTGCCACTTACCAATTGAACTTGAGCATAGGGCGCGGTGGGCTTTAAAAGCCCTGAACCTAGACCTTTCGGTGGCTGGGGTGGTAGAAAACTTACCTTGTGCGAATTGGAGGAATTGAGGGAAGCATATGAAAACGGGAGGTTGAGTAAGGAGCAATCTAAAGTTTTGCATGATAGAGTTATCCTTAGGAAAACCTTTGTCCTGGGGCGGAAAGTTCTCCTTTATGACTCACGTTTGCATTTGTTTGCGGGTAAGCTGAAATCTAGGTGGACTGGACCATTCATTGTGACCACTGTGTTCCCATCGAGAGTAGTTGAGGTTAAAGACCCTATGAATCTGTGTGGAAAGTTAACGGTCACAAGTTGAAGCCTTTCTTGGAGCTTCCAGAAAAAGTGGACGTGGAATGTGTAATATTCCATTATCCGTCTGTTTATTGAAGAAAGGTATGAAGTTACTCTTGTATATATTGTATATCTAATCTTTCTTTTCTTGATTTTTCTTTGTTTGCTTCTCCTCGCTATGCGCTATCAAGAAGGAAGGACGATTCATGGTTTGTATGTACATCTTTACATGACTTGTATACTCAATCTCCATTTACAAGTCATGCGACGATTATTTGTGATCTAATCAGGTACAATCCTTCCTTATCTTTTGAATTTAGTTGGTGAGAAGTTTTCTTTTTCGTTTCCTTGGGTAATTTGTAATTTTTCTTCTTTTAAGGTGCTTGTCTTCCTCTATTTCTAGCCACAATGAGGACATAGTGTGACCTTTTTGTGTGGGAGTGGGGAGGCATGCATGCCAGCTTTATTTTCTTTTCTTGTAGGTAGTTTTTGTGGTTAATCTTTTTAGTTGTGTTAATTTTTGATTTCCTGTTGTTTGTGTTTCTTAGTTAAGATAGATTTTTGATAGAATTTATGCTTAGTAGGAAGGTGTTTGGGTTCTAAGGTGCCCCGGGAGGTTTTTGAGTGTTTGAGAGTTTGAAAGAATTTTAGTGGAAGTGAAAGTTGAACACTAAGTTTTTTTTGAGAAAACTATTTTTTTTATAGTTTTTAGGCAAAAACAAGACTCGGGCGAGTTGCACTTTGTCACGCCCGAGTTTACCTACTAAGCCTGACCAAAGATTCAAGTTGAAAAGGAACTTCCCAGACTTCCAGAAGCATGACTCTGTCGAGTCATCCAAGTGACTCGGTCGAGTCGTGTGTCTGTGCTCCAGGAAGTTCAAAACAAACGCAAAGGCAGAATTTAGGGAGACGAGGGTCACGGGCGTGTCAATCGTGGTCACGCTCGAGTAAAGCAACTGGGACTCAGCAGAAGAAAATTTCGCGAGAAAAGCCAAGACTTCCAGAATAATTACCTGGTCGAGTCATCCAGGTTACTCGGTAAAGTCGCTTTTCGGCCAGGATTTCTCATTGCACACAGATAGGTGACTCAGGCGAGTCACTTGGATGACTTGACCGAGTCGCACTCAGATCTGAAATCTGTCGGGACTCAAAATACGATTCTATTTCATTTCTTTCATATTTTCTCACTTGTTTTCTCACTCCTCTCACTCAAATACTTCCCTCAAACCCTAATCTAGTGCCTTTCTTCATTTCCTCACCAAATTCTTTTCATCCCTTCTCAAATTTGCTTGAGTTTTGCGCTGATTGTGCGATTTCTGCGGGATTTCGCAGCTGTCGTTGGACCTAATTGTGCGAAACTCCCTGTGTGTCTTGCTTGGTGTTCGAGCAACTTAGGAAAAAGGGCGTTGTTCTCCGTGTGTTTTGTCTGGTGTTCTTGTTGGCACGATTTCAACTTAGCAAAGGCAGATTTGGTGCGTGAATTGTTTTTGGGGTTCCTTGGTGCTCGATTTTGGACTCAAACGCTCAGTAACTCTCTTCCTTTGTGACCACTTGGAAGGTAACATTCACATTTGGTGCTTAAAGTTCAATTTTAAGACTAAGTTGGGTGTTGCTTGTGTAATTATTCTTGGAAGTTAGGGTTTGAATGATTTTGTTCGTTTGTCACTATTTGGGTGTGCTTGAGTTAACTTATATTGCATTGAGTACACTATGGTTCGTTCAATGCATGCACGCACTAGTGAGGAGTGATCTCCTTCACCCCCACCCGAATCTTCTTCGGATATGGACAAGGACCACTACAAGGCACAGCCACCAACTCCTATTCAGGCTAGTCCCACAATGCATATGACATTCCGGGATGAACATCATAAGGAGAAATATGAGTTATACCAACATCGAAAGATTTGTGCCCCGGATGTGTACGATGAACCCACTGTGAGAAAGGTCTATTGTGGTCCAAGTTTTGAGTTAATCATCAATACTTTGGGGCGGGGTTCATTCATAAAGATCGAAGATTCCATCTATGATCAGCCGGTCCTAGAGTTTCTAAGTTCATTACAAGTTAAGGACGACGGGAAACTAAGTGCTAGATTCCGGTATAGAGTTTATAAAAAGAGAAAACTTGCACCGTGCAAGAATTATGCCGCGCGCTTGGTTTGTGATACGCCGCAAGTGCA
This sequence comes from Portulaca oleracea, assembly GCA_029582165.1. Taxonomy (NCBI): domain Eukaryota; kingdom Viridiplantae; phylum Streptophyta; class Magnoliopsida; order Caryophyllales; family Portulacaceae; genus Portulaca; species Portulaca oleracea. The sequence goes on along the minus strand of CM055885.1, from coordinate 2,236,412 downwards.
CGGTGTACAGTGTAGTATATCAAGGGCGTTCCCACGAGGACTTGTTCTAGCTTACGCACTAAACTAACCCGCTACAAAGGATGCTAGGTTAATCAAAAGGATTGGATTTTTAATTCAGTTTAAACTAAAATGATCGAAACTGTAAAGCAATCTAATTCAATATGAGAATTTATCTAATCAAAACAACAAGTATATTTTTATGAAGGTTTTCTCAATATTATAAAGGTGTTTATGGGAGTTACTCTAGTTGTCCAATTAACCTAACGAAGGTCTGACTTCAATATTTAGCAATTTGTACCAATTTGGGATCAATAACCAAACAAATATCTATCACAACAATCTTTTGATCCAGAGTGAATTGCTCCGACTAAATCAAACACCTATTTTCATGGCTATCTAATTTAGTCAAAGTTAACAACAGGTTATTTAAACGATCCTAGGTATGAAATACATTATATCTAACCGAGTGTTATACCTATTCGATCTTCGTCAATCCAACTCAAAGAAGCAACCTTTAGATCCGAAACTAAGAGTCTAGACATAAGTAACAGGTGGCCAATCAATTACTGTAACAATATAAACACGAAGATAGAACGAAATTGACAAACTATTTCATACCAAAATCAAAACATAGGGTCAAATGAACAACATCGAGTTTCCCCTAAACTAAAAATTAACTACTCATGCTTGATAATAAAAACAACTAAACTAATTGAATTGAATCTAGAAAACATAGTAAAAATTAGGGAAGAGAACAACCACAATCGAGGGATGAACGAATATGTCGGCTCGTGAAAGTTTCCTTCTCCCGAGCCTCAATCTCCGATTTTTCTGTCGCCAATTGAACACTTTGATCTCCAATACTAAGACTAGAATTCTAGAAAAATTGTTTTTGAGAACTAATAATAATAATAATAGATGTAGTGTATGCTATGATATGATCCCTCAATCTCCCGCTGCTCCTGTTTCTTTTATAGAATTGAAGTAGGTGCCTTGCTCTCCAAGCTGTGCGTAACAACCTACGCGCTACCAGCGCGAGGCATGCCTTCGAGAACAAGGAGTGGCGTAACAACCAGGCGCTGCCAGCGCGCTCCAGACTTCAATGCCCCTAAACCTTCTGTTTGTGGCGCTACCAGCGTTGCTCCGACGCTGCCTCTGCAAGCATATTTTCTTGTTTTTCCTTGCTCTTTGCTTTGTCTCTCCACCTTTTAGCTTCTCCTCCTATTTCTTTCTCTTCATGACTTCATGCAACTCCATTCACAAACCTACAAAATTACACCAATCTCCAGACCAAGTGAAATATACACGAATTTGGGATATAAAATATCGTGTTCGATCACAAACAGACCTGAAATTCATGTATTAAACACCCAAATAACCCTATAAAATATAGGGTTATCAACTCCCCCCATGCTTAGTTCTTGATTGTCCTCAATCAAGTTCCAAACAAAATAGTAGAAGGAAATCAAGAGGACTCAAATCAAAACCAAATATTAAAGACCAGACTCGGAGACTTGGACTCCGATTCAAGACGATTCGTCTCAAAGAAAATAAGAAAAACATGTTTTATACAATCCTCCTTAGACTAACTACTCTAGTCACATCATTTCAACGAAGCACAACGAAATGTTACCCGGATATGAATCAAATCAATTCCGATCAAGAAGAATGAGGTCGTACCATGTTCACAAGATATGCACTTTCTAGAGGCAAACAACAACCAACTAATCTCCGATAATGCAAATAAGCACGGTTGGTTATGAACGTAGGCCGGTCGAATGAGCAAAACCTCACTTTTGATATTGTGGAAACACTCCAACTCTCAGATGCACTCATTCAGCAAGGCTAACACTCAATACTCAGACCAAAGAAACAACCTACCGGAATCTGATAACTATCTCGCTACCCACCGCTATTGTGCAGTTTGCAAGTGACAATCAAGAGGGCATTTTTAAGTTGTAATGGGGCTCAGGTTAAGGGAAGAGAGTGGTAAATATTTTAGGACTGTGGAGTTAAGAGCCAAGCTTGGAGTTAACATATCTCTCAACTCACTTACTTGCCTAAGATGGGCAAGCTACTCATTTTCTCCCTCATTTATCAATAATGAACAAATCACAACGCATATTTGATCCAAAAAGTCTTCATCAAAATACCTCTCAACTAATGTCAGAAATCGCATGTAACACAAAGTTCCCCCCTCTAATCACCTATCCTCTCTTTTTTTTCTTTTCTTTTTTTCTGTTTTTTTTTCATTTATTTCTTTTGCACAGGTGACTAGGGGGAAGTAAAAAAAACAGCAAGCGATCTCCGGTTTCAAGATACATCAAGAAAATACCACTTAATTGGAAAACATAAAGCATCACAATGAACTTTCGATCCAACAGTTTCCCAAATCAAAACACCTGTCCAATCGAAACCCATCTTTCTAGTTTTCAATTTAATCCATCATCAACCCTTCCAATCCACACTCTCGATATGATACGATGAACACTCAAACTCCAAGCAAGGCAAAAGGGTAGGAAATCGAATCAGGCCATGGCTTGTAATACAAGGGTTCAAATATAAAAGAGGTAGATAAAAGCTAGAAGAGGCTAAAGTGGGATATAAACAATGTTAAGGTGGCTATTAGGCTATGTAGTTTCAATAATACACAAATGAATGCCTTTGTCACTTCATCACTTTATGCAAACGCAACGACGCAGCTTCGTACAAGATACAAACCAAACTCTAGAGGTGCAACTATGGTGGAGTCACTCAAAGAATAAAGAGACTGATAAAGATGATTAGTCTATACATTTGGCCATGTGGACTCACGAGATAAGGCTCATTCAACCAAACCTAGCCCAAAGATTTGCGACACGCCTATTTACACCACTAGATCAATCAAAGTAGTCATATACCTTTTTCGATCACACATATCTCAAAACATAGGACAACTTAGCCTATCTTTTTGAAACCGACAACCATATCCAGAACACATAAGGTCAAGCGAAGTCAAAAAGAAAGACAGAATAGCTTACAAATCGTCATAGGAGGGGTTATTGTTCGCTTAACCTATCCTAATTCTTTTTTTTTATGTTTTCTGATTTTTCAATTTTTTTGGATTTTTTTTTTTTGTTTTGTCATGCAAAGCTAAGAAATGAAGAACGAAAAACAAGGGAAAATAGTGAAAGAAAAACCAATAACTAAAGTGATCTATCTAATGCAATCTAGGTGGATGCAATTTATACGAGTGATTTATCCTAAAAAAAACGGAAAATTGAAAATAAAGACTCAAGACGTGGACTTTTATAGAAGTACCCCCCCATGCTTTAAACAATGCATTGTCCCCAATGCAAAAGACAGAATGGAAACATAGAAAGGGGATGGGACATCTACTCATCATCTTCAGGGGATGGGGGAGGGGTCGGAAGGAGGTAATCAATGAGAGTTTGTAGCATACCTCGCAGGTTGTTGTATTGATTGTCTTGACGCTCGATGCCGAGGGTGACGGATTCTTGGAGAGTATCGAATCGGTCATTCAGCCTCCCCAACTCGGTTTCGAAGCCTTTCATCACTACATCAGCTTCGTCCAGTGGAGGTTGATTAGAACTAGATGGAGCATCAGAAGGAGGATTTTGCGTGGGTTCCTGATTGGAGGAGTTGGGTTCCCACAAAAGGTTTTCTCGATCTTGGATGGTGACATGATCGTGCGGCAGGGCAACTTTGAGGTTGTTGGGGTAGATCCAAAGACATTCGCCGGAGGGGGGTAGGGTACACATGCTAAAGGATTTACATTGTTTTGCATTTATCAACATGTTTCCCGGAACTACATCCTCGGCCTTAGGGTTGGGGCGAAAACCATATTCACGAGCGATACGGGTAATAAGCCCACCTACATCTATGTCGGCATTGGTTCTAGGTATAGGGGCGAGGTGTTGTGCTAGCATAGCAGCGGGGTCGGCGCGGGAGTCAGAATTGAGCATGGCATGGAACATATACATGTCAGATTTGGTTGCTTTATTCGAACTACTCGCCCTAGCAAAAATACCATAAGAGAGCACACGATGGGTGTATTTGAGGACTGGGTTTTTTATATGGAAGGAAGGTGTACTGCGTGGGTTCTAGTTCTCTACCCCGGATATGGATTTAAAGAAGGCAACCCCATCCCAACCCGGGTCAATAGGGTCAGCAGGTCTAAAGGTTCACTCGGGAAAGCCAAAGAGTCTAGTGAATTGTGATATTGTTAGGCTCCGCTGCCTCCCTAACAACTGGAATGAAATTTGACCATCCGGACCAGTAAGGCGTACCTCGACAGTGCTGAGGAACTCAAGGGTGATATCGCGGAAAGAGAGTTCCGGAGTTTGGGCAACCAAAAGGAGATGACCGGCACTCATAAGAGTCCTCACATCGTCGTACATTCCCACATTGCGCAACAAGGCGTCATCGGGATAGCGAGTGGGGATGAAAGTGCGCTTGCAAAGGATGTCATACCGCTCTTTGGCCTCCCCTCCAAAACCGTGAGGATTGCTTTGTCGTGTTGTTCTTGAGGTGGTGGCAGTCTGTTTCCCTTTCTCAGCAGCTGTTGCTTTGCGCTTTCTCCCTCTCCCGTTGCTGTCATCGCTAAGTGGTTGAGAGCTACGTGCTGTCCTTGACATCTACATATAAAAAGACAGAATTTCAAGTAACCAAAAGCAAAGTGAATCAAGGCAGAATTTGCTACATACTTGATCAACATTGTTGCCCTACACAATTAGAATCAAGTATCGAATATCTCATCATAATAGCTTGTTTAAATATCCACAAAAATCTATGAATATCATATTAGACATGTTGCAGGTGGGGGGGGGGGGGATTTGATGTAGGAATTTAAGCACGAAACAACCCCCCATGCTTAAGGCATACTATCATAAGGCGAGTTTGAATTAATTATGCAAAACAGACCACGTTCATTCACTAATCGTTCAGTGCAACAGTCATTTAATTTCAGTCACAATTCACCCATTTAACTGGATATACATCTCGAACAGCATGAGTGCGTCATGGGGAGAAACAGGACAGTAATGTTACGTGCAAATTAGATATTCTTCACATCCCCCATGCTTGAACTATACCACACAACATAGCAGAATAGACACCCACTTTATCGAAACAGATATTGCAATGTGATTACCAGCCACTATACCATCCACTAGTATATGAGGAAATCAAAATTTCAAACAAGGAAGTCCCACACAACAACCATCTCACAAGTTCAAATAACTTGATACGCCTTTATCGCTCAACAAAGCCCTTGGAGTGCCAAACCTTGCAAAAATGTTCTTCTTCAAAAATTTAATCACCACTTTAGCATCATTGGTTGGAGATGCGATGGCCTCCACCCACTTGAAGATGTAATCGACCGCCACTAGGATGTAGAGGTTTCCATGAGAGGAGGGGAAGGGACCCATAAAATCGATGCCCCATACATCAAATGACTCAACCTCTAGGATGCCCGTTTGAGGCATCTCGTGTCTCCTCGAAATGTTGCCCGTTCGCTGGCATCTATCACATGAAAGCACAAAAGTCCTAGCATCTTTAGAAAGAGTAGGCCAATAAAAACCAGCTTGGAGTACCTTGGCAATTGTCTTGTCAGGACCAAAGTGGCCTCCACATGGGGTGGAGTGGCAATGATGTAGAACACTTTGCACTTCATCTTGGGGAATACATATCCTATAAATCTCGTCGCGACAAAGCTTGTAGAGGAGAGGCTCCTCCCACACATATCTTTTCACATCTGAAAGGAATTTCTTCCTTTGCTGATAGGTCATCTCGGGAGGGATCACACCGCACACAATGTAATTCACAAAATCAGCGTACTATGGTGAGATGCGTCCGACAACTGCTAGAAATTGCTCATGAGGAAAAGACTCATTGATTGGCATGTCATCTTTGGTGAGATCCTCCAATTGCAGCCTAGAGAGGTGGTTTGCCACCACATTTAGCAACCCCGGTTTATCACGGATCTCGAGGTTGAATTCTTGAAGCAAGAGCACCCACCGTATGAGGCGAGGTTTGGAGTCTGCCTTTGTCATCAGGTGCTTGATGGCTGCGTGATCAGTGTAGATGATGACCTTGGAGTTGATCAAGTAGGACCTGAATTTGTCTAAAGCATAGACAACAGCCAGAAGCTCTTTTTCAGTTGTGGCATAGTTTTATTGAGCTCCATCCAGAGTTTTGCTAGCATAATAGATAGCATATGGCTTGTCCTTTCTTTGTCCCAATACCGCCCCTACTGCGTAGTTGCTGGCGTCGCACATCACCTCGAAAGGCAGATCCCAATCAAGCGCTTGCATAATAGGTGCAGTTACAAGGGCCTGTTTCAACCTGTTGAAAGCACTCAAACATTCCTCATTAAATTCAAAGGGTACGTCCTTGATAAGCAGTTGGGTGAAAGGTTTAGCAATTTTAGAAAAGTCTTTGATGAACCGGCGGTAAAAGCTTATCACCCCTTTTACTGAAACAGGTGGTGGTAATTTTTCAATTACCTCCACCTTTGCTCTATCAACGGCAATACCCTTACTTGAAACCACATGGCCTAAAACAACACCTTCCTGCACCATAAAATGGCACTTCTCCCAATTTAGGACCAAATTAACCTGTTCACATCTTTTCAAAACTTTTTTCAAATTTTCTAAACAATGATCAAAAAAGGTTCCATAAATGGAAAAATCGTTCATAAAAACTTCTACAATGTCCTCAATGAACTCAGCGAATATAGCCCTCATACACCGTTAGAAGGTGGCGGGTGCGTTACACAACCCAAATGGCATTCGTCAGTAAGCAAAGGTTCCATAAGGACATGTAAAAGTGGTTTTTTCTTGGTCCCTTGGGTGAATAGGGATTTGGAAGAATCCCGAGTAGCCATCTAAGTAGCAGAAAAAATCATTTTTGGCCAGTCTCTCTAACATTTGATCAACAAAAGGGAGGGGGAAGTGATCTTTACGAGTGGCGTTGTTTAATTTCCGATAATCAATACACATACGCCAGCCAGTAACAGTTCTAGTTGGGATCAACTCATTGTTTTCATTTTTAATCACTGTCATCCCACCCTTTTTAGGCACCACATGAACTGGACTTACCAACTCACTGTCTGAGATAGGGTAGATAATCCTGGCTTTTAACAGTTTTAAGACTTCCTTTTTTACTACCTCCTTCATGTTAGGGTTGAGTCTACGTTGATGTTCAATGGAGGGCTTATGGTCATCCTCTAAGAGGATTCTATGCATGCAAAAGGAAGGGTGGATGCCTCTAAGATCATCAATCGTGTATCCTATGGCCTTTTGGTGTGTCCTCAAAACCTCAAGTAAAGATGCAGTTTCATTCTGATTCAAGGATGCACTAACGATGACAGGATAGGTGGAATCAGGGCCAAGGAATTCATACCTCAAGGTAGATGGTAGAGCTTTCAGCTCGACCTCAGGAGCTTTCTTTTTTGCATTTTCAGGCTCAACTTTTAGCTCCCCCACTTTGGCAAATCCCGGTGGAATCGTAGTGGTCTCATCCATCAATTTAGTATATGTTGCAGCTTCAGAGTCAGTGTCCTGCACAAAATCAGTCAATAGCAAACATTGCTCAAGCGAATCTCTTAGCTGTGGGTGAGAATTAGTTTCCTTCACTGCACTATCAATAACAGAGTTAATTACATTTATCCTACCTGACATATGCGGTAATAATTTTTGCACACCCGACATTTGGGAAATAATTTTCACCCTACCTGACATTTAGTGAAAGTGATTTTTAGTGTTAAAATCCGGTAACTTATCATCGGAAATGGAAAAATACAATAATACCCCCATATCACTATGTGAAATTACGATGTTGCCCTTTAATTTGAGAAGGAAAAGACTATGTTGGAGAGTAGAAGACAGACATGGTGGTTTGGGAGGGGTTAGATTTTCATTTTTGTATGGGAGGGGGGTCGGGGAGAGGAATCAGAGGAGTGGTTGGGTTTTAAAATGCCATAAAAATTAATATTAAGGGTACAAAAGTCATTTCACATTTAATAGAAAGTCAAAGGAAATAATAACAAGGGTATAAAGGTCACATCATATTTATTTTTTTACAGTTCACCGGAAAAGTCAATAAAAAATCAATTATAACATACCTGAGGGGTTTTAAATTTATGACCACTTAAATATCAGGTAGGGTGAAAATTATTTCTCAAATGTCGGGTGTGTAAAAATTATTACCACATAAGTCAGGTAGGGTAAATATAATTAACTCATCAATAACATCAATAAGATTGCAGTCCTCAGATATAGAAGGAAACTTTGCAGCATGGCTCATATTAAACTCAACTTTATGGGTACCTACATCAAAAGTCATTTTTCAATTTTTAACATCAACACAGCACCCTGAAGTGGCCAAGAATGGCCTACCAAGAATAATAGGGGTGCGGAGATCCTCAGCCATATCAAGCACAACAAAGTCAACTGGTACGAAGATGTCTCCCACCTTGATAGGGACATCTTCAGGGATCCCTATGGGGTACTTGACAGAACGATCAGCTAATTGCAATGAGATGGTAGTGGGTTTTAGTTCACCCATACCTAATTTTCTAGACATTGACAAAGGCATCAGATTGACACTGGATCCTAAATCACATAAAGCGCGGTCAATGAACAAATTACCTACTACACATGGAATAGTGAAGCTGCCAGGATCCTTAAGCTTTGGTGGAAGCGTGTTTTGGATCGCGACACTGTAATGATCAGACAAGGCCATCGTCTCATGCTCATCTAGCTTTCTTTTGTTACTCAAAACTTCCTTTAAAAACTTAGCATAGGTGGGCATTTGAGACAAGGCTTCTGTAAAAGGAATACTAATTTGGAGCTTTTTGATCACCTCCAAAAATTTACCAAATTGTTTATCCAACTTAGCTTTAGCCAATCTTTCAGGGAATGGGATCGGTGGAACATAAATTCTTTTGGTAACTTTCGAAGGGTCAACAGGAGCATTTTGATCAGGTTGCACATTAACATCAATCAAATCCTCTTTTGGAGGTTCAGAATTTCCCTTTTTGGCAATTTCAGACTCGGTCACATTATTTTCAACAGAATCATGCACATCAATAACCACATGTTCAGGTCTGTCCACTCTAAGTCCTTCCAACTGTTTCCCGTTCCTTAAGGTTATGAGATTACATTGGTCTAGAGGGTTCGGGATAGGATGGGGTGGTAAGGTTGTGGAGGGACTAGCTTGGTTGGCTATCTGGGCTTCTAACATTTTGTTGTGTGTAGCCAAGGCATCAACTTTGTCCACTAAATGCTTAATTATCCCTTCCTGTTGTTGTTGAGTGGCCATAATAGTCTCCATCATTAATTCTAGGTTGGACTTTTTGGGTTGGTCCTGTTGTCATTGGAAATCGGGTGCAGAATCCCTTTTTCCTCGTAGGGGACCTGTTGCGTCGTTGTTGCGGTAAGAGAAATTAGGGTGATTCCTCAAACCAGGGTGGTAGGTGTTGGAAGTCAAGTCATATTTCTGTCGTTGGTAACCAACATAGTTAGTGTCCTGTGTTTCCTCACTACTAGCCAACCCTACGGGACATGTCAAGGTCTCATGTTCAGTAGAATTACATGAAGCACATGGGCGGGGGAATTAGCTTGCACAGTCAAACGGTCCATTTTCTGCGTTAACGAATCCATTTTAGAAGTTAACATAGCAACTACATCAACATCGAACTTACCTCCCACTCTATGGCGGGGTTTGGACCATTGGTATGAGTTCAGGGCCATCTGCTCAATCAGGTCGGTGAGTTGAGGCACTGTTTTGTTCATAAGGTCGCCTCCAGCCGTTGAAAGGATGCTCCCCCTTACTGATTCTTTTGCTCCGTTGTAGAAGGACTAAATTGGTACCCAAGGCTCAAATCCGTGTTGAGGACACTGTCTAAGGAGGTCCTTGAACCTCTCCCATGCTTCATGAAAACTCTCATCGGGATCCTGTTCAAAAGAAGAAATTTGATTTCTTAGATTCGCCAGTTTACCAGGAGGAAAATATTTAGCAAGAAATATTTTACCAAGCTGATCAAATGTAGTAATGGCGTTGTTAGCTGGCAAGGAGTCGAGCCACTCCCAAGCTTTCCCTTCAAGCAAAAGGGGAAAAAGTGTCAGCTTAACAACATCATCTTCCACGCCATTGGCCTTGAATGTGTCACATGCTTGGCGAAAGATGCGCAGGTGGCGGTTCGGGTCCTCATTTGGACGTCCATGGAATGGTGATTTGGACACCAAGTTGATGAGGCACTGTCGCAGCTCAAAGTCATTTGCTCCCACCGCCGGTACTCGAATTGCAGATTGCTGGTTGGTGACAATAGGGGTCACATACTTTCCCATAGTAGGATTTTGATCACCAATCTCTTCTTCTTCTAACTCCTCTTTTTCGGAAAGGGAACTCTCTTCTTTGTCTGATTCCTCTTTCTCGGAAATGGAATCCTCCTCTTCTTCCCTTACCAGATTGCGCTTCTTTAATCTAGCGTCGAATGTACGCTCGATTTCAGGGTCGAATTCGTAGAGATGAACTTCTTGCATAAACCTGAAGCAGCACAGACAAGTACGCCAAACGCAATCAAATGGGTAAAGATAAAACAAAATAGATAAAAACAGACAAAATAAAACGTAAGCACCCAAAATGTCTTCGTCTAATGGTAGCTAGGGACAAAGCCCCCAGCAACGGCGCCAAAAACTTGATACGCCGCAAGTGCACGGTGTACAGTGTTGTATATCAAGGTCGTTCCCACGAGGACTTGTTCTAGCTTGCACTAAACTAACCCACTACAAAGGATGCTAGGTTAATCAAAAGGATTGGATTTTTAATTCAGTTTAAACTAAAATGATCGAAACTGTAAAGCAATCTAATTCAATATGAGAATTTATCTAATCAAAACAACAAGTATATTTTTATGAAGGTTTTCTCAATATTATAAAGGTGTTTAGGGGAGTTACTCTAGTTATCCAATTAACCTAACGAAGGTCTGACTTCAGTATTTAGCAATTTGTACCAATTTGGGATCAATAACCAAACAAATATCTATCACAACAATCTTTCGATCCGGAGTGAATTGCTCCGACTAAATCAAACACCTATTTTCATGGCTATCTAATTTAGTCAAAGTTAACAACAGGTTATTTAAACGATCCTAGGTATGAAATACATTATATCTAACCGAATTTTATACCTATTCGATCTTCGTCAATCCAACTCAAAGAAGCAACCTTTCGATCCGAAACTAAGAGTCTAGACACAAGTAACAGGTGGCCAATCAATTACTGTAACAATATAAACATGAAGACAGAACGAAATTGACAAACTATTTCATACCAAAATCAAAACATAAGGTCAAATGAACAACATCGAGTTTCCCCTAAACTAAAAATTAACTACTCATGCTTGATAATAAAAACTACTAAACTAATTGAATTGAATCTAGAAAACATAGTAAAAATTAGGGAAGAGAACAACCACAATCGAGGGATGAACGAATATGTCGGCTCGTGAAAGTTTCTTTCTCCCGAGCCTCAATCTTCGATTTTTCCGTCGCCGATTGAATACTTTGATCTCCAATACTAAGACTAGAATTCTAGAAAAATTGTTTTTGAGAACTAATAATAATAATAATAGATGTAGTGTATGCTATGATATGATCCCTCAATCTCCCGCTGCTTCTATTTCTTTTATAGAAGTAGGTGTCTTACTCTCCAAGCTGTGCGTAACAACCTACGCGCTACCAGCACAAGGCCTGCCTTGGAGAACAAGGAGTGGCGTAACAACCAGGCGCTGCCAGCGCGCTCCAGACTTCAATGCCCCTAAACCTTCTGTTTGTGGCGCTACCAGCGCGTCCCGACGCGCTGCCAGCGCCTGTCTTGGCAAGCATATTTTCTTGTTTTTCCTTGCTCTTTGCTTTGTCTCCCCACCTTTCAGCTTCTCCTCCTATTTCTTTCTCTTCATGACTTCATGTAACTCCATTCACAAACCTGCCAAGTGAAATTCATGTATTAAACACCCAAATAACCCTATAAAATATAGGGTTATCAATTTGCCGAAAGATGGAATCTACAATGAGGAGAACGTTCATTTTGATGAGCAAACTGCCTTGAAGAGCCTAACACGTTGGCGAAGAAAGCACAAACGGTCGCACGCCGTAGATACCTCCTTCCACTGTTCCAAAAATTCCAAGGCTCGGGACTTATGTAACTTCGCCATGAGGATTTTTCATAGAATTGTTTCGAGCTTGGTTTTCGGAAGACATGATGGGAGGGCGAACGTCAGAAGGAATGATCTGTTTGTGATTTTCAACACCCTCCAAGGGAAAAGGGTCAATACTGGGTCATGCATTTTACATTGCTTAAAGGAGATTACCTCCGAGAACCTTTCGACCACTATCAACATGGGGCATATCATATGCCACATCTTGAAGAAACAAAGGTTTGGAGCGTACATAAGCAAGTTCACCCAACGGTATTTTCCCGACCCGATCGACGGTGTGCGTTTGCAACGGATGGGCATACTTGAGAGACACCACACAAAACACATCTACAAGCACGGCTCCGACAAAGATGCGATGTCGATTCACTTGGATCATGAGAGGGTCGCGCGTTGGTTGGATGTGACCAATGCACACAATTGGTCGTGCGGGGAAAACCCAAGAAGCCACCATCGGGTAGGGGGTCCCGATGACCCTTTTGCAAATGAAGAACAAGAAGAGGATGAGGAAGAAGAAGGGGAACCGGCGAATCAGGGCGAAGCAAGTGGTAGCGGTTCCCAAGAGGTTACGATGGGATATTTGAGTAGCCAATTGGATAGATTGAGTGTTGATCTCCAGGAGCAACGGACATTGCTCCAAAGCACTCACAACTTAGTGGAGAGTCAACAAGGACTCTTACGTGCCCAACAATCGACGCTCGATAGGCACGAGGGGTATTTTCAGCGCTACGATGATTATTTCCATCAACAAAATCAATATTGGAGAGATTGGGGGTACTATCACTATGCCATGGCCAATCATCCACCGGCACCGCTCGACGATGTTAATCAGTATTACCCAACTTACTTTCTATATTACCCCTACCCTCCTCCGGGAGGGGACGAGCAATGATTGTAAGTACCCCACCCCCCCTCATCTTTTGCGTTGGATTACTTGAGTTAAATCATGTGGTAGTACAGGTGTGTATATGTGTGTTGGGGGTTGGATGGAAAGGCTCTCCGATATGATTTTGCATACTTGAGATGTTGGATGTTGAGTGTAGCTTCACTAGCTTAGCCATGGTTCGTTGGTTTGGGATGTATGTCATTGTAAGCTTGAGAATCATTTACTTGGGTTACGTGGTGGAGGTTGTATGTTTTGCGTTTGATTTGATCATTCGTAGGACCGCGTACTTGGCGAGTTATTTCACCCTCAATTCCCGCCTCACATAATGAGATTTGGGGTTGAGGTTAGTCATTGATCATGTACATATTGTAAATATTCTGAGTTTTCTTTAATTAGTTAGTCCTTAGTTTCTTGTCTTGTATAGTTTGTTTTTCCTTTTTGATCTAGCATGTAAACATTTCACACATAGTATGCCTTCTTTGTTTGTCTCTAACCAATGGTGTTATGTTCGTGGATCGCGAATTGGGTATGCGTTTATTGAAGACCTTCAGGTAACTTCATATTACCCTCACTTTGATTGTGAATATATTGATGATCCATGCTGCATGCTTGTTTTTCTTTTTGGGTGGCGAACCCCTTGAGTGTGAATGTTGGATATATATTTTTGTAGGAGCCGTGTGGGCTCGGGTCGCCACCATTTTGTTTGTTTGTTGCTTGTTTGTGTGTTTTTAGGTTTTCTACCTTTCCTGTGACACCCTTCTTCTCACAATGGGGACATTGTGAAGTTTTGTGTGGGACTGGGGGGTGATACTTCCATTTGTCATGGGTAGATCACCTAGCTTTTGAGTGTTTGTTTTCGTTTTTCGTAGTTTGTGTCTAAAAATTTGAAATTTTTTGTGTGAAAAAGGAGAAAAAAGGGAGTGAAAAACCTTAAAAGTTTTCTTTTCGTTTTGTTTTGTTTTTGCTTCGTTTCTTGGATTTTGTTGTCAAAATTGGGAAGCCGTTCTTAATCTTCTTTAAAAGAAATCGGTTTGAGCATTTTCGACCTTGCCTTGGATGATTGCCATGACTCTTTTAATTAGATTCCCTTCATTGAGTGTCTAGCGATGTCCCTGATTCTTTTCACGTTCTGGTTGAAACTGGGAGACTTTAGGAATTCACATTCGAGCTTGTTTTCTAAAAAGGAAGAAAAAGAAAGAAAAAAAAGAGCAAAAGCAAAAGAAAGAAAAAGAAAGCAAAGTTAAATAAATGGATTAATTGGTTCGTGTCGGTCGAACAACATTAACCAGCATAATGCTAGTCCACCTATATGGGACCGATATTAGCGGTACGACGCTGATACCCCTTAACCTCCTTCTATATCGCTTGCGACGAAGAGGTGAATGGAAAAGCCTGTGTTGAGAGGGTAAAACTCGCATTATGGGTCGTTGCAATTCCCGTAAAACTATCGCAGACCTAATAAACTAAATTGAAAGTGTTGGAAACCCAACCCAATTAGTAAGAAAGTTAAGTGTTAATAAAGTGAGGGGCCTTTCCTTGCATCACCTGCAGCCCTCACCAAGCCAAAGGTGACCAAATGCGAGGGAGGGCAACTCTTTGCTAATTTTGTTCGTTTTTAAATGAGCTCAGGTGTGAGTTTTTTGGGGTCAATCGGAATCAGTTAGAACCCACTAAGCACTACGCACATGGGATTTAGCTTTACATGAGGTGTCGGGGATCGAAACCTTTAAGATTGGCAGCTCATAACAGTTCCTTTTGGAGGATTAATATCGTTTTCTTGATTACGAGCTTGATTCTTGAAACAAGCAGTTTTCCTTTTCGTCCTTTTCAAACTTGTTTTGTTTTTCACTTTCCCTTTCTCCTTCTTGGGCTTTTGTGGGTATATTTGCTAAAAACCCTCACGAGACCTACCTCTTCCACCCGGGCTACCGGGGGGTTCAAAGAGCTTGATGCATGTGCTAAATGCATCCGCGATTCCTACGAAAGTGAGTTAGGGTTTTTTTTTTAATTTTCTTTTTAGTCCTTATCTTTGTTTTTAGTTTGCTCGGGGTGAGCAAACCCTTGTGTTGGAGTGTTGCTCGGTCTCGTTCCGAGCCGAATTTTATCTCTTTTATAGGGTGTTTGTGTTTATTTTAGCTCTTTGTATATATTAGATGTGATGAATCGGTGTTTTGTAGGAAAATAGGGAGTTAGAAGAAGTTTGGGCTTAATTGAGGCTTTGTAGGGAATCCCGAGTGATTTCCCGAGTCAACCCAAGTCAGCCCGAGTCGACTCGAGATCCTAGTCAAGAACCGAAGCAAAACAAGTGAAAAAGGAAGAAGGAAAATACGACCCCTTAAACATTGTAGCGCCTGAGACAGTACATTGTCGCATTAACATTGGTCGAGCAGCAGGAGGTCGCGCCCGCGATGTGTTGCTGGGAGAAGGAGGTATCTTCGGACAGACGGCAGACTCGCTCGAAAGAAGCAGTGACTCGCCCGAGTCATCAGTAGGTCGCGCCCGCGACCGATTGAGTAATGCCCGCGACGAGCACTGCATGAGCGACAATTGACGATGGCCAGTGGCGTGACACACCCGCGACCTGGGACGACTCACCCGCGACCGATGCAGAATTGCGGAAACTGCTGCGCGCTGTGCGATTCCTTTTTAGGGTTTTGGTGTTGTTTTTATTCTTCTATAAAGACCCACTTGTATTCTGTTTTTATCTTTAGCTTAGCTTTTATTTAAGTTTTAGGAGTAGGATTGGATTAGATTTAATAGCTTTCTTTAATTGTTTTCTTTAATTGTTCTTCAAGTTTTCTCCATTGTTCTTCAAGCTTTCTTCAAGTTTTCTTGCAATTGGTATTAAACTCTTCTATCAAGCATTCTCATTGAAGTTTTACAAGCTTTCTCTCTCTTTCTCTCTTTCTCTCTCTCTCTAATCTCGAATGTTGACTTGATTTCAAAGCTTTCTAGGGTTAGCCACATCAAATCCACTTTTAGTGGGGAGGAGGGTCAAGGGTTACCAATTCTACTTACTAGTGAGAATTTGGGGGATCCTTGGTAATCCAAACCACAATTTCTTGTTTGTTCGGGGGAAATTCAAGTGAAGATTTAGTGCTTTGGTCATCGAAGGTATAATCTCTTGTTCCTAATTTCATTATTAGTTGTAGTTTTATTGCTTTCTTATTCCTTGTTCTTAATTGCTTTATTTGATTTCATGCTTTTATTGCATTCTTTGATTCCATGTCTAGGTTAGTTTATTGCTTTATTTACATAATTTACTGCTTTCCGCACTTGTGAAAATCCCCAAATACAAACTGATTCCCTTAATCAAGCGTAAACACCCATCCTCGTGGACCGACAACCCTACTAAAAACCACAAAAATTACAACCGAACAGCCACTTGGTGAGATTGGACTTAAAATGCTTGGCCGAGCTCAGTTGAATCAATATTTGATCATCTGCTTTTCAAAGTCTAAACTCGGAGATCGAGGAACGTTCGGGTCTTACATAAGAATGACTTCACCTTACCTTATCCAAACTTGAGACAGTAAGTGACTAGGGAATTTAAGGAATCGAACACTTGTGAGACAAGTGGGAGATTGTTGGGAATGTCCCGACAATGTTCGATTTATACGGAGATTAAACCAACGTAATATAGTAATTATATGTCTTGCTAGAGACCTCTATAATTAATAATTGAATATGTTTAATTACAACTATATTATTTGGTCCTACTGGGTCACACAAGTCAGTGCTCTTGAACAATGTATGTAACCTAAGTAATATTGTATTACGTTTAGAAAAGTTGGAAACTGATTTCTGTGAGAAATCAGCCCAACACGGACCGAACTGGGTTCAACACGGTCGTTGTGTTGGGACACCACGGTCCGTGGTGTCCTTGGGCTGAGTTAATGGACATTCTGGAGTCCAACACGGACCATGTTGTTTCAACATGAACTGTGTTGGGCCTGAGAAGCGCGCCGTTGTGTTAAGTCGGCCCTTTAGGGTTTTGAACCCTTTCTCTGGGTTCTCTAAACACTATATAAAGGGGTCTCTGTGAGAGGTTATTCTACAACAACTGCTTGAGACTCTTACAGAGATACCGGGGTGATTTCTTGAGTTCCTCTCTCTTTTATTTTGTAGTTCTTGTTTCCTAAAACATTCTCTGTTTCCTGAAACATTCTCATATGCCAAATACATACATATTTAGATTGAGATCTATCTCGATCGGGTCGATCTAGCAATCGAGTTCTCAGAGTGCTGCGTGGACTTTTCAGTAGAGGATTTTAGCATTGGAATCTCAAAGGTCAACCTCTTCTTCAGTCGGAATTAGCGATCAGGTATAATTACTGAAGCCTCTGCAATTGTTGTGATTAATTGTTTATAACCGTTATGAATATTCCGCCAATTAATCTGTATTTGTTTAGGAAATAGATAACCAAAAACCTAACAGTTACTTGGGATATCAAGATATGTGAGGATTTTGCTTTGCAAGTATGGAATATAGTTAAGGCTGAAAGATTTTGTGTGTGTTTGATGTTGGAAATTTAGTTTCTTTGCTTAAGAAGCGTTGGGAGAAAGATTAGGGAAGAATAAGTATGATTAAAGTACATACAAGACCAAACAAGGTGTAATTTTCTTGTCTAGATGCAATCTGAAAATTCCAAGGAGTATAAAATGTGTTTTTTGACTCAAATTATGGTTTGGTTAGATATCCTAAGATGTTAGCCCAAAAACGTGAGGAGACGCACATAAGTACGAATTTTGGAGACAGTCTGGAAATACATGTTTTTCGTTTGGTTAGAGATCTTTTTGGGTTGAGTGTTCAACATAAACGTTGTAGAGGATTTATCGTGCTTTTCGGAAAGGTAATGTTCGTAGTCATATGATACCGGGAGTGAAAGTTATGAGTCATTAAGTCGGGGGCGGTAATCTGAAATTTGTCCAGAAAACTCAGGTGACTGCCTTAAGTTCATGACCAAGTTTCGTCCCTTTCCCATGACCAAATCAAGTTGTAATCAACATGAAAGTTTTAGATTGTTTTTCCAGCTTTCAGTCGATAGCTTGCACGCCCCAAACCGATGAGTATAACTTGAGTTAGGACTCTCCGAATAATCGACGTTTGTAATGGCATTTTCTGAGCATCATGCTAAGATGGTAGTTTTGGCCTCCATAACTACAATTTTGACCTTTATGTTCAACTAAAAAGTTGTAGTTCACAAGATTAGCTTTACAGAAAGTCCTCATGCTTAACGATACGTTATTTGTAGGGGAAGTTATGGCCTTCCTAGTAGACCTTAAGTGCAAGTGTAATTTCCAAATAATCTTAGAATTTAATTAGGATATTCTTCTTATACCCCTTCAATTTGGGTTCTAATTTATGACTCCTTTTCTTTCTTAAGTATCTTCAAGAAGTCGTTGCGCTCCGCTGTTCAAGTCCCTGCGAGTTAGTTGTGTAAGTTGCATTGTCCAGGTACGTATATTACATGTTTATTTTCTTAAAAGCTTAATCTTATGAATTATTTACCTATTTTTTTATGCCATGTACATTATATTTACTATAAGGTTCATGTCTGTTATACTAATCTTATGTCCTATGCCTTGTGTAATTAATGCAACGCCCTTATGTTTGAATAATTAATGCAACGCCCTTATGTTTTACGCTACGTGCTTCATGGTTAGGGAATTTATATGAAATAAATACTTTTGATTTCAAGAATTTTTGGGTAAGGTTTTAGATAAGAGCAAGCTCGTCAAGAATAGGTTTGGATAATTTCAGTTATGGTAATGACGTCAAAAACCAGCTACAATAGGGTTGAAACAAATGAAGTTTTCAAGTTTTTTACGTAAATAAAGGTCACGTCATGTTAATCGTGCCTTAAGGCACACCATGCTAACCGTGCCTTAGTGCACCTCTTGAAAACCGTGTCTTAGTACACACCAGGATGATTCGAGTCATAAGTTCACCCCATGAAAAGCTGGCCAGTACAGGATTATATCCACTATCCAGATCAACCGAT
The DNA here is from genome assembly GCA_029582165.1 of Portulaca oleracea. Taxonomy (NCBI): domain Eukaryota; kingdom Viridiplantae; phylum Streptophyta; class Magnoliopsida; order Caryophyllales; family Portulacaceae; genus Portulaca; species Portulaca oleracea. The sequence continues at coordinate 2,217,302 of CM055885.1, read as the reverse complement.
CGGTCCGGGTATCGCAAGTAGGGGACCTTTACGAGAAACCTGCAATGACAAAGTTTAAGTAGATCAAGTACCCGAGGGATTCAAGTTAAAAGAAAAGTTTTATGAATGACTACGGTTTCCCAAGTTGATTTTGTTTGACTTCAAAGTTCCAGTTTTATAGTTAAAGTTTAGTTCATGAGTTTTTAAAATTATGTTCGCATTGAATTCATATTATAGAATTCTCAAGTTGGTTATACTTGAGCAGGTTTCCTTTTCAAAAAGTTTAAGGATAAGTTGTGTTCATTTTTACTATTGCTTTCTTTCTTATTGATCTAAATGTTGGAACCGCGCTATCAGTAAGGTGAGTATTGAATTAACTTATATGTTAGGAATACACGTACTGAGTATATTTCACTCTTCGTTTTCCTCTGTTTCATTTAGGGAACTAAGCCAAAGGTTTGCGTAACTCGACGAAGGTGATTGGGAGTCTTATATTGTCTTATAAAGAAGAATTGTTTTGAGTGTTTGTTTTGAAGAGTATTCAAGTTAAATATGTATAATGTTGGGTTGCATTTGTGATGTGTTTAAGTTAAAGTTATGATATGGTTATTTGTGTTGGGTTGAAGTATAGCCTTGTTCATTTCTGTGGACGGCGATAATGTCCTCATGTACTTTTTCCGCTGCGCTAATCATTAGGTTAGGTGAGTCATTAGCTTAATCTAGTAATTAATAACCTGGGGGTGTTACACTTCACCATCACTATCAAGATTTCACTATCAAGATGAATCTTCTTGATTGATAATTTGAAATGTGCTCGTAAATTAATTGAGAAAATAATCTTGCAAGTGCCAAGTTGCAAGTTGATAGTAAACATACAAGTGATTATCTCATTGATTTATCAGGTAAAGGCATAGTATATTCAAATGGTTTACATATGAGTCTATCGGGCCAATACAAACATCACTTGTACAGAACCCAGGAATTTAAGGAGTTCGATCCATATCTTTGCTAATAACGATGTTATGATTAATTTTCTTTGATACCGAGCAGCTAATTAAAACTCATTTGATTAAGGATCTCCTGGCCCTTTAAAATATATCCATATGAGTTCTTCTTGAGAGGATTGATCCAAGATGCTCCTACTTTGATAAAGTCTTCATCAATATATAGTAAACTTCTAGTTTACTAAAGTATGTGTTTCAATCGGGTAAGTTGTGAAGAATAACCTAGAAAATAAGGATGATATCCTTTTCAACACATATGTTGCTCAAAGCAATTTTCATAATATTTGCATACTAGTTGTCTCAACATGCAGGTATTCATTCCCACGAATACCTCTGAAACATAATTAATAAGTTCATTTGAGACTAACTTGGTGGAGAGAAGTACATCCCCAATATAAAAGTTAGTTACACCAAGTAATATTATATGCGCTCTTCTGACTCCTTTAATCAAAGTAGATGGTCATATATATAATGCTAATAATGGCTTCCCTCATCAATGCACAAGAAGTAATTTATTATCACTAAAAATGTATGTTATTCTGGTGTCTGCAGGACACGTATCTATCACCTCATTTATTCATGTTCCAATAAAGTAAGTATCCATGAAATTCACTTCAAGATACATATAACATCAATGCATATAAAGCATATGTTGGAACTGCTCTAATCACTTACTTATAAAAAGAAACTCCACTTCACAAGCACATACATAACTTTTGAAAGTTAAATACTCAATAGTGAACATGCATTAATCATGGATATCGAGATCATTAATTACTTTTTAAACTTGTTTTGTGAGCATAATGAATAATCACATGAATATCATTAAATTCTCATAAAGATATATACCATCTATATGCTCATATAGTATCACAATCAAATCTCCAATACGCACTATAATTTGTATTATGCTTAGGAAACAAAGTTCATCTATATTTGGTCAATCAATAACAATGCACTTTGTGATTAGGTATTACAAAACAAGTAGTCTTATTCACGATACTTGAAAAATACTAAATCATTCAATATGACCAACCAATTTTAATAATATCATTGATATCTTATAGTCTTAGACAAATGAGAGCATATTACTCACAATTTGTATGCAGAATGCATACATCAAATCATATGAATATCCATGAAATAATATCACATGAGGACTCATATTAATCCATAATTATGTACATATCAACATGATAATATTTTCATGAACTTAATAATCAATGTTATATTTGATCACCATGCATATAATCGATTTTCTAGGAAGAATGTCAAATTCAATATGTCTCGACCTAGTTTCCCCCAAATAGATCTTCATGATTAAATCAAGTTCACAGTTAACACATAAGTTATCGAAGTTAAAAAAATTTAATTGTCCTAGACAAAGTTCAATGCCAATCAACAAAAGGGCTGAAGAATAATTAAAACACAACAATTGCTAAAATCTTTGAACAATGCCAAGAGGGAGATCTAAGAAGTAGTGACTTGAAATAACGTGCACAACATAAACAATAATATCACTTACTATCAAAAGTTTATAAAATAATATCTTGTGCTTTTTTATTAAGCTTGATAAGGTTCAACAAGATATTATGACGTACAATAGGTGCACGTCGTTTCCATTTCCTCGTTGATAATACATTTCTCACTTTTGTATCATTCATTTTTTTCAATTCTGTGTTCCTACTCCTGGTAGATATATCATCTTTTAAAAGATTAGCATGACTACGATCGCAACTATTTCGACTATCACGGCTATTGGCGTGACCTTTGTTTCCCTCATGATTCTTGAGATTATATCTACCTACATTCACTTCAAGGAATGAGACGAAAGCATTTGGGGGTTCTAATCCCATAGGTCATTATTGATAAAATTATGCACATTTTTCATCTAAACATTAAACTGCACACTTGTAACAAAAATGCTCAGTTTAATCGACGATATAAACCTTAATAACCTCAAGTATACTATTATCGCCTTTCAACAATTCTTATGCCAGTTAACAGCTCTGTACTCTAATTGGCAGGAAAGCAAACTTCTGGTTCACTACTAATATGTATAATCAACATAAATAAAAATTCAATATTAGTGGTAGGATAAACTTCTGGTTCACCAATGAGATAAGTAATCCTTTTTTTTTCAATAATAGAGTGAACTTCTGGTCACTAATAAAACTAGATAAAATTCTTAACATTAGAGTGAGCTTCAGGTTCACTAATGAAAATAAGAGAAAATTCTTATTGTTGGATATAACTTCTCGTTAACTAATAAAATTAAATAACAGTATCACTATTAGAGCAAACTTCTGGCTCACTCATAAGATAAAATTTCGACATATGAGTGAACTTCTGGTTCACTTAATGAAGTATGGTAAGCTTCTTATCATTCGGGTGAACTTCTAGCTCACAAATAAAATTAAACGAAAACTTCCGTTGTAAGAGTGAACTTCTAGTTCACATAAAATAGACTTCGTATTATTGAAACAAACTTCTGGTTCGCCAATGAAAATATACAACCTTTAACTACAACTATAATATTCAATAAAAAAAATTCAGCCATACAGAGGTGGTGGAATGAATTTCTGGTTCACAATTGATATTCGACATAATATTCAATATTGAAGTGAACTTTTGGTTCACTATAAATATTTACAGTTTATCATATTAGACAAAATTTTTATATTGGGTGACCTACTGGTTCACTAATGAAATTGGATGAATAACATGTATTAGCCAATAACATACACATATTGTTAATACCAATAAATTTAAAAGACTTTTTTTTTTATAATTAGAGGTCAAAAGACCCTTTTAAATAAAGACGAGAAAAGTCTTTAAAAAGCATACATCGGGACATGAACAAACTACCACAACAAAACTAAGAATCCTCAAAAAAAACTACCCATGAAAGATACATCAAAGAGGAAACTACTTCAATATTGACCTGAATTATGATTCTCTGAATCTGAGTGTCCGCCTGAATTCAATGAGCCCATCCTTATCCACCAATCTAACTTCAATAATGAGACCCTCCAAACCTCAATTTGCAACCCCTCTTTCATCCCACCACACAAGATATTTTACACTTCACACATGTTCCATCATCCCAACTGATGAACGCAGATTGAGAGACAACTGTATTACAAATCACCAATGTAAAGAAATCTGCCAGATAATACCATCAAATGACGCACTTTAGAGTTGATATCCTCAAATTGTAAAGACCTCGAGCTGAACCAAAAACAATCAGAAAACACTGATACTGTCCCACTGCATTAGATACAGGCAAACAGCAACCATAGCAGCCACAGAGCATAAAACAATCCTCAATCATAGCCAAGGCATGAAACTATAAACATTCACTGGATTTTACGAACTGGGATCCACAACCCTCAAAGAACTCAGCTATAACATCTAATAGCCCAGCCCAAGAAGACCTTCAATGAAATACTTGATGATATGTTTCATCACTACAGCACATTGAGGGCACACACAGAATCCAAACAGTTGCAGAAAACCCAAACTAACACCCACCTCCAAGACATTCTTGAAACCAGTTGAGATCAGACCACCAACTTTGAAAAGCAACCCAAAAGCAATCACACTTCAGGAAATAAATCACTCAACCACAACACAAAATACCTCTATCACACCTTAAGCCAAAATGTCAGAAACTCGGACTACTTGCATCCCACAAATTTGCCACACTCGCCATCCTCTCTGCTCAGTTGCTCTTCTTCTGTGTCTTCCGGCCGGTTTGTGTTTTTCCTTGGCAAACTGTTCCTATTCAGTCTTTCTTCAAAGGCTGATGCAATTTTCTGTTTGTTTCCTACAAATTTCAGGCCAACATTATGATTTAATTCAAGTGCTTGCTTTGCCTTTTTCTTTTGCTTTTCCTTGTTTTCCAATGGTTCAGCATGTGGGTCATTTAATGATTTGCTTCCACGTTCTTCAAGTGCTCTCTCAAAACCTGGTGGCTGCTCCATGTCCTTACTATTACAATCACTTTCCACCTCATTTCCTTCAACATTATCCTTTGGACATGAATTTCTTTGCTCTTTCAATGACAAACTTATAATTCATACCAAAATTTATGGACTAATAGAGACAAAGGGGAAACAAACCTGATGCTTCCAAACAAAAAGCAAGAGTATAATCTTTTTTGGTAGTAATTCACAATTATAATCCTTCAAGTTGTAGTCCTCTCGTTAATCTCTTTGTGCAATATATATAATATATTTTATTTGTTTGTACCCTTCGTCTTCTTTGCTTCGTGATACGATCCTCGGCTTCCACACTGATTTTTTTCATCAAAACTATTATTTATGCTCATGAACAAATTAAAATAACAATAATAATAAAAAAATAAATACCTTCTTGTCATGATAACACTGGCCCTGGTAGTGGATGAAAGTTCAGTATGCGATAACTCTGATCAAGAGACTATGGTGCTGATAACGTATATGAAATAATAAATATATGAACACAATAAAGAGAGAATGATGGAGAAGAACAATAGGGACAAAAGAGAATCAGAGAGGAGAATCAGATGATTTATTCATAACCCACAAGGGTTATTTATACTAGTTACGTAGTAAGAGTTTTGCATAATATAAATTTAATATGGAAACAGAATTCTCTCATATTATATCATCCTAATATATAAAGATATCCAAGAGATATTTTATTCATATATAGACATTCACATATATATTATTTCATAACAAAAATATGTTAATAACGATAATTTTGACAAATATAGTTATATAACAATGGTCAATACTTATAAAGTGCATATTTATTGGCCTTTTGGTTAACATGAGGTTTGGTTGGATAAAATGAGGTTTGGTTGGATAGGATTGGATTGGATATTTTTTTGGGGGAATTGTGTTTTTAGGGAGGAAAATGTTTGGGGAATTGTGTAAAGCTTGAATTGGATTGAATTAGAATGAATTGGAAAGAGTTAACAATCCAAAGAACAGAAATAAGCTGGGCTGGACAAGACACAAATAACAAATTCTCCTGGGTTGATTTGAAATGGGCTGGACACACAAGGAAAAAAAGAAACAAAGACAAAGAAAAAGAAAGAGAAAGAAAAATAGAGACGAGCTTCAATGTGGGCTGGACACATGGGAGGAGAATTGCTCCGAGGCGTGAAATCATATTTGCAATGGAGAAAGCATGAGACACCAATAGATTGGGACGACCTGATATTGATAACAACTTTGGTAGCATGTGTAATGATTTGATAATACTCCCCAAGGTTTTTCTTATCTGTCTTATATATTTTTTTAGATCCATTTTTTTTTTAATAATTTCTCACATAAAATTTTTATAGAAAAGTTCGGTATTATACTTTTTTTATAGTACTTTTTATTATGAATTTAAGAATATTAATTTTGTATGATGAATTTTTATACAAATGAAAATATTAATAGTTAAAATTTTTGACACAGTTACTCAGCTGAAGATAGTAAATGATAAAGGAGGGCTCCGATAATTGACAAAGTAGGGTCCCGTAATTGACACCCAAGATTTACGGGAGAATTGAGAGTTTGACGCAAAGCCCCAGGATGAGCAACCCACTAGTTCCCTACAAATGTGGACTTCTTGGAATCGAGTGCGCGTGCCCCCCTTCTCTTGCCCTCGTCACCAAGTAAACCACCTTTTGTTCAACCACATTTTCAAATCTCCTGAATTATTTATGACAAAAAAGTGTTCTGAATTTACCAAATCTAACTCTCCTTGCTCAAGAACAAGAATACTTCTATTCAAACTTCAAAAGGAGGAGTACGAGTATCAGACTATCAGTCTAGGAGGGAACTAATTGAGCTGATTGTTCAACCCTTGAGTTCGAGTCAGTTGGTCAACATGTTATGTTGTGTTAGTTGGAAATAACAGCCTTTCATTAAAAGAAGATATTCCTGTTTTACCTATCTAACTTGTTCCCTCTCCCCCTCATTCCTGTTTGTCTTTTGCACTTTATTGTGTTCATCTAGGTCTGTTCATAGTCCAATGTGAACCTTGATCAAGGAAAATTTTCCGTTCGATCCTCGGTCCAGCTCGTGGATCGAACTGATGGACCAAAGTTACTAAAATTATAAGGTTTCTTTATGTATAGTCAAATCCGGACTAGACTGAACAAAGTTCGGTCAGTCTAGTCCCGGTCCGTACTATTTTCGGTCTAGTCCTCGGTCTAGCTTAGTCCTCTAATTCGGTCCTCTATCCTTTCGGTCCAGTCCGAGACCGATGAACAAGCCTAATTATATCAATTCTTATTTCATTTGTCACCATAATCAGGGCCGATCCTAGCATTTTTGAGGCCCCGGGTAAAATATAGTAGACCACTTTATAGAATGGGTCATCTTAAAAAAATGCGTCAACATTCATACTAAACAACCATACTAAGAATTCAAAATACATACATGTGAAAGACATTTTTTTCATTTATGAAATATGGTTCTTCAAAATAGACACATAACAAAAACTTAGTAAGAACTTTATCATTAATATTGCCTCTATCAAAATACACTTCCAAAAAGTTTTTTTTTTAATTTGCACAAAGTGACATATAAGTTCCTTCTTTCTCTCCTTATTTTATGTACATAGTATGTTAAATCTTTTGATACTACTATCTATATTCTCGGTTTGGTCTTTAAGCTAAGACTTTTTTATTAAAAAAAAATGTGGGTCAGAGGCAGAAGCAGAACATTATGTTAAAGGAAACCATCGAAGACGTGATACATAATCCTAAAATAGTTAAACATTTAGGCCTCATTCTTTTATATATACGGTTGGTTGCAGTATGGTAATGGTGCGGTGCGGTAAAATTTGAAAAAGTGTGGTAAATTGTGATGAATTGTGATGAATTGTGGTGAGAATTATAGTAAGTGGGGTAGGTGAGTAAATAGAAAGTGAAAAATAGACGAGAAAAATGAAGAGATATATTGGTAGGGATGGTAATGGGCAGGTCTAGCTGGATCCGGACCTAGACTTGTCAGATGTTTTTGGACCCTGACCCACCTCGAGACCCGTTGGGTCCCAAAATTCAGACTCAACAGGTCCATGGGTCCTTAGCGGGTCATTAATGGATCCAACTCTATTATGCATTTTTTACTAGATTTGTCAATTTGTTGGGTTAAATTTATACTTGTATACATGTATAATGATAACTATTATATTTAAATACATTTATCAATTTGTTGGGCAGAACGTGAATATGAAGAAGGAAGAAGGGGTTTACTCAACTTAAGTGATAATAAAAGAGAGAATGGAGAATTAGACATCCCAATTGTTATCAAAGAAGGGTTGTGGGTTGCACTAAATATATGCCCAAATCAATATCTCTCAATCCATCTCCTTCCCTTATAATTATTTCTCCCTTAACCCGATACTATTAACTTGGGTTCCTGAATAAAAAAAATTCTACGAGACTAAACCGTGAGAAATTTCAATAATAACAATTTCATGAGTACTCACGTCTCAAACACTAATACATCCGAAAAAAAACCCGAACGAGAAATTGTCAGACAAAAGATCTGAATATTATGATTTACTAGGAAGGATCGATAATACTATTCAAGGAGCAACTACAAAAATTACTCAATTGGATAATCAGTGGTCGTTGCACGTCCTGCAAAACACACAATTAAAAGAATCGAAAAACGCGACTTTGGTTAATTAACTTGATTAATTATCTTAATTAAATGACCTTAGGAACTAATTAACACTGGGTTATTATAGTCTACCCCCTTAAAAGAAGTTTCGTCCTCTAAACTTATCAATAAGCCCGACCTGATAGTACCTTGGAAAAGGTGAGGATATTTCCTTTAGTTTAACCTCAACCTTAGTGTTTCCCGTAATTGAACATAGATACCCTATGCATGTCTACCTTAAAAGTCTCTTGGCCCTCATATGAGATACTACGGTCCACTTCAGTTTTCTCCTCGTCCCCTATAAACTGGATCTCTTTGCTCAATTTGTTCCTCCAAAACCACTATGTTTTCACCGCATTGAATTTGGGCTCCACAATTTGACATATAGAACAAATTCTTCATGCATTTTATTTTCATACTTAGACACTAGTAAATCACCTAAAACGCCCTAAATCCTGGGAAGATTTCGACAAAGTTTCCCTTGTAAATTGGACTTTCCCAAGTTATCGACTATATGATTTTCACCGGCATAAAACAATTTCACAATACAATTTCATCCATAGGGCCTCAAGCTCAACCAACCAATAGTCCACACTAGTATTTTCATCCATGTTCCATAACCTATCATCATATATCTCAAAACTCTAGTATCTCCAAAAGTCTCCTTATAACCTCGATCTGATACCACAACTGTAAAAACCCCAGATTCATAATCATAAGATTACCACTAAAGAATTCATAACTCAAGGATTAACACTGCACTCTCCTTACTCTCTAAAACAAATAATTCTACTAAGAAATTCATAAACATGTATCATCTAACTCGAAAGAACTTGCTTTAAGAAATTAAGGTTTAGAGATTACCTTAAGAAAGATGAGAAGATAAGAGAGACAGAGAGGAACGCAGCAAGGAGTCGGCCACTGCCCCGGTGACATCGTCAGTCTTCTTGCGCCGACATGCGTCGACGCCGACGAGGCACATGAACGGAGGGAGACATGGCAGGGGAGGGCAGAGAGGAGCAAAGGCAAGCAGAATGGGAAAATGAAGAAGGAAGAAGGGGTTTACTCAGCTTAAGTGATATAATAAAAGAGAGAATGGAGACTTAGACAACCCAATTGTTATCATTAAAAGAAGGGTTGTGGGCTGCACTATTTAAAGGCCTAAATCAATATCTCTCAATCCATCTCCTTCTCTTATAATTATTTCTCCCTTAGCCCGATACTATTAACTTGGGTTCCTGAATTAAAAAAATTCTACGAGACTAAACCGTGAGAAATTTCAATAATAACAATTTCATGAGTACTCACGTCTCGAATATTAATAAATCCGAAAAAAAAAACCCAAATGAGAAATTGTCAGAAAAAAGATCTGAATATTATGGTTTACTAGGAAGGATCGGTAATACTATTCGAGGAGCAACTACCAAAATTACTGAACTGGAGAATTGGTGGTTATTGCACTGTTTAAGTCCTGCAAAACACACAGTTAAAAAAATAGAAAAGCGCGACTTTGATTAATTAACTTGATTAATTAACTTAATTAAACGACCTTAGAGTCTAATTAACGTTGGGTTATTACATTGGGCCTACCCCCGGAATGGCCCTGACCATAATTAAATTATCAAAATCAATATAAAAAGTTTTTTGATTAGTGACATACTCCATCCGCTCCATGTTGATAGTCCCTTGTTGTGATTAATTTGTTAACATATATAATGTTCAATTATATAATAGTATTACTCCCTTTGTTCCGTATTAAAAAAAATTAGGCCTCAACCCATGCGATGCACGAAGTATGTTAAATTGTTATTTTAAAAAATCAAAAATTTAATAGAAATTATAATTCTAATTTAAAAAGATTATTCCAAAATAATTATAATTATTGATAATTGCACCAAAATAATTTAATTCAACATTTATCTACTTTTTGATTAGTCGTAATCACTACAATTAATATCTTTTTTCCATTAAGCGGGACCCACAAACTTTACTATTAATATTATAATAATAATAATAATAATAATAATAATTATTATTATTATTATTATTATTATTTCAAACTAGTTATAATTATAAATAGTTGCACCGAGATAATTTAATTCAACATTTAACTACTTTTTGATTGGTCGAAATCTCTATAATTAATCTCCTTTCTTCATTTAGCAGGACCCAAAAACTTTAATATCAATATTATATTCATTATTATTATTATTATTATTATTATTATTATTATTATTGTTATTATTATTATTATTATTATTATTATTATTGTAGTCAACACTAAAATAATTACTGTTATTTGATCAAAATAATTTAATTCAGAGTCCAAACCAGTCAAGGATTAGTGATACTTTCTGATTTTTTTAATTTTAAAATAAAATCCGGAATGAAATTAAAAAAATTGAAAATATAAAAAAAATATAATTTTCTACGTTGTGATTGGAAAATTCCCCCACAATCACTCCCGTGGCTCTATTTCGTGGAACCCACAATTATTTCTATTATAATATATAGATTATTATTATTATTATTATTATTATTATTATTATTATTATTATTGTTATTATTATAGTCAACACTAAAATAATTACTGTTATTTGCACCAAAATAATTTAATTCAGAGTCCAAAGCAGTCAAGGATTAGTGATACTTTCTGGTTTTTTAATTTTAAAATAAAATCTGGATTGAAAATAAAAAAATAGAAAATAGAAAAAAAAGATATAATTTGTTACGGTGTGATTGGTAAATTCCCCTACAATAACTCCCGTGGCTCTATTTCGTGGGACCCACAATAATTTCTATTATAATATGTAGATTATAGGCAAGACCAAAATAATTATTGTTATTTGTACCAAAATAATTTAATTCAGAGTCCAAAGCAGTCAAGGATCAGTGATACTATCTGGTTTTTAATTTTAAAATAAAATTCAGATAGAAAATAAAAAAAATTAAAAATAGAAAAAAATATAATTTTTCTACGTTATGATTGACCAATTCCCCTATAATCACTCTGGTGGCTCTATTTTGTGGGACCCACAATGATTTCTATTATTATATATAGATTCTACAGTCAAATTTCAAAAACTTTGACCATGAATTTCTCATTATATACATGAGTTGTTATAGAAATTACTAACGTTACATAAAAGTATAATATTACAATTGTTAATAAAATATTATATAATTAATTATTAATCAAAATGTAACATTGGATATCTTGACAGCCAACTAAGTAAAAAATAATTTGATATGGAAAGAGGATTATTAAGTTCATAATGATAAATATTATAATAAAAATATAATATTGTAAACTTTTTATAAAATATGTTATAAGAAATTCTTATTCAAAGAAGGATATTGGAGACAATTAATATAGGAAGGAGAATATAATAAATACCTCCTCTGTTTCATATAATATGTCACCTTGTTGATTTTCATGGTCTGTAATGTCATCTTTTGACCAATAACTTCTTAGATAATATTTTTATTATCGATTATAATATTATATATTTGGGTTTTTGGACGTCAATAATACCAATTTTGGGGTAGTGGATATTAATAATACAAACTATTTTCTTGGACACTAGCAGTACCAACAATTGACCTATTTTCCTCTAACAGTACACCGTCAAATTGTTATGGTTTTAACTCATCGGAAAGATGATGTGGCTCCATAATAAGTGACATGGAAGGCATGTTAATGTCCACGTCAACATTTTCTACCCAACCTCCGCCTTCCATGTCACACATCATTGAGTCACGTCATCTTTTCGATGACTTAAAATTATAACAATTCGGTCATGTACTATTGGAGGAAAATAGGTCGATAGTTGGTACTGCCATTGTCCAAGAAAATAGTTTGTATTATTAGTCTCCAATACCCCCAAAGTTGGTATTATTGACGTCCAATAATATATTTTTGAATACAATTGTTCGTTGAGAATTTAATGGTATTAATTTTATATGTCAAAGTGTTGCATATGAAGAAGTTGATGGTTACACTTTTTAAAGTTTGATCGACGTGATTTAAATGTGACAAGTGTAAGAGTATAAAACCATTCCTGGGGGCTTCAACCATCAACTTAAGCTTTTGGTTGAGATGCTTCCACATGGTATTAGAGCGCAGACATTAATCGACGCCTTCTCTGCCTAGGGTTCATCATGTCAGAAAATAAGACTTTCACCATTACACCACAAAGTCCATACTATCTTCATTCGTCATATTACACCGGTGCGATAACATCAACAAAGTTTGATGGGAAAAATTATGAAATTTGGGAAAGTGCAGTCTGAACAGCACTTCGTTCCAAGAACAAGCTTGGTTTTATTGATGGCCAAATTACAAAACCAGGATCGGAAGTGATTGAAGATGGCAATATAACTAAACTTGATGACAAAAACATCAATGAAGAAGAGTTGAATGCTTGGGAGATGGTGAACTCTATGGTCACCTCTTGGATTATGAACATGATAGATACCAAACTTCACAAAAGCCTTGCTTACGTTGATTCAGCCAAGAAGCTTTGGGATAATATCAAGAATCGATATGTTGTTGCAAATATACCCAAGATATACAAACTCAAGGCTGATATAGCATCTTGCAAGCAGAATAAGCAGGATATTGTTGATTTTTATTCAAGATTGATGGGCCTGTGGAACTTGACTATTATGTCAAGATTCCCACTTGTAAGTGTGGTTCAGCAGAGGCGTTAGTCAAGTATATGGAGGATAAGAAAGTTCATCAGTTCCTGATGGGATTAGACAATGACAATTACTCTACCATTAGAACTCAGATACTTCCTATGGAGCCGTTGCCATCACTAGATAAAATATTTAATAAGATTCTTCAAGAGGAGAATCATAAGAATGTTATGGCATGCCGAGATACTGTTAGTGAATCTGCCTCCACATTCGCTGCCCTGGCCAGGCCAGCATCACTATAGAAAGAGTGTCCCAACCAATTGTTTTGAGTTAGTAGGATACCCAACCAATTGGGTTCACCGTGGAGGAAGGATTGGAAAATGCCGTAGGCGAGGAAGCAGGGTGTTGCACGATTTGGTACAGGACGTGGACACGACAGAGAAACAGCAAATGCGATGCAGACTACGAAAGAACAGCTTGTGAATGAAGTTAACTCACAACATAGAGTACCTACAACCGGAACGTCTATCAACCCAGGAGCAGCTATAACCGGGTTTACAGTTGATCAGGTACAGGGGATTTTGAGTTTGATCGAGACTCAAAAATCTGGACTTGATCGCATGCCGGGTAAGGAAATTTGGCTCATTGATTCAAGGGCCTTATGCCATATGTCTTCTACTATTGAAAGTATGCATGATATATATGATATTGCTCCCATACCAGTACAACTCCCTAATGGAACAGAGATATTAGCTACCAAGAAAGGGACTGTGCACTTGAACTCCATAATAAGCTTGCACGATGTTCTCTTCGTTCCTGATTTAAGTTGCAATTTAATATCTGTTGCACAATTAATTGATGAAAATTATTGCATAGTAACATTCACTAAGCAATTTTGTGTGATCCAAGACCTTACTTCGAGGAGACTGATTGGAGTGGGTGAGCCAAAAAGAGGAGTCTATTACTTCAAAAGATTGACAGAAGGCAAAGTTCAAGTCAAGAAGGTCGACAGTTACGATATCTGGCATTGCACACTAAGGCATCCTTCCAATTAGGCACTATCTTATATTTCTGGCAATTTTAGGAGCAAAAATAAATCAGATTTGAGTGATGTTTGTCTTCGTGCTAAACATACTCGTATGCCTTTTCAACTTAGTGATAATACATCCTTGAAGTGTTTTGATATGATTCATTGTGACACATGGGGGGGCTTATCCCGTGAAATCATGATGCAGTGCTCAGTATTTTCTTACTATTGTTGATGATGCAAGTCGAGGAGTGTGGATTTATTTGATGAGAAACAAAAGTGAGGCTTCCTAAATACTTAGAGATTTTTGTGCAATGGTTCATACTCAATTTGATACTAGAGTTAAGATCGTAAGAAGTGACAATGGTTTACAGTTTCTTTCTGGAACTATAAAACAGTTCTATAAAGAAAAAGGCATCATTCACCAAACCAGTAACGTAGACACTCCTCAACAAAATGGTAGGGTCGAGCGAAAACATAGACACATTCTTAATGTGGCTAGAGCCCTACGTTTTCAAGTAAATTTACCGATTGAATTTTGGGGGGAATGTGCTCTCGCAGCGGGATATTTAATAAATCGAACTCCCTCTACTATTTTAGGTGGAAGAACCCCATATGAAGTGTTGTTTAACAGGAAACCATCATATGAACATATACGGATTATTGGGTGCTTATGTTATGCTTATAAGTTCCAAAGGCCAAAAGATAAATTCGGGGCTCGAAGTAGAAAATGTGTCTTTCTGGGATATCCTTATGCCAAAAATGGATGGAAGGTGTATGATTAGGAAACTGGAGAAGTGTTTTATAGTCGGGATGTAGTTTTTGATGAAAAGACTTTTCATTTCATGGAAAATAAACATAACACTCTGGTTGATACAATAGCTTCCGCGACACCAACTCCTAAACATGAAAAACAACCCAATCTGGGTATTTATGATGAAACATGTCAGATGGGGAAAAGGGGAATTACTCCACTGTCTCTAGGCAGCCCAGTCAGGGGGAGAGAAGGGCCACAAAATACAACATCACACAATGCTCCCGACTCGACTAATGATAGTCCAGTCCAAGATAATGTCACCCTAGATGGTAGCAACATGGATAACAACGCAGACCAAGTGGCTGTTTCCCCCGGCCATGTTCCCGTACAAGGAGAAAGAAGAGTCTGTCGACCTCCGTCACACCTCAAAGACTACATTTTCTACTCAACCAAATTTGTGGACTCCTCTTCAAATGCTCTTCATTCATCTCCAATCGCCTCCTCAGGTAAACCTTATCCCATTGCTAATTATGTTACTTGTGATAAATTTTCTGATGGACATAGATGTTATTTAGCAACTATTATGAAGGTGAATGAGCTTAGAATTTTTCATGAGGCGGTTAAAGATTCCAACTGGGGAGAAGCCATGTCTAAAGAAATTGAGGCTCTTGAGATGAATAATACTTGGAGTATACGGAATACATAATATGGACATGGAAAGCACAATCAGTATCAGTACGAGTGGGGGGAACATTGCACCAAGCTTGATTAACCAGAATTCTATGCGAGAGTCAATTCAGGAGCCATATTCCTGGCCGTTGGAATTGTTACGGAGATTCCCCCTAGATTTTACCAATAACTGCAACTGGGTCTACAAGGTAAAATATAAGTTTGTTGGTAGTATTGAACGTTATAAGGCGAGATTAGTTATCTGGGGCAATGAACAGGTGGAAGGTTTCGACTACAATGAGACTTTTGCTCCCGAGGCAAAAAATGACTAATGTTCGAACCTTCATTGCAGTAGCTGCAGCAAAGGGATGGGATCTTCATCAGATGGATGTAAATAATGTTTTTCTACATGGTGATTTGAATGAAGAGGTGTATATGACTATGCCGCTAGGTTTCTGTACCTCTAATCCCCATAAAGTATGTCGCTTGAAAAAATATCTTTATGGACTGAAGAAGGCACCGCGACAGTGGTTCGAAAAATTGTCTTCTAAACTTCTGGAGTATGGATTTGTGAAGAATTATGCAGATTATTCACTGTTCACATACAACAACGATGACAATGTTATGGCCTTACTTGTTTACATGGACGATCTTGTTCTTACTAGAAATAATGCAAAGTTGTGTGCTTCATTCAAGACATACTTAGACCATTGTGTTCATATTAAAGATCTCGGTAGTCTAAAGTATTTCCTTGGCAATGAAGTGGCAAGGAGCAACCAAGGTATACTTTTGTGTCAACGAAAATATGCTCTTGATATTATTGATGAATGTGGGATGTTGGGATGTAAACCTATCGATACACCTATGGAAGTAAATCATAAACTTGCAGATGCTACAGGGGCAAGGCTTCATGATCCATCCTCCTACAGGCGCCTTGTGGGTCGTTTGATCTACCTGACCCTTACACGACCTGGTTTAGCTTATGCAGTTCACATTCTTTTGCAGTTTATGCATGAACCTAAGGAAGATCACATGGAAGTCGCCCGACGTGTCCTTCACTATCTAAAGGGCTGTCCTGGTCAAGGTATACTGTTGCGTCATGACTCTGATATGAAGGTTAATGCATATTGTGATTCTGATTGGGGGGCATGTCCTACCAATCGACGCTCCCTTAGTGGATATATTGTGTTTCTTCGTGGATCGCCAATATCTTGGAACACCAAGAAACATAGCACCATCTCTCGATCTTCTGCTGAAGCGGAGTATAGAGCAATGGCTAATGTTACTAGTGAGCTAATTTGGCTAAAGTCCTTCCTTACAGCGATGGGGATTTTTTTCACATCTCCCATACGGCTCTATTGTGATAATCAAGCTGCCCTTCATATTGCGAGAAATCCTATTTTTCATGAAAGGACCAAACACATCGAGATTGACTGTCACTTTGTTAGAGAACGACTCATTTCTGGTGAATTAGTTCCTGGTTTTGTGTCTTCCAACCAGCAGCTTGCCGATTGATTTACCAAGGCTTTGAGGCGTCAGTAGTTCCATTTTTTACAAGGCAAGATGGGCATTGTAAATCCCTATAGGGGGAGTGATACGACAAGCAATAATATGCAAGTATTCCTTTACTATAACTCTTGTACAGTTTGGATTGTTTACCAAGTCTAGGAATCCAAGTTGTACTTGGTTTAGGAAATTCAGGTTAGAGTTTGATTTCAATTAGACTTAGATTTCACATCGTTTTGCTGTGTATGTGTGTGTGTGTGTATATATATATATATATATATATATATATATATATATATATATATATATATTGGAAAAAACAGATAGTAATTTCCATTGACAAAGGAAATGAAGTTTCAAAAAGGGGGGGTGTAAGACAATACATCAAACACCACTTAAAAACACTACACATCACCCAACAAAAACAAAGCCAGAAGCATCAAAACAAAGGTTTAAATGAACCTAAACTGGACATCTTGATGAACCACAAGCGCTAGACTATCATGGTCTCTCTCCAAATCCTGATGAACCCGCCTATTTTGTTCGTGCCAGGCATGGTAGATCACAACAACCAAGATTAGAGCATGATGCTCTCTGATCTTCTTTTTATATCCAATCAACTGGAACTGTCCATCCACAAGCACAGGATGGCCTAACCCAGCAAGATTGTAAACAGCTTCACAAAGCAACAATGTGTAAGAACATTGAAAGAATAAGTGATCATTAGATTCCTCCTGAGTTTTGCATTAGAAGCACCTATTAGCAATGGAGAAGCCAAATTTCTTCACCCTATCCAAAGTAGATAGTCTCCTGTGTTGAAACATCCAATGCACAAAAGAGAATTTAGGTACATTTTTCTTATGCCAAACCAAGCTATGCCATCCAACTTCATCAACATGCTCCTTCAAATTATTATATCCATCTTTAATTCTGTAGTTGTAACCCTTCGAAAAACAGTTGAGAAGAAGAGGCTTCAAAGCTTCTTTTATGCCCAACAATCTTCTCCAATACCAACTCACATTTTGCTTTATCTCACAAGACCAAATAGTTTGCTATTATATATATATATATATATATATATATATATATATAATAGCAAACTATTTGGTCTTGTGAGATAAAGCAAAATGTGAGTTGATGTTGATGGCGAAAGCCAACTATATATATATATATATATATATATATATATATATATATATAGTTGGCTTTCGCCATCAACATCAATACAAGAAAACACAATTTCCAATCTTGTTTTGTTCAACAAGTAATATGGACTGGAGGGAGTATTATATCTATTAATATATAACTAGTTTCGCATGGACGGGTCTTGAACATGATTATCATCTTTTTTAGTGGATATGTAAAAGTTGGAAACATAAAATTGAATAATTTTGAGTAGAATTGGATAATTTATGTAAAAGGGTAGGTAATTAGTTGTTTAAGACATAAAAAAAAATTGTATGATTTTAGTTCAAAAAATATTGTAGTTAATTTACTAATTAAATAAACTACAATATAATCAAAGATGTATATCCTAAAGTTTGTTTTCAATATAAGCTTAGGCCCTATTATTTTACTTGGTAGGATTATCCTTATTTTACCTGATCTAACTCAACCTGATCTTACTTTACCATCCAAAAGAACATGACTATACTTTTAGGTAATATATATTTGAAATTCTTTATTCTACTCATATAAATATAGAATTTATTAAAAATAATAAAAAATAGATGAACGAGATATTTACCTATCTTCACTATTTCCTTGCTAACTTTTTTTCTTACCTTTTTTCTAACCTTAATTAACTTTATCCGATCCTACACCTCTAAAAAAACAACCCTTTGTTTTGACAATGTTTTAAGCCCTTTCCTTCATAGTTTATAATCGTACCTAACTAATCATGAAAACTAATTATTATTTACAAACTTTCTTGCTGCACAACATAATTTACTTTTAGAATGTACCAAAATCACGTCAAAATTTGATTTTAAGTTGGACACAAAAACAGGCTAAATTTGATTTTAACATTATCAACAATTCAACTATAAAAAGTTATTACAAAACTTATTTACAGTGGGCTTTCAAATAAATTATAATGGTTGATTAATCAAAAAAAATTATTTATTAAAAAATACATACATAAAACATAATTTATTGTAATCCTTAATAGTGTACGACCCTTCTTTTTGAAATTTAATAGTATACTGCTTCCGCTTCAAATTAATTACTATCACTTAAGGTAAAATTAAGACCAAGCAGTAACCAAAATATATCTTTAAAATAAAATTTATTGTAATTCATGTTACATTATGAATGAATGAAAAGCATTTTCACCTTATTTAATTTTTTTATAAAATATAATTACTCACTATCACTTTCATTCATTTTTATCTGTCATATACGGTTTTCAGTGTTTATTTTTAATCAATAATGTCTAATATAAATTTTTTATAAAAAATATAATATTATAATTTTTTAATAGTATTTTTTTATTACGAATATAATGACATCAATTATATATGATGAATCATTATACAAACTAAAATATTAACAGTCAAATTTTTAACACAATTTTCTAGGTGACAGATAAGTAAAACGGAGGGAGTAAAAAAATGAGCAAAATAATTATTGTAAATGTAAAATAATAAAAATTAGAAATAATTTAAACTTATTTTGGGTAAAGAACAAATAATCTGAAATAGAAAAAAAGAAAAGAGGGAGACATCCATCAACCATAATCGTCATTTGTACATGGAGATAGAAAGTGGGGAGGCAATTTTTATTTTTAGCGGAGAGAATGAAAAAGCAAAAAAGAATTAATAAGGAGAAGCCCCTATGTATATCAAGCAGCAAAACAAAACAAACAGGTGGGAAAAATCGGAACAAACTCTATTTTATAATAGACTAGTAACCCATGCTTGTGCAAGGCAGTGCAAGGTACGAGCTTTGTCCTCTATGTTGCATATTGTGTTATAGAAAATTTATCTATATTTTCACATGCGATAAAATAGATGACCAATTCTTTAAATAATAAATCTGTGAAAAAATTGATGTTGTAAAAAATATCGATTGATTTTATAACAATATTGACAAATTTATAATGAATTTCATAATAAATATCGATAACGCTTTTTTTAAACTTTAACACTTTAAAGAGCCTAAATAGATACTTCAAAATACACCACAAAATAATTATCCTTGTGTGCTAAAAATTAAATAATTTACTATCATAGAAGTAAATGTTGAAACCCGCTTTCCATACACTATATTTGTGAAAGTAAAAAATGTTGTAGCCGGCTTCCTTGAACCACATATATTAACAAACTCCAATCACTTTGTAAACATTGAGCACCCAACTAACAAGAGCTTCTCTTGAGTTCATGTAGATGTTAACTAAACAAAAGTCTTTGATATAGCAAAGCATGAAGTTTAGACAATAGTGTTGGATTTGAAAAATCTTGTTACAAAAAAAGTTTAAGTCCGTTATTTATAAGAATTCATCCAAAAAAAACTGATGAGAAATAAATGCGTGAGGTGAGGTCTAAATCACAAATACAAAGATGAAATAACTTGATTATTTTTAGTAGTTGAATTACTTTTTTACATGATAAAGAGAGGTTAACTATTGTTTTATGAATGGAAAATAATGTTTGTTAAAATTTAATGAGACTATTAAAATTTGATAAATAATGGACATATTTCTTTTTTGTGGGAGATGAAACGTGAAAGAGAGGAAATTTAATTATTTTTATTTTCAAAAATAATATGAAGTTATTGATAATTTGATATTAGTTCTTATTCAACAGTAAAAAAATGTTGTGCTATTATTTTGAATATATTTTCATAACACAAATATATTTTAATACTAATTTAAATTATATATTTCAAAAAGCATACTAATTTTAAAAGTATATATTGTTTGCAATTTTATTTTTTGTAATCATTAATTAGAGAAGAAATTAAAATTAATTTTTATTATTTTAATTACGTGTATTATGTATAAATCTCATAATAATTCCATTTTGAAATGATTCATAGAATAGTATTTTTGTAATTATTAATGGTGATAGAAAAGATGTGGTAGTCAAGTTGTAATTATTTTCATCTTCTATACTTTCCACCAAGGTTTAAGTCTTGGTAGAAGCAAAATATTTCCCATTAATTAATCTTTTTTAATTGACAATGGTTATTTTGATTAGGAAGTAAGTCAGGAGCAACCAAACCTCCTAAATTTCACCTTCTACGTATAAAATTCCCTTAGAAGATTTGATTTTGATATATATATATATATATATATATATATATATATATATATATATATATATATATATATATATATATATATATATATATATATATATATATATATATATATATATATATATATATTTATATATGATTGCCTTAAGTCCCTTATGTGATGTGCTAAAATCAGTGTACGTAAGAGTGTAGAGTTGGCAGTTTGATCTCATCTCCTTACGTGGCTCCTCACCCTTTTCTGATTTTACCATCACAAATATTACAGTAATACTAATTCACTACAACAAAAAGACTCATTAACGACGGGATGACCCGTCTTAAATGGTCCTTAACCCCTCGTAAATAAACATCTACGACGGGATGTTGACCCGTCGTAGAAAGCCTCGCTGCTATTGATCAGCTACGACCACCCCGTCGTAGATGTGTGTTTCAGCAATTAAGACGTTATTTTTTTCCCGTCGTAATTGAACGCATCAATTAAGACGAAGTTTTCACCCCGTCCTAGATGCCTTGCACCAATCACAACGGCCTTCTTACCGTTGTGAATGTATTCTCTGTTGGTTTTTAAGGTCTTGGTAATGGCTACAATGTAGTTGGTTTCCTTTGTTTTCTATCTTTCATTGTCCCACATAGGATGAAAAGGGAGTTGAGAGTGGGTTTATATATTCCACTCTCTCTCCTAGTGTTGTATTGAGTTGGAAGTGGGTTTTATGGAGGAAGGTGTAGTTAGGGCCTCCACACGCGCGCGCGTGCCGCCGCCGCCGTCCGTCCGGTCCGGGCAGGGCGCGGCACGTGCCGTGGGTCGGGTGGTTTTTGAACTCGGTTTCCTTTTTTACCGCGTTTTAATGTGCGCAACTAGTCGTTTTTAAACAGGTTTATTTTCCGTTTTTAGTCAGTCAAATTTGTGGTTCCCCCTTTTTTTTTCTCCCTTTTAGTTCATGTTTTTATGCCCTTGTTTTGTGGTTGTTGGCTTCCAGTTTCTCCTATAAATTGGAGCGTTTGGAGGACTGTGTTCATTATCGAATATAATTCTCTTCTCCTCTCCTCTCCTCTTCCTTTCTGGGCACACAGTTTTGCATACTCCATATCCTTGGCTACGAGTGCACGTGTCCCGGGATAATCTGAGTTAACCTTTGGGAGCGACTGGAAATTCCGATTGGCACCGAGGTCGGGCCGTAATCGCTTTCAAGGCAGTGGTTCTTCCACGGCTCAGTTTTCTTATGTTCTCCACAGCCTTGATTCGTTTCTTTCCCAGCAACCTTGATTTTTTTCTCCAACAATTTGAAAGCGATTATTGTCAATGGCTGCTCCTCCTAAAACTCTCGCTGAGATCTACAAAATTGAGCCTTTCAATGGAACCAACTTCTAACGATGGTCCCAAACGTTATTGCTCTGTCTTGAACAGTTAGAGATTGATTATGTGTTGTCCTCGCCTCATCTTGAAGATCCAGAAGCACCAACACCACCTCCTCAGAACGATCCTGAGCAAACCCCTACTGTTCCAAGAACCCCTGTTGTTCCACTAGATGAGAATGCCAAAAAGAAACTGGAGAAAGACAAGAAAGTCGGACGGAGTTATCTTCTCAATAACATGTCAAACCCTCTGTTCAATTTGTTCGTCAATTTCAAATCTGCGAAGACTATATGGAACAAGCTCGAGATCAAATATGGCGCTGATGATGCTGGAAAGAAGAAGTATGTCGTTGGCAAGTGGTTGCAATTCCAGATTGTAGATGACAAACCTATTCTGGAGCCAGTTCATGTATATGAGAACCTGTGTGCTGAAGTTCTGAATGAAGGGATGAAGATATGCGAGATATTGCAAGCAAATGTGCTGATTGAGAAGTTTCCACCATCCTGGCGTGACTATAGGAATCATCTCAAGCACAAGAAGAAGGATTTGACCCTTCAAGAATTAATCAGCCACATGAGAACTGAGGTAGCAAATCGTTTGAAAGATAAGATGTCTTCTCTCTCTTTGAATTCTGTTAAAGCTAACCTGGTTGAATCTTCTGTTCCTGCTAATAAAGACAGGTTCAAAGGAAAGAATAAGAAGGATCAGAAGCAATCTAACCATCAGAAACAACTGAACAAGCTTAACCTTAAAATCGAGAAGCAGAAGGTTATCTGTCATGTCTGTGGCAAACCTGGCCACAAGGCATATCAGTGCAATCAGCGCAAAGGAGCAGTTCAAACCCACCAGAAACCCGCTGGACAGAATAGTAATCAAGCTAATCTGACTGAGGAGACTGAAGTATTCTGTGCAGTAACTGTGGAAGCTAATCTCGTGATTAACAACAACGAGTGGATTCTGGACAATGGAGCAACTAGACATTTCTGCACCAACAAGAATCTGATGCATGACTTTGAAGAGGTTCCTGATGGTGAACATGTCTTCATGGGCAATTCTTCCACTGCTACGGTACTGGGTAAAGGGAAAGTTCTCCTTAAATTTACTTCTGGAAAACCTTTATGCTTGAACAATGTGTTGTATGTCCCTTCCCTTCGTAGAAATCTAGTTTCTAGTAGCCTCCTTGATGTTGCTGGTTTTGAGGTGAACCAAAAGGCTGGAAAAATTGTTATCCTTCGTAATGGGGTATTTGTTGGGAAGGGGTATCGTAGTGATGGCTTATATGTTCTGAATGTTGCACCTGATGCTAATGGAAATGCTTCCACTTCTGCTTATATTGCTGAGTCTGTCAACCTTTGGCATAATAGACTTGGACATGTGAATTATGCTTTCGTAAACAGACTAAAGAACATGAAATTAATTCCAAATGTTAGCACAGAAAGTTGTTCTAAATGTGATGTTTGTGTTGAGGTGAAATTTGCCAAGAAACCTTTTAAGTCAGTAACTACGAGATCAACTCAGTTGCTTGAACTTGTTCATTCAGACCTAGCCGACTTTAAGAACACAATGAGCAAAGGAGGAAAGAAATGGTATATTACCTTTGTAGATGATTTCTCTAGATATACATAAGTTTACCTTTTGAGGTCTAAAGACGAGGCTGAAGAAGTGTTCTTAAAATAAAAAGCAGAAGTTGAGAATCAACTAGACCGGAAAATCAAGAGGCTTAGGTCTGATAGGGGCGGTGAATATGAATCAACCTTTTTAGTTGTTTTATGTGAGAAAAATGGTATTATTCATGAGACTACTGCTCTTTACACCCCTCAACAAAATGGTATAGCAGAACGTAAGAACCGTACCCTTAAGGAAATGATGAATGCTATGCTTCTGAGTTCTGGATTGCCTGATAACATGTGGGCGGAAGCTGTTTGGACTGCCTATTTTATTCTCAATAGAGTTCCCCATATAAAGAGGGATCATACCCCATATGAACTTTGGAAAGGATATGCCCCGAATCTGAATTATTTGAAAGTGTGGGGGTGTTTGGCTAAAGTGGCTTTCCCTAGTCATAAGTGTACCAACATAGGCCCAAAGACCTTTGATGTTGTTTTATTGGATATGCTCAAAATAGTGCTTCCTATCGTTTCATGTCTTTGAATGATTATTCAATTTCTGAATATAGAGATGCTGAATTTTTTGAGCATGTGTTTCCGTTGAAAAAGAATGTGCCTAATGTGGTAACTGATGTTGTGTCTGATGTAGTACCTGAAAATGCAAGCTTGCTTGTTGCTAGTTCTAGTACTAGAAATGTGGAAATTGAGCCTAGAAGAAGTAAAAGACAAAGAACTACAACTGATTTTGGACCTGATTTTGTTACTGCTTTCCTAGTTGAAGTTTTTAATCATTATGATGTGGATGCTTTGACTAAGGATTTTGTGACTTTATTTCTGATTGATGAAGATCCAAAAACCTATGTTGAGGCTATTAGGTCTATTGATGCAACCTTTTGGAAGGAAGCCATTAGAAGTGAAATAGATTCCCTAGTGTCTAATAAAACTTGAGAATTAACTGATTTGCCTAAGGGTTGTAGACCTATTAGTAGTAAATAGATTTTAAAAAACAAATTGAGGTCTGATGGTTCAATTGATAAATATAAGGCCAGACCTGTAATTAGAGGTTTTGACTAAAAGAAAGGGATAGATTATTTTGACACTTATTCTCCTGTTACGAAAATAAGCACCATTATAACGTTGATTGCTTTAGCTGCGATTTTTGATCTTGTTGTGCATCAAATGAATGTAAAGACAACTTTTCTTAATGGTGACTTAGAGGAAGAAATCTATATGACCCAACCTGAGGGTTGTGAAGTACCAGGTCAGGAGGATAAAGTATGCAGATTGAGAAAATCTCTTTATGGCCTAAAGCAAGCTCCTAAACAGTGGTTTGAGAAGTTTGATAGTTCTCTTGTGAAAAATGGATTTGTTGCAAATTTTTCTGATTCTTGTGTCTATTCCAAGATGATAGGATCAGATTGTGTGCTCGTATGCTTATATGTTGATGATATGCTGATCTTTGGTACAAATTTGCTTGTAATCAATGAGACTAAAATCTTTTGTCTTCTTTGTTTGAAATGAAAGATATGGGTGAAGCTGATGTGATCTTAGGGATTAAAATTCGGAAAACCAACTATGATTATGCTTTGTGTCAGTCACACTATATTGAGAAAGTGTTAAAGAAATTTAACATGTTTGATGTGACACCTGTTAGAACTCCCTACGATCCCAATATACCTTTAAAGAAGAACAACGGTCCTAGTGTGTCTCAATTTGAGTATGCTAAAATTATAGGAAGTGTAATGTTTTTGATGAACTTTAATCGTGCTGATATTGCTTATGCTGTGAGTAGATTGAGTCGCTACACTCCTAATCCTAGTCAAGAACATTGGAATGCACTTCATCGTTTGCTTAAGTATCTAAAAGGTACAATGGATTGGTGTTTGCACTTTAATAAATTTTTTGCTGTTGTAGAAGGATATTGTGATGCAAACTGGATTTTTGATAATGATGAAGTTCTACTAGTGGTTATGTTTTTACCTTGGGTGGAGGGGCTATCTCGTGGAAGTCTGCAAAACAGACTTGCAAAGCTCGTTGTACCATGGAATCTGAGTTTATTGCTCTTGAGTTGGCAGGTCAAGAAGCAGAGTGGCTTAGAGGTCTCTTAGCAGACGTGCCACTATGGGAGAAACAAGAAACACATATCTCTATACATTGTGACTCACAGGCAGCAATTGGAGTGGGTCATAACAGTGTCTACAACGGGAAAAGGAGACATATCCGTGTTAGACACAGTGCAGTGAGACAATTGCTAAAGCATGGAGTAATATCCTTGCAGTATGTGAGATCCGAGAAGAATTTGACGGATCCTCTCATTAAGGGGTTGACTAGACGAGTTGTTCTAGAGGCATCGAGGGGGATAGGGCTTAAGCCTATGGCTTGAAGAGGTATGGTGGATACCAATTATTTGGTCCAACGAAACCATACTAATCATCGAGGTGCACTACATCCTTATCCCTATGGTGCAAAGTAGTGCTTCTAAGGTTGAGATTATTCTCTTAATGAATCCACGCCCTTTGTGGGGGGTGCTTGTGAGACGCACTGAAGGATTCACCGATTGTTTATTGTAAGGATGAGCTAATTGCTCGTAATAATTCCATAGTCACATTTGTGGTGGTCTATGTTGAGATAGACTTGATGGAATTACCTACGTAAGTGTGAAGGTTTGGCCACCTTCTATGAGAGAGAGATTTAGGCTACCTCTCTAGAGCACTTATGAGTCCCAAGGTGTGCGCATGGCCATAAAGGCGCAAGTGTTGTTATCGCAGAGTATGTCTTTCTGTAGGTTGATACGTGTTGTGGGGGTCTCAATCAAAGTCTTCCAAGTTCAAGGCCTAGTCCACTTGTTAGATTATTGACTCTTGCTTCACATCACTAATGTGTCAATTCAAATCGAAAGATATTGACACCTAAGTATCTGACCTGTTTTGCCCAGTTTTTCCTTTTCTTTTCTTGACTACTTTGTAGGCCATTAATGGGGGATTGTTGGTTTTTAAGGTCTTGGTAATGGCTACAATGTAGTTGGTTTCCTTTGTTTTCTATCTTTCTTTGTCCCACATAGGAAGAAAAGGGAGTTGAGAGTGAGTTTATATATTCCACTCTCTCTCCTAGTGTTGTATTGAGTTGGAAGTGGGTTTTATGGAGGAAGGTGTGGTTTGGGCCTCCACACGCTGCTGCCGCCGCTGCCGTCCTGGCAAATTTCTGGCTGCGTGCGTAGTCGTGGGTCGTGGTTTTGAACCCGATTTCCTTTTTTACCGCGTTTTAATGTGCGCAACTAGCCGTTTTTAAACAGGTTTATTTTCCGTTTTTAGTTAGTCAAATTTGTGGTTCCCCCTTTTTTTCTCCTTTTTAGTTCCTGTTTTTATGCCCTTGTTTTGTGGCTGTTGGCTTCTAGTTTATCCTATAAATTGGAGCCTCTGGAGGACTGTGCTAATTATCGAATACAATTCTCTTTTCTTCTCCTCTCCTCTTCCTTTCTGAGCACACAGTTTTGCATACTCCCTATCCTTGGCCATGAGCGCACGTGTCCCGGGATAATCTGAGTTAACTTTGGGGAGCGACCGACAATTTCGATTGGCACCAAGGTCGGGCCGTAATCGCTTTCAAGGCAGTCGTTCTTCCACGATTCAGTTTTCTTGCGTTCTCCACAGCCTTGATTCGTTTCTTTCCCAGCAGCCTTGATTTTTTTTTCCAACATTCTCAATCAACTAAGACGGGTTTTATTCCCCTCGTGGATGAGCATAACCAATCAAACAGGCATGTTTTCCACTGTGATTGTATTCCCGGCCACTTAAGACGAGTTTTATTCCCGTCGTAGATGTTCCCATCATGAGTGTATTTCATCATGCCAAAACTACCTAGCATATTGGATTCGTACAATTATTTTATATTATCTTTTATATGTTCTAATACATGTGTCTTCAGCCTGTCATTTTATAATTTATTTTTACATTTAATAATAACATAAGAAGGAATATAACATGACAAATTATCTCAACCTGTGAATATAATTGACAATATCACTTAAATAATCATAATGCATACAAATATATATGTCCAAATATGAGTGATATTCTCATAAGATAATAATATTTTCTAGTGCAAAGAACACTATGGGTATCATATACCAAAAAATCACCTAGAATATGAAGATCTATATATACCAAAAAATGGCTTGAATCAAGATTCTTAAAGGCCATTACCAATTGGGCCTAAATTCACCTAGGCTATGAAGATTTATATATACTAAAAGTTTGACTGCAACTCTTGTACCAATAGTAGCAACAAAATGAAACGTCAGCAACATTCTTAATAAAGAGCAAAAGGGCCAAATTGCACGAAAAAAAAGATTAATACACATATATGTGATTATTTAACACGCATATGTATCAAAGAAAACAAGAGCAGTAACACTTTGTTTAGGGATCCATTTGGAACTACACTTTGATTATTTAACACGTAGTAGTTACAAAAATAGGGAAGTCATGCTCTAGTATTGAGATTACATCAGTTAACACATT
The DNA here is from genome assembly GCA_029582165.1 of Portulaca oleracea. Taxonomy (NCBI): domain Eukaryota; kingdom Viridiplantae; phylum Streptophyta; class Magnoliopsida; order Caryophyllales; family Portulacaceae; genus Portulaca; species Portulaca oleracea. The sequence continues at coordinate 2,188,323 of CM055885.1, read as the reverse complement.
AAGATTGTAATTTACAGAGATTTTCGAAACGACTTTAGCAGACTAATAACCAACTAAACTTTCAAAGCCAATCAAAAAGCTAAGATCAACCATAGATAAACAATAGACTAACGGACATGAATTCTACCACTTGCCAAACAATGACTTATGTACTGTTTATTTAATAATGAAAGAGAGCAATTTCTGTGAACATAAAGCATGTCTCCAATCTAGCTATAAGAGAAAACTAACATTCCACACAAAATTATGACATTTACATAAAAGAAGTAGGAAATGTAGCAATAATACACTTGTTAAAGAGATGTTCACCAATTAACTTTTCAGGGGAAGCAGGAAATGTATCAATAATATCCTTGCAATGTAAACTCACAACAACCTCACCCAATACAGGCCAAGGGGGGAAGGGGAAATTGAGATAGAACTTTGACATTTCAAATTTTGAATAGTTAGTAAAAGTTAATAAGATTAATTAATGAATTAGTTCTATCGATATCCCACATGGATAGAATAATGTCATCTCTAGCTCCAAGGCAATATCAATAGGTTTTCCTAATTAATGTCCCGCATGGACAAAGTAAGTTAACTTATAACTCTTTATAAGTTAAAGAGTTATGGATTTATAAATAAATAAAGCTTGGACTGGGTAACATGTGCTAGGGTTATGGTTCAATGCAAAACATTGAACCGCACATGCGCGAGCAGCGTGGGCTATAGGGTGCTAGAGACGCTTTTGGCGCTTATTAGGCGCACTTGTGTAGACACCAGGATTTGTCATAAATGAAGCAGAAATAAAGAAGAAAACGCCGGTCAATAAGCTATTTCAGACGCCAGATTTTAGCATAGATTTTATGTACTTTTCAATGTAAATTTTATTATTTATTATTTATGTATTTTAGTTAGAAATTAGGAAATAAGAAAAATAAAGGAAGCCAAAGCCAGAGTCGGAAGACTTGATCGCATGCATTCTACATGCACAAGTTTACGTGAGGAATTGCATGCACAACTTTTACGTAATTAAAATGATAAAATTAGCCATGCATGCCATGCATGAGCTACGTAAAGGTGACATGCGAAGAAGCTCCAAGAGGTCTCAAGCTCAAATCCTAACAAAAGCATCCAAAAACAGGCCAAATGCATCTAATAAAGCACCTACCGTCCAAGTGTGAATAGAGGATTTTAGCATGTGTCTTGTTCACATCTCACCGTCCAAGGATGCATGAAAGAAGATGAGATTTATCCTCCCCCACTCTCTAGGCCGATTGGCCATAAAGACGTCCACACATGGGTTAATTCACCATGTGCTACCGTCCATCACATACACCCCTTTGCTACCATGGATTTTGTGCCAAGTTGACTACGAATTGGATAAGTGCATGTATGTATATGTATGTTCATCCTCTCTTGAAGCCTCCTAAACCTATAAATACCCCCTCTTTCCAAAGGCAAACTCACTCAATCATTCACTCATTCTTGCCCCTACACTTTCATTCATCCATCCTCTCATTCTCTCATCATCTCTCTAATCTCTTCATTCTAGTTATCATTCTACAACCATTTTTCTCTCACTCTTCCAAAATTCTCTTACGATCCAAAACTCCATATCTCCATCCTCCTAGACCTCTAATCCATACTCTCATACTATCCCCCACCATCCTCACATAAATCTCCCATAAAGCCTCTAAAAAACATCACAAAACTATCCTAAAAACCAACAAAAAGAGTTCCTTTTCCCTATCATTCCTCCATTCTTTTCCATCACTTTTCTACCACCATAATCTCCATTTCTCCACCTTCCTGAAACCTCTAAATATTCATCTCCATATTATCCCCTTTTCTCTACATAAACACAACAAAATCCCACAAAAGACCCTTTGTTCTTAACCTCATTTCCTACCCTTTTTTCTATCGTCTCCATCTCTAATCTCCACCATATTCTTACTGTCATAATCTTCATCTTTCTACTTTCTTAAATCTCTATATCCATTCTTATTCTACGTTCCATTATCTCTATAAAATCCCTAAAAGCCCCACAAAAAGTCTAACCTTTCTAATACCCAAAACACCACAAAAAGTGCCTTTTTCAACCTTTTCCTCACCCCTTATTCATCCATCTTTTCCATCCACCTTTGGCACTATTTTGGCATTTTCAAGAGGGTGATTCAAGGCATTCAAAGGAGCTTCTTCAAGGCTAGGCAAGGCTTCCCTTCAAAAGGCACAATGTAAGCTTTTAATTGTTTCCTTTTTATGAAAATAAAGTGTACATGTTGTACTTTCTTTTATTCTTATTTTTGCATGTTTAATGAAGTAATTCTATAAAGTTCTTATTTAACTCTCTTCCAAACTTTATCAAAAGAACACTTAAAACTTTTAGTATAGTATTTTCTTTTGTGAGAGGTAAACTCTTAAGGTTCCTATTTTTCGAGTTCGTAGCCTTACCCCCGAATCCATTCTTAGGTTTCACAGACGGAGTCTTTCTTTATTTTTTCTTTGGTTTATCTTGGCTTTTCCCTTAAAAATGTCGGGTGGCGACTCCCATTTCGAACTAAAAGCACATTGGGTTGAATAAACTATTGTAAAACATCGTTTTACAACGTGCCGATGCAACTTTAAGGCTTTTTTTGATATATTTTTAAATAATGCTTGCATAAATTACTTTCTTTCGAGCCTAACATTTTAAATGAGCAAATTGAATTAAATTTGGAAGAGTTTGAAACAAGTGGATGTTCACTCTTAAAAGTTTAATCTCAATGACTCATAAAATGCACAAGTAAAGGGCAAGTGATTTTACAAATATTATTCTTGAAATGTATAATTAAAATCCCTTAAAGAATCTTTTTCAAAGGTTCAAACCCCAGCACAAATCATCAAATCACACCCCAATCCGCGTGGATTTTCGGAAGCCCGAACGGTGAGGAAAAATGTCCATAACTTGGGGCACTTGGCACGTAACCTCGGAGCAACCATTATAATCAATTCTTTCCTTTTCCTTTATAATAATTATTTTAGAGCAACCATTATAATCAAGCCTTTCCTTTTCCTTTATAATAATTATTTTATTATTTTATTGTTAAAGTTGACAAGACAGTTGTTGACAGTTTTAACTGTCGTTAACAGTTTTCCACAACTGTTCTTATCCAAATCCTGTCAATTGGATAGATATCAGCAGATAGCCATGAGGGGATTGATGACTATATTCGTCAATCCAAGAAGCTTTGTTGTATCTTGGAGACACGAGTTTGCATAAGGGGCAAATCTTGTCTTAAAGAAAGTGATCACATTCACGCTTCAAAGCATCAATCAATTTCTGAATTTGTAACAATTTTAAGACAAGATTTTCAATGGCTCATTTGGACCCGCATTCATAATCATGAATCAAGATCTTGTAAGGTTGGATAAATTCGATGGCACAAACTCATGCCATGGAAGGATAAGATCATGTTCATGTCGACAACGTTGAAGATTGCATATGTCCTGGATGCAAACTTATAGGATCTGTCGAATCTATCAAAGGAGGAACTAGAGAAAATGGATCCTGCGGAGGTTCAAAGGTTGAATGAAGCAAAGAAGAAACGCGAGGAGGGCGAATTCCTATGCAGAGGATACATTCTACAAACCCTGTCCGAGCGTCTATACGAGTTGTACGTTTCATGGAAGTCACCAAAGGACATTTGGAAAGCCCTCGAAGAAAAATAAAACACAGAGAGACAAGGTACTGACAAATTTCTTATGATGAAGTACTTTGATTTTCACATGTCAGATGATATACCTATTCTGGACCAAGTACATGAGTTGCAGGTTCTTGTCAATAGACTTCATGATCTTCAGGTTATGATATCCGAGTTACTTCAAGTGGGAGCGATTATTGCAAAATTGCAACCCACTTGGAATGATTACATGAAGAAACTTTTGCACATGTCAGAAGATTTCATGGTTGAAAAAAATACTCAGACATCTCAGGATTGAGGAGGAGAATCGTAAAAGAGATGTTGTGTATTTAGCAAACAGTTCAAAGGTTTGGCGTGACAGAGGAGAAGTCTAAAACAAAGAAAGACAAGTCCCTTAAGGCAAAAAAAGACTAGTCCACTTTCAAAGACAAGGGTACCAAGACGCTGAATAGTCATTGTTACTATTGTAAGGGCGAAGAATATTATAGTAAGGATTGCAAGAAAATGAAGGCTGATTTGGCAGCCAAGAATTGAGATTCTTCCAAGGCTAACATGGTAGAGGAGAACATGAAGGACTTGATTGCCATGATATCTAATCTTTATTTAAATATGATTATTGAGATACATATGGCTAATGTAGCCAAGCCTTCTGGTTGGTGGTATGATACAGGTGCCTCTATTCATGTTTGTTATGACAGGTCACAATTTAAAAACTATGAAGTTATGGCTAATCGTGAGGTACTCATGGGGAACAACACTCCGGCCAAGGTCCTTGGACTAGGGACGATAGAGTTGAACTTCACATCAGGGAGGAAATTCACGTTGATGAATGTCTTTCATGTTCCAAACGTGAGGAAGAATGTAGTTTCTGACAATATATTATCTAAGATGGGATTTACAGTTGTAATTGGTTCAAGTCATATTGTTATTTCTAAGAACACTATGTTTTTTGGCAAGGGTTACGATTGTGAGCGTATGTTTAAATTATGTCTTGATGAAATAAATGAAGTTCCTAGTTCTGCTTATATTGTTGATCCCTATTTTATTTGGCATGCTAGGTTAAGTCATTTAAATTTCCATTCATTGAAGTTTATGATTAAAGATGGATATTTCTCTTGTAAATTAGATGTAAATGATTCTAAGTGTGAAATATGCATTATGGCCAAAATCACTAAGAAACCATTTCCTAAGGTAGAGAGAAATACATAGGTTTTAGACTTAGTTCATTCTAACATTTGTGAAATGAATGGAATGTTAACCAGAGGTGCTAAAACATATTTTATCACATTCATTGATGATAGTTCGAGATATACTTATGTATATTTATTACAAACTAAGGATGACACATTTGACATGTTTAAACGCTACAAGGCTGAAGTTGAGAATACAAAGAAAAAGATAATTAAAATTCTAAGGAGTGATAGGGAAGGGGAGTATTTCCGAATTGAATTTGATGGATTTAGTGAGAACGATGGTATTATTCATCAAAAATTAGCTCCTAGAACACCTCAACAAAGTGGCCTTACAGAAAGGAAAAATCCGACTTAGTGTAATATGGTTAATGTCATGCTATTAAATGCTGATTTGCCAACAAATTTGTTGGGAGAAGCACTCTTAATTGTGTGCCATGTCCATAATCCAATTCCTTCTAAGAAAACAAAGGTATCTCTATATGAAGTATGGAAAGGAAGAAACCTAACATTAAATATTTCAAAGTGTGGGGGTATATTGCCTATTATAGAGTCCTTGATCAAAAGAGGACCAAGTTAGGCCCAAGGGAAATCAAGAGTGTTTTTGTATATTATACTGAAAATTCAAAAGCATATAGGTTGTTGGACTTACAATCTAATGTGATTGTAGAGACCAGAGATGCAGAGTTTTTTTGGAAACTCTTTTATGAATTCAGTTGCATCTCAACCAACACCTACAATTGGAAACTCTACTGATACACCCTTAGAAAGTGTTACATCTGGTTCAAAAGATAAAAGAAATGAACTTGATTCAAATATAGAACCAAGAAGAAGCCAAAGGGCTAGAAAAGCTAATAATTTTAGACCAGAATTTGTTTCCTCCAGATCAGTTGTTTTTCTGGTAGAAGGTAGTAGGACAAAAGTATTACCAAATTCCTATTGTACTAAATGTTGATGATGACCCTAAGACATTTAGTGAGGCTATGGCATCTAGAAATTCAGCATTCTGGAAAGAGGCAATAAATGATGAAATGGATTCAATATTGTCCAACAATACTTGGATCCTAGTAGCCTTGCCTCCAGGATCAAAGCCAATAGGGTGTAAATGGGTATTTAGGAGGAAACACAACATTGATGGTTCTCTACAAACCTTTAAGACTAGACTAGTAGCTAAATGTTCTACTCAAAAGGAAAGTATTAATTATTTTGATATGTCTTGTAGCTAGAATTACATCCATAAGGATTTTGTTTGTATTAGCTTCAATTTTAAGCTACATGTACATCAGATGGATTTAAAAACAACCTTTCTAAATGGAGATTTAGAAGAGGAGATTTATATGGAGCAACCTAAGGGCTTCATATTACCAGGAAACATAGTTAACAGTTTTCCACAATTGTTCTTATCCAAACCCTGTCAATTGGATAGATATCAGCAGACAACCATGAGGGGATTGATGACTATATATTGGTCAAGCTAGGAAGCTTTGTTGTATCCTGGAGATTCAAATTTGCATAAGAGGCAAATTTTGTCTTAAAGAAAGTGATCTCATTCACGCCACAAAGCATCAATCCATCTCTGAATTTCTAACATATAAGTTATAGAAATAGCTTAAATAATATCATTTGATATGATTTGAAAGAGGAAAATTAAATTCTTAATGCAAATTAGAAAGGACGTAACGTTAAGAATATTATTAAACAAAACACACAATATTAAAACCTGTTCAAATGAAAAATAAATAAATAACACATAGCCACCAATCGTTCAAGTGAGAAAAGAACAACGCGACTAAAAATGGAAATAAATTTATTCGAGCTAATGTATAAACTGATAACATTGATGGTTAAACAATTACAGTTCATAACACTACTACTTGTCAAGCGTCATGCAAGAAAATCTTCTAAATTTAGAACTATATAATCTTCAAGATTTTCATGGTTTGATGAACAAGGAAGGGGGGGGGGGTAAAACATGGATTATTAAAGTCTTAAAACCTCAATTGTTATGGAACCTGAGTACTAGATATGATTGGGGCTGAAAGCTCATCGATTAGAGATAAACTAGTGACAAAAGATGATGATGCTATAAGTATGATTTCGAAAATGAACAAAATGAGTTTCGATTTTGCAAGATCTTGTCTAGATAGAATAACCACTCTACATAGAAAGATCATTGGCTATAAAACAAGGACTATAAGTGAACCCCTATATGAGGATGAACTAGCCAAAGAAACTCGATAATTGAACATGCACGTAGAAATTAACTAATTTTGAAGTTACCAAAACCAATCCCAATAGCATGTCCTATCAAGGTTTTGATCCAAAATCGACTAGGCAAGCAAGATTAATCACATATGGATCACAATTACTCTAGGGTTTAAGAAAACCCCAAATTAGAACTCAATAACAAACTCTATTTTTAGGGATTTTGAGATACAGATAACAAGAATAGTTGAAGTAGGATATGAACAATGTAAGGAGTAATTAACTCACCCAATAACCTAAGAATCACAAGAGGTTGCAAAGAAAACCTTCACAAGCATCCACACTTGTTCTTCCATGAAATTCCACCAAAGAGAGCTTGAAAAATGCCCAACAAACTCAGAAATCAAAACGAAATTGATTAAGCACTCCCACAAAGGATTAAGCTTAATTACAAAGAAATTAGGGTTCCAAATACCCTCTTAATAATTCATAAATATAAAATTTTTAGTCTTCCAAACGTTCCTCCAAAACGAGGGGGATAGGGTTTTAAAAAGGGGAAGAAAACACTGCCAAGAGGAAGGGGGAAATCGCGAGATTTGCAGAAAAATAAGCCAGAGGCGCGGCCAACGCTTCAACCAGCGAGGTGTAGCAAAAATTTGGGGCAAGCGCAGTCAGCGGTAGGTTGGGCGCAGCTCACGTCTGCCAACTTCCAATGCGCTTAACTTCTTCATTTTGACTCCGATTTCGGCTTGTTATATATCGACGAAAGGCACTCAATGTGTACTAGTAGCTCACCAAATTTCATGGTTATCGAAGTAGTATTGAAGGAGTTATGATCAAAAGACTGAAGGTATGTAGTTTTCTCATGTCCAATTTTGCCCAATTTCTTCATTTTCCTCCTTCACTCATTCTACTCTTCCTTCTTTGACTTCCCGTGTTCTTTCTTCTTGGTTCCTTGGACTCGGTTTCTCTAGTGTTCTTCCTTAATGCTCTAGAATCCGACCTCGACCCTTGTGAAATGATTAAGATGACCCTTCACTTCCAAAAATAATCGATTTGAGATTTCAAAAGCGACTTAAGCTTGATTTGAAGGAAAATAGCTTGGACCCATTTTCGTTATTTTTTCGATGCTATGGACCCTTGGGAAATATGGATCGGACTCCCCTTGTTGGAGAAGAGTTTCCCTCAACTCTTGGGAGTTCATATCCAACCGACCACTCACGTAAAATCGACTCAATAAAATCCATTAGTCTGATCAAAGGGACACTCATCAACCCCTTCTTCGTAAAGGTGTAGCAATTTCAGAAGGAAAAAGGGACCAACTCGCCAACAATAGGGACCTTCAGATGCCTAGCGGTCATCCTTTTGTTGAAGGCTACAAGGTAGCCGTCACAATAGATATTGTAACGTGGTTTGTAAGACCTCGGTTTTGTCGTTCTCTCTCAGGGAGCTGGCGGCCTTGGTCAAAGGAACTAGGTCAATGGTCGGGTCGAGATAGCTAAGGTAAGGATATCGGTTTGAAAAGGCGGTCACGGAACAACAAATAAAACTAAGGTCGGTCAAGGAATGGAAAATGGGCTTCGGAGGCTTTTCGGGATGCAAATGGGGATGAGGAAATGGGTTTTGCAACAAGGGAATAACAAGAAGGGAGAATCAAGTGGTAATTCTGTTAGAAAATACCCACCGGGCTTCCTCTTTCAAGGATAGTCCTGATTAACTTCCCCAAAGTCCATCGACAGACCCGGAGGGTTAATGAAACGGAATTTCCTAGTTAGTTTCTATTCGCTTTCGCGAACTAGAATACTAACTATCCCAATTCCTACCTTCCAACACAAGTGTTGGATGTATTCGGGATGCTTTCGCACTCAAATACATCCCACTTGAGGGAAGGATAGGAGTGGGAAATTGATTTCCCAACTAATTACTCACTAATATTGCTAACCCAAACCTAATCACCCATTCACACCCTTAATTACCCCCTAACCCATAGGATTTCTATCCATAAATCATGATAAAAACTAAGCTAACAACATCTAAACCAAACCTAAACATGATTTCTAACATCAAACAACCATAAACAAACAAGAACAATGAAATAGCAAGTAAAGAAATTAAGAGCAAGCAAAGTAATTAGCAAAGTAATTAATAAAAGAGTTAAGGGAAGAGAATACTTATCAAAATGCTGTAGATGAACAAAGGAAAGCAATAAAAAGATGATCCAATAATCTTTCAATTGATTGAATCCCCGAATCTTCAATAATAAAAACAAATCTCCAAAACCCTAGATTAATCTCTCACTAATCTCCCTCTAAAATCCACTAATTACAAGCTGAAATAATGTCTAAGTCTAACCCTAGATTCCCCCCTAAGAAATCGTCAACAAGGAGTATATATACAAGGCAAAACTGTTGGCCAAAACGCAGCACTTCAAGCCGAAAACACGCGCAAGACATAGGGAGACCGTGGCCACGGTCAAGGAGACCGTGGTCACGGTCTCATTCTGTCCAGCGAAAAAGGTCGGACGATTTCGAGCTTCGAGAGACCGTAGGTACGGTCTCCTTCGGGACCAGGAGGTCGCGGGCGCGATCCCTATGGTAGCGGGCGCTACCTACATAAGCTGACAATCCATGGCTGACTTGAGCATAGGTCACGGGCGCTACCTCTATGGTAGCAGGCGCTACTCTGCAGGGTAGCGGGTGCTACGCTCAGGGTAGCGGGCGCTACCCTGTGAAAACTCTCGGGCGATTCTGGGCTCTGGGCGTAGCGGGTGCTACGCTATTCGTGGCGGGGGCTACGCTTCGGCTTCCCTTCCCTTTGTTCTTCCTTCTTTCCGAAGCATGTAACGCTCGATCCGAAGGTTGTAGCATTCGTTACTTCACTAATTGGCACCAAAGGTTGGGAGTGTGGTCACGGGTCGACTCCGCCTCGGTTTCTGGTCCGGTTCGGCTCGGGAAATCACCAAGAATGCTATAATAAAGGCTCGTTTTGCTACGTTTTCGGTGAAAACTCCAAAATCTACAGAATAACCAAAAACACGTTAAAAGCTATGAAATTAAACCACGAAACGAGTTAAAAGCCTAAGGATTTAGGCGGTATTTAGACACAAAATTGGGTCTAAACAGATATCAAGGTCAAGGCCGGTAGAAGATCCCTCTTCCTTGGTCGATCTCAATGCGGGGGAAAACAAGCTAGGCATTTGCTGGCATACATTTTGTCTCCAAGCTATGGTTCGGGCATGGTTAGACATGCTCAACGCTTGAAATTATGGTGTGGAGCTTGGTAGGAGGCCTTTTGGGTGAAGGTGGGGGACAAGGGAGAGAGATAGAAATATTTTGAGAAGCTATGGATCTCTCAACCTCACTAGGATTTCCTTTATGCAAAAGTAAAGTCAAATGTTGCTTCTTTTCACTTAAAGCACTCTCATCATGTGTTTCACTCATGTGGAGGAGGCCTATCTTCTCACTTCCCACCCCAGATTGATTTTTCATGAAGTTGGGTAGGTGAGAGCGGTGTGAGCACAATCCGTCATTTTCCCATCAAAAAGGAGTAAGTGTTTCATGACCATCATGGATAGCATGCCTATCATATTGCCGAGGTACAAATCCTCCCATGCTTAAACTTAACATTATCCTCAATACAAAGGACAGATATAAAAGAGGGAGGTAAAGTGGGGCGGTCACTCATCGTCATCTGGTGGGGATGGTGCAGTAAGGTTATGTGGAGAGTTGGGAGGGGCTGTGTACATGGCTTGGATTAAATTGGATAGATGGAAGATAGATTTTTCATGACGAGAAAGGGATACACGGACTTCATCTCGCATTTCAGCGACTGACTAGTGAAACTCGTCAAAGCAACCCTTGTTGCCACTAACTGGAGCTTGAGGTCACGGTAACACTTGTAAAGCGAGTTGTAACTCGCTTGAGCATCGAAAGGGGATGGGGGATGGGCTGCTGCTAGGATGTTGGCTCGGGTGGGGCATTGGGAATGAGGGGAAGCCATAGGATGTCGGCCTAGTCTTGGGCTAAAAGGTAATCGTAGGGCAAAGGGCAGTGGATCTTGTTTGGGTAAATCCATAGGCATCGATGCATACCATCAAAGGTACATAACCCAAAAGCATGGCATTGGTCTCCGTCCAGCAACATATTTCCTAGGATGCAGTCTGGGGATCTAGGGTCAGCGCGAAAACCAAATTGCCAGGCTAAGTGTGTGATATAACCACCAATCATAATCCACGCGTTGGAGTTGGGGATGCGCAAGATATGCGAGGCAAAAAGTGCGGCAGGGTCAGCTTCATTGTCGTCGTTCAGCATGGTGTGCAACATGTACACATCAGCCTTAGTGGCTTTGTTTGCGCTACCCGCCCACCCAAAGATTCCAGAAGAGAGGACACGGTAAGGGCAGGGTTGCGGATGTAGGTGGATGGGGCATTACTGGGGTCCCATTCGGTATACCCCGAGATGCCCTAAATGAAGCCTTTGCCATCCCAGTCACGCATGATGACAGCTTCGGTGCAACAAGTCTTTTTTGGAAGCCCGAACATCTGGGCGAACTCAGAGATTGTCACTTCGTGTTGTTGTTCTGACAGTTAAAACCTAATCTACCCGTCTCGCCATTGAAGGGTCACTTTGATGGTGCTCATAAATTCAAGGGAGATGGACCTATAGGTTGATTTATTAAAGTGGGAAATGGGTAGCATATGTCCTCTATTCAACAACCAAAGAACATCGTCTAGTGATCCACACCCAAGCAAAAATCCATCCTGCAAATATTTGGTGGGCGTGATGAGGATTTTCGCAAGTGAATCATACCTTTCTTTTGCCGAGCCTTCAAAATTGAAGAGGTTGTTTTGTCGCGTGTCCCTTACCAGGATGGACTTTTGCATGCCTTTTTTTGCTGCTGTTGCTTTCCTTTTGCAGCTGCCACCGCTTACATCGTCCCCGCAGGGAGCTCCAGTGAAGCTGACACTCTTAGTTTGTACCATCTAAACAATAACCCAATGTGAGTTTCAAAACTATGAAAATGAGTGATAAAACAAAATTCTCACCAGAGTACAATAATTTCACAGAAAATAACACTCCCCCATACTTGCATAATTGAACAACGAGTTTTAGCACTTTAAAACAGAGCATAGCAAACCTATACACTCCCAAAACATTGACTTCCCAAATTTCACCCAAAGTCCATCACATTATCCTCCAATACTAAGAATAACACTATAATTAAGCATGTGAACAACAAAGACATATTTTTTTAAGCAATTTAAACAACCTAGATAAACTACTAACATGAAAACAACTCAAGCAAGTGTAGTCAAATTCTTGAGCATGAATAGTGGTGTGTTGAGCAAAAACAAGTAAACTTATGAATTTGTGCATAACAACACCATAAATACTAGCAATTGAAGATGAGAGTGAAGAAATTCCAAAAGACATACCTTAATTTGATGAATGGAATAAAACCTAAACTTGCAAGTTCTCTTCAATGAAGTGTGAAGGAGGAGTGCAAAGGTGAAGGAGTCAAAGTAGAAGGTTGAGGGAGGAAACTCGGGGGGGAGGGCAAGGGGAGGGAGAAAGAGTTAGTGGGGCGGGCGATTTTCGTCGGTGTGCGAGAGGAAGAAAAAGAAGGAAATAGAGGGGGAAGGCGCGGCGTGAGGGGAAAACAATGAGTGGGGCTTCGTAGGGCTTAAAAGGGAAGGTGACCCGACTTAAATTAAAAGGCGCGGGTGGAAATCTAGAAAAACCCAGAGGCGGGCGCAGGCAACATCTCCTAATTGTGTAGTTTGTCTAACCTTCTGGAGGAGGCGCGACTTGTGCTTGTGAAGGTGCTGGCTACACCTCATCACCTGACGTGCTCGCTTTTTATTTTTTATTTTCTTTTTCCTCACTTATCTCTTATCTTATTTTGTTGCGGTTGTTGCTTCATCCATCGCATTGGATTCCGCTGAAAGATCGAAAACCTGAACTATACTCATAATTATCATGTTAAATAATTCCATCCAGTGCTCATATATTTTTATTTCATCTAGTTTCTGTAAAATGGGTGAGCGAATGTGAAAGGAAAGAAAGGAAAGACAAAAAAAGAAAATTGAAACGAAAACTAGGATTAGTAAATCAAAGCAACATGAAATAAAATTGCGGGCAGAGTGTACAGTTGGGGTGCCTTCTAATAAGCGCTTTGTTTGAAGTTGCTAGCTCAACAATGATGACCTTTATTCCTTAGGGTCTTCAAGTCATCTCTTAGTCGTTTGATGAAGCGGTGGTGGTTCTGACGCTGTTCAGAATATTGACTGGTGAATTGTTGTTCCCTTCTAGCCCATATTCAATCACCATCTCACCTATTTCGAGATACATCGCCCCTCTTTTCATGTTAGTTATGCACCCTACTGCTACGAGGAATGGTCTGCCTAAGATAATTTGCGTGGAGGGATCCCATGACTTATCCAAGACCATAAAGTTGGCGATTACATGATGCCCCCTATCCTACGGAGAAAATCCTCTAGGTTCCCTAAAGGATACCTTGGGGACGGCCGGTTTGCTAATTGTAAGGTTACATTTGTGGGTCTCAGTTTTCTAGAGTTTCAATCCTGAAAAAAGGGTAAGGGATAACGTTGACTCCCGATCCTGCGTCTCATAAGGCTCTATCTATCGATAAATCTTCTAACTCACGAGAAATCATGAAACTCCAGGGGTCTCTTGCCTTTGGTGCTACTGGGGTTGGTATTATTACATCATCCTTTCCTTCAACGATGACCATCCTAGTGACCTCAAAGGTTCCGTCCGGCTTGTCTATTTCAACCAACCCAAATTCCCCCTCTTTGTAGTCGACAACATTTCATTGAGCCCCTTGGTTAGGGATAGGTTGGGGTGGCAGATTAGTGGAAGAGGTTACCTTGTTAGCCATTTGGTTTTCCAGGATCTTGTTGTGAGTCGCTAAAAAGCTTCTACCTTTTCTAGTAAGCTTTTAATTACCCCATCTTGCTTTTGTTGGTTCATTATCATGTCTTCCATCATTATCTCTAGATTGGATTTTTGGGGTTGTCCTTGCTATTGAGGTCTTTGGAATCCTAGTGTTGTGGGCCTCTACCCTTGAAGTGGGCCGGTTGAGCTGTTTTTTTTTTTTTTTTTTACGAGAAATTGAGGTGATTTCCAAACCCTGGGTGATAAGTATTAGGATACATGTCAAAGGTTGGTCTCTGGTTGCCAATGTAGTTGACTCGTTAGGTTGGGTCGTGACTAACTATACTTGAGGGGCAGGCTAAGGTGCCATGCTCAGTTGATTGGCATGAAGCACATGGAAGGGTAGGGGTAGCATACATATTTAAACGGTCCATTTTTTGCTTTAAAAAATCAAGCTTAGAAGAAAAAAATGAAATTGCATCAACTTCAAGCTTACCTCCTGCTCTGTGGCGGGGTTTGGACAATTGATCGGAATTCAGGGCCGTATGTTTGATTAGGTTCGTGAGTTGAGGCATAGTCTTGCTCATCAGATTGCTTCCGACCGCTGAAAGAATGCTCCCTCTGGTTGATTCTTTTGCTTCATTGTAAATGTTTGGATAGGAACCCACGTTCGAACCCATGATGAGGACATTGTCAGAGGAGATGCTTAAACCTTACCCTAGCTTCGTAGAATGTTTCGTGGGTTCCTGAGCAAAAGTTGATATTTGGTTTCTCAAGCTGGTCACCTTGCTAGGTGGGAAATACTAGGCTAAGAACATGCTGGCAAGCTGATCAAGGTAGTGATGGTGTTGGTAACATGTTGAGCCACTCCCATGCCTTTTCCTCAAGTGAGAACGGGAAAAACCTCAATTTTATAGCATCTTCCGAGACATTGTTTGCCTTGACTTTGTCGCAAGCTTGGTGGAAGATGCGCAAGTAACGGTTGCATCCTCACTTGTATTTCTGTGGAATGGAGCCTTGGACACCAGGTTGATGAGGGATTACCGCAACTTGAAATCGTTGGTTGCGACAGCAGACGCAGCAATGGGATATTGGGGGTTGGTGACATTAGGGGTCACATATTACCCCAAGGTGCATTGTTGCTTGCCTATCTCTTCTTATCGCTTGGATTCTTCTTTTTTCTACTTTCTTGTTCTAGCCTTCGTTTCTTCCTCCTGTTTCGCTAGGTGAGCTTGATTTCGGGGACAAATTCGTACGCGAAGTCCTTTTTCATAGACCTGAAAAAGAAAAAGACAAGAACACCAAGCACAATCAAAAGTTTAGATGAAAGTAAAAACTAGCAACCTAGTTAACCAGAGTGTCTTCATCTAATGGCAACTGGGAAAACAAGACCTCGATAACGACGCCAAAAACTTGATACACCATAAGTGCACGATGTACAATGTAGCATATCAAGGTCTTTCTCTAGAGGACTTGCTCAGACTACACACTAAACTTTCTCACTACAAAGGATGCTAGCTGATCAAAAGGGTTGATATTTTCATGAATCTCTAGACTAAAACAAGGAAAATAGTAAACTTTTAGGTTATATTTGATGATTAAGAAAGTGTAGGGGAGTCCACTTTAGTTAACAAATTGATTAGGTGCTAATTCCAGCACTACGTAATATAGATAGTGTCGGGGTCTATAATCATTCGAATGTCTATCACAATAATCTTTCGATCCAGGTGAGTTGCAGTGATTATACTAAACATCTATTCTCATGGCTATTTAATTCAATCAAAGATAAGAACAGATCATAACGCGACCCTAAACATGAACCCATTATTTCTAAGTGTGTTCTATGCATTGCCTATTCAATCTTTGTTAATCCAATTCAAAATAACAATCTTTCGATCCGATATTTAGAATCTAAACCAAGTAAAAGGTGATAAGTCAATTACTATGACAAATGAACCACGAAGGTTAAACAACTAGATTAAAACCTCACACTGAAATCACAAATCATAAACCAATCAACTAACGTCGAGTTTATCCCCTAAACAATAAAGCTAACTACTCATGTTTGATAAAAACTAACAAAACTATAACGAAGTATGAACTACGAAACATAATGAAAATAGAGAATTAGACCGAATATCCAAGATGTCGAACTCAATCTCCTTGTGTCACCCAAGTCGATCTTGTTCTTCTCCTTGCCTGCTAATAGAACTCCTCCGAAAGCTTCTCCAAAATATTCTAAGATCTGAACTATAATTTGCAGAATCCCATCCCCCTCCAAATACGCTACGACGTCCTTATATAACGAAAGGTGTAGGGTAGAGGCGTTGCTGGTGTCCGGCTAGGCGCTGGTCGTGCCTTGCCCTTCCGTCCAGGATTCCGAGCCAAAAGGCGAGTAGCGTCTCCTTAGCGTAAGTTGGGATTTCTCCTCTAGCGTGGCTGGCACCTGGGAAACCCTGGTGGCGTCTCTGATTGCGATGACTATGGGTCTTTTTGCTTGAGGCGCGACTTGCGCCCCTATAGGTGCGGCTTGCGCCTTGTACTGCCAACTCGCTTGGGCTGGGCCGGTTGAAATATAGCCCGCTCTTCTCTTTTCTTCATTCCTTGACTTCTTTTCTCTTCATCTTTTTCCTTTCCTCCGAATTCTCTTGATTTTATATGGATTTTCCCTTCTGCAAAAACTTACCAATGTCTAAACCAAGTGAAGAAATCATGGAATTTGATATAAAAAGGGTAGATTATATTACATAATTAGCTAAAATATACAAGTTAATGCCCTAATAAAGACTATAAAATGTACACTTATCAATTAGTTTTTAATTAATCCATCCGTAACTCTCCAATTCGATGTTAAGAATATCGACATCTAGTTAAGAGATCATCTATCACCTAATGGAAAGGTATTGTGGAAGTGTTAAACAATTCACTGAATCATCCTAATCCACTAAACCTAACCTAAGCATAGATTTCGTGGTTTTCGGAATGATGGGTATTCGGTTATCAAGTGTTAGGATTGCAAGGATAAACCTGCATCAATTTTCCTCTACCAAGTGGTAAATTGACGCTTAAGTGGTAAATTCACGCTTACTTCCCAAAGCCCATCCTCACTCTCGCATATGATAACCTTTGATACTATTCGAACGCAGTCTGATCTAATCGGTTCCAAAATCCCACACTAGTGCGAATAAGGAACTAATTACTCTGACCTAGATTCCCAACTCAATGTTTTGGGAAGGATTTATAACCTCTCAGCACCAAAATCCTCCACAATGAGTGGAAGTCAAGGGAAGAAACACTTAATTAACTCAATAATCACCCTAACCCTGTTAATCCAAGCCTAGTCTCTCATTAGGAGGCCTAATTACCTAATAACCCTTGAAAAAACTAGCAACACATATTCATAACTACCACTACTTCAACAATGAACTCAACATTCAACATGATTAAAGGAAAAGCTAACATAACAACACTAATCAAACTAATTAAAATCATAAACAAGATAATCAAACAAGTAAATATACTAATTAAAAACTGAAATTAAAAGAGAAGAAGAAAAAAAAAACTTACCAGAATTTGGTACTTAATGATACTCCAAATGCAAAGAAAACAATAATGATAAATTCAATAGCAAAGATAAACCCTAAATTAATACTTAATGATTCATTAATGAGAAGTAAACCCTAAATAAAATCATACCTAAAGCTCTAAACTAAAAGCTATAACCCAAAGACTAAAGCTAAAACCTAATAATGAAAAGTTGCCGGGAAAATAGTCGAGTGTCACTATTTATACAATAGACGAAAGGGGTCAAAACTCAGTTGTTTTGGCCTTTAAGTCGGTGAAAATAGGGTGTCACGGGCGTGAGGCACCTTTTTTGGGGAAGGGGAAACCTTAATTCAGCTCATCGACCTATGTGGATCACGGCCATGAGGTGCTCTTTGTGCTGAACTGCTCTCTACTTGTCACGACATTGAGGGTGTTTGTCACAACCGTGAGGCATCTTTTGCCTTAACCCAGATTTCTCGGGTCAGGTTTTCTCAGGATTTGTATTAGAATCCCAACCCTTCTTTAAATCGTCTCGATTTTTTCCTTTTTTTGTACACTTTTCCTCTACATGCATATTATATATTGCCAAAGAGACCTAAAAGGGGAGAAAAGTAACATAAAAATACTAAAATTATTTGTGAAAATGTGGAAAATGTCAAGGGAAAAGGATGTATTTAGGATGAAAACCGAGCCTAAACAATCCCTAATATAACAAATCTAATCAATTATAAATAGGGTTTTTGGCTTCAAATAATCCGTAATGAGTACCTTCTGACTAAGAATAATCTAAAGTGACCCTTTTTATTTTTCTAATTGCTATTTAAACTGTTATATTATTTTCTCACATCATAATATCAATAGTTTCCGAAAACGAAAAAATAACGTGGCCAATTGGAAAAAAAAATGACTTTTCAGCTAACAACACGTAGTCCGGTGGCCACATCATTTTCCTTTGTCGGAAAATGTAATATTAATGCTATGAGAAAATAAGATAAAAATATAGATTGTCATTGGGTGAAATATCAATTTGGATTATTCACACTCACAAGACCCTCAGTACCAATTATTTTGACATTTCATCCAAAGAGGTGGTCGCTACTTAGTTTCGACATTTCAACCAAAGAGATTGTAGTCCATCGGCAACCGAGCACCCATTTAATAATATTGTAAAATGAAAGGGTTGCTTCCATGACTCAAACTCGTACCGTCTTGACCACACAACAACAATTCAAAATCATTGCACCAATGACCCCATTCTTTAATAAATATTGTAAAATTCATTTGCTATTAAAACTTTCTTCTGGAGACTTTTTCCTTAGAAAATTTTTCCTTGATTCTATTAAACACCCTCATAATTTACATTTGTTTGGACAAATCAATATATTTAGCCTCCAAATGCATGCACAATTTTATGGAGCACCATAGGATACTATAGCTTGGAGAGAAAGAGATGACGTAAAGGTTGTGCTCGATACTAGTGCTTAGGGTTGTGTTCGACATTTTGACTAAGTCAAAATTTTAATTGTATAAAAATTAACATTCAGTAAACTAACATTTTGAAGAGTGTTTAGTGTTTTAAGTACTTTTTTTGTGAAACATTAGTAATGTTAACCTTTAGCATTCGGAGTAGCGTTAACCTGCTAAGTCAACCGCTAAATTATCAAACACAATTCTCATTTGAGTAGTCAACTACTGTCCTCTACTTCAATTGTCATTCACTGTCTAAACTATTATCGGTTACGTAGACCACTATCAAGACTAATTTTGCCGAATACTACCAAAATGGGAGAAGGACCAGAGTAGTATCTTTTCACTATATATGAATACGAGCAAAATGGGAGAAGGACGAGAGTAGTATATTTTCACTATATATCAAAACTTCAGCACTTGTTTTAACTCTAGATTCACAATCTACGCAAGGTTGATCTAGAGCAAAACAGGCCGAGGTTATAATCTCAAGATTAAACGAAAACTTTAACAAAATGAAAAATCAAGATGCATGCTTAGTCAATTACCCATAAGAGACCCACCAAAAAGTAAAAGGAGAGTGGCCAGAGCCCAAGGTTAAAAAAAGTTTCCAAGGAATTAAACAAAAATAATAATAAAAATCGGGGAAGAAGAACATGAATTCTTGTTTCCTACCCCAGAATATGCCTTGTGTACCCTTGAAATCTTCAAGTATTGATTAATTCAGCTGCTGTTCATTAATTGAAGCAATGAAGTTGAATTAATCCTGTTGCTGTTAGTGATCCGTGATCAGCAACGAGAACCCTTTTTGCAGCTAAGTACACCAGCATTGGAAGTGAGTGGAGCAACAAGCGAGGATGGTTTAGCCCCAAGGCTTGAGGCCCTAGCATAGCTTGAGGAGGCCCCTGCTCCTGATGCTGTGAAGAATGCACCATTCAGCATTAGGTCCCCTTCCGATCTCCAATTCCAATTCTTCCATTCACTTTCTGGGGCATCCTCATGTTTAGTTACCTGTAATTCATAATCAAAATTAAATAAAACTAGGTGTCTTCTTATCATTCAATGTCAATCCTGTCTCAAATACCTTAATTTCGATGTTTTGGCACAGATAAGGTGTGGGACCTATAGTTTTGGAAGAGTATTAATTAAAGGAAGTACCTCTTTGCTGAATCTGTTATCAGGGGCCAAGAATCTGTTCCCTTGGCTATTAATGGTAGGATTAGCACTTCCACCAATGGCATACATTTCCCAATGGGTATAGTCATTGTTCACCACATGGAAGTACCCATGTCTACATCTGCAGTTTTACCACAATGTAAAAATGGGTTCTACTGGTGAAGGTTATGAGGATATCCAGAGGTAAACATATAAAACAGCAAAATTGAAATAAGAGTGATTTGGTATTTTATAATGTACCTTGGCATTCTTTGAACAAGGCCTTCACCAAAGTGGTTAAAAGCAATGGTGACTTGCATATTCTTGTCCTGAGTGTAAGAATCGCTATGCCCCAACAGCATAGCCTTATCATGATGTGTCATGTAATTATTGGATATGGTGACAGCAGTGGAACCCATGATGGCATCAATCAAGCCATCAGCGCAGTTTGACAAGGAGCAATGATCAACCCAGACATGGCTAGCACCAAAGAGGGAGACACCATCACCGTCTGATATAGTCCTCCAACCATAGTGGCGTGGGGAGCTACGCACCATAGCATTACCTCCAGGCTTACAGTCGTGGATGTTGATCCCATGGATGATAATGTTGGTCACGTATTGTATGGTGATGCAGGGTCCACCAGAAATGTGAATGCTAGCTCCTCTGCCGTCGATGGTTTTGAAGGAGTTCATGATGAGCTCCTCCTTGAGCTTGATCACCATGTCTCGCTCGAAAACGATCCAGAGGGGCTCGTCTTGGATTACTGCATGCCTGAGGGTGCCGGGTTTTGGGTTCACTGCGTCGTCATCCCCTGAGTCTGTCACCACGTAAATCCGGCCATTCTTCCCGCCAATGGCATTCTTTCCAAAACCAATTGCACAGTCAGCAAGCCGCTGACGGTTGTTCTCCCAATCAGGATCGCACCTCCAACAATCGTCAATGGGGTTGCCTGTCCCGCATGATAGGTATCCCAAATTCCTTCTCGCTACAGACTCATTGATGCGCCTGCAAAAAGCGCAAAACCAAAATGTTACATTATGCTCAAGTTTATTTACCGGAGATTCAACTATACTTAAAAATTGAAGAAAAAAAAAAAAGTTTTATATACGGCGCACCTAAAATATGTTTAAACTTTAATTTTCTACCAGAAGTTCCAGAAAACAACTACCAATCTATTCTATATATAAAACATGAACCATATATGGTTCTCTGTACAGAAAGAAACCCACCTCAAGAAAACAACTATCAATTTCTTTTATTTTACCTGTAAATACTTTTAAACTCTAGTTGTTCTTACATACACCTTGGTGGAGAGAGTCCACCAAGGTAGTTATTTTTACACTTTTTTTTTTTGGAGAAGTCAAAGGGTGGGAACCCCCTCCTGCTGGTATTGTAAAAATGAATTTCGACGGTGGTAAATTGTGTGCAGGCGGTTGTGGCAGGGGTTTTATAATCAGGGATAACTCGGGTGATGTTCTTTCGGCCGGTTCTCAACAACAATCTTCCTGGGCCGGTCCAGAGATTGAAGAAGCTTGGGCCTGCCTATTTGGTCTGAAGCGTGCTAAAGACGCGGGCTTTAATAAAATTCAAGTGGAAGGAGATTGTCTTGCATTGATTAATAAGGTAAAAAAGGCAGAAGTTCCAAACTCCTTCCTTGGGTTCATCATTTCAGATATTTTGGAGATCAGTAAATCTTTTGAATTTGTTGCTTGGTCTTTTGTTAAGAGTGATAAGAATAGAACCGCTCATGCCCCGGCCCATATACAACCCATATACTTTGGGAATAGAGTTTGGGCCTATGGGGCTCCAGATCTAGTCTACGATCTGGCTAATAGGGACATGTGTACCTTTCTTATTAGTGCATTTTAGTTGTGTTTTGTGTGTTTTGTTCAATATATATATATATATTTATATAATGAAAAATTACAAGGGTTGGTTAGGGAAAGGGAAAATTATAGTACCGAGTAGTTTGGTTTATGTTGGTTAGGGAAAGGGGAAATTATTTTTACACGTTTGTCTTGATTTACATTACATAATAAAAGCAAAAACATTCTAAAACACTGTGACATTGAATCGTGTGTAAATAACTAATAATTGGTTTTTCTAGACTATTTTTTTGAACATAAACCCAAATCCTAATGAGGGACATCAGAAGAGGCGAAATAGGTTAAGAAGACAAAAATTTCTGTAAAGGATAGCAGGTGTTTCCACCAGGAAGGAGAACTCCAAATAAGTAGAGTTGACAGAAATGCACTCACCTATGTACTTCATGCACTACAAGTTGAGGATCTGAAACAGTTACTGATGAGGAGAGGACAAAGGTAGGGGCAATGAGAGATAAAAAGAGGAAGAGTGAAATGCATGGTGTTGCCATTTGTTTAGGATTTTCCCAACTCTGTTGAGCTGGAGAGAGGGAAGTGTAGCTTAATTAAGTTTGAATTGTGTGGGAGGGTAGTGAGTTTGGTTGTTAAGTTGGCGATGGATGGAATGGGAGTGTGATGATTCCAATTTATAAAGCTAGTAAAAAGCCGGGTTAAGTGGCGTGACTAAACTACAAATTGGTCAGGTGGGGGCCCACGAGTCCTTCTGATTGCTGCTTTTACGGGGTTCCTCTGTTGCTAGTTTACATCGTTTCGATTGTGTTCTCGCCCCTCCGGCTAATGGAGCAACGTGCGTCAATCCATACATGTTTCATTTTTCTTTTCTTTTTTCATAACAATTTATTTACAAAAAGTTACTCTAAAGTACCATAAATTTTGGTGATATATTTTTCTGGTATCCCAACTTTTCATAATTAATTGTGAGGTATCATTAATTTTTGGGTTAGTAATTATTTGGTGTTATTCCGGCCATTAATTTTATTAAGTGATCAAAATGTCCGTGTTCCTCCATTCTTGAAGAAATAGCCTTGAAGAAGAAGAATAAGGGTATTCCGGTCATTTAATAAAATTAATAGCCGGAAAAGCACCAAATTATTACTAACTCAAAAAGTAGGGGTATCTCAAAATTAGTTTTGAAAAGTTGGGGTAACGAAAAATAGTTTCCTCAAATATTGGGGTACCTCCGAGTAATTTTTTGATTTATTTAATATGTATTTTATTATTTTTCCTATTTTAGCAATAGCTGATTAGTATTTTCATTTTTCATCTTTCTATTTTTTTTATCCATCATTAATTATTTTACAACTTATCGGATAAAAAAATTATGATTTTTAAGTCGATTAAATTGTAATTATTATTTTGCCTCCATCAATGGTTATTACTATTATTATTATTTTTATTTCATTATATTTCACTATTCAACATTTAATTATTTTTCATATTTGATATTTTTTTATTTTTGTTACGAGCATTTGTTTTGGAGGTTATGAACATTCGTAATGAAGATTGTAAACATTCATCTACTGGTGTATGAGCATTCATCTACTGGTGTATGAACATTCATCTACTGATTTATGAGCATTATAGTTTAGGATTATGAGCATAGGCGGATCCCCATTGACACCAAGGGTGTCCATGGATACCCCAAGCTCCGAAAAAAAATTTATGTAATCTATTATATTTTAGGAGGTTTTTGTATATTTAGATTACATGGACACCCTAGATAAGACCCAAAAATATTAATAAAGGGCGTCCAATTCAACACAACAGTCAAACTATCCAAAATAATAAAATATTATTAAGTGGATACCGTTAATTTCTTAATCTAGATCCGCCACTAATTATAAGCATGGTAGTTTAGGTTTATCAGCGTTCATATACTAGTTTGTGAGCATTGTAGTTTAGGTTTATGAGCATTCATATATTGGTTTATGAACATTGTAAAAATCCATGTTGTGAACATTCGTGTTGCAGGTTATGAACATTCATCTACTGCTTTATAAACATTCCTATACTGACTTATGAGCATTGTAGATTAAGTCTATGAACATCCATATGTTGGTTTATGGGTTGTAAAAATGTCAGGTTATGAGCATTGGTGTTGGAAGTTATGAACATTCATCTATTGAGTTATGAGCATCATTTGCGCTAACTTATGAGCATTTTAGTTTAGGTTTATGAGCATTCATATATTATTGGTTTATGAGCATTGTAAAAACGTAGGGTTGTGAATATTTGTGTTGGAGGTTATGAACATTCATCTAATGGTTTATGAGCATTCATATACTGACGTATGAGAGCTTTCAAATATTGGTTTATGAGCATTGTAAAAATATCAGGTTATGAACATTGGTGTTGAAAGTTATGAACATTCATCTACTGATTTATGAGCATTCATATACTGATTCATGAACATTGTAATTTAGGTTTATGAGGATAGTAGTTTAGCTTTTATGAGCATTGTACGTAATGAAAATGTCAGGTTAAGAAACTATTGAGATCAATTTTGTTTGATGAATAATCATGCAATTTAAGATATTAACAGTCAAAATTTTTTGCACGTAAAGTTAGACGACAAATAAAAAAGAGTAGCGGTAGTATTGAATAATAAAATAATAAAAATTTTAAATAATTTTTAGAAAATGCTCATGATTAGATGAATGTTCATACATCTCTTCGAACACTTGAAACACCTAAAAAAACAAAATGCAAAATGAAACATGAAACCTAAAAACTAAAAACTAAAATAAATTTAAAAATTGAAATCAAAGCAAGATTGTTATTGAGTTGTGAACTACACATTATTTCTATTTGGTTGGACATATAAATTACAAAAAATAAAAAGAAAAAGAAAAAGTGGTTACATGCATGTGATTAGGTGCACGGAGAATTGTGTTTTCGGACTCACAATCGTTTTTTAGGTAGTTTAGCTAGGCCGTGATGAACAACTTTGGAGCTCTCAGGGAGAAATCCTTTCAAAAAGGAAGCAGCGAAAGCAGATAGGATCAATGTGAAGGGAGATGCAGAATCATTTGTTGTTCACAAACCCCCCCAGCTCTGGTCCCTTTCCTGGGCGCTAAACGCCTTGTTTAATTCCTTTCTTTGGCAGCTGAAGTTCCAGTGCCACCACATAGGGATGCTTCAAGCTTCCTCCTTCCTATAATAGTTATTACTTTAACAACTTTTTTTTTGTCTCTCAACACTTATCTTTTTTTAATTCCTGTGCAATTTTTTTCAATTAGCAATTTTTTATATTAATATTTTTGACATAACTATAGAAAACGTAAGAGAGAAAAATATACTAATAATTTAATATTATTATTTTCCTATTTTTAATATCACAAAATATTTAACTAACTCATTTTCTTAATTTTGTAAAATTATAGCTAAATGTATAACTATTATAAAATTGGGGGGAGTATTTCATTACAACACATTACAGCTTGTCTTTTGCATCTGCTCTTGATATTTTTCCAATCTATTTGGCCCCTTTTGTAAAAAGAAAATATTGAAAAACCAATCTTTTCATCATAAAAAATTCACGCATGTGGTACATAGTAGCATGCCATGTATGATCGATCAAGTGAGAAGCGTGGTTAGCCCTCCTGCTGTAGACCTCAACTACATGGCACAATACTTTATGGGAAAAAAAACCCCATGATTTCATCACATATGCATTTATTTTCCTTTAAATATACATTTTAACTTTGATTTTGATGGATAATATGATCTTTTTTTCTTTTTTTTTTATGCAGCGGGTGGAGTGTGGTGATGGTATGGTGCAGTGAAAATTAAAAAAAATCTGGTGAACTCCGGTGCAGTGTCGTGAGTTGTGGCGGGAGTTGTGCTAGGTGAGGTAGATGTTTTTTAATTTGAAATTTGAAAATTGAAAAAGTATAAAAGTTTTTTAAAGTAAAAATTTAGTGAAAAGTTCAGGGTATTTTAGCCTATTAGGGATTACAACGGCTATTATTGTCGTTTTTAATGGGCTATATCTACTGTTACTTACTCTCCCAAACATATTAATCATAATCTTGCCCAAATAATCAGTTATATGATAAAAGAAATGGAAAAAAAATGTAAAAAGTGTTGGCCTTTAATATAAAAAAATTTAATATTTATTATAAAAGTAGAAATGGTAATTATGGTATAGTGTTGTGAAGTGTGGTATAAATTAAAGAGTGTGGTGTACTATTAGAGGATTACAACAGTATTTCAGAAAATCCTAGTCCTATATAATTTCTCACAACCTCCCTAGAGTTACAACATGAGAAATTAACACTCACAAATGAGTCTTACACATGTCCTCCAGGGACCTGCTTTGTTTAACCTTAGCTTTCCGTAAGGATGCAAGAACATCAAAAAACAAAAGACAAACAAGGAAATAAAGATAAACTTGTGAATTCTCACTGCTACTCGAGATTGAGTTTATGCTACCAGATGATGGAGGTGTTAGGTGTTAGGTTATCTATTTCCTAAACAGATACAGATCATTTGGCGGAATATTCATAACGATTATAAACAATTAATCATAACAATTGTAGAAGCTTTAGTAATTATACCTGATCGCTAATTGTGGCTGAAGAAGAGGTTGACCTTCGAGATTCCAATGCTGAAATCCTCCACTGAAAGGTCCATGCAGCACTTCGGGAACCCGATTGCTAGATCGACCCGATCGAGACGAATCTCAATCTAAGATGTATGTGTTTGGTATATGAGAATGTTTCAAAAAGCAGAGAATGTTTCAGGCAACAAGAACTGCAAACTAAAAGAGAGAGGAACTCAGGAAATCACCCTGGTATCTCTCTAAGAGTCTCAGGCAGTTGGTGTAGAATAATCTCTCCCAGAGACCTCTTTATATAGTCTTTAGATAGCCTAGGGAGAGGGAATAAACCCTACTGGCCGACTTAACGCAACCGCGGATTTCTCTGGCCCAACATGAACCATGTTGAATCAACACGGTTCTTGTTGGTCTCCAGAAAGTGCATTAACTTGGCCCATGGACACCACAGTCCGTGGTATCCCAACACGGACCGTGTTGGGTCAACACAGTCCGTGTTGAACCCAGTTCGGTCCGTGTTGAGCTGATTTCTCATAGAAATCTGTTCACAACATTTCTAAACATAATACAATATTACTTAGGTTACATACATTGTTATAGGGCACTGACTTGTGTGACCCAGTAGGATCAAATAATATAGTTGTAATTAAACAACATTCAATTACTAATTGTAGAGGTCTCTAGAGACATATAATTACTATATTACTTTGGTTTAATCTCCGTGTATATCAAACATTGCCGGGACATTCCCAACAATCTCCCACTTGTCCCACAAGTGTTCGACTTCTTGAATTCCCTTGTCACTTACTGTCACATGTTCGGATAAAGTAAGCTGAAGTTATCTTTATGTAAGACCCGAACGTTCCTCGATCTCCGAGTTTAGACTTTGAAAAGCAGATGATCAATTATTGATTCAACTGAGCTCGGCCAAGCATTTTTAGTCCAATCTCACCGAGTGGCCAACGAGACAATTGTCCCTAATAGGGAGGACAATGTCATCTTGTTCAGACACACATTCTCACATGAACCAACTGTAACCCAAACACCGCCTTTATAGCCTACTGTTATGAAAGGCGTTTGACGCGCTCCAAACTTACAAAAGACCATGTAATCTATGTATTGAACTCAGGATATAGGAATTTTGAGTAGTAAGAGCTCTTATGACATTCTTAAATTTAAAGAGCTCCCACTGCGGGTCAGTTAAGTAGTTGTTCTTAACAATACCCATGTGATTGATTTATGATGTCATCACATCACTATGATCAGAAAACTTGATCATCACCTCAATCCTACATGCTAATTGTGTTGATGTTATCACTGTTCCTATGTGATAATACAATTAGGAACCAGGTCGACTGTCGATCAAGACTAGCGTTGTCAAGTTCACTAATAGGGTTTCAGAAATCAGACCTCATCCCATTTCCCATTTTGAATTAGCTAACCTTTTTGGACATTTACTTAACTCTAAACCACAATTAATGTAAATTTTGGAATCTTATTCTTAATGATGAATCAACAAGGTCATAATTCATGAACAATTCATGTAAATTTGACTTGTTAATATTCCGAAATGTGTTCAATACCTATTGCCCATGCATGATTATCATGCTATAACTACAACAGGGGTTTAGTACATAATACTTACAATGAACCTCGTACATATACCATCTCACTAATGACCTTTCATACAAGAAGATATTTCCGGAACTCATCTTTGGATTCATAGTGAGCTTCAGTTCCTTTGCTTAAGTGATGGCTCCTATCAACAAGACTCAATTTCTCTCGCAAGGCAAGAAACATCACCCAGTTCTAAAACGAACTTCATAATCCTAATAGTTTCTGCCACAACTTCTATAGTCATGCCATGCTTGTCTTATTTGTAGAATTAAACGCATGTCATGTTAGGAACCTCTTCCAGATCACCTCCATACCACTTAAACAGATCATATAATTTTTCTGACCTTTCAGATAATCATACTTCTTGACATAAATATAGCATCAATGCAACTCTTCACAGTTAGCTTTTATCAACCACTTTGGACTTAGGACACATCCTTTGTTTTGCTTATACATATACAATGTATATGTTATGTTTGTTAGACTTTAAACATCTCGTGGCATACATTTATCTCATGCATGAAGCATGGGTTATATGTCTCATCCTTTTTAGATCTTTTGATTGTTTTGAGACAATCAGATTTCCTAAGGATATGGCATGATTTATGGAAATTAATCCATTCTCGAAGTGCGTTGAACTATTCAAAACCTAATCAACTTTAATTCAAACAATCAAAATCTTTAATCTATCATTACAGATCTCATCTCCAAGAAACATTTTAGCCCCACCAATCCTTCACTTTGAAAATTATTCCTAAGTCAACCTCAGTAGATGCAACATGGGAATCTTCCTCTCAGTAGGCAGTATGTCAATCACATAAAATATCAGAAAACACATTGCTCCCACTGAACTTCTTATAAACACAATATTATCTTTGGCACTTCCCAGTATAGCAAAGCTTTTTGATATCTTGGTCAAGAAGGTCAATGATTCCAACTCCTAGAAGTTTCCTTAAGACCACAGATGGCCTCTTGAAGTTTACAAGCATTCCAACAAAAAACCATTCAATTGTGTCAAGTACACACCTTCCTTCCAAATCTAATGTTGAAGTCAGTATTGATGTCTATCTTAATAAACCCATGTTTTGCCTTAAAACCCTCTGATGCTTGATGGCTCACGCCTTCAGACAAATCAATCGAGTTCTAAACTTGGTTGCATACATGGAGTCCATCTTAAACCTTATGGAATCTTGATTTGCTAAAGCTTCTTTGATGCAGGTAGATTCATTACTTTCTGAAAGTAACATCTCATGCTCATCCATAGAGATCGATATCTTTGTGGCTGACAGAGTTGTTTACCTGACCTTGCTTGGAGTAATGTCCATAGCACCTCCTCCTCAACGTTTTCAGGAACTTCAACTGCCTCAACCTCATTCTTAATTTCCCGACCAATAGGAAAACTTGAACAAGGATCAAGTAGTGGAGTTTTAGGTGATGATTATAGTGTTTTGTGTCTCTTGAACTTTAGTAAGTTCGAAAACTCTCCCACTCTTTCTTTTAGAGAATAACATATTCTCTAAGAAGAAAGCATTTTGAGACACAAACACTATCCTCCACAACAGTTTGTAGAAGTGATACCCCTTTCTTTCATAAAACAGTTCAGGTACTTTTCCTCTCCAAATCATATGTGGTGCCTTCTTTAGTGCTTTAGATAATCTTTGTTCAATATTAGAGCTATGGTTAACTGCGTGTATCCCCGAAAAAGGTAACCGACAATGTTGACTCAACCATCATTGATCGCATCATATCTAATATGATTCCTCCTCTTAGATACCCCATTGAGATGTCGTGTTCCTAGAGGAGAGAGTTATGAAACAATTCCACATTCTCTGGAATGGTTAGTGAAATCATGGCTCAATACTCACCTCCTCAACCTTATTGAAGAGTTTTGATTTTCTTGCCAAGTTACTTTTGCACTTCACTTTGAAAATCTTTGAACATTTCAAAGGATTTGGACTTGTGGCGTATTAAGTAGATATACCCATATCTACTAAAAATCGTCACTGAAAGTGATGAAATAGTACAATAAACTTTCTTCTAGCACTAGTGTTCATAGGCCCACATGCATCAATGTGTTTGCATCCTAATAAGTCATTAGCTTGTTCACCAATTCCAATAAGAGGTGATTTTAGACATCTTACCCATCAACCATGAACATTTAACTTTTCAAAGTTTAGGTCTTCTAAAATCATGCACTATGCAACTTCTGAATGCATTTCTGATTAATATAACTTAAGCTTATAGTGCAGAATTATATTTCATTTGACCAATTTGTTCAAACTCTTGGCTCAACCACCAGCATCCTTTCGATTGTATCTAGGTGCTCTCATTGTTTCGCCAAGACTACTTCATTTTTGGAAATTCTTCAAACTATTTTAACATTTCATATTCAGATGAATCTCATAGACATGAATCACCATGTGTTATTTTATTCATCTTTGAAGCTTTGAAGTAATTCATCCCTTGTACTTGTGCACAATTGGACTACATAAATCCATATGTATGAGTGTTTGTTGGCACATTCACCCTTTCTAATAAAAGGTATAGTCATGCTTAGCAGACATTACATGTTTCAAAGTCTTATTATTCAAAAATCTATCTCAGTGACGCTTCCGAATGCGCCTTAATTAGCATGACTTAATAGATAGTTACAAGGTTTAAGTTTGAACATGAGTTATTCCTTTTAAACCTTTAAGTTTTGATGTGTTGTGTATGTTATCCGAGATTCTCTCTCTCTAATTGAAAGCATGAAATCGAATTTCTACTTATAATGAGAACATAGAATCACCTATAAATTTCTCTTATAAGTCTTGAGGAAATGGATAAACAACCAACTCTTCATGTAGAGCTACAACTAATTGCATGTTCCTATTTGTAGGTTGACTCTCATCCTCCAAAGCACATCTACTTTGCTGTAGATCCTGCACATTTGCATAAATGGGAGTTTGACAGCCGATATCTAATACTCAAAGTGGGTTTAACAAGGGTAGTGAGTATCAGATACACATGCCCTTGCCTAGAAATGAAATCATATCTCAAGTCTTCCTTATATTTATTCACGCTTCCAGTGTCATACATGATCTGGTTGTTAATCGGTTGTTGTCATTGGTTGGGTATGTACAACTGTTTGTCCTTACCTTTCCTTTGACTTCTTGTCTTTGATAGATTTCCTAAATCTTATTTTCCCTTTCACTAAAAGACTATCTTTGGTCGTCAACCTTTTGGCTAAAGGGGAATCTGAGGTTTCTCATGTTTTAAAATAGTCAAATTATTTTAGAACATGAGTGCCATCAATTGGCCTTTATCTAGCTTAACTGAGACTATCTGGTTTTGGTTTCATATTTATCAACTCTAACTAGTTCGATGAACTTGGTTTTGAATTGGTAATATTGAAATCCTTCCTCTAATATTCAAACATTTTGAAGTTAAAGTCGCATGAATACTATGACATTTCATGTATCCATTTAGCTTAATTGACCTCTTAACATTGATGCCTAGCTCAATGTTATATTAAAGACATGTTCCTTTTATTCGCCTCCAAGAAAATCTTGTGATGGCGATGCCAATTAAGGAATTAAACTAATTTTAATGTCAAATCAAAACACTTTATTAACTCTCACTTAGTGTTTTAATTTTAACCAAAACCCACAAGACCCATGGGCTTAAATGGACTTTGGCCCAACAAACCTAGAGCCCATGTTACCTTTGGTGGATCATCTTATGATCGATATTCAAAATGACTCTTGGCAAGAAATTTTGTATCGAATACGATATTTCTCTTTCTCTGCTCTTAACTCAAAACTATTTTGCTTGCTAATTTGAATTGACCTAACTCCCACACCCTACTTATTAATGATGGATAAATAATTCGCTTTGGCTTTCTTTATTTTTCCGTCTAAGTGGTGTTTCGGTAGGTTGAGCAATAATTCAATTTTGAGAGTAGGTTTTATTATCATAAGCATGCAATTCTAGGTGAACTCTTTCGAAAAGCATAAAAGAAATAATTAAACAACATGCTATAACAAATTAAAGCATAAAATAAAACCCCTAGTATGACCACTTAGACTTAATCAAACTAATTTAACTAAGCCTTGTCAGTCTTCAAGAAGCTCTTCTTGGATTTTGCAACTTCCTTGGATAGGCTCCCACTCGAATCAACACCTCCATTGCTCTTGGGCTCCCACTCAACTTGATGTCTCCAATTACAACAAATTAACAAAGTGGGCGTCACAATTGAGGCCTTATATGAATTAAAATAAACTTAACTGAAATTTAAATTTAAAATTAACTCAAAGACGGCACACATGCCGTATTTCACCCAACCCGGTACGCAGACCGGTAAAACCGACTATCTATGGCCATACTAGAAGCACATGCAAACAGGAAATATTGCAATAATTATATCAAATATAACACATGCTTAGCTAACAAATTATAAAGGAATTTTTAATTGCAACATAACACGTATAAGGAAACAAATACTAAATAATGGTTTCCTAAACAATTCGCATGATTGACAAAATAAACAAAATTCCAAATTTTATCTTAGTTACCTAAATAGATTTAGGATTTTATACCTTTACACACAAAATACTCGATTTTCCTAAAATCAAGAAATCTAAAAGATACTATATCTTTTGAAGATTTTGCAAGTTTCCTAAACTTTACAAATTTATTAATAGATTTTATGTCTATCAACTGATTTAGTAGCAATAGGATTTAATAATTAATTTTTAAAATCAATTTTCAACCCTAAAACACACGAATTCACCAAAACTGTTGGCAACACGGTACGTGTTGGACCAACACAGTCCGTGGTGCTTCCCAATATTGGTTAATTTCGTGTTTGAAAACTTAAATAAAATTATCAAAACCTATCGAATTCAAGATTCTTATATCATAGTGTTATCTAATAACCCAATATGAAAATTTTCTAGAATTTTAACAATTTTCAAAAGATTGCAAAATTTTAGGAAATTAAACCTTTTGATTTGCCGTTTAAGAGGAAAATAAATAAGAATAGTCCGATAAGTTTAAAAATCAAATTTTATAATTTTCCCATACAGTAGGTTCATCCAATATGATACTGTAAAGATTTCAGATTTTTATCAAATTTCTAAAATTAGAATAAAAATCAGAAAAACAAACAATTATACTTCGCTGTTAATATGAAAATTAAAGGACAATTAGTTATTGATTTCGAAAAATTCATGAAAAATTTATCCATAACAGAATGGTTACCCAGTAACCTACTGTAAAATTTTCAAAAAATTTTCAAAGTTCTATAAATTTACAAAATTCAGAGAAGTAACAAATTTATTTCTATCAGATCTGAAAATCTAAATTAAAAAATATAATTTAATCGGAAACATTAACGGAAAAATTATTCCCTAAAAGAATGGTTATCCAGTAACCTACTGTAAAACTTTCAGAAGTTTTAAAATTTTCTAGAAATTTATAAAATTCAGACAATTAAACGAATTTTATTTCTCTTTCGATCTGAAAACTCAATTAAAAATATATTTTAATTGGGAAAAATCT
Organism: Portulaca oleracea; assembly: GCA_029582165.1. Classification (NCBI taxonomy): domain Eukaryota; kingdom Viridiplantae; phylum Streptophyta; class Magnoliopsida; order Caryophyllales; family Portulacaceae; genus Portulaca; species Portulaca oleracea. The sequence goes on along the minus strand of CM055885.1, from coordinate 2,154,597 downwards.
ACAAAAATTATGGAAAGTCCAGAACACTTCCAGACACCTCCAGTAAAAATTTCGGAAATGTTCAAATTCGTTTGATATTTTATTTCAATTTTCATTAAATTTACTATAAATAAACTAAATCAGAAAACAATTCTGAAAAACCCTATTTTAGGAATTTAGACCTATTTCATGTATTGCCTACTGTTTAACAATATGAAACATGACTGTTTCTATAATATTCAAAATTATGTCAAGTTTGTGCTAGATTTAACAATTTAAACAAGCATAAATTGACTAATTGAAAGTATTAAGAAATAAATAATAACAAAACATGAAACTTTACAATAAAATTCGAGATTTACTATTATGAATAATAAAGACTAAAAATTTCATAAAGTTTCAAATTTTAGGCATTAAAACTATTCTAGCAAATTCAAGCTATAATTCAACAATTGACAAAATTATTTATGAATTCATGTAAAATACTTTAGCATGCAATTGGTGGCTCTGAAACAGCTGTTAGGTTTTAGGTTATCTATTTCCTAAACAAATAAAGATTAATTGGAGGAAAATTCATAACGATTATAAACAATTAATCACAACAATTGCAAAGGCTTTAGTAATTATACCTGATCGCTAATTCCGGCTGAAGGAGAGGTTGACCTTCGAGATTCCAATGTTGAAATCCTCCACTGAAAGGTCCACGCAGCACTCCGGGAACCCGATTTCTAGATCGAGCCGATCGAGACGAATCTCAATCTAAGATTTAAGTGTTTGGTATATGAGAATATTTCAGGAAACAAGAAGTACAAACTAAAAGAGAGAGGAACCCAATAAATCACCTTGGTATCTCTCTAAGAGTCTCAGGCAGTTGGTGTAGAATAATCTCTCCCAGAGACCCCTTATATAGTGTAACACTCCGGATATGTGGTTAAAGTGTGGTTTAAAAGGATTGAAATGACTACTTATATCACCAAGGTGCACCTTCTTTTATGGTAGCTCATCCGTTGGGAACTTCTCAGTTAAGCGTGCTTGGCTGGTAATAGTCAAAGGATGGGTGATCTCCTGGGAAGTTTTCCCAGGCAGCGTGTGAGCAAGGACGAAGCACGCTAGAAAGACTCGTGGTGATTTGTGGGGCCAGTCAGCGATCCTTGAAGCGGTTATCGATAATGTCCGCGGCCTGGGACGGGGCCGGGGCATTACAGATTATATCAGAGCCGACCCGCGACCGTGAGATGCGCCAGTGGATGGGAGATCCATGGGCAGTCACCTAGCGGGGCAAAGATTCTAGAGTGAATTGTGGCACAACGAGGACGTTATGCGCTTAAGTGGGGGTGATTGTAACACCCCGGATATGTGGTTAAAGTGTGGCTTAAAAGGATTGAAATGACTACTTATATCACCAAGGTGCACCTTCTTTTATGGTAGTTCATCCGTTGGAAACTCCTCAGTTAAGCGTGCTTGGCTGGGAATAGTCAAAGGATGGGTGACCTCTTGGGAAGTTTTCCCAGGCAGCGCGTGAGCGAGGATGAAGCACGCTGAAAAGACTCGTGGTGATTCATTGGGCCAGTCAGCGATCTTTGAAGCGGTTATCGGTAATGTCCGCGGCCTGGGAGGGGGCCGGGGCGTTACATATAGTGTTTAAATAACATAGGGAAAGGGAGAAAACCCTAATGGTCGACTTAACGCAACGGAAGATTTCTCTGGCCCAACACGGTTCGTGTTGAATCAACACAGTCCGTGTTGGTCTCCAAATAGTCCATTAACTTCACCCATGCACACCACGGTCCGTGGTGTCCCGCACGGACCGTGTTGGGTCAACACAGTCCGTGTCGGGCTGATTTCTCATAGAAATCTGGTACAAACGTGTTGGGCTGAATTCTCATAGCAATCTGTTACCAACATTTCTAAACATAATACAATATTACTTAGGTTACATACATTGTTCCAGGACACTGACTTGTGCGACCGAGTAGGACCAAACAATATAGTTGTAATTAAACACATTCAATTACTAATTATAGAGGTCTCTGGCAAGACATATAATTACTATATTACTTTTGTTTAATCTCTGTGTATATCGAACATTGTCGGGACATTCCCAACCGGAGGTTTATCTCAATCCACATTATTATCTAAGACAGTAAGGCAAATAAAAAAGACTTTCTTTCCTGAAGTCAACAATAGGTTCAGTTCTTATTAGGATCTAGCTGAGAATTCAGGAGGGATCAAGTCCCTCATCCAGCAGGATAAATCAGTAAGTGAATGCAGGTCCTAGGGTAATTTTGAAGCATTTGAAGAGAGGCATTTGATCACCCAGGGAGCCTGTGAGAAAGGCAGCTTGGCCTTAGAACCAAAGTTCAATTCATGCAATTGAACCTTAACAGAACCCCAACCTGTGAAATCAGGGTTCATGTTTTATCAAGGTTTGAATAAGCTGTGTTTGAAGGCAATGACATTCAGTGGATTCTATGTATTCCTTGGTTTTCCTAGAGCCTATGATCAAGGAGTGTAGAAGAGTGAAGTTCCAGGGCATTTTCTATGGCAACAACATAGTCTTAGGACAGCATATATTCAAGCAACTAGGACAGTTTACAGATTACTGATTTCATTAAGGTCATTAGGTCATTTCCACATTAATGGTCGAGTAACCCCAGTTGAATACTATTTCTACCAGCACTCAACAGCAGTTAAAGTTGATTAATAGCAAGTGGAAGAGTCACTAAGGCAATCAGAAGCAGTTGTTGGCCCAACCAGAAGCAGGCAACAACCTATTTTCATTTTTGTTGTTTTTCTTGATGTAATATGATGTAATCAAATGTACAATTAGCCTTAAGCAGCTAACTTATGTTTATTAAGCAGGATTAGAAGTAGATTAGAGGTTCCCTCTACCCTAGGAAACCCTATTTACTCGAGGAATAGCCAGCTATGTGCTTAAAGCAACATATATAGCCAACTCCTGTAATATAATTCATTATGTGTGAGTTTTATGAAATCAGTCGAGCTAAGCTCTAGTATTTGTGAGTATTTAACAACTCTCAACCATTTCTACTTGTCTGTAACTAAGTTGTGGCATGCTTAGAAGGTGATAGTAGAGCTTGATTGTATTAGGAGTGGTGTAGTCTGTAGCTTTTGGTGTGATTGAGTACTGCCCTTGTGTGTTCTATTCTGGTGTGGTCTGTAGCAATGAGATGACATGAATTTAACGTATGCATTAAGCCCTTTGAACCCCTCCTCCTCCGATCGCCCAAGGGGACAAGGTAGGTTTCGTGAGGGTTTGTAGAAGCTATACACATAAAAGCCACAAAGAAAAAGAAAAAGAGAAAGGGAAAAGGAAGTGAAAATAAAAAACTTTTACAAAAAGGAAGAGGAGGAGTTTAGAATCGCTTTTATACCAAAGATAATCAAACAATGTTGTTAACCAGATAAAAACGGTTATTATGTACATGCCAAGACACTAGACACAGGTGAGGCTAAGCTTTCAACTTCCAAACCCGAGTTTGCTCAATGATCTCCCCGTACATAGTACTAGTGTTATCTAATCTACTCAAGGTCAAAACTCGTCAAAGACAGGTCAACTCTGATCAAGCATGCAATCCAAACTCGAATTCCACTTTATTTATTAGCTAAGTGTCATCCCCACGCTATTTAGTGTCGCCCTTGGCTTGGTGACAGTCGCAAGTTACATAGGAGAGGGTTTCACCGACTATTCGCATGCATTTCTTTTAGGTTGGCATATTTCGAGATAAATCGCGGCCCAAGAGGGGTTTACTCTCCCAGCGTGGTTCTTTCCATACGTATATAATGTACTTATGGGACGAGGGGCCGCTAACCACCTACGCCAAATCACGTTAGTGAGCCAACAAATTTCCTATTATTCTTCTTTTTATTTTCTTTTTATTCTTTCTTTATTAACCGGGTTTTTCGGAATCGACACAACCCTCCGAAAAGGTGTTACCCTCCCAATTGGGGTTGCTCGTGTGGACACCAAATATAGTACCCAACAAGCACCTCGAAGATTTCGGGCTTGTTAGAGTGCTCGTGGACTTTGGACTATATAGGCACCCTATGGATCCAAATGAATCAGGCACAAGATGCTCCCTCACAGGTCCAGTACTTGGGGTCCCTCGTGGATTCCGTACCCAGGTGCCCCGCGGATATCGTACCCAGGTCAAGGTCAACTTTTGGTCAAATTCAACTCTTGGTCAAGTCAAAGTCAACTCAAAACTCCCCGCGGACTTTTCAGAAATTTTCATACTTGATAAAGAATCTCGCGGATTTGTCAGCCCCAGTCTAGGAAAATCCTCGCGGATTTGTCAGGCCAACCCAGGAAAAATCCTGGCGGATTTGTCGGGCCAGTCTAGAAAAATCCTGGCAGATTTGTCAGGCCAGCCCATGAAAACTACGTAGATTTTGTAGGCCAGTCCGGAGAACTCCTCGCGGATTTCTGCATTTTGGGCTCAGACAAATTCTCGCGGATTTCTACATTTTTTCGGCCTTGACAAATTCTCGCGGATTTCTACATTTTGGACCAGACAAGTTCTCGCGGATTTTGCATTTTCGTCCCAGTCAGATTCTCGCAGATTTTGCATTTTTTTGGCCCAGTCTGATTCTCGCGGATTTTCAGCATTCTGGGCTCGGATAGATGCTCGCGAATTTTCTTTCCCAGCCCATAGCGAATTCTGGCGGATTCCAGTTTCAATCCAGATGAAATATTGGCGGGATTTCTGTTTCCAGTCAACTGGCAGTTGGCTTGGTCAAGTAAACTGCTACTCCCCACTATGCCCACTAATCTCGCGGATTTCCTGGAATGAAGGAGAGGTAATTGGTGGAGATGACTCTCAGATATGTTGTCTATAAATTGGAGATTCTGGCGGATTTTTCAGGGGCGGAGAAGTCTGGTATAGGTGCTCTTTAGGGTGTCATCAACAAAAAAAAGGAGCGAAACACACACCTTGCTCTTGAGTGAGATCCTCGCGGATCTTGTGTGGGAGTAACTACAATTTGGTCTTAATACAGTGTTAACAACAGTGGTGAAAGGGTCGGATCGTACTGAAATTCTCGCGGATTTTGAGAGAGGTCGGGCAACCTTTAGGAGCTCAATTACTGCTTAATTCCTCGCGGATCTTTGGGAGTCGGTAGTCACTTTTTTTTTTCTTTTCTCCTTTTCTTTTTGGGTTTTATCAAACTTGTAATCATGTAGATCTCTCACCCCTCCCGCTGTAATATTTAATTTAGAATCCTTTAGATGCTTGTTTAATTCGTGAACGCTTTTGCATGCTTTAATTTCAAAACTTGGTGACAACTTAGTTTTTTTTAGTTTTTTCTTAAAGCTAACCTGACCTAGTAAAGGCCGCCACGGCAGGCGATGCAAGGGCAATCCCCCTTGCATCGACACCTTTACCCCCGAGCGCGTTTTCTGGTTCGATGATTGAGGAGTTCTAACTTTGTTTCGTCAATTTTTTACTAATTGACTGGCGACTCCGATTTTTCTTTATTATTGTTTCATGCATGATGAAATATTCTGATTTTATCTCAATTAATCTCTCGATTTTGTTTCTTTTTTGGGGCGAGCAGATGACTACGGAGGCGGTTCGGGTATGCTCACCATCCAGAAATCCTCGCGGATTTCTGTTTGGTGGGCTCACTCGAAGTACTCCGTAGTTCCCTTGATGGGTTGTCTTGACATAAGCTTAACCAAGTTACACTGTCTTGGGATCCTCGCGGATCTTGTGGCAGTTGGCTTGATTTAAGTCCTGTTTGGACTGACCCAGGGCAGTTCATAGCCTAAAATGGAGGCCCAGGTTGATTCAAGACCAGAGATCCTCGTGGAGTTCTGTCTGAAGAACTTGGACCGACTTTGGGCCGGGTCAATCTGCTAAGTCATAAAAAAGAAAAAGTGTCAGGATTTAAATTTAGTGAAATTAGAATATTCTTAACAACATGAAATAGTGAAATCGGCAAAAATGATATTTTGTGCATAAAATAATTAAAAGTGCACCCTAGGAAAAATAAGCAACCCTACGTCGATCTCGACACTCCGTGGGAGAGCGTGCCCTCCGGGCCGCGGGCCCTACAGTGGCGACTCCACTGGGGACTTATTTAGTAAGTGGGTAAGACTTGAAAAGTTGGGTTTTGTTTTTTTTTATTTAAAAGTTGTCACAGTTTTATTTTTAGGCATATTTGCATTTTTCGGGACTTCCCCTTTGTTGGGCACACCAATCACCGCTTAGGTCAATCACCCTCATTTTTACCATTTCAGAAAATAAAACCATTCAACTTGGTGGGTCCACTTAGACCTTCACCAAGCCAGTGGTTGTTTTCCCACTCGTGCACCACTACTTAGTCCACATGACAAAGGGAGCAACTCGAGTGTGCTAATCTTGCCTTGCACCCCATGGAAGATGAAACACTCAGGACACGAGCTAGAAGTTAGGCTGAACCGACCCCTTATCCTTTAAACATAGATCCTTGGATAGGATGGAATTCATTTGTGTGTTATTTGCTTCTTCTGATCCTCGAACTCGAGACCATGCCATAATGCTTAAACAAAAAAAATAGGAAAGGTGGTCATGTGTTGCATAGCGGGTCGAGATAATTAATTTGGTCTATACAAGTTTTTTGCCTCGGGGATTCTCGCGGATCCCATGTCTGGTCAGGCCTTGTATAGTCCAAGCTAATGGTCTGGTTTTCCCTTTTAGTAGTCAACCTCGGTTTAGGCTTTATAGTGAACTTGAGACCAAAATCCGCAAGGATTTTGGTGTGCTCGGACACTACGAGGCCTAAGTTAATGTGTTTTTAGGATCATGCATGATGGGTTTTGGTAGCTGATTTGGCCTATACGAGGCTCGAGCCCTTGAAATTCTCGCGGATCCCAGGATGGGCTGGGCCTGGTATAGTCCAAATCAGTGTTCTACTGTAACACCCCAACACCCTTAATCACAAGATTAACATTAAGCATACACTAAGCCTGTGATTAGCGCCGCGGAACACCTAAGGTGGAGGTATTACCGCCGTCCCCACTCGGGACAAGGCTACAAACCCAAACACACCATTACAATACACTTAAATCACCAATTAAACATAATACAATCACTCCATATTTAGGAATCACCAAAACATGGAAACTCAACTTATACAACCATTAGAGAAATAACTACATCCCATATTTCATACTCAAGGGGTCTTTTAATCATAGGGATACCACCGGAGTCGGCCAAACTTCCATTCGAGACTACCTTAGATTCAACTCTCTTTGAGTAAAAAAATGTACTTGAGGCTCTTATGATTAGTAAAGATAGTAGTAGGAACTCCATAAAGATAATGCCTCCAAATCTTTAGGGCAAAAACTACTGCCGCTAGCTCTAAGTCATGTGTCGGGTAATTCTTTTCATATGGCTTCAATTGTCGTGAAGCATACACTATCACTTTATCATTCCGCATCAGCACACACCCCAGCCCTTGATGAGACGCATCACTATACACGACGTACTCCTTTCCTTCCTCGGGAAGGGACAATACTGGGGCGGTTGTAAACTTCTCCTTAAGCGTTTGAAAAGCTCCTTCGCACTTGTCGGTCCATTCAAACCGGGTTGACTTCGTGAGGAGATTGGTTAAGGGGAGAGCTATTTTGGAAAAGTTCGGAATGAACCTCCTATAGTATCCGGCCATGCCTAGAAAGCTTCGGACTTCCGTAACCGTAGTGGGTCTTGCCCAATCCTTGACGGCGGATACTTTGAAGGGTCTGCGCTAATCACAGGTTTATGGCATGATTAATGATAATCTTGTAGTTAAGGGTGTTGGGGTGTTACATCTACCCTTCTCTTTTAGTTGTCAAATCTTGGTTTAGGCTCAATAGTGGGTTTGAGCCCAAGAAATCCGCGAGGATTTTTGGTGAGCTCGTTCCTTACGAGGTCTAAACTAAAGTGTTATTAGGATCATGCATTTGCATAAAGTCGTCCCATCTAGTGTGAGCAGGCCATTTGGGTCACACAAGTCTGTTCAGGCCTTGGAGGTCCTCGCGGATTTCTGAGTGAGCCCGATCTTGTGTGGTTCAAATAGGCTCCTTGTTGTGTGTAGTTAGCTAAAAATGATATATTTAGCCCTTACATGAGGCCTGAGCCTGAAAGTTTGATATTGGGCTCGGCCCGGTAAGGTCTAAATATGTATTTCTGGCTCAAGTCTGCATTTCCATAAGAGTTTTATTTGGGTTTCGCATATGATCTATAACTCTAGTTCGGTCATTCGGGATTCAAATAAATTTCTTCATCCATAACATGCATCGTGTTTTGTTAGTCGGTGTTGAGCTGAGTCCTGAATTCCTTCATCTTCCTAAACATAATAGGTTAATTTCGGTTATATCAAAGGGACGAGACAGACCGGTTAGAAGCTTTTGATATCCAGTACGATAGTAACAAAGATCGTGTTTCGCCATCATCCGAACTGACCGATGGGGAAGCGAGTGGCAAAGAAGTTGAGTCTTTGGTAATTAATCTATCTCAGACAATGTCATACCCTAATAGCGATCATCCTGAAGACCATCCTCATGGTGATGACGAGGAGCAAGTACCTCCTCCTCCACCTCCTCCACGTACTGAAATGGAACAACTCACCAACATAATTTTGAATATGCAAGTCACCATGGATGCACAGTTGGAAGCACATAATCAAAGAACTGATGCTGCCATTCATGCCATGGAGGAGGTGAAGAATTCAAATGAGAAAAATTGCACTATGGGTGAGAATGAACCACAATCAGGAAAGGAGAAAGATAGGTGGGTCCACGGGGTTTCAAACTTGAGACTTGACCGAATTGAACAGATGTTGAAGCAATCTACTCTTTTCAACAATCAGTTTATGGACGACGTTGGGTTTACGCTCGTCCCAAGGGGTAGACTTCCCCCTAAATTCAACATGCTTGACATCAAATTCCACGGTACTGAGAATCCCCATCAACATGTGCGAGATTGCATGGGGGCTATGATACTAAAAGGAGTTGAAGAAGATATCTACCACATTATTTTCCCTTGGACTTTTGGCCCGGATGTTATGAAGTGGTACAACACACTTAGTCCTACCAAGTCCTCATAATGGAGCTTACTTTGCAAGGAGTTCTTACATCAATACTCCTACAACGTTAATATGCCTGTCACTTTACGGGACATGGAGCTGATGATGCAAGGAGAAAAGGAGTCTATCTCTGCCTATTTCGCTTGATGGAGAGCAAAAGCTGCTCAAATGGTGGATCGACCTTCTGAGGAACATCAAGTAGATATGCTCGTGCAAGGATTACAACCCTCGTACAATGCCCACTTAAGGTTTCAACCTCTCAAGGACTTTGTCTCATTGAGGTTAGCTGGAACTAAAATCGAAAGTGAGCTAGCTAATTGGGGGCTGGAAGAACACTTATACTAATAAGCAAACTTCTGGCCTAACAAGGGAAACGAGGTGAATGCCTGAGAACACTCCATGTGCTGAAGCACTGGAACAACTTCCAAGAAAAGGGATGAGCTAATAGAAAATACTCCGAGGTTGGGATGGTGATGAATTCTACAAGTACCACGGAGCCCGGGGACATTATACTGAACAAGATGCCTAGATTAAAGCAATTATCCAGAGGAAATGTTTTGAGTTGTATTGCCTTGTGCAAGCCTTTTATTCTCGAGTACTTCTTGTATGATTGTTGAATCTTAGTAATTGTTTAACTTTTGAGCTAGTTGAAGAGTTAGTAGAATAACCCGTGAGATTTTAAGCCTTCACAGACTATTCATTATATATAGTCTTAATTTTCTTTTTGTGTGTAACTCTTTCATGTGTATGCATCTCTAGAACTTGGCTTGACATTCCTTAAAATTACATTTGGCATATGCATTGTGTTAATATGATTGAGACATCTTTTTGTTAGCTACATAGCCAAAAAGCCACCTGACATTTTGACCTCTTTTTGCAAGCCCTTGCTAACCCTTTTTCCTGTCTTGTTGTTTACCCTATAAGTGCGCACCCTTGGCCTTTACATAATTTCCTACCTTTAGCCAAGATAGAATGAGCAATAGTTCAGTTGTATGGGGCAGTTTTGTGGTCGATTGTTAAGAGTGAGTAGTTGGTTTGTTGCTACAAGGGAAGTACATTGTTGAATATCCTTTCTACCCTTTTTATCCTCAAAGGTTGTACCTTGTAACTTTTGCAGTTTGAGTTGTTCTTTATATATTCATGCTATTCATTGAAAAAAAAAAGAAAAAAAAAAGTTCAAAAACAAGGAATTCATAATATAAAAAAAAGAAGCAAAACAACAAAAAGGAAACCAAAAAAAAGAAAAAGAAAAAGAGAAAAAAGAGAAGTTTATTTTTATTTTTATTTTTGGGTTTTGATTTGTATTCGGTAATCTATCTTAGGTTTCATTTGTTGGGGATGTTTTGTGCTCATTTAAGGTTCAGTGTGGAGGTGTTGCATTGCATGTAGTGGAAATGTTGTTGCTCTTTAGGTACTTTGTCACTTAGCTCCACATTTTCCAAATGATTTCCCTTCTTACCCTAGCCTAAACCCGTTACAACGTTTTGAAAGTCCTCATGATTGCATTTTTGCATGTTGTCCTCAGTGATGGAGAGTTGAGAGTTTGTCAAGCTTATGGTAGTTGTATACATTGGAATGAGTTCATGTGAACCCTTACATATTTCTAAACACATTGAGAGGAGTGTTCCACTTTACCTAAAGTGAGGATCTTTTAGCTTCACTAGCTCATCAATTGCTAAGGCGATGCATGATTGTTTAGAGGTACAACATAGAGTGACTGGCTTTGTGTCTTGCTCTTATGCTCATAGTATTGAAATAGAGTTTGCTTTGAAATGATTTTGACCTTATTGAGTCTCTATTATGCATCTCACTCTCATTGGTCTTATTGTCATGTGATATAAGGTCTTTTCCACTATTGATTAATCTTGCTCGTGAAGTCTCACACCTTCTTTTCTTCATGGCTTATCCTTATAGACACTGGGGGCTCTCTCTTCCCATTTGTCTTCCTTTCGAACTGGGGGCCTTCTCTTTCCCTCAGTCTTCTTTTCAAATGGGGGCTATTGTTGGCTTAGATTTCCTATCCACTACAAGCTGCATCCAGGGACAATTTTTTTTCCTTTTGCTCACCTTTTAGCGATCAATCTAGGTTTCCTAGGAACGGGCATTTCGTTCTAGTTCCTTCTCGTTGAAATGACACGTCAGTCTTGTCACTTTCCTTCATGTTCATCAGATAGCAAGATCAAGCTCTACTATTCAGTAACAATAAGTTATAGCTGTGGAAAAGTCCTAACAGGTTTTTGTGAAGCTGAATGAAAAAGTCCTCGCGGATTTTCAAGAGCAAATATTCATCATCAATTCTTCTAGCAACATTTTACATAAGAACAACTTTTTTAAGCATGTTCATCACAAGTCAAGTCTCTATAATCCATCGTGAACTTTTGGGGCAGTCGTAATGTTCAAATATTTTGATGGTAGTTTGCATGGTCCAATAATTTTGAAGAGAATTCCTTAGTTGATTGTATAATTGGACTACTTTTTCTAAGCATGTTCAACATAGGGTCTAACATTAGAAGCCAAGCCCTTGAACAACTTTTACAAAAGCATGTTCACATATATCAATTTCGGCTTGGAGATGTGGGTTTTGTTGACACAACATCCTCGCAGATTTCTCATTCATGAAGTTCTTACAGATTATGGGTTACATATCGCTCCTAGTATATTCACATATGAGCCAAGAAGCTTCAACAAATCTTGACCGACTAAGGAAATTCTATACTTAAGGACAATGTCAAATATAGCAACTGGTGACCAGAACCATCAACTATCCTTAAGTTGTTAGCCACTAACCTATTTCGTCAGCAACTAAGTCCTTACACCACCTTTTGAACTACGACGGCCTGATTCCACTCATGAAGTGGATCATAGGAAGCTTTTTGAAGTCTGGCCCAAATAATCAAACAAAAGTAGCTTCTTTCAAGTGATCTCTCAAAATAATCTTATCCAGTTTCCTGGTCGTGCTCAAGGAGGTTAAAGCAGAGTCCTTGCACAAGTTTTCTAAGAGCTCTCGCAGACTTTATAACTCGTAAAGACTCAAACCTCTTTTCTCGTCGATTATTTAAGTCCGACCGAAGTCTTGGCAGATTCCATGTTGACACAAGCTCTCGCTGTTCCCTCGAGGTCCACAACTAGAGTGTTTCAGGATGTCGATTCCCATGGATTAGATTAAGATTCATCACATATTTGCAAAAGGGGTCGAAGCTGAGGGTACGAGTGAAGACTAAAAATGTTAGCGGATTTTTGTTTTCACTATTTGAAGCGTCCTTATATTTCCAGTGTCATCGACCACAGCTCAATACCTAGACTCTCTTATGCATTTCATGTGTGTCTTGCATCATCAAAAATTTAAAAAAAAAGTTTGCATAAGTCCATTAACATCATGCATTACTAGAGAAATAGAGTCCATCCATTGCATCATAAAAGATAAATGAACGGTCTAAGCATTATACACCCACTCAGCGCTCGACAACAGAGACCAAATTAGTCGCTTCCAAACTCGAGGACCCTCGCATGAACCCATGGCCAACAAATCAGCACGTCTGCTAAAGAAGTAATTTCAATCTGTATGAGAAATGGAATGATGAATAAGAGCATGAACACAAAATCTTGCAAGTATGAATATCTGCCCGACCCAAGTGGATCCTCACGGATCCCAAACAATCTAAGACTACTTCTGGGTCTACAATGCTCATGGTACTGGAATCCTCGCAGATCCAGAATTCAGTCCAAGATGGGATCCTTGCAGATCCCAAATTCAACCCGGGCCAGCTTTGTGAAAATAAGGTTTGTGAATTTTGCACAAACAAAGCGCAACTCAAGCACATGGTTTCCCAGAATGGAGAATAACAGAAATTGAAGAATGAGGTTGGAAGTGGTCCAAACCAGGTTTCTCGCATCCCAAATCGAGACAGATTGCGAAGGCAAAATACGGTCCAAGTAGATGGGTTCCTCGCGGATCCCAATTCTGAGCCAGACAATATTTTGAAAATGGAGTTCATAACTTATTCTCGAACAAGAATAAAATGCAGTCCAAGTTGACGGGCTCCTCGCGGATCCCAATTTTGACCCAGATAACATTTTTAACAATTTTTTTTTTTATCCAAGAGGATCCTCGCGGATCCCATTTCCTACCCAGGCAATATTTTGGAATGTGTAGTTGGAATAAACCCCGAGCAATATCTGGTCCAAGTCCAGAAAATGAAGTCTAGAAAATGAAGTCCAGAAAATGGGTTCCTCGCGGATTTTTGCTCTGATTGGAAAAATTTTGAGCGATGACAAATGCAATACATGTGCACGGGAGTTGCTTAGTTCCTCGCGGATCTTTGTTCTCACACATATGACGTTTTGAATAAAAATTCTCTAATTTCCAAAAAACAGAGTTGTGCGTCATGGATCTGAACAGAGCGCCCTTTGCGGATCTTCTAAGGTTGAACAGTGAAACTCCTCGCGTGTTTCTCAGGAAATTCAAAATTTGAGTTTGAAGTGCAGCTCGACATTGCCTCCTCAAAGATTCAAAATTTGAGCACATGAAAGCTTACCCGACAACTCATTTTCTTCAGATCCTCGCGAATTTTGCCTTTGAATCTGAAGAAAACGGCGATTTTGCAGAATTGGGAAACACAGTTCCTCGCGGATTTTTACCGGAAAATCTGCCAAATTTTTGAAAATTCGAGCTTAACAAGCAAGGCAGCTATGGTTTCTCAAAAGGTCCCAAAATCTGCACTTAGGCTCCTCGCGGATCGAAGGTACAAAATGGTGCAGCTCACCAATGGCGGTCCAGCAAGGTCTGAAACATGGCTCCTCGCGGATTTTTGGTACCGAACGTAAAAAACGGAGCTTACTTAGTTGCAAGGCAGAAGTGGAAGGTGAAAGAGCACAGTTCCTCGCGGATTCCAAGCGAGCCCAGGGACGAAATCTTGCGGATCTAGAGAACAACCCAAGCTAAATCCTCGCGGATCCTGGCAGGCCAACTCAGTTTCAGATCCTGGCGGATCCAACGACCAACGCAATGGAAATCTTCGCGGGTCCGGAAGAATTAGCCCAAAGAATTCCTTGCGGATTCGTTGATGTCAAGTCCTCGCGGATTCGTTGATGTCAAGTCGTCGCGGATTTGGAGAGAAAAAAAGTCAGCATAAAAGGGAAGTGCATTGTTTTACTGATCTTTTTACTATTTGCCTCGTCAACCCCTCTTTACTACTAGTATTATCTTTATCTTCATTTTTACAATTTTTACTTTTACTACTCCTATTATTACTATTATTATTACTATTAATACTATTATTATTATTATTATTATTATTATTATATCTTTATTTTTTTATTTCTCTTTATCTTTATTCATTTTATTTTATTTTTATTTTATTTTATTTACTAGTATTATCTATTTTTATTATCACTATTATTATCTTTTACTAGTATTGTTACTAAATATTTACATGTCATCTACTCATAAACCCGTAAATTTTTAGGAAAATGATTATATCAAGTCTGGACGGCTTCCAGCAACAAAGTCAGCATCGGAATACCTCCGGTCAATTTTCAAGCTACCCTTGAATAGTTAAGCCTGAACAGCCTCTAACAACCAAGTCAACATCGGACTACCTCCGTCAATTTTCGGTATTCAAGCTACCCTTGAATCATCGAAGTCTGGACTACCTCCAGCAATTTCAAGCGGATTACCTTCGGATATCATCCAATTTCTCGGGCTACCCCCGAGAAATTCATCCAAGTCTAGACTACCTCCAGCATTTCCAGATCAAACTACCTCCGCCCATACTTCAGCTCAATCGGATCACCTCCGACCAATTTTTAGCTCATTTGGGCAAACCCACGAAAATCCACTGGACTAACTCCAACAGTCTCATAGTATACTTTGACTTTCGTCTTACTTAGACTCAGTCAAAGTGGGGGCTAACTGTAGACACCAAAAATAGTACCCAACAAGCACCTCGAGGATTTCGGGCTTGTTAGAGTGCTCGTGGACTTTGGACTATATAGGCACCCTATGGATCCAAATGAATCAGGCCCAAGATGCTCCCCCACAGGTCCAGTACTTGAGGTCCCTTGTGGATTCCGTACCCAGGTGCCCCGCGGATCTCGTACCCAAGTCAAGGTCAACTTTTGGTCAAATTCAACTCTTGGTCAAGTCAAAGTCAACTCAAGACTCCCCGCGGATTTTTCAGAAATTTTCATACTTGATAAAGAATCTCGCGGATTTGTTAGCCCCAGTCCATGAAAAATCCTCGCGGATTTGTCAGGCCAATCCAGGAAAAATCCTGGCGGATTTGTCGGGCCAGTCTAGAAAAATCCTGGCGGATTTGCCAGGCCAGCCCAGGAAGACTGCGTAGATTTTGCAGACCATTCCGGAGAACTCCTCGCGGATTTCTGCATTTTGGGCTCAGACAAATTCTCGCGGATTTCTACATTTTTTCGGCCCGGACAAATTCTCGCGGATTTCTACATTTTTCGGCCCGGATAAATTCTCGCAGATTTCTACATTTTTCGGCCCGAATAAATTCTCGCGGATTTGTGCATTTCGGACCAGACAAGTTCTCGCAGATTTTGCATTTTTGGCCCGGTTAGATTCTCGCGGATTTTGCATTTTTTTGGCCCAGTTTGATTCTCACGGATTTTCAGCATTCTGGGCTCGGACAGATGCTCGCGAATTTTCTTTCCCAGCCCATAGCAAATTTTCTTTCCTAGCATTCTGGGCTTGGACAGATGAAATATTGGCGTAACTGGCAGTTGGCTTGGTCAAGTAAACTGCTACTCCCCACTATGTCCGCTAGGTAGAATCTCGCGGATTTCCTGGAATGAGGGGGAGGTAACTAGTGCGGATGACTCTCAGATATGTTGTCTATAAATTGGAGATTCTGGCGGATTTTTCAGGGGCGGAGAAGTCTGGTGTAGGTGCTCTTTAGGGTGTCATCAACAAAAAAAAAGGAGCGAAACACACACCTTGCTCTTGAGTGAGATCCTCGCGGATCTTGTGTGGGAGTAGCTACAATTTGGTCTTAATACAGTGTTAACAACGGTGGTGAAAGGGTCGGATCGTGCTAAAATTCTCACGGATTTTGAGAGAGGTCGGGCAACCTTTAGGAGCTCAATTACTGCTTAATTCCTCGCGGATCTTTGGGAGTCGGTAATCACTTTTTTTTTTCTTTTCTCCTTTTCTTTTTGGGTTTTATCAAACTTGTAACCATGTAGATCTCTCACCCCTCCCGCTGTAATATTTAATTTAGAATCCCTTAGATGCTTGTTTAATTCGTGAACGCTTTTGCATGCTTTAATTTCAAAACTTGGTGACAACTTAGTTTTTTTTTAGTTTTTTTTTTTTAAAGCTAACCTGACCTAGTAAAGGCCGCCACGGCGGGCGATGTAAGGGCATCCCCCTTGCATCGACACCTTTACCCCCGAGCCCGTTTTCTGGTTCGATGATTGAGGAGTTCTAACTTTGTTTTGTCAATTTTTTACAAATTGACTGGCGACTCCGTTTTTTCTTTATTATTGTTTCATGCATGATGAATATTCTAATTTTATCTCAATTAATCTCTCGATTTTTTTTTCTATTTTGGGGCGAGCATATGACTACGGAGGCGGTTCGGGTATGCTCACCATTCGGAAATCCTCGCGGATTTCTCTTTGGTGGGCTCACTCGAAGTACTCCGTAGTTCCCCTGATGGGTTGTCTTGACAGAAGCTTAACCAAGTTACAATGTCATGGGATCCTCCCGGATCTTGTGGCCGTGGGCTTGATTTAAGTCCTGTTTGGACTGACCCAGGGCAGTTCATAGCCTAAAATGGAGGCCCAGGCTGATTCAAGACCAGAGATCCTCGCGGATTTCTGTCTGAAGAACTTGGACCGACTTTGGGCTGGGTCAATCTGCTAAGTCATAAAAATGAAAAAGTGTCGGGATTTAAATTTAGTGAAATTAGAATATTCTTAACAACATGAAATAATGAAATCGGCAAAAATAATATTTTGTGCATAAAATAATTAAAAGTGCACCCTAGGAAAAATTAGCAACCCTAGCTACGTCGATCTCGACACTCCGTGGGGGACCGTGCCCTCCGAGCCGCGGGCCCCACAACTCCATTTGTAAACGAAGTTCTTAAGAGGTGTGAGTGTCGTCCACTCACACTAACCCTTATTGATTTCACCGGATTGGTAAGAGCGAGAAAAACATGAAAACTGAAGTTAAACTATCTAAGCCGAGAATACTCCAAAAGCATATATATTTCGAGGTGAAAGAGGGTGAGGTTACCACTTCACAAAGGTGAGGTTACCGCTTCACAAAGGTGAATCAGGTTATCAAAAAACTACGACACACCTAAGGACTAGGTGTGACACACGCATAATGATTGTTTTCACCTAACTAACTCAACTATTGAATCAACTAAAGAATAAAAGAAAGCATAAACGACTCCTAAAAGAAGAAAAACAAAACTTTTTAGGGATTTCACTGGATGTGTCACTTTCTTTTTCTCAGCAACCAAAAATAACTAAAGCAAATAAAATCATTAAAGTTTTCTAACCAACAAAAAACAACCAAACCTAATCAAACCTAAAAGTTAACTAAACTACCCCGGCGAGAAATACTCCCCCCTGTAATAACCCGACCCTAACCCAATTTAATTAAGTTAAGAAATGAGATTAATTAACCAAATCGCGCATTTCAATTCAGTTAATTGTTGGTGTTTTTGCAAGACTCGAGCAGAGCAACGACCATCATACATCAGTCTAGTATGTTATGTATATAAAGTACTTATGTGACAATTTTAGTTACTCAAAATTACTCTCGGGTTATCAACCTGGCTAAGTGTTATTAGGTGGACCGATGCGTTGACATTATTAATAGTAATAATAATATTATAATTGTCATAGCTATTTATTCCCTAATTTATCAAAATAGAAATTTATCCACCTTACCATTTTATTCCAAGACTCCTTTATTATTTTAATTTTATAAATTTTGTCGCGAGACTATAAATTAGTAGTATTGGGTTTAGTAGGAAAATAGTATTAATATGGAAGGAAGAGTTATGTAATTATAGTTTTGGTTTTGGGCCTTGGCAATAAAACCACACTCCTAATTTCAAACTACAGATCCCATTCTTTCTTTCTTTCTTCACTGCCTATCATTCGTTACTCTACTCTTCACTGTCACTTTGTTGAGTTTTTCCCTCATGGCTGCCTTCCTTCCTTCTGGCGACCGACAGACGACAGTAGTATGCGGGCTTCAAGACCTCCACTGACACCGCCCTTCTACGCACCCACGCTTTGCTCTGCCTGACATTCTGCCGCCTCTGTCTCTCGTCCTCCTCCCTTGCTAAGTATCGTCCCCTTTGGTCCGACAGCCAGACGACCACGTCGGCGCTAAGGCAGGCCGACGGCACCACCAGCCTCACCACCATTGTCAAGTTGAATTCTTCTTTCTTTCTTCCTCTACTTGAAGGTAAACCCTAAACATCTTTCAAATCTAAATTTCATTGTTTAATTTATAAATTTAATTGTTTTTCTTATCATAGTTAAGTATTTAGATTGAATACACTTTGAATTGCCAATTAGTTTTGGGTTGATTTGTTTTACGAGCTATGCATGCTAAGTGTTTGATGTTATGTCTCAATGAAGAATTTGGAGTATAAATGTATAATATCAAGTTAGGTTCCTCTTGGATGATGAAAGTAGGTTGTTTTGATGACAAATTCTCTTGAATATGAAAGGATTATGGTTAGATATGGTTGCATGTGACTAAAATGGTGTTTAATTGACACAATATGATGAGAATTGGGTATAAACATGAGGAATCAAGTGGGAATTATGGTTGGATGGTTTTGATTATGATTATTTGGAGTGTGCATGTCATTTTAGCATCCAAAGTGGGGATTAATTAGTCATGTGGCTGCTGAAATGATAGTATGATGGCCATGAAAGTTATATATGAAAGGAATAGAGTGATTAATGGAACAAAAACACCAAGAAAAAGGACTTAACTAGCCACTTGGGGTCAAGTGAGTAATCTGAATTTTTCCAAGACAATTAGAGCTCCCCTTGTTCAAATTTTTATTGGGGATAATATCCTTAAGTAATAGTTTTAACCCGGTTTTTGAATTTCGGGATTTCGATGTGTATAACTCAAGTTTTGACGATTTTAATTGGGTGCCCTATTTTTATACGTTTTGGGGCAGTAGATTCATGACCATTTTATGGTATTAAGGAGGTAATAATAGCCTAAGTATCCAACATGAAAGTTATAGTACGCTTTGCAAGCTTTCTGGAATGGGGTCTTATGCGCTCATTGGATGTCGGAGTAAAAAGTTATGAACCATGAAAATCAACCGATTATGTATGTGCTACCCAGAATTTTTAAGTTATTGTGTAATATTCAAGCCACTTTTTGAGGTTTTTCCAACGATTTTATGGGGTTGTGGTATACACAAGAGTTGTAGTATATGATTCAAGCTTTCCATACACTGCTCGCCCACAAGGATTCGATGTCTAAATCTTAAGTTATGAATTCTCAAAGATCCCTCCTTGAACCTTTCAATCTTTTAATATAAAGTAAACTTCATTAGGTTATTAGGAGGATCCCTCCTCCCCAAGAATCCAAGTTAATTTGCTTTATCGTTTCTATCTCAAGTGTGGTTCAAGAGGTCGTTGATGCTCCTTATTCGATTCCAGTCAAGGTTTCAAGTCGCTTTATTTGCGGTTCATATGTTAAGGTACGCATATTGCTTGTACCCTTTTTAAGCTCTTTTATTTGAGTTTAAGAAGACAGTGTAATAAATATAATGTGAAAGAATAAGGTTTACTTATTTTATCACGTAATTATGGCCCCGACCCATGTTATTTGTGCCATAGAGCACTCCCACAGTGATTACTTGACTTAGAGTCAATCCATTCGGATCTCCCGATCAGTCCGGGTATGCGCATACGGAGGCTTAGATCGATGATCTCAAAGTAGGGGACCATTGAAGATAATAATACGGCAAGCATGTTTATTGTTGTTCATTGTTGTTTATTGTTTTATGGTTTTACTGCTTTATTGTTTGCAAAATGAATTGAAATGCGCGAAATAAAATGAATTGCTAAATGTTTAACTGTATAGGAGTATGCGTATTGAGTTTCGACTCATTTGCAAATTGTTTTATGTTTTGTTTTAGGAAGTTTGCTAAGGGGTAGCAACCTATTACAAGTAAGAGGTTCGTTTGATGTGAAGGTAAAAAAAGGTCGTCAGCTATGCCGGGAAGTCACGTCCTTTGCTTTTGATGTCAAGTTATTCTCATAAGTTTTTACTTGGGATTAGTGAATTTAAGTGTATTATAATCTTGTCCATGTATGAAGTTATCCTATGGTTTTGCTCTCTTATGGATGTTTATGTGGGTAGTATACAAGTTTCCTTGGGTTGATGAGCTGCAACTAGAGTTTATTTATGGTTGTTAAGCCTTGTCCATATTTGTGGACGGCGGTAATGCCTTCGGATTATATTTCTGCTGCGTTAATCATTGGGTTATGAAGTGTTTAGTAATAATCCGATGTTTATGAATCTGGGGGTGTTACAGTTATGGTATCAGAGCAGAGATTCTGGAGTTGTGAGTTATTTAGGACATGAATAAGGGAAGATACAGTGTATGAATTATCGTGCTTGGGAAGTGAATTATTACTTTTCTGGATGATGGAGTTGGGTATATTTTGAGTACAAAGGTCAATTATAAGTCAAGTTATTACAAGATCAAGTAAGACGTGAATAATAGGAATTGTGGTAGAAATCAAGAGTCGAATTATGATTCTAGAGTATATATCTGCATGGTTGGTTGATAAAGTGAAGTTAAATTCAGTATAATGACATGATTTGAAGGTTATATGGTCTTATTGGCATTAGTAGTAAATTCCACCAATTATATTGGGTAGAAAGTCAACTAATTTGATTAGGGAGTCAACTAGCTAAGTATGCTGATATAAGTTACTAACCTTGTTACCTTCTTGTTGTTTTCTTATCTTTTAGAAGATGACCTTCTCAGAATTCAAGGAGTGTCAAACCTCTACATAATATTGTTCACCTCGAGGTGGGTCAGAGTTCTCTTCATAACCAAGCTTGGCAAGCTTGGATCAACGATGCTGCAATGTAAGTTACTTGTGCTAGAGTGAGCACCTTCCCTATTCTTTTTATGAATAATCGGTTTAAGGATTGAGAATTGTGTAGTGAACAAAGATATTGGACTATTGTTGGGTGTGGTGGAGTGGGCGTGTGGCCCTTATTGTATCAAATTGTGTTTAAAATGTAATTTCCAGGTTCCTAATGGACACTTTTAGAATTGGGATAGTCCATATTACAAAGGAAACTCTGCCGAATTTTTCCTAGGATATTTTTTTTAAAAAAAAGAAGTGTTTATGGGTTCCTAATTCTTTAACTTGGTTTTAAGAGTTTTATGTTAGTGGTCAAAAAGGTAAAAACGGAGGTGTTTATGGACACAGAATCTACTTTAGTAGCATTAGTATGGAACAATGATCCAAATTTTTCTTTGGGGCACTATTAATCTTAGGATATCCATGTGTAATGAAGAACACTAGAGAAAATATATATAGTGAGAAAAGGGGAAAAGTATGAAGGTGAAAGTTTATTATTGTGGAAAATAAAAAGAGAGAATGATGATATCATGTGAATAGAGTTTATTCGAATATGTATGGAGGAATTACTTTGGGTGATATCTAGCATGATTTTGGGAGTTAAAAGCCCCCTCATTCTTGATTCAGTTCGAATATTTATATACCTAATCATTTCCCTAATAGCCCTTTCGCAAATTCAAGCCTTTTTACTTAACCAACATACTTTATTTCCATATGGACCAATTGCCTTATATTCATGCTTGATTTTCAGTTTATGCACCCCACCCATTTCATCAATCAATCTGATTAATCCAAAATTTTACTCCCTTTTCTCTAATATCATGTTTACTCCATTACTTTTCGCAATGAATCTCACTTGATCATTTTGTATCATATCATTGCTCACCTTTGTATGACCTTGTGATGTTTTATTAGCTTATATCATTCATGTTAACCTAGTATTACATTGGATATGTTCATACTCCCAACCAAAAAAAAAAATATATCCTTAATAATTCTGTCATCAACTCAGACTAGTTTTGTCATGATTATTGCATTTATCTTCAATTACTATCAATCCATATTTTCATTGGTGATGCACTCCATTTACCTTATATGGCTCTTCACATGGCCTATCTATCTTCTTTCTCATGAGTGATCATTATCGTCTTCAATTAATTAGCGTGTTGAATTCAGAATTTATACTCAATATCTTTTGCAATTTATTCAAGCTCAATGATCTATACTTTTGTGTTGCTTCAAGTATGATAACTACAATTCTGAATAATCCTTTGTTTTACTTATTATATCCGCTATGGACCCCTAAATTTCAAATTCCCATACCCATTTTGATTCTTATCATTTATACTACCCTTACTATTCATTCATTTATCACCATCATTTTTGGTTCTCATTATGAAAATCAAAAGTTCGGCCCAATATTCTCTTTTCAAATTAATTCAAGTTATTCATTCCTTATTGTTTGTTGTGTTTTTGGCATCATTGTGATCACTATCATTCTCGATCATCTTTTATTAGTCATCATTTTCATTTGATATTTACATTGAGCTCATAAATTATCCAAATTTCATCGTGAAATATTAAAGTTATCGTTGTGGATCTTGGCTCCACCACCATCCTTGATATTTATACCTATATTTATCATCAATCTTATCTTTCTATCCTTCCATTACCTTATTTACTCCCCACACCACTTATTTTTACTATAATTATTTCTTTTATTGTCATCAACTCTGGGGGAGGAGAGTTAGTGAACATCAAGTGAGATGAATTATGGGAAATGAATGTCCTATGCGCAAGTTCAATGAAATTTGGGATGTAAGGTACATATCATTTTTTTTTATCAGGGTTTTTTGTGATTAATAGTGGAGAGTCGGACAATATTGGTAATGATTTCTAAAGAAAAATACAAGGGCCATTGGTTTTAGACAACTTGAAATTAAGTTATATGTCGATTTAAGAATATATAGTACTTGGAGCGTGCTTGGGTTGTTCTAAAGAAGAGTTGAAGTAATAGGGACAAATTATATTTGAGACACACCTTGTGACCCTTACTCTCATACAAAGAAACGAAATGGGTCAACCCAAATAGCCAAATGGATTGAGACCCAATGTGTAAGATTAGTATTCAAAAACAATAGCCTATTCCAAAATTTATGTGAGAATATGAGTTGTAGTCCCATGAGTAGCTGGCTCAATTACTCATTCAACAATAGTGGTATTAAGTATAGTGACTAGTGAGCAATGAATTTGCGGCAACATGCCAAATTAATATCAAGTCACACATTCCCATTAAGTAATGATTTCTATCAAGTTTCAAGGACAAAACTTCTTTGAAGGGGGGTATAAAGAACATTGTCGGGACATTCCAAACAGGAGGTTTATCTCAATCCACATTATTATCTGAGACAGCAAGGCAGATAGAGAGGACTTTCTTTCCTGAAGTCCCTAATAGGTTCAGTTCTTATTGGGATCTAGCTGGGAATTCAGGAGGGATCAAGTCCCTCATCCAGCAGGATAAGTCAGTAAGTGAATGCAGGTTCTAGGGTAATTTTGAAGCATTTGAAGGGAGACATTTGATCACCAAGGGAGCCTGTGAGAAAGGCAGCTTGGTCTTAGAACCAAAGTTAAATTCATGCAACTGATCCTTGACAGAACCCCAACCTGTGAAATCAGGGTTCATGTTTTATCAAGGTTTGAATAAGCTGTGTTTGAAGGCAATGTCATTTAGTGGATTCTATGTATTCCTTGGTTTGCCTACAGCCTATGATCAAGGAGTGTAGAAGACTGAAGTTCTAGGGCATTTTCTATGGCAGCAGCATAGTCTTGGGATAACATATATTCAAGCAACTAGGACAGTTTACAGATTACTGATTTTATCAAGGTCATTAGGTCATTTCCACATTATTGATCGAGTAACCCCAGTTGAATCCTATAACTACCAGCACTCAACAACAGTTAGAGTTGATTAATAGCGAGTGGAAGAGTGACTAAGGCAATCAGAAGCAGTTGCTGGCCCAATCAGAAGCAGGCAACAACCTATTTTCATTTTTGTTGTATTTCTTGATGTAATATGATGTAATCAAATGTACAATTAGCCTTAAGCAGCTCACTTATGTTTGCTAAGCAGGATTAGAAGTAGATTAGCGGTTCCCTCCACACTAGGAAACCCTATTTACTCGAGGAATAGCCAGCTATGTGCTTAAAGCAACATATATAGCCAACTCCTGTAATATCATTCATTATGTGGAATTTTATGAAATCAGCCGAGCTTGGCTCTAGTATTTTTGAGTATCTAACAACTCTCAACCATTTCTACTTGTCTGTAACTAAGCTGTGGCAGGCTTAGAAGGTGATAGTAGAGCTTTATTGCATTAAGAGTGGTGTAGTCTGTAGCTTTTGGAGTGATTGAGTACTGCCCTTGTGTGTTCTATTGTGGTGTGGTCTGTAGCAATGAGATGGCATGAATTTAACGTAGGCATTAAGCCCTTTGAACCCCTCTTCCTCCGGTAGCCCAAGGGGACAAGGTAGGTTTCGTGAGGGTTTGTAGAAGCTATACCCATAAAAGCCACAAAGAAAAAGAAAAAGAGAAAGGGAAAAGGAAGTGAAAATAAAAAACTTTTACAAAAAGGAAGAGGAGGAGTTTACAGTCGCTTTTATACCAAAGATAATCAAATAATGTTGTTAACCAGACAAAAATGGTTAATATGTACATGCCAAGACACTAGACACAGGTGAGGCTAAGCTTTCAACTTCCCAACCCGAGTTTGCTCAACGACCTCCCCGTACATAGTACTAGTGTTATCTAATCTACTCAAGGTCAAAACTCGGCAAAAACAGGTCAACTTTGATCAAGCATGCAATCCAAACTCGAATTCCACTTTATTGATTAGCTAAGTGTCACCCCCATGCTATTTAGTGTCACCCTTGGCTTGGTGACAGTCGCAAGTTACATAGGAGAGGGTTTCACTGATTATTCGCATGCATTTCTTTTAGGTTGGCATATTTCCAGATAAATCGCGGCCCAAGAGGGGTTTACTCTCCTAGCGTGGTTCTTTTCATACGTATATAAAGTACTTAAGGGACGAGGGGTCGCTAACCACCTACACCAAACCACGTTAGTGAGCCAACAAATTTCCTATTATTCTTCTTTTTATTTTCTTTTTATTCTTTCTTTATTAACCGGGTTTTTGGGATCGACATAACCCTCCGAAAAGGTGTTACCCTCCCAATTGGAGTTGCTCCATTTGTAAACGAAGTACTTAAGGGGTGTAAGTGTCGTCCACTCACACTAACCCTTGTTGATTTCACCGGAATGATAAGAGCAAGAAAAACATGAAAACTAAAGTTGAACTATCTAAGCCAAGAATACTCCAAAAGCATATATATTTTGAGGTGAAAAGGGTGAGGTTACCGCTTCACAAAGGTGAATCAGGTTATCAAAAAACTACGACACACCTAAGGACTAGGTATGACACGCGCATAATGATTGTTTTCACCTAACTAACTCAACTACCGAATCAGCTAAAACATAAAAGAAAGCATAAACAACTCCTAAAAGAAGAAAAACAAAACTTTTTAGGGATTTCACTGGATGTTTCACTTTCTTTTTCTTAGCAACAAAAAACAACTAAAGCAAATAAAACCATTAAAGTTTTCTAACCCATAAAAAACAACCAAAGCTAATCAAACCTAAAAGTTAGCTAAACTACCCCGACGAGAAATACTCCCCCTGTAATAACCCGACCCTAACACAACGTAATTAAATTAAGTAATAAGATTAATTAACCAAATCGCGCATTTAATTTCATTTAACTGTTGGTGTTTTTGCAGAACTCGAGCAGAGCAACGACCATCATACATCAGTCTAGTATGTTATGTATATAAAGTACTTATGTGACAATTTTAGTTACTCAAAATTACGCTCGGGTTACCAACCTGGCTAAGTTTTATCAGGTCGACCGATGCGTTGACATTATTAATAGTAATAATAATATTATTATTATCATAGCTATTTATTCCTCAATTTATTTAAATTTCAATTTATCCCACCTTACCATTTTATTCCAAGCCTCCTTTATTATTTTAATTTTATAAATTTTATCGCGAGACTATAAATTAGTAGTATTGGGTTTAGTAGGAAAATAGTATTAATATGGAAGGAAGAGTTATAAAATTATAGTTTTGGTTTTGGGCCTTAGCAATAAAACCACACTCCTAATTTCAAACTACAGATCCCATTCTTTCTTTCTTTCTTCACTGCCTATCATTCGTTCTTCTACTCTTCACTGTCACTTTGTTGTCTTTCTCCTTCATGGCTGCCTTCCTTCCTTCTGGCGGCCGACAGACATCGATAGTAGCATGAGGGCTTCAAGACCTCCACTTACACCGCCCTTCTACGCACCCACGCTCTACTCTGCCTAACATTCTGCCGCCTCTATCTCTCGTCCTCCTCCCTTGCCAGGTGTCGTCCCCTTCGGTCTGACAGCCAGACGACCACCTCGGCCGCTAGGGCAGGCCGACAGCACCACCAACCTCGCCACCAATGTCAAGTTGAATTCTTCTCTCTTTCTTCCTCTACTTGAATGTAAACCCTAAACATCTTTCAAATATGAATTTCATTGTTTAATTTAGAAATTTAATTGTTTTTCTTATCAAAGTTAAGTATTTAGGTTGAATACACTTTGAATTGCCAATTGGTTTTGGGTTGATTTGTTTTACGAGCTATGCATGCTAAGTGCTTGATGTTATGTCTCAATGAAGAACTTGGAGTATAAATGTATAATATCAAGTTAGGTTCCTCTTGGATGATGAAAGTTGGTTGTTTTGATGGAAAATTCTCTTGAATATGAAAGGAATATGGTTAGATATGGTTGCATGTGATGAAAATGGTGTTTAATTGACACAATATGATGAGAATTGGGTATAAACATGAGGAATCAAGTGGGAATTATGGTTGGATGGTTTTGATTATGATTATTTGGAGTGTGCATGTCGTTTTAGCATCCAAAATGGAGATTAATTAGTCATGTGGCTGCTGAAATGATAGTATGATGGCCATGAAAGTTATATATGAAAGGAATAGAGGGATTAATGGCACAAAAACACCAAAAAAAAGGACTTAACTAGCCACTTGGGGTCAAGTGAGTAATCTGAATTTTTCCAAGACAATTAGAGCTCACCTTGTTCAAAATTTTATATGGGATGATAGCCTTAAGTAATATTTTTAACCCGGTTTTTGAATTTCGGTATTTCGTTGTGTATAACTCAAGTTTTGACGATTTTAATTGGGTGCCCTATTTTCATACGTTTTATGGGGCAGTAGATTCATGACCATTTTAAGGTATTAAGGAGGTCTTAATAGCCTAAGTATCCAACATGAAAGTTGTAGTACGCTTTGCAGGCTTTCTGGAATGGGGTCTTGTGCGCTCATTGGATATCGGAGTAAAAAGTTATGAACCATGGAGATCAGCCGATTATGTATGTGCTACCCAGAATTTTTAAGATATTTTGTAATATTCAAGCCACTTTTTGAGGTTTTTCCAACGATTTCATGGGGTTGTGGTATACACAAGAGTTGTAGTATATGGTTCAAGCTTTCCATAGACTACTCGCTCACAAGGATTCGATGTTTAAACCTTAAGTTATGAATTCCCAAAGTTCCCTTCCTGAACCTTCCAATCTTTTAATATAAAGTAAACTTCATTAAGCTATTAGGAGGATCCTGTTGGGAATGTCCCGACAATATTTGATATACACGAAGATTAAACCAAAGTAATATAGTAATTATATGTCTTGCTAGAGACCTCTATAATTGGCAATTAAATATGTTTAATTACAACTATATTATTTCGTTCTACTGGGTCAGACAAGTGAGTGCCCTAGAACAATGTATGTAACCTAAATAATATTGTATTATGCTTAGAAAATTTGGAAACTGATTTCAGTGAGAAATCAGCCCGACATGGACCGAATTGGGCTCAACACGGACCGTGTTGACCCAACATGGTCCGTGGTGTCCATGGGCCGAGTTAATGGGCCTTCTGGAGTCCAACGCTGACCGTATTGATTCAACATGGACCGTGTTGCGCCTGAGAAACGCGCCGTTGCGTTAAGTCGGCCCTTTAGGGTTTTGAACCCTCTCCCTAGGTTTTCTAAACACTATATAAAGGGGTCTCTGGGAGAGATTATTCAACACCAACTGCTTAAGACTCTTAGAGAGATACCAGGGTGATTTCCTGAGTTCCTCTCTCTTTTAGTTTGCGGTTCTAGTTTCAGGAAACATTCTCTATTTCCCAAAACAATCTCACATACATCTTAGATTGAGATTCATCTCGATCGGGTCGATCTAGCAATCGGGTTCCCGGAGTGCTGCATGGACTTTTCAGTAGAGGGTTTCAGCGTTGGAATCTGGAAGGTCAACCTCTTCTTCAGCCGGAATTAGCGATCATGTATAATTACTAAAGCCTCTGCAGTTGTTTTGATTAATTGTTTATAATTGTTATAATATTTCGCCAACTAATCTGTATCTATTTAGGAAATAGATAACCTAAAACCTAACAGTGGTATCAGAGCCAGCAATTGCATGCTAAAGTATTGTACTTATATTCATAAGTAATTTTGTGAATAGTTGAATTATATTATGAATATGCTAGAGTAAATTTATGCCTAAAATTTTGAATCGTTATCAAAGTTGTAATCTTCAATGTTCATGATAGTAATTCTGGAATTTTATTGTAAAATTTCATGCTTTGTTATTATTTATTTCTTATTGTATTTAATTAATCGATTTTATGTTTGTTTAATCGTTAAATATAGCATAAACTTGATTAATTTTTGAATCTTTTAGAAAAAATCTTGTTTAATATTGTTAAACAGTGGGAAATATATGAAATAGGTCAAAATTCACAAAATAGGGTTTTGTAGAATTATGTTTCTAATTTCGTTTATTTACGGTAAAATTGAAAAATCGAAATAAACTATCAAACGAATTCGAAAATTTCTGAAATTTTTACTGGAGGTGTCTGGAAGTGTTGTGGACTTTCCATAATATTTGTAGATTTTTTCCAAATAAAATGGATTTTTAATTGAGTTTTCAGATCTAAAGAGAATTAAAATTCGTTTAATTCTCTGAATTTTATAAATTTGTAGAAATTTGTAAAACTTCTGCAAATTTTACAGTAGGTTATTGGGTAACCATACTTTTAGGGAAAAAAATTTCCGTTAATTTATCCGGTCCAATTATATTTTTTAATTTAGATTTTCAAATCTGAGGGAAATAAGTTTGTTGCTTCTCTAAATTTTGTATATTTATAGAAATTTCCAAATTTTCTGAAAATTGTTAACTTATGGAAATCGTTAACTAATGTTCCTTTAGTTTTCAGATTAACAGAAAAGTAAAATTGTTTACTTCTCTGATTCTTATTCTAATTTTCGAAATTTGGTAAAAATCTGAAATTTTTACAGTAGCATATTGGATGAACCTACTGTATGGTAAAATTATAAAATTTGATTTTTTAAACTTAGCGGACTATTGTTATATATTTTCCTCTTAAACGGAGAATTAAAAGGTTTAATTCCCTAAAATTTTACAATCTTTTGAAAATTGTTAAATTCTGGAAAATATTCATATTGGGTTATTAGCTAACACTGTGATATGAAATCATTAAATTCGATAAGTTATGATAATTTTATTTAAGCTTTTCATTCACGAAATTAACCAAAACTGGGAAGCAACACTGACCGTGTTGATCCAACACGGACCGTGTTGCCAGCAGTTTTGGTGAATTCGTGTGTTTTAGGGTTTGTAATTAATTTTAAAAATTAATTATTAAACCCTATTACTACTAAATCAGTTGATGGCCATAAAATCTATTTTTGTAAAGTTTAGGAAACTTACAATATCTTTAAAAGATATAGTATCTGTTATACTTCTTGATTTTAGTATTTTCTATGTGTAGGTATAAAATCCTAAATCTATTTAGGTAACTAAGATAAATTTTGGTTTTTGTTTATTATAATAATCATGCAAACCTTTAGGAAATTTTATTTAGTATTTATTTCCTTATGTGTTATATTGCAATTATATATATGTCTTTATAATTTGTTATTTAAGCATGTGTTATATTTGATATAATTATTGCAATATTACATGTTTGCATGTGCTTCTAGTATGGCCATGGATAGTCGGTTTTACCGGTCTGCGTACCGGGTTGGGTAAAATATGGTCTGCGTACCGTATTAAATTTTAAATTTAAATTTCAGTTAAGTTTATTTTAATTCATATAAGGCCTCAATTTTGAGGTCCACTTTGTAAATTTGTTGTAATTGGAGACATCAAGTTGAATGGGAGCCCAACAGCAATGGAGGTGGTGATTCGAGAGGGAGCCCATCCAAGGAAGTTGCAAGACCCAAGAAGATTTTATTGAAGACTATCAAGGCTTAGTTAAATTAGTTTGATTAAGTCTAGGTGGTCATACTAGGGGTTTTATTTATGCTTTAAATTCGTTATCGCATGTTGTTTTATTATGCCTTTTATACTTTTCGAAAGAGTTCACCTAGAATTGCATGTTTAGGATAATAAAACCTACTCTCAAAATTGAATTATTGCTCAACCTATCGAAACACCACTTAGATGAATAAATAAAGAAATCTAAAGCGAATTATTTGCCCATCATTAATAAGTAGGGTGGGAGCTAGGCCAATTCAAATTGGCTATCAAAATAGTTTTGGGCCAACAACAGAGGAAGAAAATATTGTATTCGATACAAATTTCTTGCCTAGAGTCATTTTGAATGATCGATCATAAGATGATCCACCAAAGATAACATGTGATCGAGTTTTGTTGGGCCAAAGTCCACTTGAGCCCACGAGTCTTGTGGGTCTTTGTTAAATTAAAACACTAAATGAGAGTTGATAAAGTGTTTTGATTTGAAACTAAAATTAGTTTAATTTCTCTTGATGAATAATAACTAAAATGAACCAACTTGTCTCGTAGAATTATTTAATGTCTTTTCATTCAAACATCCACCACTAATAAAATATTGTTTTCTCCTTGAGAAAGAGAAAAAAACAAGTACACCAATTCCTTAATTGACATCGCTATCACAAGATTGTCTTGGAGGCGAATTAAAAGAAACATGTCTTTGATATAACATTGAGCTAGGCATCAATATTAAGAGGTCAATCAAGCCAAATGAATACATGTAATGTCATAGTATTCATACAACTTTAACTTCAAAATGTTTGAAGATTAGAGGAATGATTTCAATATTACCAACTCAAAATCAAATTTATCGAACTAGTTAGAGTTTACAAATATGAAACCAATAGCTAGATAGTCTCGGTTAAGCTAGATAAAGGCCAATTGATGGCGCTCATGTTCTGAAATAATTTGACTATTTTGAAACATGAGAAACCTCAGATCCCCCTTTAACCAAAAGGTCGGTGACCAAAGGTAGTATTTTAGTGAAAGGGAAAATAAGATTTAAGAAATCTATCAAAGACAAGAAGTCAAAGGAAAGGTAAGGACAAATAGTTGTACATACCCAACAAACGACAACAACCGGTTAACACCCAGATCATGTATGACACTGGGAGCGTAAATAACTATAAGGAAGACTTGAGGTATGATTTCAATTCTAGGAAAATGCGTATATGATACACACTACCCTTATTAAACCCACTTTGAGTATAAGATACCGGCTATGAAACTCACATTTATGCAATTGTGTAGTATCTACAACAATGTAGATGTGCTTTGAAGGATGAGAGTCAGCCTACAAATAGGAACATGCAATTAGTTGTAGTTCCTTATGAAGAGTTGATTGTTTATCCATTCCCTCAAGACTTATAAGAGAAATTTATAGGTGATTCTATGTTCTCATTATAAGTAGAAATTTGATTTCTTACTCTCAATTAGTGAGAGAGAGAGGATCTCGGATGAACACACCCAACACATCAAAACCAAAAGGTTTAAAAGGAATAACTCATGTTCAAACATAAAACTTGTAACTATGTATTAAGTCATGCAAATCAGAGCGCATTCAGAAGCGTCACAGTGATAGACTTTTGAATGATAAGACTTTGAAACATGTGTTGTCTGCAAAGCATGACTGTACCTTTTACAAGAAAGGGTGAACGTGCCAACAAACACTCATGCATATGGATGCATGTAGTCCAATTGAACACAAGTACAAGGGATGGATTACTTCAAATCTTCAAAGATGAATAAAATAACACATGGTGATTCATGTCTATGAGATTCATCTGAAGCTGGAATGTTAAAATAGTTTAAAGATTTCCAAAATGAAGTAGTTTTGACGAAACAATGAGAGCACCTAGATACGATCGAAACGATGCTAATGGTTGAGCCAAGAGTTTGAACAAATGACTCAAATGAAACATAATTCTGGCACTATAAGCTTCAGTCATATAAATCATAAATGCATTCAGAAAACTGCATAGTGCAGGATTTTGGAAAACATAAACTTTGAAAAGTTCAATGTTTGTAAAGCATGCCTGATGGGTAAGATGACTACAATCACCTCTTATTGGAATTGGTGAACAAGCTAATGACTTATTAGGATGCAAGCATATTGATCTATGTGGGCCTATGAGCACTAGTGCTAGAAGAAGGTTTGTTGTACTTTTCATCACTTTTAGTGACAATTTTTAGTAGATATGGGTATATCTAATTAATACGCCACAAGTCCAAATCATTTGAAATGTTCAACGATTTTCAAAGTGAAGTACAAAACCAACTTGGCAAGAAAATCAAAACCCTTCAATAAGGTTGAGGAGTTGAGTATTTGAGCCATGATTTCACTAACCATTCCTGAGAATGTGGAATTGTTTCATAAGTCTCTCCTCTAGGAATACGACATTTCAATGACGTATCTAAAAGAGAAATCACACCTTATTAGATATGGTGCATTCAATGATGGTTGAGTCAACATTGTCGATTACCTTGTGGGGATACACGCAGTTAACCATAGCTTTAATTACTGAATAAAGATTATTTGAAGCATTAGAGAAGACACCATATATGATATGGAGAAGAGAAGTTCTTGAAACGTCTTCTGAAAGAAAGGAGTATCGCTTCTACAAATTGTTGTAGAGGAAAGTGGTTGTGTCTCAAAATGCTTTCTTCTTAGAGAATATGTTATTCTCTAAAAGAAAGAGTGGGAGAGTTTTTTGAACTTACCGAAGTTCGAGAGACACAAAACACTATAATCATCACATGAAACTCCGCTACTTGATCCTAGTTCAAATTTTCCTATTGGTCGGGCAATTAAGAACAAGGATGAGGCAGTTGAAGTTCCTCAAAATGTTGAGGAGGAGGTGTCATGAACATTACTCCAAGCAAGGTCAGGTAAACAACTCCGTCAACCACAGAGATATTGATCTTCTATGAATGAGCGTGAGATGTTACTTTTAGAAAGTAATGACTCTACCTACAACAAAGAAGCTTTAGCAAGTCAAGATTCCATAAGGTTTAAGATGGACTCCATGTATACAACCACGTTTTGAACTCGGTTGATTTGTCTGAAGGTGTGAGCCATCAGGCATAGGAGGGTTTTAAGGCAAAACATGGGTTCATTAAGATAGACATCAATACTGACTTTAAAATTAGATTTTGAAGAAAGGTGTGTACTTGACACAACTGAGTAGTCTTTTGTTGGAATACTTGTAAACTTCAAGAGACCATATGTGGTCTTAAGGAAGCTTCTAGGAGTTAGAATCGTTGACCTTCTTGAATAGGATATCAAACAGGTTTGATATACTGGGAAGTGCCAAAGATAATATTGTGTTCACAAGAAGTTCAGTGGGAGCAATGCGTTTTCTGATATTGTATGTGATTGACATACTGCCTACTTAGAAGAATATTCCAATGTTGCTTCTACTGAGGTTGACTTGGAAATAATTTTCAAAGTGAAGGATTGGTGGGGCTAAGAGTTTTCTTGGAGACAAGATCTATAATGATAGATTAAAGTTTTTTTGATTGTTTGAATCAAAGTTGACTAGGTGTTGAATAGTTCAACACACTTCGAGAATGGATTAATTTCCATAAATCATGGCATACCCTTAGGGAATCTAATTGTCTCAAAACAATCAGAGGATCTAAGAAGGATGAGACATATAACTCATTCTTCAGGGGTGAGATTAATGTATGCCATGAGATGTTCAAAGTCCAAGATAACATATACATTATATATGTATAAGCAAAACTAAGGATGTGTCCTAAGTCTAAAGTGGTTGATAAAAGCAAAGTGTGAAGAGTTGCATTGATGCTACACTCATGCAGAGAAATATGATTATCTGAAAGGTCAGAGAAAATTATACGATATGTATTGAGTGGTATTGAGGTGAACTGGAAGAAGTTCCTAACATGACATGCGATTAATTCTACAAATTTTCACAAGTATGGCACGACTTTAGAAGTTGTGGCAGAAACTGTTAGGATTGCGAAGTTCGTTTTTAGAACTGGGTGATGTTTCTAGCCTTGCGAGAGAAATGAAGCCTTATTGATAGGAGCCATCACTCAAGCAAAGTAACTAAAGCTCACTATGAATCCAAACATGTATTTCGGAAGTATCTTCCTATATGAAAGGTCATTAGTGAGATGGTATATGTACGAGGTTCATTGCAAGTATTATGTACTAAACCCCTATTGTAGTTATAGCATGATAGTCATGCATGGGCAATAGGTATTAAACACATTCCGGAATATTAACAAGTCAAATTTACATGAATTGTTCATGAATTATGACCTTGTTGATTCATCATTGAGAATAAGATTCCAAAATTTACATCAATTGTGGTTTAGAATTATGTAAATGTCCAAAAAGGTTAGCGCATTCAAAATGGGAAATTGGATGAGGTTCGATTTCTGAAACCCCATTAGTGAACTTGATAACGCTAGTCTTGGTGGACAGTCGACCTGGTTCCTAATTGTATTATCACGTAGGAACAGTGATAATATCAACACAATTAGCATGTAAGATTGAGGTGATAATCAAGTTTCGTGATCATAGTGATGTGATGACATCATAAATCAATCACATGGGTATTGTTGAAAACAACTACCGAACTGACCCGCAGTCGGAGATCTTTAAGTTGGGAATTGTCATAGGAGCTCTCACTACTCAAAATTCCTAATTCATGAGTTCAGTACATAGACTACATTGTCTGTTGTGACTTTGGAGCGCGTCAAACGCCTTTCGAAACAGTAGGTTATAAAGGCGGTGTCTGGGTTACAGTTGGATCATGTGAGAATGTGTTTCTGAACAATATGCCATTGTCCTCCCTATTAGGGACAGTTGTCTTATTGGCCACTCGGTGAGATTGGACTAAAAATGATTGGTCGAGCTCAGTTGAACCAATAGTTGATCATCTTCTTTTCCAAGTCTAAACTCGGAGATCGAGGAACGTTTCGGACCTTACATAAGGATGACATCAGCTTACCTTATCCGAACATGAGACAGTAAGTGGCTGGAATTCAAGGAATCGAACACTTGTGGGACAAGTGGGAGATTGTTGGGAATGTCCCGACAATATTCGATATACACGGAGAATAAACCAAAGTAATATAATAATTATATGTTTCGCTAGAGACCTCTATAATTGGTAATTAAATATGTTTAACTACAACTATATTATTTGGTTCTACTGGGTCACACAAGTCAGTGCCATAGAATAATGTATGTAACCTAAATAATATTGTATTATGTTTAGAAAATTTGGAAACTGATTTCTGTGAGAAATCAGCCCAACACGGACCGAATTGGGCTCAACACAGACCGTGTTGACCCAACACGGTCCGTGTTGAGACACCACGGTCCATGGGGTTCGTGGGCCGAGTTAATAGACCTTCTCGAGTCCAACACGGACCGTGTTGATTCAACACGGACCGTGTTGGGCCTGAGAAACACGCCGTTGCGTTAACTCGGCCCTTTAGGGTTTTGAACCCTCTCCCTAGGTTTTCTAAACACTATATAAAGGGGTCTCTGGGAGATATTATTCAACACCAACTACTTAAGACTCTTAGAGAGATACCAGGGTGATTTCCTGAGTTCCTCTCTCTTTTAGTTAACGGTTCTAGTTTCAAGAAACATTCTCTATTTCCCGAAACAATCTCACATACATCTTAGATTGAGATTCGTCTCGATCGGGTCGATCTAGCAATCGGGTTCCCGGAGTGCTATGTGGACTTTTCAGTAGAGGGTTTCAGTGTTGGAATCTTGAAGGTCAACCACTTCTTCAGCCGGAATTAGCGATCAAGTATAATTACTAAAGCCTCTGCAGTTGTTTTGATTAATTGTTTATAACTGTTATAATATTCCGCCAATTAATCTATATCTGTTTAGGAAATAGATAACCTAAAACCTAACAGATCCCTCCTTCCCAAGAATCCAAGTTAATTTGCTTCATCGTTTCTATCTCAAGTGTGGTTCAAGAGGTTGTTGCTGCTCCCTGTTCGAGTCCAGTCAAGGTTTCAAGTCGCTTTATTTGCAGTTCATCTGTTAAGGTACGCATATTGCATGTACCTTTCTTAAGCTCTTTTATTTGAGTTTAATAAGACAATGTAATAATTATAATGTGAATGAATAAGGTTTACTTGTTTTATCACGTAATTATGGCCTCGACCCATGTTATTTGTGCCATAGAGCACTCCCACAGTGATTACCTAACTTAGAGTCAATCCATCCGGATCTCCCGATCGGTCCGGGTATGCGCATACGGAGGCTTAGACCGATGATCGCAAAGCAGGGGACCATTAAAGATAATAATATGGAAAGCATGTTTATTGTTGTTCGTTGTTGTTTATTGTTTTATGGTTTTACTGTTTTATTGTTTGCAAAATGAATTGAAATGCGCGAAATAAAATGAATTGCTAAATGTTTAACTGTATAGGAGTATGCGTATTGAGTTTCGACTCATTTACAAATTGTTTTATGTTTTGTTTTAGGAAGTATGCTAAGGGGTAGCAACCTAATACTAGTAAGAGGTTCGTTTGATGTGAAGGTAAAAAGGTCGTCAGTTATTTTCATAAGTTTTTACTTGGGATTAGTGAATTTAAGTGTAATTATAATCTTCGCCATGTATGAAGTTATCCTGTGGTTTTGCTCTCTTATGGATGTTTATGTGGGTAGTATACAAGTTTCCTTGGGTTGATGAGTTGTAATTAGAGTTTATTTATGGTTGTTAAGCCTTGTCCATATTTGTGGACAGCGGTAATGCCTTCGGATTATATTCCCGCTGCGCTAATCATTGGGTTATGAAGTGTTTAGTAATAATCCGGTGTTTATGAATCTGGGGGTGTTACACCCCCCTCCAAACACACACTTAAACTTCATAATGTCCTCATTGTGAGGGTAGAGTCTCGAATAAGGGTCAGAACACACAAAAGAAACATCCAAAAATGTGAAAAGTGGTGGTGACCCGAGCCCACACGCCTCCAACATCTAAATACCCAACACAAACACACCAAGGCGCACCGCCCAAAAGAAAAACATGCATGTAGCAGGATAAACATACACAGAATAAAGAAAAGAAAGAAAATAAAAGAGAAAATGGAACGAGCTTACCAGAAGGTCTTCAAAGTTGCAAGACACAAAGTGGCGTCCACGAAAAAGGAAAACAAAGAAACAAAAGATTAACGAGAAAACAATGCATCCCAACTACATGCATAAAAGGGGAGAAAAAGAGTGTCAAAGGGGTGAAGGAAGGTATACCTAGCCTTACGGGCGTGACCCAAGAGGTCACAACCGTGAGGCTCGTTTTGTGCGAAACTTAGTGAAATGCTGGAGGGGCTTCACGGGCGTGACAATGGTACGTCACGATCGTGAAGGGGATTCTGCTTGAACTCCTCAGAAAGCCCTCCGTGGCCTCACGAGCGTGACCCAGGGGGTCACGGGCATGAGGCCTGTTCTGCCTCGTTTTGTCCTGTAGCCATGCACAAAGTTACAACACCAACTCTTTTTTGCTCAAAACTCCCCCAAGAAACAAGTGTTTTGGCACATAATAGTTACAAGGATGCAAGAAGAAACTATACCGTAAAACAACGAAGAATTTACAAAAGGAAGGAAGGTGGAATGAGGTTACCGAAGAGTTTTAACTAAAAGCAAAGAAAAGTGAACCTCAGTCGCGACAGGAGCATCAACCACTCCTTATACAAGACTCGGGTCGCCGTCAGTCTCGGTGCTAGTCAACACCAATTGAAAGAGATCGCGCATCCTAGAATGCATCTCTGAGTCATGGTTATAAGAGAACACACAAAACAATGAGCCAGTGTAAACCAATGCTCTCTTCATTTTATCAAATGCCTTAAAAAAATCATAAGAGTGAAAGTTGTGAATAATTGGGATTTTTATAAGCAAGTCCTCTAGGTAAGCATGAACGAGGTCAATGGGGAGATCATACCCTCTTAGGGAACCTAGGGACTCGGGGCATGCATGGTCAGGTGAAGGAGGGGTGATCATCAGTAAATGAAGGGAGGATGTATAAGAGGGAGAGGGAGATACATCATCAGAACATTCAATGCACATGAGGGAGTTTTCAACTTCCTCCTCAATCTCATCAAAAACATGTCCCAACCCAAAATCGTCATATTATTACTATATTACTTAGGCTACGTACATTGTTCCAAGGCACTGACTTTTGTGACCCAGTTGGACCAAATAATATAGTTGTAATTAAACATATTCAATTACTAATTATAGAGGTCTCTAACAAGACATATTATTACTATATTACTTTGGTTTAATCTTCGTGCATATCGAACATTTTCGGGACATTCCCAACAATCTCCCACTTGTCCCACAAGTGTTTGATTCCTTGAATTCCCTTGTCACTTACTGTCTCAAGTTCGGATAAGGTAAGCTAAAGTCATCCTTATGTAAGACCTGAACGTTCCTCGACCTCCGAGTTAGACTTTGAAAAGCAGATGACCAACTATTGATTCAACTGAGCTCGGCCAAGCATTTTCAGTCCAATCTCACTGAGTGGCCAACGAGACAACGTTCCCTAATAGGGAGGACAAAGCCATCTTGTTCAAACACACATTCTCACATGATCCAGATGTAACCCAGACACCGCCTTTATAGCTTACTGTTACGAAAAGTGTTGGACGCGCTCCAAAGTTACAACAGACCATATAGTCTATGTATTGAACTTAGGATTTGTGAATTTTGAGTAGTGAGAGCTCTTATGACATTCCTAACTTAAATAGCTCTTATGCCATCTTGGTCAATTTGGTAGTTGTTCTCAACAATACCCAAGTGATTGATTCATGATGTCATCACATCACTATGATCACGAAACTTGATCATCACCTCAATCCTACATGTTAATTGTGTTGATATTATCACTATTCCTATGTGATAATACAATTAGGAACCAGGTCGACTGTCGACCAAGACTAGGGTTATCAGGTTCACTAATAGGGTTTCAGAAATCGGACTTCATACGATTTCCCATTTTGAATGAGCTAAACTTTTTGGACATTTACATAATTATTAACCACAATTCATGTAAATTTTGGAATCTTATTCTTAATGATGAATCAACAAGGTCATAATTCATGAACAATTCATGTAAGTTTGACTTGTTAATATTCCGGAATGTGTTCAATACCTATTGCCCATGCATGACTATCATGTTATAATTACAACAGGGTTTAGCACATAATACTTGCAACGAACCTCGCACATATACCATCTCACTAATGACCTTTCATATAGGGAGATATTTCTGCAACTTATGTTTGGATTCATAGTGAGCTTCAGTTCCTTTGCTTGAGTGATGACTCCTATCAACAAGGCTCCATTTCTCAAGCAAGGCTAGAAACATCACCCAGTTCTGAAACGAATTTCACAATCCTAATAGTTTATGCCACAGCTTCTAAAGTCGTGTCATGCTTGTCTTATTTGTAGAATTAAACGCATGTCATGTTAGCAACTTCTTTCAGCTCACCTCAATACCACTCAAACATATCGTATAATATTCTCTGAACTTTCATATAATCATATTTCTCTGTCATAAGTGTAGCATCAATGTAACTCTTCACACTTAGCTGTTATCAACCACTTTAGACTTAGGACACATCCTTAGTTTGCTTATACATATACAATGTATATGTTATGTTGGGATTTTAAACATCTTATGGCATACATTAATCTCACGCCTGAACCATGAGTTATATGTCTCATCCTTTTTAGATCTTCTGATTATTTTAATACAATCAAATTCCCTAAGGATATGCCATGATTTATGGAAATTAATCCATTCTCAAAGTGAGTTGAACTATTCAACAGCTAGTTAACTTTTTAATTCAAACAATTAAAATCCTTAATCTATCGTTATAGATCTTGTCTCCAAGAAAATTCATAGCCGCACCAATCCTTCACTTTGAAAATCCTTCCCAAGTCAACATCGGTAGATGCAACATGGGAATCTTCCTCTCAATAAGCAGTATGTCAATCAAATACAATATCAGAAAACGCATTGCTCCCACTGAACTTCATGTAAACACAATATTATCTTTGACACTTCCCAGTATATCATACTTTTGATATCCTGGTCAAGAAGGTCAGTGATTCTAACTCCTAGAAGCTTCCTTAAGACCACAGATGGTCTCTTGAAGTTTACAAGTACTCCAACAAAAGACCATTTAGTTGTGTCAAGTACACACCTTTCTTCCAAATCTAATTTTGAAGTCAGTCTTGATGTCTATCTTAATGAACCCATGTTTTTCCTTAAAACCCTCCTATGCCTGATGGCTCACACCTTCAGACAAATCAACCGAGTTCAAAACGTGGTTGTATACATGGAGTCCATCTTAAACCTTATGGAATCTTGACTTGCTAAAGCTTCTTTGTTGTAGGTAGAGTCATTACTTTCTAAAAGTAACATCTCACGCTCATCCATAGAAGATCGATATCTCTGTGGTTGACTGAGTTGTTTACCTGACTTTGCTTGGATTAATGTTCATGACACCTCCTCCTCAACATTTTAAGGAACATCAACTGCCTCAGCCTTATTCTTAATTTCCCGACGAATAGGAAAATTCGAGCTAGGATCAAGTAGCGGAGTTTCAGGTGATGATTATAGTGTT
The DNA here is from genome assembly GCA_029582165.1 of Portulaca oleracea. NCBI lineage: Eukaryota > Viridiplantae > Streptophyta > Magnoliopsida > Caryophyllales > Portulacaceae > Portulaca > Portulaca oleracea. The sequence continues at coordinate 2,113,310 of CM055885.1, read as the reverse complement.
TTGTGTCTCTCGAACTTTGGCAAGTTCAAAAACTCTCCCACTCTTTCTTTTAGAGAATAACATATTCTCTAAGAAGAAAGAATTTTGAGACACAAACACTTTCCTCTTCGACATTTTGTAGAAGTGATACTCCTTTCTTTCAGAAAACGGTTCAAGAACCTCTCTTCTCCATATCATATATGGTGATTTCTCTAGTGCTTCAGATAATCTTTATTCAGTAATTAAAACTATGGTTAACTGCGTGTATCCCCAAAAGGTTATCGGCAATGTTGACTCAACCATCATTGATCGCACCATATCTAATAAGGTGTGAAATTTGTTTTAGATACGTCATTGAGATGTCGTATTCCTAGAGGAGAGAGTTATGAAACAATTCCACATTCTCTGGAATGGTCAGGGAAATCATGGCTTAAATACTCACCTCCTCAACCTTATTGAAGGGTTTTGATTTTCTTGCCAAGTTGGTTTTGTAATTCACTTAGGAAATCTTTGAACATTTCAAATGATTTGTACTTGTGGCGTAATAAGTAGATATACCCATATCTACTAAAAATCATCACTGAAAGTGACGAAAAAGTACAGCAAACCTTCTTCTAGCACTAGTGCTTATAGGCCAACATACAACAATATGCTTGCATCCTAATAAGTCATTAGCTAGTTCACCAATTCCAATAAGAGGTGATTTTAGTCATCTTACCCATCAGGCATGCTTTACAAACATTGAACTTTTCAAAGTTTATGTTTTCCAAAATCCTGCAGTATGCAATTTTCTGAATGCATTTCTTATTAATATGACTTAAGCTTACAATGCCAAAATTATGTTTCATTTGAGTCATTTGTTCAATCTCTTGGTTCAACCACTAGCATCCCTTCGATCGTATCGAGGTGCTCTCATTGTTTCACCAAGACTACTTCAATTTGGAAATCTTCAAACTATTTTAACATTCCAGCTTCAGATGAATCTCATAGACATGAATCATCATGTGTTATTTTATTCATCTTTGAAGATTTGAAGTAATTCATCCCTTGTACTTGTGCTCAATTGGACTACATACATCCTATATGCATGAGTGTTTGTTACCATGTTCACCCTTTCTTGTAAAAGGAACAGTCATGCTTTGCAGACATCACATGTTTCAAATTCTTGTCATTCAAAATTCTATCACTGTGACGCTTCTGAATGCGCTCTGATTTGCATGACTTAATAGATAGTTACAAGTTTTATGTTTGAACATGAGTTATTCCTTTTAAACCTTTTGGTTTCGATGTGTTGGGAGTGTTTATCTGAGATCCTCTCTCTCTCTCTCTCTCTCTAATTGAGAGTAAGAAATCAAATTTCTATTTATAATGAGAACATAGAATCACCTATAAATTTCTTTTATAAGTCTTGAGGAAATGGATAAACAACCAATTGTTCATAAGGAACTACAACTAATTGTATGTTCCTATTTGTAGGCTAACTCTCATCCTTTAAAGCACATTTACTTTGTTGTGGATCCTGCATATTTGCATAAATGCGAGTTTCACAGCCAGTATCTAATACTCAAAGTGGATTTAATAAGGGTAGTGTGTATCATATACGCATTTGCCTAGAAATGAAATCATATCTCAAGTCTTCCTAATAGTTATTCACGCTCCCAGTGTCATACATGATCCGGTTGTTAACCGGTTGTTGTCATTGGTTGGGTATGTACAACTGTTTGTCCTTACCTTTCCTTTGACTTCTTGTCTTTGATAGATTTCTTAAATCTTATTTTCCCTTTCACTAAAAGACTATCTTTGGTCGTCAACCTTTTGGCTGAAGGGAAATCTGAGGTTTATCATGTTTTAAAATAGTCAAATTATTTCATAACATGAGTGTCATCAATTGGCCTTTATCTAGCTTAACCGAGACTATCTGGTTGTTGGCTTCATATTTATCAAGTCTGACTAGTTCGATGAACTTGATTTGAGTTGGTAATATTGAAATACTTCTTTTAATCTTCAAACATTTTGAAGTTAAAGTCGCATGAATAATATGACATTACATGTATCCATTTCGCTTGATTGACCTCTTAACATTGATGCCTAGTTCAATGTTAAATTAAAGACATGTTCCTTTTATTCGTCTTCAAGACATCCTTGCGATGACAATGTCAATTAAGGAATTGGTGTAATTGTTTTTCTCTTTCTCAAGGAGATAAAAAAATATTTTATTAGTGGTGAATGTTTGAGTGAAAATGACATAAATAATTCTACGAGACAAAATTGGTTCATTTTAGTTATTATTCATCAAAAGAAATTAAACTAATTTTAATTTCAAATCAAAACACTTTATTTACTCTCACTTGGCATTTTAATTTTAACCAAGACCCACAAGACCCATGGGCTCAAGTGGACTTTGGCCCAACTAAACTCGAGCTCATGTTACCTTTGGTGGATCATTTTATGATCGATCTTTCAAAATAACTCTTGGCAAGAAATTTGTATCGAATACGATGTTTCTTTTCCTCTACTCTTAACTCAAAACTCTTTTGCTTGCAAATTTGAATTGACTTAACTCCCACACCCTACTTGTTATCCTAAGCCTGCAATTCTAGGTGAAATCTTTCGAAAAGTATAAAAGGAATAATAAAACAACATGCTATAACAACTTTAAAGCATAAATAAAACCCCTAATATGGGCACCTACACTTAATCAGACTAATTTAACTAAGCCTTGATAGTCTTCAAGAAACTCTTCTTTGATTTTGCAACTTCCTTGGATGGGCTCCCACTCGAATCAACACCTTCATTGCTGTTGGGCTCCCACTCAACTTGATGTCTCCAATTATTACAAATTTACAAAGTGGACTTCACAATTGAGGCCTTACATGAATTAAAATAAACTTAACTGAAAATTTAAATTTAAAATTAATTCAGCGACGGCACGCAGGTCGTATTTCACCCAACCCGGTACGCAGACCGGTAAAACCGACTATCTATGACCATACTAGAAGCACATGCAAATAGGTAACATTGCAATAATTATATCTGTTGGGGAGATCCAAGGAGGGAGTCCACTTCAACCAAGGCCCATGGTACACAAGTTAAGTGAGGTTCCATCTTAAAACCAATTGGTGTTAAGAGGAGTAGCCCACTTGACATATATACCATGTCCTTTCTCGTTATTTTTCCGATGTGGGATATTTTTACTCATGGGTGAATCCCAACAATCTCCCCCTTCACACATGAGTCTCTCCCCCTTGATCGGAAGCCTCTTTTGCCCAAGGATTCAAGTCACCATCAGGAGCCCATCATAGCCGCACCTTACTCTACAGAGTTGCACCCTACTCCACCTAAGTTTCATGACACCACTCTGTCGCAAGAGTCCCAGCCGCACCTTACTCCAAAGAGATGCACCCTACTCCACCCGAGTCTCATGCCACCACTCTGAGCATTCAAGAGACCCAGCCGCGAACGCGCTATGGTCCCTGCTCCTGTCCATGGTGATCTTCCCGCACCTTGCATGCCCCCAGCCGAGCAAAACATCGGCTCTAATACCACTTGTTGGGGAGATCCAATGAGGGAGCCCACTTCAACCAAGGCCCATGGTACACAAGTTAAGTGAGGTTCCATCTTAAAACCAATTGGTGTTAAGAGGAGTAGCCCACTTGACATATATGCCATGTCCTTTCTCTTTACTTTTCCGATGTGGGACATTTACTCATGGGTGAATCCCAACAATATCAAATACAACACATGCTTAAATAACAAATTATAAAGGCATATATGATCGCAACACAACACATATAAGGAAACAAATACTAAATAAGGTTGCCTAAACAAATTTCGGATTTTATTCCTATAGACACAAAATACTCGATTTTCCTAAAATCAAGAAATCTAAAAGATACTATATCTTTTAAAGATATTGTAAGTTTCCTAAACTTTACAAACTAATAGTCTTTATGCCCATCAATTGATTTAGTACTAATAGGATTTAATAATTAATTTCAAAAATTAATTACAAACCCTAAAACACACAAATTCACCAAAACTGCTGGCAACACGGTCCGTGTTGGATCAACACGGTCCGTGTTGCTTCCCAATTTTGGTTAAATTCGTTAATGAAAAACTTAAATAAAATTATCATAACTTATCGAATTTAGTAATTTCATATCATAATGTTATATAAGAAGCCAATATGAAATTTTTCCAAAATTTTAACAATTTTCAAAAGATTGTGAAATTTCAGGGAATTAAATCTTTTAATTCTCCGTTCAAGAGGAAAATGAATAATAATAATCGGATAAGTTTAAAAATCAAATTTTATAATTTTTCCATACATTAGATTCATCCAACATGCTACTGTAAAAAGTTCAAATTTGTATCAAATTTCGAAAATTAGAATAAAAATCAAAGAAGTAAACAATTATACTTTTCAGTTAATCTAAAAATTAAAGGAAAATTAGTATGCGATTTTGAAAATTCACGAACCTTTTATACATAATAGAATGGTTACTCAGTAACCTACTATAAAATTTTCAGAAAATTTGCAAATTTTTATAAATTTATTAAATTGAAAGAATTAAAAAATTTATTTCTCTCAGATCTAAAAATCTAAAATACAAAATATAATTTAATCGGATAAATTAACGGAAAATTTTTCCCTAAAAGTATGGTTATCGAGGAACCTACTGTAAAAATTTCAGAAGTTTAATAAATTTCTACATATTTATAAAATTTAGAGAATTAAATGGATTTTAATTCTCTTCAGATCTGAAAACTCAATTAAAAATTCATTTTAATTGGGAAAAATTTACAAACATTATGGAAATTCTAGAACACTTCCAAACACCTCCGGTAAAAATTTCAGAAATTTTCGAACTCGTTTGATATTTTATTTTGATTTTTCATTAAATTTACCGTAAATAAACTAAATCAGAAAATAAATCTACGAAACCCTATATTGCAAATTTAGACCTATTTCATGTATTGCCTATTGTTTAACAATATTAAACAAGATTGTTTCTAAAACATTCAAAATTAAATCGAGTTCATGCTATATTTAACAATTAAAGAAACATTAAATCGATTAATTAAAGGCAATAAGAAATAAATAATAACAGAGTATGAAATTTTCAATAAAATTCCAGATTTACTATCATGAATAATAAACACTAAAACTATCATAGACTTTCAAATTTTAGGCATTAAAACTATTCTAGCAAATTCATGAAATAATTCAACAATTGACAAAATTATTTAGGAATTCAAGTACAATACTTTAGCATGCAATTGGTGGCTCTGATACCACTGTTAGGTGTTAGGTTATCTATTTCCTAAACAGATACAGATTAATTGGCGGAATATTCATAACGATTATAAAACAGTTAATCACAACAATTGCAGAGGCTTTAGTAATTATACCTGACCACTAATCCAGCTGATGAAGAGGTTGACCTTTGAGATTCCAATGCTGAAGTCCTTTACTAAAAGTCCACGCAACACTCCGGGAACTCGACTGCTAGATTGACCCAATCGCGACAAATCTCAATCTAAAGATGTATGTATTTCGGTATATGTGATTGTTTCAAGAAACGATAACTGCAAACTAAGAGAGAGAGGAACTCAGGAAATCACCCTAGTATCTCTCTAAGAGTCTTAAACAGTTCCCTCGAGAAATCTCTCAGAGAGACTCCTATTTATAGGGTTTAATTGACTTGGGGAAAGTGTTACAAAACCCTAATGGCCGACCTAATGGAACGGCGCATTCTTGAGGCCCATCACGGTCCGTGTTGAGGCAACACGGTCCGTGTTGCCCTCCAGAATGCCCATTAAAACGGCCCAAAGTCACCACAGACCGTGGTGACACCAACATGGACCGTGTTGGATCAACATGATCCGTGTTGTCTCCAATTCGGTCCGTGTTGGGCTGATTTCTCATAGAAATCATTTCCCAACATTCCTAAACATAATACGGTATTACTTAGGCTACATACATTGTTCCAGGGCGCTGACTTGTGTGACCCAGTAGGACCAAATAATATAGTTGTAATTAAACATATTCAATTACTAATTATAGAGGTCTCTAGCAAGACATATAATTACTATATTACTTTGGTTTAATCTCCGTATATATCGAACATTGTCGGGACATTCCCAACATAGACCCCATTACAGCACTCTCAACACCACATGAATTAGCATCATCATCAACAATCACAAGCTCAACAGATGCAGAATCTATACATGAAGAAGGGGATGGGATTGTTAACGATAAGGATGTATTATCTCGAAAATACAAGGGGAAAGTGCAACATTCAGATTAATAATCCATAGCAACTGCTACAGAATCACACACATATGCATCATGAGAATTAACTTCTAAATCATGAGACGATGGCACACAGGTCAACGATGGAGCAAAAGAGTCATCATCATCATTTTCCCAATCGCACACAGGGGGATTAATATAAATACCCGGGGAAAAAGGAAAAGAGGACTCAATTCTATTTAATTGATCACATTCCTCGGGAGAGGATGGTCCTAACTCATGGCCCCTTTCAGGCAAAACAGGTTGCATTTGACAAACTGAAGAAGATAATTCATGAAGCAATTATTCCATTTTTTTAATTTGTTCATCATGACAAGATATTTTAAGTTGAGCACAAGGGGAGGGGACATCCATGGGAAAAGAAGGAGGAGAGGAAAAGGTACTCACATATGAATCTTCATAAGATGCCTATCTTGGTTGATCCACAAATAGAGATTGAGTATGCATATCAACAAAAGGGGAAAGGGAACAAATATTCACAGAAGAATTTTCATATTGAGTTCTAACATAATGAGCACAAGGATTATCATGCATCAAAATTGTTAGTATGTGAAGGAGGAAGCCAAAAAGTACGTGATGATGACCCAACTGAATTACTTAATACATTAGTACCTATAAGCTTACTTCGGCCTGAAAAGCAATTAGAAGAGCAAACAAACAACCATTGGTGGTGTGAGTATTGTTCTTGTTATTCTTAGGGTGACTCCAGTACCCCCCGTTTATTGTAGCGACTACCTTTGCCTTTATTATGTGAGCCAAGAAGCATAGAGTACATAACAATAATGGTTTTATACTCAAGTGGAAGGCTAGCAATAGTGTACTATATAAGCTCAAGACCGGAAATTGGAGACTTAATGGTAGCAAGAGAGTTAGTAATAATCTTAATGTGCCAAAAATATTCTTTCATGGAGTGATTTCATCTTTGGAGACTAGAGTGAACATGCATGTAAGATCTACAGCCTGAACCAAACTCGCAATATTAAACCTAGACTCAAGACGTTGCCAAATATTTCTAGAATATGACAAATCAAAGACCTTACTCAATGTTTCATGAGATATAGTAGCAAACTTCCAAGCTCGAATCAATTGATCGGCTCGCAACTAATACATATATTCAAGATTAGCAGTTTGAACATTCAGGGAAACAATAATATGGGTCCTTGAACAATAGAGCCATCAAGAATGCCATGTATTTGATGCATAACAACAAAAAGAAAAACTGCATGTGCTACGATAGGTAATCATCAACACAACGAAGGACATTGGTTACATACGTTGTGATGGTAACTATCCAAATATGAGAAGCAAAATTAAGGAGGATGATTACCATGAGTTGTGGGCACGCAAAAGGAGTCATGAGCAGGAGGTAAGCCGGTCTACGGAAAAGAACCCAAAGTGAACGGCGGTTGCACCGAGAAGGGGATTGTGGGCTGTGAGAAGGTCAACCATGGGTGCAATATTGAGAAACAAAAATGTACATGGGAAGGAAGGACACCCATGCAGGTGGTAGGAAGCCTGTGGATTGTTGGTCACCTGTTGCCGGCGGAAGAGCCGCCTTGTTAAGCGGTAGAAGAAGCTGGCTTAGCATAGCAGATGGTGAACCCCCAAAACCATTCGAATTGTCAGGACTACTGGCTTATGAGGTGACAGCCGTAGACGGAGCCATTGAGGTTTGAAAGGAGAAAATGGCTAGGAGAACAGCGGCGATGGGCAGAACCACAGTGGCTTTAGTAGCAATAAAGGTGTTGCAGTTTTTAGATTGCTGAGGTACGTCAACTGCGTAGTGGGCGAAAATGGCGCCGCTGCAATGCTAGAATGGAGGGGTGGCGCTTAGGTTCCGCTTAGCAAAGAGATAGTGCGTTGCACTTGAGTGGGAGGAGAAGAACGACGATAAAAGAAAAAGGAAATTGAAGAGAAAAAAAAATAAGGAAAGTATTATTATTATTATAATTATCACTATTCTTATTGTTATTACTATTTTAGGGATCGTTCTACCCTAACACCACGTACGAGAATATGGTTGAATGACCCACCCGATGCAGCTGTCGAGCTATATTATATTGGGTGATGATACGTGTCTTGCCCCAAGACACTGTTTAAGTGTCTTCATTTTTATAAAATTAATACTTATTATTATCTTTAATCCAAAATTTTTTGATAGATACTATTAATTATCAATTATAAGAAGCTTGGAATGTGACGGCTACGCCAACAATTAAAATTGACACCCTAACGAATGAACCCCATCCGTTGGACATATTTTTGACGCATTTTTGTAAATTTTAAAAAATATAGATAAAAGTATGATTTTATACAATTTATATATATTATTATAATTATAGAAGTCAATCATGTAACTTTTTACTAATTTAAGTTATAAATATATAGATTTTTTATAATCACAAGACACGTAACATGTGTCTTGCACAATACATTTATCATTTTCCATATTACATGTAGGGTAAAAGATGATATGCAAATGATATTTACCCAAAAATAAGGTGATAGCAATAAATGCTAATGCGATTACAATAGATATACCCTAATATTCTATTAGTAATATTACCACGTTTTTGCCGTAGGTGTTTATGTCTAAATCATCTGAGTTTTTATGAATGGTTATCTATGGGGGTTTAATTTAAAATGATCTAATTATTTATATAATTTATACACAATATATACATGAAAATTCCATTATAGCCCAACTTTAATACGTCAAATAATTATCTAAGATAAGGCAGACACTCAAAATTTGACCTGTGGGAATTTCTAAGTAGTGAATTTTTTTTTTTTGCATTATCAACTAAAATATTTCCACAGGAATATAGCTAGCAGGCTTATAGAAGAGTGTTTGACAAGGCAAAGGCTTGCTAGATAGATGCGTTGGCTAGAGATGCATTGACATCAAATGAAAATGAAGGTTTCCTATACTTTGTGCCCTGAATTTATTAAGCTAAAAGGATGTGGTTAATTAATGTAAAAGAATTAATAAGCAAATAAATACCAAAAGCAAAGTAGCGGTAAGAGTATAAAACTGAGCTTGGTGTTTTGCCTCATACCATAGAAGTTCACAGAATATAGACATAGGCACGGGCCATGTATCAACTACCAAACAGAAGGATACTAAACTCCAAATTAAACTTTCCCCCACCCCATAGTTATCTTCAAGTAAATTACATTTAACCCAGATGATTGTTATTGTTTGATCTAAACATAGAACGAAATTCTATCTATAATAATATAAAAGTAATATATTCGAAATTTGAAATACTCAACCCAGAGTGATTGTAGGGGTTATCGGCCAATCAAATTAGAGAAAAAAAATCGATTAAAAAATACAGTAAAAAATTCCCGCCCATGAAATAATAAAAAAAAAATTGATTTAAAAAAATAATAAACGAGAAGTCTAATCAGATTAAGTGTATACCTTATCTAATTAGAAATCTACTTTCCAACCCAATTAGGAGTCTAACTCGCACCCAAATTTAATTAGGACTCTACGTCTCACCCAAATCTAATTAGGACTACCTCTCACTCAAATATAATTAAAACTCTACCTCCCGACCTAATATATAAACATTGAAACATCTATTATTTTTTCTTCCAATCTGTCAACTATTAACATTTGAAGTAAGTGATGTATTACCGGATCAAGAAAGGTTCTTGATTCCAACAATACACGAAACACGTGTAACCAAACAACAAGGTGGGGTGATTCATGAGATTAAGGGAGGAAGACAAGGGGAGGCTCTCGTGATTTAAGGTTCTTTTGTGGAGGTTGTTTTGCCGTGAGGGCTTTTGTGGTTTCAAGATTTAAGAAGGGTTGAATCTTGAATGGGAAGAGAGAGATGAAGGATTCTTGGATGTGAATTGGAGGGGGATGACGTGAAGAGGGAAGAGAGGGGGAGGGAGTTGGCGTTAGGTTTGGTGGAAGGGAGAGGGTAAAGGTTGCTAGATGAGAGAGTGAGTTTGTTGAGAAGTTGTTATGGAGAGAGAAAGAGAGAGAGGGCAGGTGGCGTTTGAGGAAGATGGGTGACGAGTTGTGGGGGGTTTTGAGGAGGTGGAGGTGGCATTGGGAATAGGGGGTAGGATATAGGGTTGATGTGACTTAACTGTATTGACAGAAAGCTCACAGGGTAATTACCTAAACTATATTGATAGAAAGGTAAGAACGGATAGAGCTAGGTTTCTATCCTGAATTTACAAGATAGACAACCTAGGGCTAACTTGACCAAGACCGCAACCTAGGGTCAAGCTCTTCCTAACCACTTGGGTGCCAGACCAAGATACAATAGAAGAAAGGGGTGAGGGTTTATCCAAACACTCGAGGGGGTAAGTGATAACTGCGTTTCATGACTATATTTTTAGGGGTTTTTAATAGTGAATTAGGGAGAGTTTTATATGTGAACCTTGATTTTTATTCCAATTTCCCTACTACACTTGGTGTTGTTGTTTTTGATGTGAATTTGTAGGTTTTGAGGCCAAAACACCAACTTTCTCTTAACTTCAGGCAAGAGTGAATATACCACAGACCTCTACATGTCAAACCCGAACCATGGTACAAATTTGGGACGGAAAGGAGCAAGGAATGGCGGCGAAAGATCCTCGGGCGGCCAGGTGGTACGGTCCGTGGCGGTTCAGCTCCTTGTGCCCAACTCATTTTTTGCGAAGGAAAGAAGAAAGAAACGAAACAGTGGTAACCACGGACAGCCCGTGGTGTACGGACTTGTACGGACCGAGGCGGACTGCCTAGCAGATCGGTTGTTTTCGCGAGTAGAAAAGGGGGCAAGCGGCGGTTTTTCGATATTGAGTCATTATCTATCAGTTTTCTTTCGTTCTTTGGCCGGGAAGGAGAGAAAAGAGAGCCCTAATACTTCCATTCTACTCCTCTTCCCCACCATCAAGATTCAAGACCGAATCGATTCAAGAGAAAGGCTCGACGGGTTGTATTCTTCGCAATTCTATTCTTTCTTTTCGATTTCCTTCTTAGTTTTGAGATTCGATTGTGATGATTGGAACTTGTGTCGTGTTTTCATTGAATATGAGTGAGTAGTTTCTTTGAATTCTAGGGTTTTGCAACCCGAAACAATGTGGTTTGATTGATTGTTATTAGTTTTTGCATGAATTCTTGATTAGAATCAATAGAAGGTTGTGTTTACCATGTTTATGAGTATTCTTAAGGCCTTGGATATTTGTAAGTTTGAGATTAACCTGAGAAGTACTGAAAGGTGCATTAGGGTAATCTGATTACCAACCTGTCTACCTAGGATTGCGAAAGTTGAAAAAGGAGTAGTGAACTAGGGATTCATTAGATAACCTGACCTTTTGAGACCTTCAATTCTGTTTAACCTAAAAGGCACACGAAGGTTGTTAATTAGGTTGTTTAGAATAATTCTATTTAGCATCGAAAGGGCGATAGGATTTAGAGGTTATCGATTCTTGATTCATTCATGAATGTATGATTGTGCAGGCTAAGTTTTAGTAATTGAACTCGTTGTTAGGTTAGCATCTCCCTAGAAATCTTTCTCTCTTGATTAGAACTCTTTGATTGTTTTTCCCTGCTTTATTAGTTTATTTAATTGTTAAACCATTTTCCAAAACCCAAAGTCTGATTAGCTTAGCAATCGCATTAAAGATTAGTTTTCTGTGATGCTAATTGAGTCCCAGTGGGATCGACCTTGACGTGCTACTACGTACACCGTGCGCTTGCGGCCCTGTCAAGTTTTTTGGCGCCGTTGCCGGGGACTTTGTCCCTAGCAGTCGGTAAACGAACCCTCTTAGGTTGACTAAGCTGTTTTTTTCCCTTTTTTTTCTTTGATTTTCTTGATTTTATTGTTTCACTGCGTTGGTGTTCTTGTTTTTGTCTTGCTAGGATCTTTTGGTGTATGCGGCTGATTCCGGAGTTCGAGTTCAATCCAGAAATAGAGAGGACTTTCCACCGGAGGAAGAGGCAAAGGCTATAAGAAGCTAGAAAAAAGACACCTTCGCAACAATCTAAGATTCCGGAGAAGAACGACCGAAGACGTTGGCCCAATACATGACTCTAAACGTCACAAGCCCACCCACCGCCATCAAACTACCTGAAGTGGGGAACGACTTTGAGCTCAAGAATTCCCTTATCAATCTGGTTCGAGCTACGCTGTTCCATGGTCTTCCGAACGAGGATCCAAACCGCCAACTTCGCATCTTCCGACAAGCATGCGACACCTTCAAAGCCAATGGGGCTCGCTGGACGCGATCAAGCTGAGGTTATTTCCATTTTCCTTGGAGGATCGAGCATGGGAGTGGCTGGATTCCCCTCCAGCGAACTCCATCACTACTTTCGATCTGCTGGCGAGCGCATTTCTTACTAAGTACTGCCCGCCGAGCCAGCTGACGAGTCTTCGGAATCAGATTTCCACTTTCTCCCAAGAGCCGGATGAGACATTATATGATGCATGGGAGAGATTCAAGGAGTTGCTTCGCCAATGCCCCCAGCATGGATTTGAGCCATGGGTTCCCATTCAAGCCTTCTACAATGGGTTAGATGATCAGCTGAGAGCGACAATCCTTGCAGCAGTAGGACGAAACATTATGAACAAGGCGGTGGAGGAGCTTCATGAGCTGATTGAACAAATGGCGTCGAACAGTCACCAATGGTCACGACCCTATTCCACGAGGACGGGAGGTAAGTATTCTGTTGATGCTATCACATTGCTTTCTGTGAAACTTGATGCTATAAATGAAAAGATGGAAAGAATGCATGTGAATGCTTCCCCTACTCTCCAATGTGCTTTCTGTTACTCTTTTGAGCATGCGACTCTATATTGTCCTAATGGGGTGGGTAGTAGTGCGCAACCTGACCAAGCCAACTTTTTTGGTAATCCTACCCATAGATACCTCTTTGACCCCTACTCCAACATATACAACTCCAGTTTGAGACCCCATTCTAATCCTTCTTACCGGAACCAATTGGGTCACCCACAAAGACAAAGACCATCCACTCAACCTTACCAAGCCTCTCAAAATCCTGACTTAGAGGTCATGATGAAAGCCATACTCTTGTCCCAACAAAAGCAATTCGAGCATCAACAAAAACAAGATGAGGTGATTAAGGCTTTAGCCACTAAGGTTGACCTTTTATCCACCTACAACCAAATACTTGAGAACTAGATAGCTATTCAGTCTGGTACTTCCACCATCCCTCCTGGACCACCCATACCTAACCCTAAAGAGCATTGCAATGCTATAGTTTTGAGGAGTGGGACACAACTTAAGGGATGCGAGACGCCAAATGCCAAGCATAGGGGGGATTTGATTGAGAGGAGTGCTGAGAAAGAGAGTGAGGAAGAGAAAGACCATGAGAAAGAGACCATCGATAAGGGTAGTGCTGAAATCCCTCAGCCATCACCATCACCACCACTAGACCTGGCAATTCTCGACCCGACCCGTAAACCCGACCCGCAAAAATTGGGTCTTGTACACGAAATTCCGACCCGGACCCCAAAATGACCCGACCTAAAGAACCCGGTAAAAAACGGGTCAGGTCGGGTTAGGTTTGGGTCGACCCGTTGGGTCAGACACTTTAATTTTAAGTGTTTTGTCTACTTTGGCCTTGCGCAAAAAAATGGCACCATTTCATGAAAATTAAGGCCCAAAAGTAAAATATTGGGTGACTTTGGAAAGTTATGCATAGAGAGAGACATACAAATGAAATAATCAAATAACAAATGACCAAAACAAAACCCTAACACTGTCACTCACTCACTCACTGACTCTTTCAGTGAACCCTCAAACTCCTGCAGCCCCGCCGCTCTCCTCTCTTTCAGTAAAATAGTGTATTATTGTCCAAGGTCAAAGTTCAGTGCATTATTGTCCAATATCCTAAAAGTTCAGTATATTAGCATCCCAAAACCCCATATATTTCATAAGTGTTGTTATTCGTGGATTTTTGATGTAAACCGCATAATACTTGTAGACTTGAAGATTGCCAAATTTTAGGTGTATAGTAATATGTCTATACAACTATGACATATCATGGTGGTCGAACTTGGAATCGAATGGTACATTACACAAGTGTCTTTGACTAATTATAATCAATTTTATTAGTTGTAAGTGACTGAGAAAAAGGGCGGTCATGACCCGTAAACCCGACCCAAACCGCCCGAAACCGGAATACACCCGACCTGTATTCACCTGAACCCGAAATACACCCGACCCGTATTTACCCGAACCCGATATACGACCGACCCGTAACCCGCTCGCCCGCCCGTATTGACAGGTATAACCACCACCTAGAGTTTATGTGCCCCCTATTCCATTCCCTTCTAGGCTTGCTAAGTCTAAGACCGATGTTCAATTTGGGAAATTCCTTGGTGTGCTTAAAAAGTTGAATGTGAATGTTCCTTTTCTTGATGCTTTGTCCCAAATGCCTTTGTATGCTAAATTCTTGAAGGAGATTCTCTCCAAGAAAAGAAAAATAGACGAATGTGAGGAAATTGCATTGAATGAGGAGTGTAGTTCTGTGGTCTTGAATAAGCTCACTCCAAAGCTTAAGGACCCCGAAAGTTTCACTATTTCTTGTGGCCTAGGAACCATGAACATCGACCGTGCCTTATGAGATGTGGGCTCAAGTGTGAGCTTGATGCCTTATTCCCTTTATAAAAGACTGAACTTAGGTGAGCTTAGACCTACCGCCATGTCACTGCAAATGGCTGATCGTTTTGTTAAATACCCCATGGGTATTTTAGAGGACTTCCGTCTTAAGGTAGGAGACTATTATGCGCCCGTGGATTTTGTGATTCTTAATATGGCCGAGGACACCCGTACCCAAATTATTTTGGGAAGACCTTTCCTTGCCATTGTTGGGTGCGTAATAGATGTGAAAAAAGGGAAGATGAGCTTTAAGTTTGGGGAACATGAGGTTGAATTTGATCTGTTTCGTGAACATATGCCTCCTAATGTTTCTTCTTGCTGTGGTGTTGATGTGATTGGGAATGATGAGTCTGATGATGTATTTCCTGAGAGCCATGTACTTGGTGACGAGACGGATTGGGTACAAGTTATTGAACCCGAACCTAACATCACCAAGGATAGGCCTTATGCTACTAATGGGGTTGTGTTGAGGAAGTTTTGCAGGTTTGATTCGAAATTGCCTTCCATTGCTGAGGAAGAAAATCAGTTCGACCCTTGCTGGTGGATTCGACTTCGAGACTTTGGGGGAACACATGCTGATGGTGTTCCAAAAGAGTTTGACTATGATGTGGAGCATTCTCCGGACTGACGTGAGTTTCGTCTAGCTAAAGACGTTAAACTAACGCTTCTTGGGAGGCAACCCAAGCATTTAATTGCTTTATTAGGTTTTATTTTGTTTTGATTGCGAAAACCCTCCTTTGTTGAGTACTTTATGGTGTATGTTTGGATTGTCATTACAAGTGTATACTCATGAGATTTTTGGCTTGATGTGGATGATAGGAGAGACTTGGTTGTTTGTTTGATTTAGGTTGCTTGTCTTGATTGTGATTCATCTAGTCTTGATCAACTCTTGTACATGATAGTGAAGTTCTTGTGTTTGGTACATCAAATGAACTAGTTGCTTGTGATTGTGGTAGGTTAACCCGTGAGACTTCTTAAGCCTGAAAGACTATTATTTTTATAGTCTCATTTTCTTTTGAGTGTGACCTTACCATGTTTTCATCTCTAGAACTTGATTCGACTCTCTTTGAAACTGCATTTTCCTTGTGTATTGTGTTAATATGATTGGACCCATTTTGAAGCCACATAGCCAAAAGCCACCTGACATCTTGACTTCTTTTTGCTAGCCCGTGCGGAGTTTTTCCTGTCTTGATTTGCTTCACCTATATCGTGCACCTTTGGCTTGTTCTTAATTTCATACCCTTTTAGCCAAGTTACTGGAGCAACAATTCAGTTAGGGGACAGTTTTGTAGTCTATTTGTTGATGACTTCGTTGGTTGGTTTACTTGATGAGGGAAGCATTGCTCATAATCATTATTTATCCCCTCTTTTCATTTGAGGTTGAAATTGGGTTGAAAGGAAATGATCCTATTTTTATATATTTATGCTATTCACCACAAAAAAAAGAGAGAAAAAAAAAGAAAAAAAAAAAGAGGAGAAGTTTTGAGGAATAAGGTGAATAGCATAGTGGTTTTCTTGCTTATATTGACTATTCCTTTATTTTGCCTCGATGGGGAAGATATTTATGTTTCATTGCGGTGTGATGTAAGAGGTGTTGTGCTATATGTATTGGGAATGTTGCTCTTTAGGTCTTTGGCTCTTAGCTCCACATTACCCAAATGAATTCCCTCCTTACCCTACACCTAAGCCCCGTTACAACCTTTGAAAAGTCCTCATGATTAACATTTGTGCATATTGTCTATAGCGGTAGAGAATCGAGAGTCTTGTCAAGCTTATGGTAGGTTGTTTACATTGGTTGAAGGTTTTTGAGTGAACCGTTATATCTTTTGCAAACACACGAGGGGAGTGACCCACATACCCTAAAGTGAGGTCCTACCGATCCCAACTAGTTCGCCAAACATGTGAATGAGTTTTGATTGCATTTGAGTTGTGATGGATTAGTTGTGTTGCTTCCTGACATGTGACTCTATTTCGAACAACAATTTTTGTTTCAATTTGAATCTTATTCTCGCTAGGGAGTCCTTGAGTGTATGCTTGCTTATGTAATCCTATATGCCCCTTTAATTGGAGGAGGTGTGAGTAGAATTCTTTTTCTTTCAAGTCCTTTCCTCTAGTTTTGAGTCTTGTACTTGCTTGGGGACAAGCAAGGAGTAAGCATGGGGGGATTCGATAACTGCATTTCAAGACTATATTTTTAGGGGTTTTTAATAGTGAATTAGGGAGAGTTTTATACGTGAACCTTGATTTTTATTCCAATTTCCCTACTACACTTGGTGTTGTTGTTTTTTATGTGAATTTGTAGGTTTTGAGGCCAAAACACCAACTTTCTCTCAACTTCAGGCAAGAGTGAATATACCACAGACCTCTACATGTCAAACCCGAACCATGGTACAAATTTGGGACGGAAAGGAGCAAGGAATGGCCGGGCAGCAGCATCCTCGGGCAGCCCGAGGTGGTGGCCACGGTCCGTGGCGGTTCAGCTCCTTGTGCCCAACTCATTTTTTGCGAAGGAAAGAAGAAAGAAACGAAACAGTGGTAACCACGGACAGCCCGTGGTGTACGGACTTGTACGGACCGAGGCGGACTGCCTAGCAGATCGGTTGTTTTCGCGAGTAGAAAAGGGGGCAAGCGGCGGTTTTTCGATATTGAGTCATTATCTATCAGTTTTCTTTCATTCTTTGGCCGGGAAGGAGAGAAAAGAGAGCCCTAATACTTCCATTCTACTCCTCTTCCCTACCATCAAGATTCAAGACCGAATCGATTCAAGAGAAACCAAGATCAAGATTCGCAAAGGAAAGGAGCGACGTTCGCGGAGAAGGATCTACCCCGGGATCGAAAGGCTCGACGGGTTGTATTCTTCGCAATTCTATTCTTTCTTTTCGATTTCCTTCTTAGTTTTGAGATTCGATTGTGATGATTGGAACTTGTGTCGTGTTTTCATTGAATATGAGTGAGTAGTTTCTTTGAATTCTAGGGTTTTGCAACCCGAAACAATGTGGTTTGATTGATTGTTATTAGTTTGTGCATGAATTCTTGATTAGAATCAATAGAAGGTTGTGTTTACCATGTTTTTGAGTATTGTTAAGGCCTTGGATATTTGTAAGTTTGAGATTAATCTGAGAAGTACTGAAAGGTGCATTAGGATAATCTGATTACCAACCTGTCTACCTAGGATTGCGAAAGTTCAAAAAGGGGTAGTGAACTAGGGATTCATTAGATAACCTGACCTTTTGAGACCTTCAATTCTATTTAACCTAAAAGGCACACGAAAGTTGTTGATTAGGTTGTTTAGAATAATTCTATTTAGCATCCAAAGGGCAATAGGATTTAGAGGTTATCGATTCTTGATTCATTCTTGAATGTATGATTGTGCAGGCTAAGTTTTAGTAATTGACCTTGTTGTTAGGTTAGCATCTCCCTAGAAATCTTTCTCTCTTGATTAGAACTCTGTCATTGTTTTTCCTTGCTTTATTAGCTTAATTAATTGTTAAACCATTTTCCAAAACCCAAAGTCTGATTAGCTTAGCAATCGCATTAGAAATTAGTTTTCTGTGCTGCTACTTGAGTCCCTGTGCGATCGACCTTGACGTGCTACTACGTACACCGTGCGCTTGCGACCCTGTCAGTAAGCTCAAAGCTTGATTCATATTTCTGAACTAGGTTGTTTGAATTGATTACAAGCCTAAGCTTTTATACTAGGAGAGTCCTTAAGGGACTAGTACTCCTTACTTGGCATGCAAGCCAAGCTATCTAAGCTAGGAGACTCCTGATTGGTGTGCAAGCCAAGGAGAACTCCTCTTTTAGACGCCTACATAATCCTACTCTCCCTTCGATTAGGAATCCTTATCCTAAGGGGAGTTTGTTATAACTAACCTTATCCTAGTTGGTTTTGGCTTTCCTAATCCAAGATGGATTAGTTACAAAATAGTCAATCTCTATCTAGGAAAGCTAAACTAGACGCCTAATCTAGCCTATCAAAAGAAAAACACTAAAAACTAATTAAATTGTAACTAATTAAATTACATCCAACAATCAAGATCATAAAATCTATCTTGTCTTTCTTGATTTGGACGTTTCTTGGGCTTGGCGTGTGACTTGGCCCATCTTTAGGATGTTTGGACATCCTCTTGAAATAAGCTACACACCATATGAGTAGGCCTTTGGACTTTCACGTTGTACCCTTCTTCTATGGCCCGTTCCACTTCTTTGTAAATAATTTGGATCTCTTTATTAGAAGTGGACTGATTTCCATCATTCCCCCCTTGTTGAGAAGAGTTTGTCCTCAAACTAAGGAGGTCTTCGTTTTCATCATAGTAGGGTTTTAAATCAGCAACATTGAAAGTTGCACTTCCTTCATAGTCTTTGTTTAGTGCTAGCTTGTATGCATTATGTCCAACTCTTTCTAAAACTTCAAAAGGACCATCAGCTCTAGGTACTAACTTTCCTTTCCTCTTGGAGGGGAACCTCTCCTTTTTCAAGTGAACCCATACTAGATCTCCTGGTTGAAAGATAACCCTTTTCCTTTTCTTGTTAGCTAAGTCTGAAACAGATTGGGTATACTTACCTATTTTCTCTTTAACTTCCTCATGGAGCTTCTGTATTTCTTGGGCTCGTTTTTGGGCTTCATGGCTGAACCTTATGGCACTGTTGATAGGCGTGAGGCCCATAGGTGTAGTAGGTTCCTTCCATAAACAACTTGGAAGGGTGAACGACCTGTTGCCTTGCTTGGAGCCCTGTTGAATGCAAATTCAACGTGTGGGAGAAGAGTGTCCCATCCTTTCTTGTTCTTGCTCACCTAGGACCTCAATAGTAAACCTAGGGTCCGATTGGTGACCTCCGTTTGACCGTCGGTCTGTGGGTGACAGGCGGTGCTGAATTTGAGCTTGGTTCCCATCTTCTTCCAAAGAGTAACCCGGAAGTAGCTAAAGAACTTTGCATCCCGATGTGAGACCATAGTCCTAGGTATTCCATGGTGCCGAACGACTTCTTTGAAATATAGTTCTGCCACTCTAACTGCATCATAGGTGGTGTGACATGGGATAAAGTGAGCCATCTTTGAGAATCGATCAACGACCACCATGATTGAATCCTTCCCACGTTGAGTCCTAGGTAGTCCCACAATGAAATCGAGACTAATATCTTCCCAAGGACCTTCAGGGATGGGCAAGGGCATGTATAACCCTTGGGGAAGCACATGACTCTCGATAAGTTTCCAGTAGAACACCTTCTAACCATATGTTCGACGTCTTCGACCATGTAATGCCAAAAATAGTGTTCTTTCAACATCAGATAAGTCTTCTCAATACCGAAGTGTCCTGCTAGGCTCTCTCCATGAACTTCTAAGATAAGAAGTTCCCTAAGACTGCTTCTAGGAATACACAGTTGATTCCCATGAAATAAAAAACCATGCTCCACGTGATACTGGTCGTTGGGGCGGTTCTTGCAGTCTCCATAGATCTCTTTGAAATCTCCATCTTCTTCATAGAGATCCTTGATGTGTTCGAGCCCTATCACACGTGAATCAAGGACTTGAAGGAGCAAATAACGGCGAGAAATGGCGTCTGTACCCTTATTCAGATGGTCGGCTTTGTGCTGAATGACGAAGTGATAAGCTTGCAAAAATTCAACCCACTTAGCATGACGCGGGTTTAACTTATGTTGGCCCTAAATATACTTTAGTGCCTCATGGTCGCTATGCAGAATAAATTCGTGGCCGATGAGATAGTTTCGCCAATGTTCTAGGGCACGAATAATAGCATAGAACTCCTTGTCGTATGTACTGTACTTCTTCCGGGCATCACTGAGTTTCTCGTTGTAATAGGCCAAGGGACGGCCCTCCTGTGATAATACTGCTCCAATTCCAACTCCAGAAGCATCGCACTCCACTTCAAACATTTTGTCAAAGCTTGGTAGGGCAAGAACAATGGCGGTGCAGAGTTGAATTTTGATAGAATCGAACGCCTGTTGTGCTGATGGCGTCCAGCTGAACTCCTTGCTCTTCAGTAACTCGGTCATGGGCGCCATAATCGAACTGAAGTTTTTCACGAACCTTCTGTAGAAGGAGGCTAAGCCATGAAAACTCCTGATGTCGTGAATACTAGCTGGTGTAGGCCACTCTTTGATTGCTTTGATTTTCTCTTCATCAACCTGTATCCCATCAGCCGAGAGTACATAGCCAAGAAAGACTAATTTGTTGGTGAAGAAGTGGCACTTGGCGAGATTCCCATAGATCTTCTCGTGTTCTAGCAAATCAAGGATTGACGTGTGGTGTTGAATGTGTCCTCCTCACTCTTGCAGTATACAAGTATATCGTCGAAGTAGACAACAACACACTTGCCGATAAGGGGCTTCAGAACCTGATTCATTAGTCTCATAAAGGTGGAAGGAGCATTAGTTAGTCCAAAAGGCATGACTAACCATTCATGGAGACCTCCTTTAGTTTTGAATGCTGTTTTCCACTCGTCTCCGGCTTGAACCCGAATCTGATAGTACCCGCTTCTGAGATCTATTTTCGAAAAGACCTGGGCACCATGTAACTCGTCCAGTAGATCCTCAAGTCTAGGAATTTGGAACCTGTACTTGATGGTGATCTTGTTTATGGCCCTGCAGTCGATACACATTCGTTGACTTCCATCTTTCTTCGGGACCAATAACGCTGGAGCGACACACGGACTAAGACTTTCCCATATCATACCCTTTGCTAGAAGATCATCAACTTGCCTTTGAATCTCCTGTGTGTCGCTAGGGTTCATACGGTATGCAGGTTTGTTTGGTAAGACCGATCCCGGGATTAGATCAATCTTATGCTGAATATCTCACTCAGGTGGTAAACCTGGCGTCATCTCTTCTGGGAACACATGAGAATATTGTTCCAAAAGAGGGGTGACAAGGGGATGGACGTCGACTTCGTGAGTTGGGACGTCAGGTGAGGGAGTTTTGTGGCTGGATTCTGTGTTTAGGTCTAAGAGAATGATCTCTTTATGCTCACTGAACTCATGATGTTCAGCTGACATAGAAGGGATTGGATTTGGATCAATCTCTTTGGGTTGGGACGGAAGGGTTACTTTAAGTGGAGCTAGGGTGATTTTTTGTGGTTGAACCTGAAGGTGTAGGTGTTGGCTCTTCCATCATGTATCACACTCCTGTCAAATAACCATGGTCTTCCCAACAAAAGGTGACAAGCGTCCATAGGCAATATATCACACCAAATAGTATCTTGATAATTCTTGCCAATGGAAAAGCTTACCAAGCATCGTTGAGTAACTTGCAATCCTTCACTTTGATTGAGCCATTGGATGGTGTAGGTCTTGGGATGTGGAGTGGCTTCCAGGTGAAGTTTGTCCACCATAGTTGTTGAAGCCACATCGGTGCAGCTTCCTCCATCAACGATTAGAGAACAGACTTTCCCTTTGATGGTGCAGCGAGACTGAAAGATAGCCTCTCGTTGCTGTTGGTCTTCTGGGACAATCGAACTGCTGAGGATCCTCCTCATGAAGAAAAATTCGTGTGCCATGGTAAGGGGTTTGGAACGTCCAGAGTGACGTTGGGTAAGGAAGGGAATGTGTTTGGGCTGTTTGTGGAGTTTAGGGTTGCAAGTTGGTACTGAAGATTTGAAGATTATGTGTTTGGATTGCAAGTTAAACCTGTGGATTAGCAGGTTAGGCTTTTGGATTAGAAGGTTACGTGTTTGGTTTACACTCAACCTTAACCTAGAGCTCTGATACCACTTTTGATGTATTACTGGATCAAGAAAGGTTCTTGATTCCAATAATACACGAAACACGTGTAACCAAACAACAAGGTGGGGTGATTCACGAGATTAAGGGAGGACGACAAGGGGAGGCTCTCGTGATTTAGGGTTCTTTTGTGGAGGTTGTTTTGCCGTGAGGGCTTTTATGGTTTCAAGATTCAAGAAGGGTTGAATCTTGAATGGGAAGAGAGAGATGAAGGATTCTTGGATGTGAGTTGGACGGGGATGACGTGAAGAGGGAAGAGAGGGGAGGGAGTTGGCGTTAGGTTTGGTGGAAGAGAGAGGGTAAACGTTGTTGGATGAGAGAGAGAGTTTGCTGAGAAGTTGTTATAGAGAGAGGGGAGGTGGCGTTTGAGGGAGATGGATGACGAGTTGTGGGGGGTTTTGAGGAGGGGGAGGTGGCGTTGGGAATAGGGGTAGGATATAGGGTTGATGTGACTTAACTGTATTGAATGAAAGCTCACAGGATAATTACCTTAACTATATTGATAGAAAGGCAAGAACGGATAGAGCTAGGTTTCTATCCTGAATCCACACGATAGACAACCTAGGGCTAACTTAACCTAGACCGCAACCTAGGGTCAAGCTCTTCCTAACCACTTGGGTGCCAGACCAAGATACAATAGAAGAAAGGGGTGAGGGTTTATCCAAACACTCGAGGGGGTAAGCTCAAAGCTTAATTCATATTTCTCAACTAGGTTGTTTGAATTGATTACAAGCCTAAGCTTTTATACTAGGAGAGTCCTTAAGGGACTTGTACTCCTTACTTGGCATGCAAGCCAAGCTATCTAAGCTAGGGGACTCCTGATTGGCGTGCAAGCCAAGGAGAACTCCTCTTCTAGACGCCTACTTAATCCTACTCTCCCTTGGATTAGAAACCCTTATCCTAAGGGGAGTTTGTTATAACTAACCTTATCCTAGTTGGTTTTGGCTTTCCTAATCCAAGATGGATTAGTTACAAAATAGCCAATCTCTATCTAAGAAAGCTAAATAGACGCCTAATCTAGCCTATCAAAAGAAACACACTAAAAACTAATTAAACTGTAACTAATTAAATTACATCCAAAAATCAAGATCATAAAATCTATCTTGTCTTTCTTGATTTGGACGTTTCTTGGGCTTAGCGTGTGACTTGGCCCATCTTTAGGATGTTTCGACATCCTCTTGAAATAAGCTACACACCATATGAGTAGGCCTTTGGACTTTCACGTTGTACCCTTCTTCTATGGCCCCTTCCACTTCTTTGTAAATATTTTTGATCTCCTGATTAGAAGTGGGCTGATTTCCATCAGTAAGCACTGAATTTTCGGTAAACCTACAAACAGGTTAGTTTCCGAAATGTACTATAAATTTGAAGCAACCATTAAATTCTCCATTTTCCCAAAAGGGGAATCCTCTCTTCATAATAATGTTTCCGCAATGGTGTTACCCCTTGCTTTTCATCCAACTCTGATGTTATTAATACTTCTTCCTCTCCATAATTTTTTTTTGCAATTGGGGGAGAGACTTGCAGTGAATGAGGATATGGTGTGAATTTTGGATGAATTTAGGGCTTGGTGTTAAAATTTGTATAGAATTCATACACGGAAGTGGCAAATTTTATGCTTTAAGGTCCCATGAGTGTGTCGCATATGTGCTGAAAGGGTCCATATTGATTGGACATGATAGTCAAGAGGCAGTGGTCGGGTGTCCAACGATAACAAGCGGTAATTTCATGGAAGATGATACATCAACTGTTAGGGTTTTTTCCTCTTTTTTCAATTACGAGTTTCATTGTATTTTGAGTTTGATTTCTCAATTAACATTTTTGTTTTTACTTACCTTTATAATTTGGATGTTGAATCGTCATATGGATCATGTCTTTTGACGTATCGAACAACAGAAGATGATGTAAGCTTGAGAGACCACAACACCTCAAGTTATTAAATTGCTTATGTATAAACACCTTAAGTTATTATTGATGTATCTAACAGTGAATGCTGAGTTTGTGTTTCTATAGTTATCCTCAAGTTTGTAAATTATTCTTTTAATTTTTCATATAATGTTAATGAAAGGGTGCATGACATGTACTTTACTCATCAATGATGATAGAACTGATATACTTCAGTTAAGAGATTCATTTATAATATATGTTATAATAATGATTCGAAAATATCATTTATTTATATTTACTTTCACATTTTCTACAAGTAAGATATGTGCTATACAATCCTTGGAACAATTTATTTATATGTTTATTGAACAACGTAATAGAATTTACATTGTGGATAGATTTATTTTCTGTTTTGTACATATATTTATATTATAGGGTTTTATTATTAAATTCAAGAATTTATTTTAATATAACCGTGCATAGCACGGGTTTAACACTAGTAATAAATAATTATATTATTATTGTCGAATTAATTGTTAATTTTTAACTTTTAGCTTATCATTATAATTTTATTTTATTATTTTTATTTTTATTTTTAATTTAATTATTATTTTATTTTATTTTTATTGGACATGGATTGAAAGGTGAATTAAATGAAAATATGAAAATAAAATTATTGGTATAAATTATTTTTATTTTTGATGATAAATATTTGTATTTTAAGGAATGAGATATGAAACCTCACAAAACGGAGATGTATAAAGCCTCTCTCAAATGGGGGGGGGGGACTTGATTCCTATGGATATGAAGTTTTACTTCTTAAATTCTCAACCAAATACAAAATAAAGGACCTTGATACTTTTAGGTATGAAGTTCCATTCTACAGCTTCCAACCAAGCACACCCTAAATGTTATATCAAGTTAGTTAAAAATCACTTACAACTATTGTAAGGTAGGTTAAAAATTATAGCAAATATGGGGTCTATAATAATTATAACATCTAAACTCAGATAGGGTAAAAAAACACTTACACTTTATGACAGGTAGGATAAAAATGATTTCACAAACGCGAGGTGTGTAAAAATTACTATAGCAAACTTCAGGTAGGCTAAATGTAATTTTCTTGAAAATTAACTATGGGTTGGGGTAAGTCCAATTTGGAGTTTGGAATCAGTAATTGTACTGAAAATCTAAATATTCGAATTCCATCATTATTACTTAAGACCTAGAATCCAAGATGAATTTGAATGTCATGAAATGTTATCCTATGAATAAAACACGATGTCATTTACAATGAAATCTCAGTCTCCGTCATTTACGCTCCATTAAACTTTTCCTAATCTTTCAATCCTACCTTATTAACCCTCTCCACTATCGATCACGTAGATCAATCCGTAACCCTTTCGCGGTCGTCAATTTCAACCAAAATGTGAACTTGTCAATACATAGTTAGTTATTGATTCATACACTTCATGATTTAAGTTATTCATTATTAAAAAAATAAAAAGTGACAAATAAAGAGTACTCCTAGTCCAAGCTAAATGTTTCATTATCTAATCTATCAGTCGCGGGAAAATTCTGCCATCAATATGATATGAATCACTCTGCTAATTGTCGTAGCCTTGTTATGTTGTAGTGTTGGAGTGACATTTACAGCAAGCATCAAATAGGGTAAAAATTATTTACAGTTTTTGTGAAAAAAAAGTTTCGCAAAGGTGGCCGGGGTGTGTAAAATTTATTACACCAAACTTGAGGCAGAGTCAATTACTCGTTAATCTTCCGTCGACTAGTATTAAAAACTGATGTAAAACTAGATGCAGAAAAATCCTATGAGGATTGTTTTTTCTTTTGGGGGGGGGGGGTGTCAGTCCGAGCTGGATGCTCATTTATTTATTCATTTTATGTATCCTTATCTATAATAATAATAATAATAATAATAATAATAATAATAATAATAATAATATAAAAGTAATATATTCAAAATTTGAAATATTCAATCCAGAGTGATTGTAGGGGTTATCAGCCAATCAGATTAAAGAAAAAAAATCGATTTAAAAATACAATAACAAATTTCCGCCCATGAAATAATAAAAAAAAATTGATTTAACAAAATAATAAACAAGAAGTCTAATCAGATTAAGAGTCTACCTTATCTAATTAAACTCTATTTCCCAACCCAATTAGGAGTCTAACTCCCACAAAAATTTAATTAGGACTCTACCTCTCACCCAAATCTAATTAGGAGGTTACCTCTCACCCAAATCTAATTAGGAATCTACCTCCTGACCTAATATATAAACATCGAAACATGTATCATTCTCTTCCTATCTATCAACTAATAACATTTGAAGCAACCATTGAATTTTGGGCAAACCGGCAAATACAAACAGGTTAGTTTTCGAAAAATACTATCAATTTGAAGCAACCATTGAATTCTCCATTTTCCCAAAAGAAAAATCCTCTCTCCATAATAATGTTTCCGCAATGGTGTTACCCTTTGCTTTTCATCCAACTCTGATGTTATTACTACTTCTTCATCTCCATATTTTTATTTTTATTTTTTGCAATTGGGTGAGAGATTTTTAGTGAATGAGGATATATATGGTGTGAATTTTGGATGAATTTAGGGCTTGGAGTTAAATTTTGTGTAGAATTCGTACACGGAAGTGGCAAATTTTATGGTTTTAAGATTCCATGAGCGTGTCGCATCTGTGCTGAAAGGGTCGATATTGATCAGACATGATAGTCAAGAGGCAATGGTCGGGTGTCCAACGATAGTGAACGGTGATTTCATGGAAAATGATACATCAACAGTTAGGTTTTTCCCCTTTTTTCAATTACGAGTTTCATTGTATTTTGAGTTTGATTTCACAGTTAAAATTTTTGTTTTTACTTTAACTTTGTATTTTGGATGTTGAATCGTCATATGGATATCATATCATGTCTTTTGACGTATCAAACAGCAGAAGAAGATGTAAGTTTGAGAGACCACAACACCTTAAGTTGTTATTGATGTATCCCAACAGTGAATGCTGAGTTTATGTTTCTATAGTTATCCTTAAGTTTGTACTTTATACTTTTAATTTTTCATATAATGTTAATGAAAGGGTGCATGACATGTACCTTACTCATCAATAATGATAGAATTGAGATACTTCAGTTAAGAGATTCATTTATAATATATGGTTCTTTTATTTTCATTTTTATGGATAGCTAGCTACCTACAAGGTTTTGAGTTGGATTGTATTTTTTCTAGTGCAACTTGTATGTTATAATATTAATTCAAAAGTATCATTTATTTATATTTATTGTCACACTTTTCACAAGCAAAATATGTGCTATACAATCCTTGGAACAATTTATTTATATGTTTATTAAACAACGTAATAGAATTTACATTGTGGATAGATTTACTCTCTATTTTGTACATATATTTATATTATATGGCTTTATTATTAAATTCAAGAATTTATTTTTTAATATAACCGTGCATAGCACGGGTTTAACACTAGTTTTATTAAATTAGTATTTCTTATATTTTATAACATCAATCTTTTTAATAGTTAGAAATAATTATCAATTACAAGAGTTTCAACATGTATTTTCTATGTCAATGAATACAAATAACATCCTAATTAAATAGATCACATTTGTCAGATATATTTATTAATAGTTTGATAATTTATATACAATTTTATGAGATAGTACAGTTATATACTCAATTATATCATTCTTTATTCAATTCAATTAGTATGCAATAAGACAAAACAGTTATTCTTTATTTTGTCCAAGACTAATTATCATTTTCTTTAAGAAAAATTATGCTCATAATTAAATATAAGTGGAAAACACCCATAAGAAGCTAAAACGATGTTATCAGTCTTTAAATAAATACGTCCTTCCCATTTTATTTGTCACTTTACACTTGATTTAGAAAACAAAAAAAAATGTTCACTCTACATTAATTTATCTCATTGAAAATGTGAAAATGTTGAATAAAATGATGAATAAAAAACAGAAAAAGGTGAATAAAAATGAAAAATGGAAGAAAATGATATAATTAAAAATGTTAATTTGATAAATTATTAATTAATGTGTTATTGAAATTATAAATTGACAGATGTTTTGAGGAAAAAAAAAAAGAAAGTTAAAGTAATAAATAATATGGGTAGGAGATAATATTATTCCAGCCAAAAGCGCACGATGAAAATGAATAAGATTGGTTGCGGGAGACAAAGAAATTAAAATTGAAATAAGATTGGTTGCGGATGACAAGGAAATTAAAATTGAAATAAGGATACTCAAGTTAAAATATTTTCAAAAGTTGAAATTTTACAAGTAGAAAGATTGTACTCCACTTTGTTGAAATTTAAAAATCACGATAATGACATTTGTTTGACATACTTTGCCATCAGTACGTAGCATGCCCTTAATGGTTGAGTGAATTCAAAGTAAAATATTCACATCATCATAACAGATGAAAGAAATTACAATCGATATTATTAAAAATAATGGGAAGTTAACTATAAATCTTCCCTTCTTGAATCTTACATTTTCACTCATTCCAACCAAATTTTTGGGAAGAAAATCAGCCCTGCTCCAAGGACCTCCGCAGATCTGAGGACCTCCAGCCACAGCATAGTCAAAGCTTTTGTTTAAAAAAACAAATAAAGGAAGTTCCCAAAATCCTCCTTCTTATAATTAGAATATTCTCTAAAGATTATGTATACTTATTCTGAATTATATCTTCACAGAATATATGTTATTAAGCGAGGATTGAAGCTTCCAAAGAATAAAGATAAGAAAATCAAGCAAATCTAGAAAGTATCTGATGTGTACTTATTCTGAGTTATATCTTAACAGAATATATATTATTGAGCAAGGATTGAAACTTCCAAAGAATAAAGATAAGAAGATCAAGCAAATCCGGAAAGTATCCTCAACTGAGGAAATGTCAAGCTAGCGGTTATATTAAAAGCCCAAACACCTATATAAAGATTGGCTGCCTCCCTTCTCTAGATTAACGATTTCGAGCAAGATAAATCATGTGTAGGAATTTTGTGATAGAAAATTCTGAATGTAGCTACTTGGTTTTGAGTAGTGAGTTGTGTAACCAGAAGGTGTGTTCTGGTGAGGCCCTCAAGGTGTGTAGCTAAAGTGAGAAGTGTGTTCCTCATTTAATGGTTTCTGAATCTTTCCAGCCTCAACTGTGAGGCCTCCTCTGTAGAAGTTCACTCTGAGTTTCTGCCCTTGTAAGCATACTTTGAGGACCTCACAGTCCTTGACCTTGCCGAGTTTGTAACCTCCTTTCTTTCCTTGCACTTTAAGTTTATTAGTAAAAAAGTATTATTCAGTTATAACAGTGTTATTAACGTCCTTGTGTTGATTAAGTGCAGAAAATCTTATACAACCCTATTCAGCCCCCTCTACGGTTATTTGAATTGTATCATAACAGGTCCACAAATTCAAGAGTTTAACCACTCATGGAAAAGATCATGGCCGGTATCAATGCAAATGAAGCTCCTTAAGGACGTTCACTGACAAGAGCTCCATTACTCACATGAGAAAACTACAGGATGAGGACAAGACAAATGGAAATATTTCTCAAGGATCAAGATGAAGATCTATGGACTGTGGTCACTGAGGGAGATTTTCCTACTCCCACAAAGACGAACAATGAAAATCAAGATGTCCCAAAGAAGAGATCCGAAATGACAAATAAAGAGCTAGAACCATTGAGAAAAAAATACCCGTGCTCGAAATTTGATTTATTGCAGTTTAAATTCCGAAGATTTTGAACGTGTTTCAAATTTTGAAAATGCCAAAAAGTTTTGGGACTATTTGATGACTTCATAGGAAGGCACAAGCCAACCAAAGGACATCAAAGTGAACATGCTTGTCCAAAAGTATGAGGCCTTTAAAATAGAAGAAAATGTGTCTATTGAAGACTTGTTCAAGAGATTTAGTAGCATCGCTAACCACCTCAAATCACTTAGAAAGAATTACTCCAATGAGGAACAAGTCCGGAGATCCTAAGATGTCTTCCTAGAAGAAAATGGGGCCCAAAAGTTAAAGCCATAGAAGAGGCCCAAGACGTCCTCAAATTGGAAGAACTCATTGGAAAATTGTTGGCTCATGAGATCCAACTGAGTGACCTCTTAAAACCAAAGGGATTTGCCCTCAAGGCATTACGTAAATCTGACAGTGAGTCAGATGATGACGAGGAAGATACAATGGAAATGCTAGCAAGAGGGTTCAAAAGATTATACAAGAAAAATCCGACCTTTCGAGGACACATCAAGGATGGACAAAACAAAAAGGAAACTTCAAAAGGTAAGGCCTTAATGAAAGAATAATATGACCTGTTTACTTGTTATGGTTGTAGAAACTCGGAACACTTGGTTAAAGACTATGCTCACGCCAGAAGAAACAAGGACAGAAGAAATGCTAGACCCAATCAACAACATTGCAGAGTAATGTTTGCCACCTAGAGTGACAGTGACTCAAGTGAAGGGAACAGTGAAGTTGAGAAGGTTGCTAATGTCTGTCTAATGGCACAATCTAATGAGGATCAAGATCCCACCTCATCTCTTGACGAGGTAAATTTAGATGACCTCCTCACTCTTCCCTCAATACATCTTGCTCACAAATCATTTCATCTCTTCAAATATTCTAGATCCTTAATAGAAAGAATCAAGCATCTCACAAAACATGTCAATCATGTGAACGAAACCGTAGAGTGCTTGAACACCAGAAATGATCTCTTAGCAACTGAAAATGTTAGACTATCCATAGAGGTCAAAGACTACTATAAGGACATCACTCAATTATCAAATGAGGCAGTAACAAAATCTCATCCCTACCAAAAGCAACCAATCCTTCCAACACCTAATACACCACCTGTCAAAGACTTTCCATCCAAAAGTCCTCCCCTTCATACCAACACAGGACCTCTCCTTCCTACACCAAATATTCCGTCCCCTAGAGAACACCATCATATAGTACCTCCAACAGCAAATGAAATAAAGACCTTACCAACTCCCTGTCTAAAGGAACCAGACCTCCACGCATCACTAACCTTTGGGTCCTAAAGGCCTCACTGCAACGATCTCATCCTTGGTCAGAGACCAAAAAAGGTATAATGTCCTCCACTGCAGGTATGCCTCAGACAAATTATCAGATATCCAACCAAGTTCTACAAACTGAAAATCAATAAGAATGGAAAAGTGACCTTTGGAGACAAGAGCCAAGAAAAGATCCTAGACATTTGGAAGGTCACAAAACAACGTCACCCGCACCGTTTGAGGGGGAGCTTTCTATCATGAGGACCTCAACCTTTTCACAAGATGTCAAATTGAGGGGGAGTCCTATCATCCCTCTTCCCTACATGTGGTCCCTCTCCTTCTCCCAAGTATGTCAACTCTCTGCATGTTTGGACCTCTGATGACTTCATCAGCATGTCCTCATAGGCACCTCACAATTTAAAATGGGTCCGGTCAAAGACGTCTCACTATTTCTCCCATAGGTAACTCAGATTCTTATCTCTTACATTCCCCCCCTCCTCCCTCTTTCTTCCTCTCTTCACTTTGGCCACACAATTTACGGCATATACTCTCTTGTTTCCTTCTTGTCAGAAAGACAAAAATGGGGAGAATTTTGCCATGCTCTGATATGTAACTAAGATACTTTACTGTGCTACCTTGATATATTATGTTGTCAATGTACATATATGCTGTACATGCAAGTTTTGTCTTTCAAACAAAAAGGGGGAGATTGAAGAAAATCAGCCCTACTCTCAGGACCTCCGCAGATCTATCTTGAGGACCTCTAGCCACAGTAGAGTCAAAGCTTTTGTTTGAAATAACTAATAAGGGAATTTCCCAAAATCCTCACTTTTATAATTAGAATATTCTCTTAAGATTATGTATACTTATTCTGAATTATATCTTCACAGAATATATATTATTGAGCAAGGATTGAAGCCTCCAAAGAATAAATATAAGAAGATCAAGCAAATCAGGAAAGTATCCATTGTATACTTATTCTGAGTTTTATCTTCACAGAATATATATTATTGAGCTAGGATTGAAGCTTCCAAAGAATAAAGATAAGAAGATCAAATAAATCTGAAAAGTATCCTCAACTAAGGAAATGTCAAGCTAGCTGTTATATTAAAAGCGCAAGCAACTATATAAAGATTGGCTGCCTCCCTTCTCTAGATTAATGATTCCAAGCAAAATAAATCGTGTGTAGGAGTTTTGTGATAGAAAATTTCGACTGTAGCTACTTGGTTTTGAGTAGTGAGTTGTATAACCAGAAGGTGTGTTCTGGTGAGGCCTCAAGGGCGTATAGCTAAAGTGAGAAGTGTGTTCCTCCTTTAGTGGTTTCTGAATCTTTCCAGCCTCAACTGTGAGGCCTCTTCTCCAGAATTTCACTATGAGTTTCTACCCCTGTAAGCATACTTTGAGGACCTCACAGTCTTTGACCTTGCCGAGTTTGTAACCTCCTTTCTTTCCTTGCACTTTAAATTTATCAATAAAAAAGTATTATTTAGTTATAAAAGTGTTATTAACGTCCTTGTGTTGATTAAGTACAAAAAGTCTTATACAACCCTATTCACCTTCCCTCTAGGGTTATTTCATTCTGTTTATAATATAAATTCAAAATTTAAACATCACAAATTAACTGAATCAAAAAAAAATTTCGGAGGTAACCCAATATTTAGGGAAACTATTTTTCGGTACCCCAACTTTTCAATACTCATTTTGAGGTACCCTTAATTTTTGGGTTACTAATTATTTGGTGTTTTTCTGGCCATCAATTTTATTAAGTGACTGAAATACCCTTAGCCACTGTTCTTTTATATGGTGGAATCGCAGTGCGGTAAGTTGCAGTAGGTTGCACTAAGTTGCAGTGGAAAATAATAAATGGGTGTTAATATTAGTGAAAAGTTAAATAGTAGATTGAGGTGAGTTGCGGTAGATTGCGGTAAATTGCGATACAGTAAGTTGCGGTACCGCATAAAAGAACGGTGCCTAAGAAGATTACTTCCCTTTTTTAATATTTGATATATATCTAAAATTTATTATATGTGAATTAAAAATAATATAAAATGGATAAGATTCTTTCTTAACCATCGCTCTCAGGGTGACGATTAGCAAAACCGTATTACTATCACAAATTAAATATATGTTACCGTACATATCCATTCAGTATTATAGTTAAACAAATTATAATTAATAATTGAATGTATATATATTACAATGGTTAATTATTGAAAGTTGAAAAAAATAACTATAACCAATGAAAATAACAATATGACATTGTTCTTTTATCAAGTAAGGTTAGTTAAGTTATGATAAGTTAGCATATGATATGATAGGAAAAGATAAGTTAGGTTTGAGTTAATTTGGTTGTTCGGTGGAAATATTTTATTAATAAAATTTGAATATTGTAAGAAAAATAAATGAAAAAGTTATACATGTTAAAAAAATAAATTTATTTGGGATTAAAATAATATTATTTGAATTCCTTTTTGATTTAAAAGTTGTTTTGGTTTGGATGTTATTTTAGGGAGCAAGGTTAGGTTAAGTTAGGCAATGATCAATTAAGTTAAGTTTGTTAGGTTTAACCGAACTTAAGAACAGAGCATATGTTTCACAAAAATATGGGCTACAAGCCTACAATATATATATAATGACGCAAAAGTAAAAATAGATTCAATTTCATTATGTAAGTACCAACCAAACTGAATAAATGAAATTGGATTTCATTCCAGTTTTTCTCTGAACAACCTTAATCCTAAATTCTAATTCTATACTCAATTCACAAGTTTTCTAATTCCATTCCTAGTACATTTATGAAATCTCTCCAAATTAACAAGCCCAATGTAACAAAATAATTTAAAATTATTAAAACATGAATTATGGGTTAAGGAAAGAAATCGAAAAAGATGGCGTTATGAAAATATATAGTTGGAGTCTTGGAGAATGCAAATCTTTGAACTGGGGGAATGAACAAAACAAGATTGTTGATAGATGCATGAGGCCGGAAAGGGCCTGAAGTAGCTAGTGTTGTCACTTGTTTGCTGCAGGCAAAGCAATTGCAATACTAATGTGATATAGGGAAAGATGGAGTCAACTGCCAAATCAAAAGAATCATAAATTAGTTAACAGTCACTGTGTAGGCAGCAAAGTAGCTCCATGACTCTCATAAGTCTTGACAACGCCACATGCATTTGCCCCCAAAATCAAACTTTCCAAGGCCCATTCTGGCCCACTTGGATCCCTCCACCAACCTTCATCCCAGCTTCTTTTATTAAGAATGCGTTTGTTAAGGACAAAAATATTTTTTAGGAAAATATTTTCCCTAATTTTTAGTGTCTGGTACAAAAAAAGTTTGAAAAATCATTTCCAAAGAAAATCATTTTCCCCTTAAGGATGGAAATTGACTTTTTTTGTTAAACTTAGAAAATATATATTCCACCCTTAATTGTTGGATCGATTTTCACTACTATTCTAACTGATATTTAAGGTCGAAATTCAACATTAACTGTTTCACTCGAAATTTCGTAACACGATAGAATTGATTAAAAAAAGTTCAAATATAAATTTTTAACTCAAAATATTTTTATCAAATAACATCTACCATGACATATACTAGAATTTTTTGTCGCTAAAACTAACTGAAACTTTTAAAAATTCAGGCTGAACTGTTTCAATCGAAACTCTTTGATTTGATAGTATGGACTAAGTAAAACACAAATAAAAATTTTGAGCACCAAATATTTTTCATTTGCAATATATATCGCCACTTTTATTGACATTTTTTTAGTTAAATATGACCGATACTTTTTTTTACCACAATATGACCGATACTTAAGAGCAAAATTCAATTTTATCGGTTTGTCACGAAATTTTACAATACGTTAAAAATGATTAAAAAAAACTCAAATATGAATTTTGAGCTCCAAATACTTTCGTTTGTAACATATATCATTACTTACGTTGACATATATAATTATTTTCCGAAAAACGATTTGTCTCCTAACAAACAAAGAAAAATTTAATATGAAAACACAAAAAACGAAATCATTTTACTTCCAACCAAATACCACCTAACGGTGAAAACACAAAAAAAAAAAAAAGAATAGGAAGACAAGTATTTGGCCCAATCTAACATAATTCGCCCACAACCAAAGTAAAAGGGACAATAAACTAACGACCGGCAATGAAGAGATAATAGTCCAATGGATCAACAACAGTGGCAACCAGCCGTCACGCGCCGCCACTTGCGGAGGATACCAGGGTGACACGTGGCATACGTACAACAATGGGTTATTGATAGAGAATGAATCCATTAAGAAACTTGGGCAGAGCATGTGGAAACTATGAATATTTCCCTTCTTCACATGGGGCACTTTAATCACATATTCACAAGTGCCCTACAAAAAAAAAAAGACTTGGAGTAGCATTTGGTTTCCATTTTCATTTTTGGCTACGGATGAATCCTAGATGTGGTGGGGATTATATTGTGGATATATACCTTAGCCAATTGATATAGGAATATAGGATGGTCATACTTCACGAGGAAGGGTGGGTGGTCGCCTAATCAGAGGGTGGGTGCCCTACCTACTGTAGGACTTTAAAATGTTGCCCTTATTTGGAAATTTAGGTCGTATTCTTTGGATAGGTTATTGGAGCGTATCGGGATGGGCCCGAGCCTCGAGATCCATGGTTTCCAAGTCTATCCGCGCCCCCTCTCGAGAACACGAGCGAATAACTCCAAGATCGGGTGTAGAGTCCATTTCAAGGTGGACTTGGGGCCTTGGAATCGTATTCGGGTCATCACCGGATGCGATATCCACGTCAAATGGGATCCAAGACCATGGGAGTGGAGCTACGGGTCCTCATCGGGATCTACTTCGGGCCTTTAAAAGGGTTCGAAGTCCTTCAGCAAGAATAAACGCAAAGGGGTCAACATGGGTTGTGGAAATGGACGTGCCTTCATTCTTTCGACTATAACCTCTTCGATAGATATGGAACTCTGATGGACTTGAAATTTTGGGAGTTTAAAGTACACACTGGCATCTTTTCATCGATATTTTATGGGCCTAAAACGGAGTCCGGACGAACAAGTTATGAGCGTTTGAAGTCGGCAGAAAAACTACCCAGATCGTCACGCCCGCTACCACCCACTGTAACGCCCGTGACGACCCACGGCAGTTTGTTTTTTGTTTCGGAAGCTCCGTCACGCCTGCGACAACCAATGGTCACGCCCGTGACCCTGCTCGCCCAGGTTGTCACGCTCGTGACGACAGCCGTAACGCCCGTGACGAAAGTGTTTTTACGCGTGAATATTAGGCTTAAACGACTGTGTTTAATGCTTAATACCCCTTGTATAAATACTCTATTTTCACTGTTTTTGGGAGTTTTTTGGCTGATTAATGTTGATGATAATGCATTGTTAAGGTTTTCCCTAGTTTTCTCTCAAACCTTGTTATCTTTATCCAAGTGATTTGGTGGTGATTCAAGCCATTTCTTTAGTGATTATTGGTGGATTTTCCTAGATAATCATGGTGGGATGTTAGGCCTAGGGTTGTGGACTCCCCTTGCCCAAGGTCATATCCAACCTTTGTGTGTGCTCAAGCTTTTGTGATTGAATGTTTGATTTTGGTTTTGCTTCATTGATATTACTCAAGATCAAGGCTAGTTTCATATTGTTCAAGCAAGGATGATTGAGTTTCTCTCCTCCCTCATTATGGTCATAGGTCTTCAATGGGTCTCTCTCATCTCTCAACCTAATCAATTCAAGCTATTCATCATCAATCCACCGCACATCGGGAACCGCTCCAGTTATATTAATATATCCAATCCAATTCAATTCAATCCAATCCAATCCAAACTTATCCAATCCTTACCCAATTTCCCAAAAAAAATCATCTTTAAGAACACAATTTCCCACATCACAACTTATCCAATTAAATCAAATCCAATCCAATCCATCCAAACCCGATTTTAACCAATCCAAAGAACATGGCCAATTGCTATCATCCTTAAAAAGATACACTACTAAAAATATGTTTATTAGCAACCATTTTTTCCAACTAATTTAAAATGGTTCGAAAAACCAAATGTTTTAATAACCATTGCATATTTTAAAAATTTTTCTACTATTTTTAAAATTAATTGTGGGAAAAATGGTTGCAAATTTCAACCACGAGGAAAACTTTCCTACAATCATTTTTCCTACTGTTTGAAAATGGTCGGAAAAACGTTGGATTACCAATAATTTCCCCAACCGTTTTCAAAATGTAGGTGAAATAACCCTAGAGGGGGGGTGAATAGGGTTATCCGGATAATTCTGCACTTTGATCAACACAACTAGGTTAATAACACTTTTATATGAAAGAAATATACTTCTTTATTAAATAGACAAAAGTGCTTAAAACAAAGGAGGTTACAACTCAGCTTAAGTGAGAACCGTGAGGTCCTCAATTAGCCTACGGGAACAGAAGATCTAGCAGATGTCTTATGTAAATGAGGCATCATAGACGAGGCAGTAGGAGACAGAGAAAACAACTTCAAAGTGAGACACATTTCTCGCTTCTTACACTCGACCTTGGCGGTTCTCACTAGTATGCTCACTGGTCACACAAACTCACCACTTATAACAATGGCTACACTCAGAATATTAACTCACAATATTCCTACACTCAAAACTTTCTCACACAAAGTTCGTACTCAGATTTACTTGCTTGGAAATCCACATTTGTGAAGAGAATGAGTTCTCTTATTTATACTTGATTCCTCAACGACTTCCTTTAGTTACTTTCCTTTGCACTTGATTCTTTCCAGCTTGCGTTGATT
Source organism: Portulaca oleracea (assembly GCA_029582165.1). NCBI lineage: Eukaryota > Viridiplantae > Streptophyta > Magnoliopsida > Caryophyllales > Portulacaceae > Portulaca > Portulaca oleracea. Next base: position 2,074,887 of record CM055885.1, on the reverse strand, counting down.
CTGGTTTGGTAACTATCTCCATTGAGTGCAACGGTTAGCTAGGATTTGTTTCCTTTTCTGAGATGATCTTCTATCTTCCACGAGACTCCTTTTCCTTGCCATATTTTCTTTCCCTTTCGTTTGATACCTGAAAAAGGAAATGAAGGCTATTACAATCATATCTCAGAATAGAGGGAAGGCATAAGTTTGTGATATGATTGATACTTCCCTGAAATATATTGGTTCATCTTTCAAACAAAACAATCTTGTGCTGATGTTGGAGTTTCTCTCTGACGAACACGCTGAGGTCCTCATAATCAGTTGAGGTTCTTCAGTAGGAAAATGATTGGTAGGAAAAATTTCCCACCATTTTAGCAAAAGTGATTGAAATTTCCAACCATTTTTCTTACTTAAAAGTAGAAAAATATTTGAAAAATTAGAAAAATATTTGAAAAATTAGAAAAATATGAAATGGTTGCTAAAACAATTTGTTTTTTTCAACCATTTTCAATTGGTTGAAAAAGATGATCGATGATACACATATTTTTAGTAGTGATAATTCATTCATTTGAACACACTGATTACATAATTAATATAATTTACAACAATGCAACCCAGTTTATTAGTATAAAAATATTTAAATTTAGGATACATTCTTTAACTAATAGAATTTTATAATTTACAGCAATGCAACAAAGATAGGATGGTTTATCAGTCATTAAATTTTATAAATTTCCCTATAACATTTTATTTTTATAGTTATTTGGACATCAATGATCTATTCCTTTATGATACTCCGATCCATTTATAAGATATGGTCAAATTAGATTAATGTTGTATTGTACGAATCATCGTAACTTGGTTGTTCTATCATAACCAAAATTTATATAGGGTCAAATATATTTATAATAATTAATGAATAGTTAAAGAATAACCTACAAAAATACAATTTAGAAACTCTATTTTAATGCAAGCGAATAATAGGTAAATGATATCTGTTACATTTTCAGGTGTTTGAAGGAAAAAGTGTTTGTGGAGATTGAGGAAGCATAGTATGAAGGGAAGATTTTGTTATTGATGGAGGGAGAATGGGTTACAACTCTTGGTTGTTAATGATACAAATGATAATCCCACCACCTATATTTATGGTTGAAGAAAGAAGGTGGTGGCAGGAAAAATCTAGAACGTTATTTTACAATAATATCTTCTCAAATTATCTAGAATTTCTTTGAGATTTTTTCTAATTCTCTTCAAGATTTTTTTAGATTATTCATTATTCTTAACACTCCACGTTAATCTAGAAAAATCTCGAACTCTGATATCGGTATGCTCTCATAAGTAACTTAACTTTTCATTTGGAAGCGCTTTTGTGAATATGTCTGCCCGTTGTTTATCCGTTATGCAAAACTCTAATTTGATTTCACCTTTGTTCACGAGTTCATGAATGAAGTGACGTCTAATCTCAATGTGCTTTGTGCGACTGTGGAAAATTGGATTCTTCGTCATTGCTATCGTTGACATGTTGTCACAGAGAAGTGTCGTTGGTTCTTCATCGCTTAGTTGTAGATCTCTTAGTAATCTTCTCATCCATACTACTTCACATGCTGCACTTGTAGCTGAAATGTACTCCACTTTTGTAGTTGACAGTGTTATGGTTGGGTGCTTCTTTGATATCCAAGAGCTAGCCTTGGAACTGAGTTGAAACAAATATCCACTTGCACTTTTCCGATCAACAATGCATCCAGCCCAATCACTATCTGTGCACCCTTTGAGTTTGGGATCTTCCTTTGTTTTGTATAGAAGACCATAACTCTTTGTTCCTTTGATGTATCTTAAAATTCTTTTAGCTGCTACGAAGTGAGCTTTACTTGGCTCACTCATGAATCGGGAGACGATGCTAACCGCATGAACAATGTATGGTCTTGTGTTTGTTAGATATATTAATGAACCAACCATACTTCTATAGAGTTATCTATCCACCTTTTCCTTGCCATCATTTTTGGAGAGTTTTTCATTTGTAGCCATAGGTGCTGATATTGGCTTGCAATCTAGAATATTGAATCTTTTAAGCAGATCTTTAATATATTTCTTTGGAAAGATGAAGATCTCACCTAGGCTTTACTTCACTTGCATTCCGAGAAAGTACTTCATGAGGCTTAAATATGTCATCTCAATTTCTGCCATCATATCCTTTTTGAAATCTTGGATCATTCTTTGATTTGTGCGTGTGTATATAAGATCATCAACATAGAGGCACAAAATTATAAGATCATTCCCTTGGGTCTTGATGTATAGGATGACTCACTTGGACTCTTTTTGAATCCATTGTGAAGGATACACCCATAATTTTACTATTCTAAGCTCGCGGTGTTTGTTTGAGACCGTAGAGTGCTTTCTTTAGCTGATATACTTTGTTTTCTTCTCCTTCAATCACGTATCCTTGGGGTAGCTTCACGTATACTTCTTATTCAAGCTAGCCATTTTGAAATGCGGACTTGAAATCTAGCTTAAATTCTTGTTGTTTTAGTTGTGTTGCAATGGCAAGCATTATATATTCTTATTGTCGCCATGCGAACTACTGGAGCAAATGTTTCATTAAATTCGATTCCTGATTGTGTAGACACCGGATTTTGTACCACGACAAGTGTACAAATCAAGCATAACAAGAAAAGAGGCTAGCATGAAAGAAAATCCAATGGGCCTTCCTCAATCAAGAGTTACCGGGCCAACCCACCACAAAAAAGCCTTCATTTTCCACCTTTTCCACATACATATGCCCACCATTTCGAATCCCATTTTTTCCACAAGTCTCGTTGGCCCTATTTCTTTTGATGAGAGTAAAATACACATCATAAGCTTTCTAACGTCTTTTGAATTGCCTCAATCGGAGTCCAAATGAAAGAGTTATGGTCGTTTGAAGTTGCACTTAGCAATTTCAAAACCCACGCGAGTTTTAATAATTCTCAGGCCCAGAACAAAGGCAACCAAGAAGCGGAGCCGGCCCAGAAGCTACAAAACCCGCACGGGTTTTCTCTTGACCAAGACGCGTCGTTTTGACCAGTCCATGTCAGCGATCCGCGTGAAAGATACAAAACCTGCGCGAGTTTTCTCTTCCAAAGCTGGCGCCAAAAATCCCATGCAGACCCCTTGATTTTAGCTCACGTGGGATTGACTTTGCCTTGACTTTTCATAACCCGCGCGGGTTATCTGCTTGCATGGGGATAGGGGCATGATCTTAGGGGTATGTTCCTTCATTTTCCCTCCTAAAAACTTCACCACCTCACCTATAAATACCCCCTCCATTCCATTCATTTTTCATCAATTATTCTCATAAACCACCTCTATTATTCTCATTTCATCAACTAATCTCTCATCATACTTTCTTAAAACTCTCATTATTCTCATATTACTATCCCTTACTCTACCAAAATCGTCACTCACATACTATCATACTACCATTCTCATACTCACCTCTCCATCCACTAAGTCAAGGAAAAAGTCAAGATTTCGATTGGCGCATTCGGGCTTTTAAATCAAAGAGTTCGCAGTCATTTTCTTGTTGTTGTATTATTTAATCATGTAATTTATATTTCATTTCCATTACTTGTGCATATTTTGTAAATAGAAACCTTGTTTTATAATACATGTTAAGAATATAAACTTGCGAAATTAATTAAACTTCTCCCCGCTCATTTTTTTCATTTTAATGTCGATTTTAGTAGAGTCTGTTTTCTAACAGGCGAATTCGAGAATTCTTATATTTCTCAAATTCGTAACCTTATCCCCGAACTTAGAATCAGGTTTCGTAGACCGGAGTTATTTTTATTAATGTATGGTTTGTCGGTTTCCTTAAATTGGCTGGCGACTCTTTCATTTTTCATAATCCATTTAGTTATTCAGTATTAGAATTTGCACTAAAATAATTAAAAATGGCTTAACATCTCCCACTCATCATGTTCAAGGTTAAAACCGAGAGAAAGTGAGCCAGGAAACCTGAAAACCCGCACGGGTTTTATTGTCTCCAACCCTCATTCTCTGGCCCAAGGAAACAGGCGGCCTGACCCAAGAATTATCAAAACCCGCGCGAGTTTTGGGAGTTCTCGGTGGCCCGCCTGCTTCCTTTTGGGGTTGAATTTGGTGTTTGGGCCGATTTTAAGTCACTATTAATATATTTTGGCGTAATTTCAAGTATTTAAATAATAAAAACGGATTTGTAAAATAAATAAAGTTTCAACACCCCGAAAATGAATTTCGAAAATAAAAATATCCCTATTTAACGATTAAGCAACCTTAGTCGGCTTCCGATCACTTAAGTAGCGCATCACGGGAAAAGTGGTCACCTTTTTCCGGGGTCCTATAGATTGGCGACTCCACTGGGGACTTAAACTTAAAAAGAGGGTAAAACTTGAAAAAGTCGAATTAATTTGAAATTGTGAAAGGGAGAAGTTAATTATTTTCGCGATTTTATAATTCTTTTTAGGCATCCTTTGCATACCGGGCCACTAATCGCGTCTTTTGACACGTTAGCACAAAGGCAACAGTTAGGTTATACCTTGGTGATTCCCTCGAGAGCGGGCGGGCCACTACTTGTGGGATGCACCCTACATTGCCAAGCATTTGGTCCCTTCTCTCCTCGCGTTACACTCAAAGGGCTTCCTTGAAGTTCTTTGAGCAATACCTCACACTCCTCACCTAAGGGTATGGAGCACGGATATGAAAACGTGCGGTAGGTCATGTAATTCCACCATAGAAAAATCCATGAACATAGAACCTTGGTTTAGGGTATCCCTTCATGTTGTATGCTATGTGTTATGTGCTACCCCTTCCCTTTTTTTTTCTTTTTAGAGTCAACCTTAGTTTAGAGGTTTTGTTCTAGTCCATATAAAATTCATTGGGTTGAGAAAATCATTATTCATTAATTCAAATAATTAACTCAAAAGATATCATGGTTATAGCACAAGTGGAAGGGCTCATTTATGCTTGAAGGATGATTATTTGAATTAATAAATAAAAATCGACTCACCTTCGATGATATTATATGGCCTTTTACGAAATTCTCTTGAACAAAAGGTCCAAAAAATTGATTTAAAGTCCAACAAAGTTAATGGATAGGGTCTTAGACTGCATAATAGTCACTAGGCTTAAGTAAATTAATTTATCGATTTAATTAATAAATCCATCACATTTATGGCCGGCCCGTTGTTAGGCCCAACCATATTGGATTTGTCAATTAAACCCATAAATTAATTATAACTCGCTGATTGTTGGCTTTATCCAGTCCTTTACAATATCCGTTTTCCTTGAGTAAATAAATAAAGCTTGTTGTTTGCTATGTGTAAATATGTGTCTGTATGTTGGGTCTTCATTAAAGTTGGACCTAATTTTGAGATATTGTTTTAATCCGAATAATAATCGTTGGGTTGAGAAGAAATAAATTTATAAACTCGATTAATTAACCTTAAAGGTTATGGTCCGCCCGGTGGTGAGGCCCATCCTTTTTAAAGGTTAATTATCCTTGTTTATCGGTTCATTTTAACTCACCTTTGATGATTTTATTCGGCCATTCTCAATATTCTCTTACTCATGGTCCAATGAAAATTGATTAATGATCAAACAAAGTCAGTGTGTGTTGTTCTAGCTCGCATAATAGTCTCAAGGTTAGAGAAAACAAATTTATAAATCTGATTATTAAGTCTAACAAATCCATGGTCGGCCCGTTGTTAAGCCCATCCGTGGCGGAATTAATAATTGAGTTTATAGTTCTGTTTTAACTCGCCTTTTTGATGGCTTTATTCGGTCCTTTACAACATCCACTTTCATTGAGTTAAATAAATAAATGCGTTGGTTCAAAAAAAAAAAGAGTGGGTCGTCAGTCTTGTCGAGCATTATTCAAGTCCACATAATAGCCAATAAAGTTCGAGTTGTCTGAGTTGTTGGGCCAAGTTACGGGTTCTCCTTAAAACAGTCGGCCTGTAGATTAGGCCCATCCGAATTGAGAAACACTGACTCGTGCTTTCCCACTTATATCGACTCGCTATATTTGACTTTATCCGACCCTTTATAATGCTCTTGTTGTAAAAAAGTGTTGTTGAGTGGCTTCATGAGTCAGTGTATAGGTGTCTTACATGTTAGGAGGTATCATATATGGTCTAGTAAACCCACGTCGTAGATGAGTCTTTGTTTCAGAGTCTACAGTCTTTAGAAAACTTCATACAAGGTCGTGTCATATGCGAGTCTTTTTTTAAGTCAATATGTGTGCTTTCTTTTTAGAAAGTCTAGTGTAAACCCAAGTCATGGGTAAGCCTTTGTTTTAGTGTCAGGATATGAGTGTCTTCTTCTTTAGAAAGCATCATATAAGGTCTAGATTGAATCTTTATGTTAGTGTCTCCATGAAGTGTCTTGCTATCTGTGGAAAGCATTATATAAGGTCTAGGATGAATCTTTGTGTTAGCATGTAAGTGTCTTGCATTATTTAGAAAGTTTAATATAGATTCATAAGTCATGTAAACCCATGTCATGGGTCAGTCATTTTCCAGAGTCAACATATGAATGTTTTGCATTATAGAAGTCTCCTATAGGGTCTACGTCATGCAAATCCATGTCCTGGGTGACTCGTTAAGTCTTTTTCTTGAGTTACCATGTAAGCGTTCGTCGTTCTTTAGAAAGTCTCATATAGGTTCATAAGTCACGAAAACCCACGTCATGGGCAAGTCTGTGTCCAGAGTCATCATGTAAATATTTATCCTTTTATTAAGAAGTCTACTGTAAACTCATGTCAGGGGTACGTCTTTTCTCAAGTTGGCATATCATGTGAGTGTATTTCTTTAGGAAGTCTAATGTAAACCCATATCGTAAGTTAGGAGTTTCGGGTCATCATATAGGCATTTGCACTTTAGGAGGTCTCATATAGGACATGTAGACCCATGTCGTGGGTAAGTCTCTTCCTTGAGTCGGCATATAGAGGTCTTGCATCATAGGAAGTCTCATGTAGATCAGTTACCACTTTCAAACCCATGACCTGGGTGAGTCTTGTAACACCCCAACACCCTTAACCACAAGATTATCATTAATCATGTCATAAACCTGTGATTAGCGCAGCGGAAAAGACAAGTATTGAGGCATTACCGCAGTCCCCACTCGGGACAAGGCACACAAACCACCAAAACATACATAAATCACCAGATGAACGCTAGACTTAAACTCATACATAAACGATCACCAAAAACATATATACTAAACTTTGTACACCCATCAAAGAAATATATATATATATATATTAAACTTTTTCCAACATATATCAATCTCTGGAACCAGGAAGATCACCGATGTCGGCTAAAACCGCCCTTTAAGACTACCTTGCAAGCGGAAGTTTTACTTCTGCTTAACCTTGCCTTTACTTTGGGAGCTCGGACCGCCTAAAAAAACAAAACATTGAAAAAATACGCAAAGTGAGTGGGGAAACACTCAGTACACAAACCTCCAACACGACAAACCGTTCGAAAACGGTTTTAGTGCCGACATTTAAAATCATTTTGAAAATGGGAAAGGGGAAAAACAAGAATAAGTAACTGGAATTCATAAACATAAGAGAGTAAGGACAAGAAATGAATATATACGTTTAAACTTAAATATTTGGTCCCTTACGATCGATGCAATGCATCTCACACACGCGCATGCCCAAACCAATCGAAGTTTGGAGTGGGTGACTGCCGAGCAGTCGACACTGGCCAGGTTTGGACACTCTGATCAGGAGTATCATACATAAAAAAAAGAGAGCTAGCACCTATAAGTAACTAGCACGAAAACACGTAAAATGGGACCCTTTAAAACCGTAAATATAAACATTAGTTCATAACATAAACTTGATATAACCATGATAAATGTTTAAACGATAATAAAGAAGCGAAAAGGTGGACAATTCGCGTACCTTGAAAGGTAGAGTTGCTTGGTGGCGTGCCTCGGGCTCGGGACGACTTGGGTGACTTGGGGAACTATAAAAAAAGTGTAGGAAATTGAGAACTGAAAACATTCTTACAATTACATAAACCAAAGTTAAATTGCAACTTGGCAATTTAAAAGAAGAAAATTCAGTTTTTTGATCACATAGTATTTTGATGATAACTTGATCTAGAAAACTCGGAATTTGACAAACGAGTACTTTTCGGAAAGGGAAAATCACACCCTACAACTTTGTCAACTGGCCCAAAGGCTAAAAATGAAGGGAAGGGCTCGGAAAATAGCCCGGACAGAAGCAGAACGCTTAGAATGAATATGCGGCTTGAAACTTTAGAGTGGAATTCTTATCAAGTATAAGATCGATGGAAAGATTGTGAGTTGAGGCGTAACCTTAAACATTCAGATTAAACGAGTATGGAATTGGAACTATTGATGGATTAACAAGAGAGTTGACATGTTCTTTGAACTCAAAAAGAGAACGTCGTCAAGCGACGAGGAAAAGTCATAGAATGATCATTGGCTTTGAGGTATTTGAACCGATGAAACGGTGAGTTGAAAACATAGAAAAAAATTGTTTCTAAGGCTATTTAAAGATCCAAGAAGCCCATAAGCTCGTCAAGAATTCAAGTGTACGACCTAGCCATCAACAAAACTTAATCGAACTTAAAACCTCAATGACTTAACCCATGGCTTGCTAGAATTCATTAATCCTTTAGGAGGCAAACCTAAACACCAACTTGACTTATTTCAACTTAGAAAAAACCTCCAAGTCATCCTAACATTGACACAAGGACCACCATCTATTTTGAACTCCTTAAGAGATCATATTACAGCCATAAAATTAGAATTAATAACTAAAATTCTGGGTAGAACCTTTATTAATGTCCTTCAGTCAAGACCCCATATCTCACTCACCCGATATCGTATGGATGCAAATTTTATGTTTCTGGAAAGCTTAAAAAGTGAGCTAAAACTCTTATGTTCACCATTAAAACCAATAAGGTCTCCAAATGAACGAAAAAGTAGAATTTAGCTACTGTTTCCAGAAAACGTATATAAAAACACACCTTCACGGTTTTGGTTACAACTCGGGCTATACATATCGGAATCCCGACATTCAAAAGCCGAGGGTTAGCTAACAACCTTGGCTATCTTTTAAAGTAGGAAACAAAGCTAAACTCACATTTCAAGTCCCCTGGAGTTTTCAGATTACAACTAACAGCAAAACCAACCCTGGATTTCTCCTTAAATGCATCTTTTTGGCCATTAAACCTATACTAATCCAAACCTAAAGTCCAAATTGAACACTACTCTTGATTTTCCAGAATATAAACCCAGAAAATACTCATCTTCTTCCATAAAAATTCACATGCAACCATAGATAAATATAACCAACACTTATTCTAGCAATTTCTCATTAAAATCGACACTAATTCAACCCAACCAAGTATAAAATGACATAACCAATATTTCCAGAACTTAAATCAGTCCATTAATCTTATGTTTCTCTTCTAAAACAACATGCAAGTAAGTAATTTCATCATCCATCAATAATCTAGCAAGAAACTTATCAAAACCCATTCAACATTCACATGCATCCACTCTAGAATCAAACCCTAGTTTATCTAACTTAACCCCAACATGAATTCATGCTTAAAAATCATAAAAGAGATGCAAAACAACATGATTAAGATAAATTGAAAGTGAAACTCAGATTAGGAATTAAAAGAATTGAGTTAGGGTTTGAGAGGATACCACTTGAGAGAGAAATTGGAGTAGAAAAACAAGAGAAGAGTGAAGGGTGTGCTTGGCCACCGCCAGGTGGTCGTCGGACCGGCCGTCGGCCGCTGGAAACTGGCCGGAAAAATGGGCAGGTGGCAGAGAAGAGGAGAGGGAGAATGGGGAGTGAGGTGTGTCTTGAAATGAATTAGAAAGGATTAGAAATAAACCCCCAACACTTATATAAACTCCCTCTTCAATAACTTAACCATTTAATTAGTAATTAGGCTAGTTGATAGTAAGGGAAATTAAGCTAGGTAAAATAATTAGTAAAAGACTCGATAAACTTAATTGACATAAACTTGATAAAATAGTTTAGTATAAATCTAAATAAAATTACTTGGAATTAACTTGGATAAAATTAGCTAGTATCGAACCACATAAAAATAAATTGGTAGGATAACACTAATAAAATAAATTGAACGATAAAATGAAATTAGGAAGGTTGGATAACATAAATTGTAACCGAAATGGAAATTAAAATTAATATAACCTTCCTCAGTTAAAAGCGTAAAATTGAGAATAATGAAATAAATTATATTATATAACTTATCGTAAAAAAAATATTCTTAAACTCATAATAATATTTATAACTTTAATTCCGAGATAACATATAATCAACCCATTTAGTCATCACCTTGCTCGAGACTTGTCACGAAAAAACAAAAGATAATAATAAGGTAAAATAGAAAGAAAATTTTTTAATAGCGTATTTGGGCTAATTACCGTAATTAGGGTCTTAATTAAAAAGGGTCTAGGGCGGGTCGTTACACCCTCCCCCCCTAAAAAAAAGTTTCGTTCTGGAAACTTGTTGTTGGAATAATCGTGAACGAAGTACCTTGAAAGAGATGCGGATAGTTTTTCTTCCTTTCTTCCTCGGTTTCCTACATGGCTTCCGAGGCGTCTTGGTTTGCCCATAGTACTTTGACTAAGGAAATCTCCTTAGAACGAAGTCGTTGATCCTACGATCCAGGATTTGGATCGGTTGTTGCTCGAAAGTAAGGTCTCCTGATAACAGAGGAGGTTCTTCTTCTGGAACGTGCGTCGAGTCCGGCACCTATTTCTGTAGTTGGGAACCTGAAAAAAACGTCATGTACTTACCCTAGGTTGGAGGGCAAATCTAAACGATATGCTACTGAATTTATCTTTTTCGTAATGGAATAAGGCTCGATGTAACGAGGGCTTAACTTCCCCCGGACACTGAATCTCCGAACCCCTTTACTTGGAGACATGTTAAGATACGATCTCCGACTTGAAACCCGAGCGGTTCCTGCCTTCGATCAGCATAACTCTTTTGTCTACGCTGGCGATCTCGATATGCTGCTGGATAACTCTGATCTCATCCGAGGTGTCCTGAATTAGTTCCGGAACTATGATTAAAGCTTCATCCAATTCTCCCCAACACAATGGTGTTCGACACCTCCTTCCAAAGAGTGCTTCAAAAGGAGTCATCTGAATGGTAACGTGGTAGCCATTGTTGGAAGAAAACTCTATAAGTGGGAGGAATTTATCCCAATTCCCTTGAAAACCTAAAGTGCAAGCACGAAGCATAACATATTCTCTACAACTTAATCTACCCTCTTGGTTTGATCATCGCTCTTCGGATGATAGGAGCTACTGAAGTTGAGTTTGGTACCTTATTCCTTGTATCTCATTCGGATACTATATCCTTCGGAATTCCATGCAATTGAACAAATTTTTTTTTTTTGAACATAGATATCTGCCAACTTATCCACTTTTCATGCTTCAGGAATAGGAATGAAATACGCCGACTTAGTAAGGTGATCTACAATTGCTCAAATGTCATTTCTTCTAGAAGCTGTGAGGGGTAATCTCATAATAAAATCCATAGAAATCGATTCCCATTTCAACGTGGGAATTTCTAAAGGTCTAAGTTCACCTAATGGTCGCTGATGTTCCGCTTTAATCCTTTGACCTGTTAAGCCCTTATCCACATAGTTGGCTATGTCCCTCTTCATGTTTGGGCACCAAAGGTGCTCTCTTAATTCCCTATACATTTTTGTACCTCCTGGATGTACAAAGTACGATGAATTGTTGCCTTCTTTCATAAGCTTAAGCCTTAAATTCCCCCCTGTTGGGTACACTTAGCCTATTTTGAAATCTTAAAGTTCCATCCTTGTGAACTAAAAATCTGGACATCCTTTTCGCGGCTAGATTATCCACAATTCTCTTGAATTTAAGGTCATTCATTTCCTCGGCCTTGATTTCTTCAATGATGGACGGTTGAAAGGTCAATGTAGCCAGTCTCTTGGCGGTGTTCCCATGCTTCATTAACTCGATGTTCTCCTTATTCAACTCCTGCCATATCCTTGAATGAACTTCGAAGGGAGTTAAAGTCCCATGCCGAGTCTTTCTACTCAAGGCATCTGCCATTAAAATTGCTTTACTGAGGTGGTATTGGATATTCAGGTCATACTCCTTGATGAATCCTCACCACCGACGCTGCCTTAAGTTCAACTCTCTATGAGTGAATATATACTTGAGACTCTTGTGATCCGTGACGATAGTAGTAGGAACTCCATAAAGACAATGCCGCCAAATCCTTAGGGCAAAAACTACTTCCGCTAGCTCTAAGCCATGCGTCGGGTAATTCTTTTCATATGGCTTCAATTGTCGTGAAGCATACGCTATCACTTTATCATTCCGCATCAGCACACACCCCAGCCCTTGATGAGACGCATCACTATACACGACGTACTCCTTTCCTTCCTCGGGAAAGGACAATACTGGGGCGGTTGTAAACTTCTCCTTAAGCGTTTGAAAAGCTCCTTCGCACTTGTCGGTCCATTCAAACCGGGTTGACTTCGTGAGGAGATTGGTCAAAGGAAGAGCTATTGTAGAAAAGTTCGGAATGAACCTCCTATAGAATCCGGCCATACCTAAAAACTTCGAACTTCCGTAACCGTAGTGAGTCTTGCCTAATCCTTAATGGCGGGTACTTTGCTAGGGTCCACTCGAATCCCTTTTGAAGTCGGTCGAAAAGATCATCGATCTTTGAAAGAGGGTACTTGTTCTTGATCGTGACTTTATTTAATTCCCAGTAATCGATGCATAACCTCGGACTTCCGTCCTTTTTCCTTACGAACAACATTGGGGCCTCCCCAGTGTGACGTACTAGGTCTCATAAAACCTTTGTTCAACAAGTCTTCCAATTGCACCTTTAGTTCATTAAGCTCTGCTGGTACCACCCGATAGGGTGCTTTTAGATATAGGCATAGCTTCTGGAACTAGCTTGATCTCGAAGTCGATCTCCCTCCTCGGGGTAACTTTGTAACTTCCTCGGGAAAACATCTGGGAATTTTCGCACTACTGAAATCTCTTCTATCTTGGGTGGATTCTTAGGATCTTTACTTATCGAACACTGGTAACCCTTGCACCCGTGATCTAGCAGCTTCCGAGCCTTTACGTAGGTTAGGATAGGACACTGATTTATTCCTAGGTCCCCAATAAAACAAATCTCTATTCCCGAGGTATTCTTAAGAACGACTGTTTCTTCCCCGTACCTAATCTGAGCGTGAGTAAGGTCTAACCAATCCATACCATAAGTTAAGATGTCCCACCTAAGGTCTACCTTCTCGTATGGGTAGTTAACAAGAGACAATATAATTGATAGGGATAATAAGTATAATGATTCCATGAATAAAGTAATCCATAAGAGACACTGTCATGAGCTTGAGATGAAGAAAAGATCTTAGGCAAGTTTTTGATTCTTGAATTAGGACAACCAATATCGGGGATACAACCAATATCTTGGGTGGATTGTTAGGATCTTTACTTATCAAACATTGGTAACCCTTACACCCGTGATCTAGCAGCTTCCGATCCTTTATGTAGGTTAGGATAGGACACTGATTTATTCCTAGGTCCCCAATAAAACAAATCTCTATTCCCGAGGTATTCTTAAGAACGACTGTTTCTTCCCCGTACCTAATCTGAGCGTGAGTTAGGTCTAACCAATCCATACCATAAGTTAAGATTTCCCACCTAAGGTCTACCTTCTCGTATGGGTAGTTAACAAGAGACAATATAATTGATAGGGATAATAAGTATAATGATTCCATGAATAAAGTAATCCATAAGAGACACTGTCATGAGCTTGAGATGAAGAAAAGATCTTGGGCAAGATTTTGATTCTTGAATTAGGACAACCAATATCGGGGATACATGATTGATTGGCAATAGCCGCTTGGGGTGTACAAAACGTAAGTTGTTGATATTGATCGAATAGTAACTTGTATTTAAGCTAAAACTTGGATATAAACTGTAGATCCTTACTGAGAATGATGACTACTTCAGAAAAGAGAAAAGATGACCAAATAGAAAACATGGTAGAATAGATGTAGTCCATCGCCACTGGATGAATGAGTAGATAACTGTTAAAAGAAAGGCACTTGCCCCAAAAGGAAATTGAGAAAAGAGAGCGGTGAGAAAAAGGTGTGGACATAGCATTAATGAGCCGAAATGATTGGTCGATAACAATTATAGACTCTCCTAGGAGTTCTTGAAAATAAGCAATGATTAGAATTGACAAAGCCGAATGCAATCTTACGAGGATAAAGATAAATTTAATAGGAGGATGTACAATATGATTGTGAGATAAGGCTTGATTCAAATGATGAACTCGAAGTATGCTAGCCATACAGAGGAGGGTTGGACCTCACCAACTCGTTGGATGTCTCTATGAAACCCAGATATGCAATAAATTTATTCCTCAAATCGGAATTTCCCCTTTTTCCACGTTCTTAGTCATAAATCTCCGGTCTCATACTAACTTCCTAACTTCATCATTATTCTATTGTTTCCCCTTCTTATTCCTCCCCTAACATCCTTCCTTATACAGGATTAGAGGTGGCTATCAATATCTCCACGACCAACGTTAATCGCGCTAATGCCCCTATCGTGGGTACTACGTTCATAAGACCCTTGTTTATCTTATTGACTACTGATATTAGACCCTTCAAACCATTTGAACAATTCAGATAAGTATAAAGTACTTCTTCCCCTTATCACTTCCGGTGAATCTCTATAGAATTACATCCAGACCTGAGTTACCGAAACTGGTATGTTCTCTTGATATCTCGGAATACCGCATCCCAAGCTTGGTGAAGGCAACGTGGCCAACTATCCAGGTACGCATTCCTCCGGTCATCTGGGGTTTAATAGCTGCGCTTAACTCTCGAAAGCATCATCACGTAATGGTCCAAGGTTCGGGGAATCATATACATATGTAAATATCTACCGCTGATACTAAAACGGACCAAAACATTCGTATACTACTCGTTGGTCCCAAATTCCTGTTTTAAAGACCACTACGCGTGCTCTCTTTGCACTTGCACGTTACTATTGTCCGACCCATTTTCCTTCATTCCAAGAACAACTTGGCAGCACTTAAAGCATGGAATAGCTATTAGTATAATCCTTTGTTTTCCATCACACCCGGATACCAATTATTCCCATGTCGACTATGCATAACAAAGTACTTACGGCCTCCTTAGCTACATAGAACCTATCTGTACTTTTTATCTCAACCGTTCTAGGCGGAGGTGTAGTCTTCATTGATTGAGTCATAGCTTCCTCCAGATCTTGGGTCACTTTTGACCCATTTCTATACTTATTTTCTCCTTGGCGTAATCAAATTTGACACCCACAATATCCGGGACTACTTGTACCGCCTTTACATAATCACGAGCATACGACGGGTAGAGGAAAAATTTGAGTACCCAAAAGGTCGTTAAAAGGGTATAGTATCCCCTCCTCGGGAATACCCTTGACATCCATATACTTTGGAGGTGACAACTCGAAGGTGATAGCGGTCAAAGTCATGCTCCTAACATTCGAGGCCTTTCTTCGTGTATATCCTGGTTACGCGTGTAGCAAGAAGTCGTGATACCTATTTTAGAAATTCTATGCGTGGGTGAATAAATAGGAGGGTCACCGCAGGTCAGGAGTGTTGCACTTTTCCTTACTTGATCGTGGTATTGCATTTATGGGGTTTTGTCTTCACTTACTAAAGTCTGCTACAACTCTCAACCGTATTTTATGTTAATCCACGCCAGTAGCATGTCGGCAGGGTTCTCCTTGAAGGAGTGATTGACGATAGCGGCTTCTAATAGCATCCCACAGACTCTCGTGGGGAAGAGTGGCCAATACACAACATGCTCGACCACTGTCGTCGTGGTATTCCGATTTCAGGTTAGCTTGTACAATGAGCGTCAAAACGTCTTGCAACATCTTGAGATGGACTTGAATATTGATCTTGGGCTCCATAAACATTGCGAATGGGTTGGGAAAAGGGTCACCACGGGGTTCCCTCTATATTACATATATATAACATGAACGCGAAGTTTTAATAAACTTAGCAAATAAGAGCTCGTTAAAATTAATAAAAGAAAATCAAGGCAAGGTCCGAGACTCAACCAACTTGAACCTCATTTGATACTAAAGGAACTCTTGTTCCCTCTTAAGATCCCTGTGACTTCACTTACTATACTTGGAGCGTACTAATCACTCATATCATTTAAACGCTTTTAAACATTTCAGAACACACCATGATAAGACACTTAACACTTCCTTTGCCCTCTACATCAATCCCACTTGGAATTGGATTTGTATACTTTTCTTTGAATGACTCAAATTCTCCTTTAGAGACTAATTCAACATGCCTCGCATTCTCAAAAGCACTTAGCACACTTCACTTGCATCAAACTATTAGATTACTTGCAATTTGTACTTAAACTTCTTTAGATTTTTCTACTAAAGATCTCCAAATTCTGGAGAAATTTCGACAACACTTCCCCTATAAATCGGACTATCCTAAAATTTTACATAACTTCATTCCTGCAAGAAGATATATACACTTCATATACTCATTTGGAGCTTCATGCTCAACATCCATGCCAATACATTTCACATATTCCCAATCTCAATCCATAAAGGTGCATATGTCACACATAACATCCATATTGCTCAAATCCGTATCACAAATTCCTAAGAAACTCTAAATCCTCAAGTTCTTCTTATAACTCCGCTCTAATACCACAATTGTAACACCCCAACACCCTTAACCACAAGATTATCATTAATCATGCCATAAACCTGTGATTAGCGCAACGGAAAAGACAAGTATTGAGGCATTACCGCCGTCCCCACTCAGGACAAGGCACACAAACCACCAAAACATACATAAATTACCAGATGAACGCTACACTTAAACCCATACATAAACAATCACCAAAAACATATATACTAAACTTTGTACACCCATCAAAGAAATATATATATATATATTAAACTTTCTCCAACATAAATCAATCTCTGGAACAAGGAAGACCACCGATGTCGGCCAAAATCGCCCTTTAAGACTACCTTGCACGCGGAAGTTTTACTTCTACTTAACCTTGCCTTTACTTTGGGAGCTCGGACCGCCTAAAACATCAAAACATTGAAACACATACGCAAAGTGAGTGGGGAATTACTCAGTACACAAACCTCCAACACGACAAACCGTTCGAAAACGGTTTTAGTGCCGACATTTAAAATCATTTTGAAAACGGGAAAGGGGAAAAACAAGAATAAGTAACTCGAATTCATAAACATAAGAGAGTAAGTACAAGAAATGAATATAGACGTTTAAACTTAAATATTTGGTCCCTTACGATCGATGCAATGTATCTCACACACGCGCATGCCCAAACCGATCGAAGGTTGGAGTGGGTGACTACCGAGCAGTCGACACTGGCCAAGTCCGGACACTCTGATCAGGAGTATCATACATAAAAAAAAAGAGAGCTAGCACCTATAAGTAACTAGCACGAAAACACGTAAAATGGGACCCTTTAAAACAGTAAATATAAACATTAGTTCATAACATGAACTTGATATAACCATGATAAATGTTTAAATGATAATAAAGAAGCGAAAAGTTGGACAATTCGCGTACCTTGAAAGGTAGAGTTGCTTGGTGGCGTGCCTCGGGGTCGGGACGGCTTGGGTGACTGGGGGAACTATAACAAAAGTGTAGGAAATTGAGAACTGAAGACGTTCTTACAATTACATAAACCAATGTTAAATTGCGACTTGGCAATTTAGAAGAAGAAAATTCAGTTTTTTGATCACATAGTATTTTGATGATAACTTGAGCTAGAAAACTCGGAATTTGACAAACGAGTGCTTTTCGGAAAGGGAAAATCACACCCTACAACTTTGTCAACTGGCCTGAAGGCTAAAAATGAAGGGAAGGGCTCGGAAAATAGCCCGGACAGAAGCAGAACGCTTAGAATGAATATGCGGCTTGAAACTTTAGAGTGGAATTCTTATCAAGTATAAGATCGATGGAAAGATTGTGAGTTGAGGCGTAACCTTAAACATTCAGATTAAACGAGTATGGAATTGGAACTATTGATGGGTTAACAAGAGAGTTGACATGTTCTTTGAACTCAAAAAGAGAACGTCGTAAAGCGACGAGGAAAAGTCATAGAATGATCATTGGCTTTGAGGTATTTGAACCGACGAAACGGTGAGTTGAATACATAGAAAGAAATTGTTTCTAAGGCTATATAAAGATCCATGAAGCCCATAAGCTCGTCAAGAATTCAAGTGTACAACCTAGCTATCAACAAAACTTAATCGAACTTAAAACCTCAATGACTTAACCCATGGCTTGCTAGAATTCATTAATCCTTTAGGTGGCAAACTTAAACACCAACTTGACTTATTTCAACTTAGAAAACATCTCCAAGTGAGCCTCACATTGACACAAGGACCACCATCTATTTAGAACTCCTTAAGAGATCATATTACAGCCATAAAATTAGAATTAATAACTAAAATTCTGGGCAGAACCTTTATTAATGTCCTTTAGTCAAGACCGCATATCTCACTCACCCGATATCGTATGGATGCAAATTATGTTTCTGAAAGCTTAAAAAGTGAGCTAAAACTCTTATGTTCACCATTAAAACCAACAAGGTCTCCAAATGGGCGAAAAAGTAGAATTTAGCGACTGTTTCCAGAAAACGTATATAAAAACACACCTTCACGGTTTTGGTTAGAACTCGGGCTATATATATCGGAATCCCGAAATTCAAAGGCCGAGAGTTAGCTAACAACCTTGGCTATCTTTTAAAGTAGGAAACAGAGCTAAACTCACATGTCAAGTCCCCTGGAGTTTTCAGATTACAACCAGCAGCAAAACCAACCCTAGATTTCTCCTTAAATGCATCTTTTTGGCCATTAAACCTATACTAATCCAAACCTAAAGTCCAAATTGAACACTACTCTTGATTTTCCAGAATATAAACCCAGAAAATACTCATCTTCTTCCATAAAAATTCACATGCAACCATAGATAAATATAACCAACACTTATTCTAGCAATTTCTCATTAAAATCAACACTAATTCAACCCAACCAAGTATAAAATGACATAACCAATATTTCCAGAACTTAAATCAGTCCACTAATCTTATGTTTCTTTTCTAAAACAACATGCAAGTAAGTAACTTCGTCATCCATCAATAATCTAGCAAGAAACTTATCAAAACCCATTCAAAATTCACATGCATCCACTCTAGAATCAAACCCTAGTTTATCTAACTTAACCCCAACATGAATTCATGCTACAAAATCATAAAAGAGATGGAAAACAACATGATTAACATAAATTGAAAGTGAAACTCAGATTAGGAATTCAAAGAATTGAGTTAGGGTTTGAGAGGATACCACTTGAGAGAGAAATTGGAGGAGAAAAACAAGAGGAGAGTGAAGGGTGTGCTTGGCCACCGCCTGGTGGTCGTCGGACCAGCCGTCAGCCGCCGGAAACTGGCCGGAAAAATGGGCAGGGGGGCTGGCAGAGAAGAGGAGAGGGAGAATGGGGAGTGAGGTGTGTCTTGAAATGAATTAGAAAGGATTAGAAATAAACCCCCAACACTTATATAAACTCCCTCTTCAATAACTTAACCATTTAATTAGTAATTAGGCTAGTTGATAGTAAGGGAAATTAAGCTAGGTAAAATAATTAGTAAAAGACTCGATAAACTTAATTGACATAAACTTGATAAAATAGTTTAATATAAATCTAAATAAAATTACTTGGAATTAACTTGGATAAATTAGCTAGTATCGAACCACATTAAAATAAATTGGTAGGATAAAACTAATAAAATAAATTGAACGATAAAATGAAATTAGGAAGGTTGGATAACATAAATCGTAACCGAAATGGAAATTAAAATTAATATAACCTTCCTCAGTTAAAAGCGTAAAATTGAGAATAATGAAATAAATTATATTATATAACTTATCGTAAAAAAATATTCATAAACTCATAATAACATTTATAACTTTAATTCTGAGATAACATGTAATCAACCCATTTAGCCATCACCTTGCTCGAGACCTGTCACGAAAAAAAAAGATAATAATAAGGTAAAATAGAAAGAAAAAATTTTAATAGCGTATTTGGGCTAATTACCGTAATTAGAGTCTTAATTAATATGGGTCTAGGGCGGGTCGTTACAAGTCTCTCCTGCGTCAGCATATAAGCATATTTTTTTTCATTTCATAAAGTCCATATAGGTCATTTAGGTCATGCATGCTCTGGGATGGGTTTTTCTTCTTTTGTCTAGTGTCTAGGTCAAGGCTTGAGCTAACTATAAAGGGAATATTTGGATGATGAGAAATTTTGCAGCTACCATAGATCCCGAGGGAATAGCATAGAGCATTGTTAGACTTTGAGCACATGATCCAGTCAGGGAAACTGCCCCCACCGAAAGCAGCACAGAGGACCAGACATAACGTGGATTCCCCATAAGAGGACAAGGAGGGCATATCATTAGAGGAGCTTTAGAAGTAGCTACAAAACTAGTTGACAAGCATTTCATGCTCAGAGTCTGTTATAGTCAGTTCTTCATTCATTTCTTTGCTCTTGTTGCTATGTGATCAAACAGAATTTCGTGCTTCTGCTTTTGACTTGTGCTGAGAAGTTCTCTCATCTATCCATCATCCGTACAAACCAAATCTAACAAATTTCATTTTCTCTTACCCTTCCATCTTTGTTGTATACCTTCTTCTCATCTTGTATTTTATCGAATCCAGGGTTTAATTAAAGAAAAAGAAGAAAAAAAAAGAGAGAAGCCAGTCTGCACTCATCAAGTAGGCTAGGCAAAAGGAGACAAGACCAAAATCATCAGGCTCTTAAAAATGGACATCTCTATCAGCAGCTTGAACAAAACGTGCCTAAGATAGGGGGCTACCGCCTCACCACCCACATCACCATCTATGTCATCGGTTACCTTCTCATTTGCCCCAACATCTATCCTTACTTACCATCTACATCTCCATCTCCATCCCAAGTTCCCATTCAGCCAAATCATCCCTCTTTGCATCACTCATAACAGACATCGTTAAAAAAAAAACCTTAGCCTTGTCCAAAGTAATCTATATCTACCCCAAAGCCAAAAGGTGTGTTGTGACTAATGTCTTCAAAAGGAGAATAGGAGTTAACCCATGAAGATGGAGTTTGAAAAGGGAAAAGAGGTGAAAAAAGTGAAAAAGAGTGAAAAAAGTGAAAGCAAAAAAAAAAAAAGAAAAAGGGCAAAGTTGAGATGGTTAGCCAAAAAAAAAAAGGAGGGTTAGAGGAGAATAGGAAGTGAGAATGTGAAAAAAAGAGCCATACACACCTCAGAAAATCTCGTCCAAAACCTTCACCTCAGCCTTCTATAACCCTCACAAACCTTTCATCCATCCATAACCTACATATGAACCCTCAAACCTTCATAACCATCTTTTTGAACCGTTAAGCCTTCCTCGAGGCACTGTCCATTAAAGTTGCGCTTAAAGAACTACGACTAGCCTGATTCCACCTTGGATACGCAAGAAAACCTCTTTGAGGCCCGACCGCTATAAGGAACATCCTTTGTCCTCAAAATGTTGGTCTTTGAGAGAAGAAAAAAAAAAGAGAGGCTAGCTTGGAATCTCATGCTACGCAAAAGGAGAGTGAGAGAAAAAGAGAGGCTAGCCTGAAAACCCGTTAGGGCAGGTTAGGCAAAAGAAGAGAGAACCATAGATTTTATCTATCATCGTCATCAACCCTCCATCTTACTTCCGTCAGACTTGGACATCATTCCATAACCATGTTCCAACCGTTTCCCAAGAGATGATGTCTTACCCCATTTGACCATCTCTTCACCCTTTCAGGACACGATCATTCTTGAGTGTCTCCCTATCTCATTCGTCAATAAACTCTCATATACCATCCCTTTCAACCCTTTCTTAAGAGATGATGTCTATCCCATTTGACCATCTCTTCCCCCTTCAAGACACGATCATTCTTAAGTGTCTCCACATCCCATTAACCATCGTCCACCGTCTCTTTCCCCAAACATCTTCCAACCCTTTTTAGCCTTTCCATCCCATCTCACCCTTTGAGGACCTTTTAGCTCAGTGATTAGTGCAAGTATGAGGCTATGTTCTTAATGCCCACTCTTAGCACACCTAAGTGTGGCTTACTTCTCAGCAAGAGCAAAAGTCGTCCACATCAGATCAGCGGCTAATTGTAAACCACATGATCATGAACAGACTCAGAAACAAGCTACTCTAAACTGGGGGCTCGTGCTACCTTTGTGACATCGTTCAAGACATTTATCAAAGATAGTTTCAAAGAGGGACACTTACACTCTATCCTACAAGGTCCTGCATCTTCAATCTCATAGATGTCCTAATAGTGGTCTCATCAAGAAAGAAAAAAAAAAAGAGAGAAAGAAAAAAAAAGAAAAAGAAAAAGAAAAAAAAGAGAAAAAAAAGAAGAAACGAGGGGGTAACTTGAAAACCCTTTGGGAAAGTTAGGCAAAAGGAGAGATTGAGACTCACTACTAAGGGCGATGCCTCCTCCTATTTTATGGTCACCATGCATCATCTCGTCAATCCACATCGAAACTAGGAGCTTGCAAATCTCCAAGGTGCTCTCCAAAGTAGGACAGTGTCATCAAGAGTCTACGCCAAACCGGGGGCTTGTCATACATCAGCATACATTTGCAAGCAATCAAGGTCATCTACATGGTCATTCAAGAAACGCGTCCTTGAGGCCTGTATATATATCCTTAGAAAGCATTACTCATCCTGAATTTTCCTGAAATTCCCCACGAGTGGCCTTAATCCTTAGAAAGCATTGTCTTGGGGAGTCATGGTTTTAGGAAAACATTGTCTTAGGAAAGAATTGTCTTAGAGAATCTTTGTCTAAAGTCGGGGGGTTGCCTGCATATAGAAATGCATGTGTAGAATAACAAAAAGCATCATACGTATAATAGGTTTGTATTGCATTCATATGTCATGCCAGAGTCAAATAGAGTTAGTCTGTCACGCATTGAGTCAATTTGCCATGCATCAAGTCAGTCTGTCATCAAGTCGGTATGTCATGCATTAAGTCAGGCTGGCATGCATTGAGTCAGTCTGTTGTGCATTGAGTCGATTTGGCATGTATCGAGCCAGTTTGTTGTACATTGAGTTAGTCTGTCATACATCAAGTCAGTCCGTTGTGTATCGAGTCAGTTTATCGTGCATCGAGTCAGTTTGTCGTACATAAAGTCGATAATCATGCATAAATGCATGAGTGCATGAATGCTTGTGTCAAAAACAAAACAAAGTTGCATTGTTTGTGAAGAACTTAGTAGACTAGTTGCATGCATACTTGCATATCCGAAAATAGAAAAGAGAAGAAGCAAGGAAGTGCTACATCGTTGCTCTAGAACGCAATACTGGGGGCTGTTCAAGCCCATATGCTATCTCAATCAGACCGGTCGACAAGGTTTTCAGTCACTGAGAGCAAGATTAGAGTAATCTCTAATCCAACTCTTGCTCGACAAGTTAGCATCCAGTCAAGTCATGCATCATCAGCCAGACACGAATGGCAAATGTTCGACACAAAGGACAAAATCTTCACTTGACTAATACAGATCAACGACGAGCAAATACAAGAATCCATTCCTCCCAGTGAAATTTTAGCCCATATGCGCTTGAAGCAAAACTTAAGGGTCATCGGCAGAGTTTCGGTGAAGTTCCTCAGCATCAAATTTCCAGAGCCGCCGGCAGGGCTTGACACAGCCTCAACAATAAGAATCGTCGACATCAGGTTCGATGTAATCTCTAGAATAAGAGCCACCGGCACGGCGTCCAGTGAGGTCTCGTCAGGCATAAAAAATGTCATCAAAAAGACCAAAAACAGGGTCGCCCGCGGAAGTTCCCAACATCAGAACCATCGGCATCATGACCGGTGAAGTCTCTACCCTAGGGCCATCGACATCGCGATCGGCGAAGTCCCTCGGCATTGAACATGCCAACAATCATCAGCAACGACACCGGGAAAGACTGGAATGACACTGGGAAAGAGTAGAACATCAACATCGATCCGCCTTGGGAAGATCTGTTGGCCATCATCAATTACATCGGGAAAATCCGATCTACCACGGGAAAATCCGATAGGCATCATCGAAACCGGGAAAGATAGGGACATCGACAAAAACAAAGGAGAAAGGGATATCAGTCGCGATCAATCTGCCAGACAAGGGAGCTATCACTAACACCAGGTCGCCGCTAAAAGGCACCATCATAATCCATCTTCTGGTAACCACATAAAAGAGCACCGACATCATCCATCCACACAACCCAAAACTGACGGCCCAAAGACTGCGGCCCAAGGGTTTCCAAAGCTCAGGTAAAAATATGAACCCTCCTCCCATTTCCGAAAAAACTAATACTTGGTTTTCTTGTGATTTCCAGGTCGCCGTTAAAAGGGACCTTGCACCATTCGGTTGCCGCATAAAAGAGCACCATTCAGTTGCCGCATAAAAGAGCACCATTCAGGTCGCCGCCAAAAAGAAACCACATATCATACAGTTGCCACATAAAAGAGCACCATCATCAACAACAGTCGTTCAACGGATGCCGCTTAAAGGTCTTCGACAATGTTGGCAGCAACAGTCGTCTAACGGATTCCACATAAAGGTCTCTAACGATGTTAGCAACAGCAGTCGTTCAACGGTTTCCACCTAAAGGTCTCCAACGACATCTTCAGCATCAGTCATCGAACGGTTGCCACCTAAAGGTTACCGACGACCTCATCATCAGCAGTAGTCGTTCAAACGGATGCCACTTAAAGGTCTCCAACGACATCCTCAGCATCAGTCGTTCAACGGATGCCACTTAAAGGTCTACAGCAGTCGTTCAACAGATGCCACTTAAAGGTCTCCAACGACATCCTCAGCGTCAGTCGTCCAACAGTTGCCACCTAAAGGCCTTCGACGACATCACCGACATCTTCCTCATTAGTCGTCCAACAATTGCCACCAAAAGGCCTCCGACGACATCACCGACATCATCATCTTCAGTCGTCCAACGGTTGCCACCTAAAGGCCTTCGACGACACCATCAGAATCATCTGGTCGCTATACAAAAGAGCACCGACAACATCCATCTTCGAGTCAAGCATCAAGCAGTCAGCATCTCAGGCTACTTTGACCTTCGTCCTATTCGGACTCGATCAAAGTGGGGGCTCTTTGTAGACACCAGGACAAGTGTACAAATCAAGCATAACAAGAAAAGAGGCAAGCATGAAAGAAAATCCAATGGGCCTTCCTCAATCAAGAGTTATTGAGCCAACCTACCACAAAAAAGTCTTCATTTTCCACCTTTTCCACATACATATGCCCACCATTTCGAATCCTAATTTTTCCACAAGTATCGTTGGCCCTATTTCTTTTGATGAGAGTAAAATACACATCATAAGCTTTTCAACACCTTTTGAATTGCCTCAATCGGAGTCCGAATGAAAGAGTTATGGTCGTTCGAAGTTGCACTTAGCAATTTCAAAACCCACGCAGGTTTTAATAATTCTCAGGCCCAGAACAAAGGCAACCCAAAAGCGGAGCCGGCCCAGAAGTTACAAAACCCGCACGGGTTTTCTCTTGACCAAGACGCCTCGTTTTGACCAATCCACGCCAGCGATCCGCGTGAAAGATACAAAACCCGCGCGAGTTTTCTCTTCCAAAGCTGGCGCCAAAAAACCCATGGAGACCCCTTGATTTTAGCTCACGTGGGATTGACTTTGCCTTGACTTTTCATAACCCGCGCGGGTTATCTGCTTGCATGGGGATAGGGGCATGATCTTACGGGTATGTTCCCTCATTTTCCCTCCTAAAAACCTCACCACCTCGCCTATAAATACCCCCTCCATTCCATTCATTTTTCATCAACTACTCTCATAAACCACCTCTATTATTCTTATTTCATCAACTAATCTCTCATCATACTTTCTTAAAACTCTCATTATTCTCATATTACTATCCCTTACTCTACGAAAATGGTCACTCACATACTATCATACTACCATTCTCATACTCACCTCTCCATCCACCAAGTCAAGGAAAAAGTCAAGATTTCGATCGGCGCATTCGGGCTTTTAAATCAAAGAGGTTCGCTCTCATTTTCTTGTTGTTGTATTATTTAATCATGTAATTTATATTTCATTTCCATTACTTGTGCATATTTTTAAATAAAAACCTTGTTTTATAATGCATGTTAAGAATATAAACTAGCGAAATTAATTAAACTTCTCCCCGCTCTTATTTTCATTTTAATGTCGGTTTTAGTAGAATCTGTTTTCTAACAGCGAATTCGAGAGTTCTTATAATTCTCGAATTCGTAACCTTACCCCCGAACTTAGAATCGAGTTTCGTAGACAGGAGTTATTTTTATTATTTTATGGTTTGTCGGTTTCATTAAATCGGCTGGCGACTCTTTCATTTTTTATAATCCGTTTAGTTATTCAGTATTAGAATTTGCACTAAAATAATTAAAAATGACTTAACATCTCCCACTCATCATATTCAAGGTTAAAACCGAGAGAAAGTGAGCCAGGAAATCTGAAAATCCGCACGGGTTTTATTGTCTCCAACCCTCATTCTCTGGCCCAAGTAAACAGGCGGCCCGACCCAAGAATTATCAAAACCCGCTCGGGTTTAGGCAGTTCTCGGTGGCCCGCGTGCTTCCTTTTGGGCATGAATTTGGTGTTTGGGCCGATTTTAAGTCATTATTAATATATTTTGGCGTAATTTCAAGTATTTAAATAATAAAAACGGATTTGTAAAATAAATAAAGTTTTAACACCCCGAAAATGAATTTCGAAAATAAAAATATCCTTATTTAAGGATTAAGCAACCTTAGTCGGCTCTCAATCACTTAAGTAGCGCATCATAGGAAAAGTGGTCACCTTTTTCCGGGGTTCTACAGATTGCTGCGAGTATTCTTTGGCAACCAATCACGCTTTATACTTATGGATTGAGCCATCCTCATTATATTTGATCTTGTCCACCCATTTAAGCCTAATGCCATCTTTGTTTTGAGGCTTCTTCACTAGTTGTCACTTGTCATTTTTCTCGATCATTTTGATCTGCTTGTTTATAGCCTCGATCCATTTTTCATCTTGGGATGCTTCTTGGAATGTTGCTGGCTCTTTAGCAAAAAATGCTGTAATTACTTGGTCGCACTCATAATCTTGTAGATAAGTAGGTAGACGTCTTTCTCATTTAGACCTCCAAATAGGTTGTTGAGAATCGCATGACTCCACAAAGGGAGCTAGTGAGCTCCCTTCACGAGGAGACATAGTTGAAGATGAACTATTCTTAGAGCGTTGTCCTTCTCTGATTTCTTAAATTTGAATGTCTTCATGTTGTGGCTCTTAGGTTGTATCTTCCGGCCATCTCCATTTGGATACTTCATCGAATGTGACATCTCTTGAGATAATCACCTTTTTTGTTTATGGATTATAAAGGCGATAGCCCTTTGACACTGCGCTATAGACAATAAAGATGCACTTCTCGCTTTTGCCATCCATTTTTTCTCGATTCTCTTTTGGGATGTGTAAATATGTTATGCAGCCAAATTCCTTGAGATGATCCGCCTTTGGCTTTCTCTTGAACCACGCTTCGTATGGTGTTCTATTGGTACTACCTTTTTGGGAGACCGGTTGAGAACATAAACAACTGTGTTTACAGCTTCCGCCCAAAAGTTCTTCGGGACGTTTTTATTCAGCAACATGTTGTGGATAATCTCGGCTATTGTTCTGTTCTTCATCTCTGCAATTCCGTTTTTTTGTGGAGTACCTCTTATAGTGAGCTCCCTCTTGATTCCATGCTTTTGACATAAATCATCAAACTCATTTTGATGAAATTCTCTCCCACGATCTGTTCTCAATATTTTCAAATTGTGCTCACTTTGCTTTTCTACGAGGGCCTTAAATTGTTGAAAATATGAGAAAGCTTTAGATTTTTGTTTAAGGAAGTACACTGGAGCGTTACCGTCGCGTAGGTGGGTGAAGATTAGCTTGAGTGATGATGTATGATCGATATTCAACACAAACAATAGCCTTGAACACCCATAGGTTGGATATGACCTTGAGCAAGGAGAACCACAACTCAAGGCCTAACACCCCACCATGATTATCATAGGTAATCCACTAAATAATCACTAAAGGAATGACTTGAACACCACCAAATCACTTGGATAAAGTAACAAGATTTTTAGAGGAGACAAGGGTGAAACCCCAACAATGCTTAAGCATTACATTGAAAACTCAAAACCTGTCCAGAAAATGAGGGCCAAAAAGTATTTATACAAAATGGATAAAGCCCAAAACACAGTCGTTTTGGTAGGTAAAATCGACAGAAAATGGGACTGGCTCGGGTGAGCCGACAGCTGACTCGGGCGAGCCATATCACTGGGCGACAGCAGCAGTAGCAGCTTCGGCAGGGTCGCGGGCGGATCTGGCGATGACTCGGGCGAGCCATTAACCTGCCACAGACGCCGCGGGCGCTACCCTCTAGGTCGCAGGCGCGACCAGCTTGGACAGAAGACTGAGTCGGGCGAGCCGTCCATTGACTCAGGCGAGCCGTGCCTCTGGGCAGCTTTTCCCTTTCGACTTCAAAGGCGCATAACTTCTTCATCCGGACTCCGTTTTAGGCCCGTAAGATATCGATGGAAAGCTCTCGTTGTGTACTTTAAGCTCCCAAAATTTGAGATCCATCAGAGTTAAATTGAAGGAGTTATGACCCAAAGCATGAAGGCGCGTCAATTCTGACAACCCACGTTGACCCTTTTCCGCTTATTCTTTCTGAAGGACTCCGAACCCTTTTAAAGGCCCAAAGTAGCTCCACTCCTATGGTCCGGGGTCCCATTTGAAGTGGATGCCACACCCTGGATCGCCCGAATACGCCTCTAAGGTCTCGGGTCCACCTTGAAATAGACTCCACACCCGATCTTGGAGTTGTTTCTCTCATTTTCTTGGGAGGGGGTGCGGAAAGACTTGAAGGCCATGGAAACCGAGACTCGGGTCCCAGCCCGGTATGCTCCATACACTCACATCATGCGAGTGTAGTCATCCATGAACAACAAGAAATATCTTTTGCCACCGAAGCTAGAGTTACGTGCTGGACCCCGAATGTCGACATGAACCAGTAGTAGGGGGATTTTGATTTCTATGTGGTTTTAGTGAATGGTAATCTATGCATTTTCACCATTATGCAGCCCTCAAATATTTATTTATATTATCTTTCATTGTGTTTAAGCCAATAACCATATTTCTTCGCTTCAAAGCTTTAAGACTATCAAGGTTTAGATTACCATATGTTTGATGCCATAAGGTTGTGGCATCCATGATGGAGCTAATAAGGGTTGCCTTCCCTTTCATTGGAATTGATAAGGGTAAATCCTTTTGGGCTCCATTGTGGTGGATTCGATCACTTGGTTTCTCTTCTTGTCAATTATGATGCAATTGTCATCAAAGTTCACGAGATAGCTTTTCTGAATGAGTTGGCCCACACTTAGGAGATTTTGAGCTAGACCAGGTATGTATAAGACGTCTTGAATATACTTGGTCGAACCATTTTTGGCTTTTAATGCGATTGTTCCTTTTCCAGCTGCCTCACGTGTTCTCCTGTCACTTAGCATGATGTCGGATTTTATGTCTTCATTTAGCTCTATGAACGAATCTCTATTTCCTTTCATATGGTTGGAACAACCGCTATCCACGTACCATGAGTCTTGCCCCTCTTGCGTGACATTCAGGCAAGAGTAGAATACATTTTCCCTTGAATCGCTATTCTCCATGAAGTTAGCCTCATCACGTTGTTGGTTCTTACAATCTCGTACATGATGTGTGTGTCATGTACATCTTTTGCATTTGAACTGACAATTCTTTTTATCATGGTTCATCATCTTGCATATCTTGTAGTAAGAGCTTGATTTTGAATCTCCATGACTTCCTTGATTCTTGTAATTTCCTCTTCCCCAACCACGGTTATTGGATAATGCCTTCCTATGTCGGAAATTTCTACCATGTTATGATCCATTTTATTCTCATGGTTGGAGAATTTTAATTTGGCTTGAAAAGCCTGCTCTAGTGGCTGGTGTATGAATCTACGCATTCTCTCCTCATGTACTTGGAGAGACCCTACTAACTCTGTGAGGATGAGTAGAGATAAATCTTTAGATTCTTCAGTTGCAGGCACTATATGATCAAACATTGGTGGAAGACTCCTTAGCACCTTTTGTATCACCTTCTTATCTTTGATCATGGATCCATATATATATATATATATATATTCTAATTTTATTTACTATGCTAGTCACACGATCAAAGTATACTTGAATTGTTTCATCCTCCTTTAATATGGTATCGAAATCCTTCCACAAAGTTTGAAGTTTAATGGATATTACCTAGTCATTGCCATGGTATTCTCGCTTCAATGTTATCCAAGCCTCCTTGGATGATGTAGCAACATAACCCAAGGGAAGATTGTTACAGTGATTGCTTGATAAATGTGATGAAGGGCCGTAATATCCTTCTTGTAGTTATCTTGATATTGTGCCTCCTTACTTTCATCCCATGATGATCTTTCCTCTTCATCCGACTTTCCTTCTCCATCCTTCTTCTTTTCTTTTACATCATTCTCCTCCTTAGGTTGTTTTTGTGAAGAAGATATCAATAAATCAGCAACAACAGCTAGCAACATATCAGCAGTAGTAGCAGCAGCTAGCATAGCTTCAGTAGTGTTTTTACCTTTTACTTATTTTCGTTTTATTTCAAGATCAGTGGTGATCTCGAATAAGCTCTTGTTTCCTTTTCTTGTTTTTCCTTCTATAAATAGTTGTTTCTCCTATCAAAACTTCTCATGGTATCAGAGCCAAGTGCTCTTGTTTGAGATCCATTGTCTTCCCTCTTATCTGCAAAACCATTCTGAGAGTCCTTCGATTAATCCTCAGACGTTTGGGCAGTTTCTTGAGATTAGGAAGACATGATAGAAGAAGGAGAAGCATCATCAGGAGGTGGTGGTGGGGACACGAGCATCAATCAGGCAAAATTCAAAGTAGAAGAAGATCTATACAACAATGATCCACTTCACCTACAAGGTTCTGATCACCCTGGCTTGCAGATTGTCTCCATTAATTTAATGGAAACACTTTCCAGAAGTGGGGGAAAGCCATCAAGATTGCCCTCAAAACCAAAGTAAAAATTGGTTTCATCACAGGAGAGTGTACAAGACCCATTCAGGCATCTATGTCAAGCCAATGGGACAAGTGTGACAACATGGTCATCAGTTGGTTGTTGAACTGCATGATCCCTGATCTTTCAGAATCTTTCCTCTATGTCAACACAGCTCGTGAGTTGTGGGTTGAACTTACAAAAAGATTTGGACAAAGTAATGGTCCACTACTGTTCCAACTGGAGAAAGACATCTCAAAACTCTTCTAAGGCAAGCACACAGTAGCTGTGTACTTCACCAAGTTAAAGAAATTGTGGGATGAACTCAGTGAGATGTTTGAGGTACCTATATGCACTTGCTCTTCAACCTGTCCACACATCAAAGTCTCTTTAGAAATGGAACAAAGAAGGAGGTTAGTTCAGTTTTTAATGCACCTTAATGATGACTTTGATAGTGTAAGGAGCCAAATCTTGTTAATGGATCCCCTTCCCACAATTAACAAAGCCTACACTCTAGTCCAGAGGGATGAAAGCCAAAAGATAGCCTCTGGAGGCATTAGTTCCAATGGAGAGTTTGATGCATGTATTCCCAAGCAAAACACCACAAACTCATCCAACTTTCCTAACAATGCTTTTGACAATGCCCAAGCCTTTGCTGTCAATTCTAGCACAAAACCTCCCAGAAAAGATTACAAGAAAGATAAAACAAACAAATATTGTACTTATTGCCAAAAACATGGGCATGAAAGGGACCAATGCTTCAAACTCATTGGATACCCTGAATAGTTTGACCAAAGAAAGGGAAAGAAAGTGGCAGCTAATGTGATCTCTGAAGAAATATATGATCCTCTGAGTGGTGGAATGGAACAAGCTCCTTGAGTGGACACAAAGTTTATACAGCAAGTTGCACAAGTATATAGGATGAATCAAAACAGTGCCCTAGATCAAAGCAAGAAGCAACACTTAGCTCATTTTGCTGAGAGTCACAGACAAAATGAACAAGGACAATCCTCCATAAGTCAAGAAAAATCAAGAAACTCCAACAGTAGCTACATTCCTCACTTCTCAGGTAATATCAATTCAAAATCTTGTACTAATGATCTTGAAAACTGTTATAATTCAATTTGGATCATAGACACAGGTGTTAGTGATCATATGAGCTATGATCTCTCCTTGTTTAGTTTTATACAACATCTTGATAATCCTGTGTCTGTCACCATGCCTGATGGACTAGTTAAGAAATGTTCTCTGATTGGCACAATCATATTTGATAACAAGATTGAACTACATAAGGTTCTATATATTCCTGATTTTAAATACAATCTTTTGTCTAAAACTAAGTTACTCAAGGATTAAAAACTATATGTTATTCTGTTACCTAATAAGTGTTTATTTCAGGACCCTTTAAGTAAAACCACTGTGGCTACAGCAAATGAAGAGCAAGGTCGCTACAAACTGGTATCCAAGATTAAGAAGGAGCAAGATCTTACTCACAACCCCTTTGCTGTTGTATCACGGAAGAATCTTTGATATTTCTTTTCATACTTTGCACACTAGATTAGGGCAAACTTCTCTTTCAAAAATGGAACACATTGAAGGCTGTAATGTTTCTAATAATGATAATTCCTTTTGTGAAATTTGTGTTTTTATCAAAATCACATAGATTACCTTTTTCTAGAAACTCTATAAAAACCTATCAAGCCTTTGAACTAGTACATATGGATTTGTGGAGGCCTTATAGAATTCCCAATATAAATGGAGCAAAGTATTTTATTACAATAGTTGATGATTTTACCATGTGCACCTGGACACAACTCTTACAAAACAAAAAACAAGTTTTAAATGCCATCAACAAATTTTTGAACATGGTAGAAACCCAATTTGGGTTTAAGGTTAAATGTGTAAGATCTGATAATGGCACTGAATTTGTGCAGAATGCTTGTGTTTCCTTGTTTGAGTCTAAAGGTATCATTCATCAAAGGTTAATGGTAAGAACACCCCAACACAATGGGGTGGTGGAATGAAAACAAATACATCTTCTTGACACTGCTAGAGCCGTCAGACTTCAAGCATGTTTTTCTAAATCTTTTTGGGGGGCATGTGTCTTAGGTGCAACCTATATAATTAATAAACTTCCCATGAAAAATTTAGATTGGCAAAGTCCTTTTGAAAGACTCTATAATACCAAACCAGATCTTGAATAATTAAGAACAATAGGCTGTCTTTGCTATACTGCAAAATTAGGATATAGTGACAAATTTGAAAATAGAGCTGTCAAGTGTGTTTTTCTTGGATACACATTTGGGATGAAAGGTTATAAACTATATCAGTTAGAAAATGGAAAAGTTTTTCATAGTAGAGATGTTTTTGTAGAAGATGTCTTCCCTTTTAGAGAAAAATTCCAAGAGGCTGAAACAACTTTTGACCAAACAACATGTGAACATTCTGACATCTCGAGCAAAGAACAAGATATCTCTCACTTTCCACCTTTTTATGATTTTTCTTCTAATGATAAAGCTTTATCTAGTTCAAACAACAGGACAAAAGACAGTACAAAACGATTTGAGGTTTCACAAGGAGGATTGGTGGACAATGATCTTACACAAGAAACAAGGATGGAAACCAGTCAAAAGCATTGCCCATCTGACTTATCTCTTTACCATTTCCCATCTGATTTATCATTTTCACAAGGAAACCAGAATAATGAACTGTGTTTGTCTGATGCAGAAAACCCCTCTGACTCAGACAGTGACAATACATAAGACATTGACAAGACAGACAGAAATACTGAGTCTCAAGCCAATTTGAGAAGGTCTAGCAGGCAAAAACGTGAACCTGGCTAGCTAAGGGACTTTATCCAACCAGAAAAGAAAAATTCTTCAACACAATCTCACACTTTCTCAAGCATAAGAGAAACAACCTTTCCTTTGTTTAAGAAATCGGACTTTCAGCACTATTCAACAGAATATGTCACATCTCTTATTGCTACAATGCAAGTATAAAAACCATCAAGTTATAAAGAGGTTGTTCAAAATACTGAGTGGAGAAAAGCCATGAAAGAAGAAATACAAGCCCTGTAAGAAAATGCTACTTGGGTCCTTACAAAGCTACCTCCTGGAAAGAAGGCTCTCAATTCAAATGGGTGTATAAGGTGAAATTTAGAGCTGATGGGAGTATTGAAATATATAAAGCTAGATTGGTAATTAGAGGGTTTGAACAAATCAAGGATGAAGATTACAAACACACTTTTTCTCCTGTGGCTAAGCTTACTACAGTGAGGGTCTTTATTGCTGTAGCTACAATGAAGAGCTGGCCTTTGTATCAATTAGACATCAACAATGCCTTTCTCCATGGTTTTCTAGATGAAGATGTTTATATGTTTCCTCTAGAAGGATATGAAAAAGCCATAGAAGGACAAGTCTGCAAGTTGGAGAAATCACTCTATGGTTTGAAGTAGGCCTCAAGACAGTGGAATATTGAGCTAAGTAAATTCTTTCAAAGACTTGGTTTTCATCAATCAAAAAATGATTATTCATTATTCATTAAAGGGAATGAGAATAAAAACATATTTGTTTTAGTTTATGTGGATGATCTTTTAATCATAGGAAGTGATGAACAAGGAATAATTGAGCTAAAAACTTTGCTGCATCAAGCTTTTACCATTAAAGATCTAGGTTTAGCTAGATATTTCTTGGGTATTGAAATTTCAAGATCAGAGACAGGTACTCTTTTAAATCAAAGGAAGTATGTTTCTAACATCTTGTTTGATGCAGGACTAACTGGTGCAAAGCCTGCAAAATTTCCCTTACCAAAAGGCTTGAAGCTGTCTAATTCCAAACGTCAATTACTTGAAGATCTTGAGAAATATAGAAGGATAGTTGGGAGGCTTTTTGATGTATAATGAGACCAAGAAAGATCACATTACACAACAATATAAGGATCTTTTAACTAAGTTCTTGTAGATTGATTCTTAGATGAATGAATGGCCGTTTTGAACTGGTATATGGACGAATGTTTGATGAATATGGATGAATGGAAGCATAAGATTGTGATTGACCTTAAGCTTGAAACGAATATGGATGAATTTATAACAAAAGAATCAAACGATTACAATTGGAAACTCACCAAATTGAATGATAAACGAACGAATGATAATGGCGATGGCTTCTCCCTTGAAGATACAGTCACACCACTTCAAAGAATCCTCCAACTCTTCCTATCACCAACTAAGATAGCCAATCTTAGTATAGAAGAAGAGATTCCACGTGACTTCCCTCAAGAAGAAACAATTCTAGCATGAAAACTAGAGAGAAAACAACAATGTGTTTAGACTTGTATTTGATATTAATTATGATATGAATTCATTACAAGAGGCACCCAAAGGGGTCTATTTATAGTAGTGTAGGACCCTTAGGCGTGACTCTTATCAAGAATACAATGATTCCTAGCTTACATCATTCAATACAAATATGACATCATAAAAGACTCATATGTACATGGCTAGAAAGAAACAATGATAATTCCTTCAATTGTGATCCAATCTTCAAGATTCTTGAACCATTACAAAGCTTATTCCTTGCCCTTCATTCGGTCTCTAGATGCCATCTCCAATTGACATATGAAACCTGAAATACGGGACAAAGTATTCCACCGTGTACGTGATGATTTACTCTTTCTCCATGTAAGCTTAAGTAAGCTTAAGTAAACAACAAGTAACTTCCCATGATTAGGCTTTTGATGTCTTCCTTGATGACCTTGATGTATATGGCTATCAAATATACATCATACTCCCCCGGTTGAAAAAGTTTGTCCTCAAACTTTGATACCAATGGCCCTTCTCTTCTAAGCTTCACTTTCTTCTTGTAAGAGACCTTTCCATAAGTGTTGTGAGCATCAACTCTCTTGTTCACATTGGTTCTTCGCAAGAGATTACAAGCTCTCTTCTTAAAGGCTTTGAAGTCATCATAAACTCCTTTGCTAAACTTCATCAACTTCTTCTAAAATAACCCATTGACATTATAAGACTTCGATTCTCAATTATTCACCATGGATGTAGAAATCCCATGTAACTTCACAACTTCAAAGTATAGTTTCACAACTCGTGAAGTCTTGATCTTGAAGTACATGGAGGATCTCTATTTGATCATTTGGATATTAAGAAGACGTATTTCAAGATGAAAGAGTATTATTTTTGGCCTAGTATGATCAAGGATATTGAGTATGTAATCAAGACTTCATGAGTACTACCTTTTGGAATACATAGTTTATTTCCCTGGAAAAGAAATCCATGACTAATATGAAAGAGTTGTTGATGATGCTTCTTACATACCTCATATATTTCTTTAAAATCATCATCTTCTTCATACAACGCTTGGATATACTCAAACCCAAGTACTCTTGATTCAAACATGTTAACTAGCATATTCCTTCTTATTAAAACATCTTGTTTAAGCAAATGACTTGCTTCATTCAAGTGACTCTCATGAATAGATGCACGTATGAGCCATTCTCGGTTTGCTTTCACCTTGTCTTTATCGACTTGGATTCCTTCTCTTGATAAGTCATATCCAAGGCATACAACTTTGAACGTGAGGGATTGATTCTTCTCCAAGCCTCCATGTAGCTTCTCATGCTCCAT
Source organism: Portulaca oleracea (assembly GCA_029582165.1). Classification (NCBI taxonomy): domain Eukaryota; kingdom Viridiplantae; phylum Streptophyta; class Magnoliopsida; order Caryophyllales; family Portulacaceae; genus Portulaca; species Portulaca oleracea. The sequence goes on along the minus strand of CM055885.1, from coordinate 2,037,985 downwards.
CATGATCATGACTAACTCCAAGTGATAAATTCCATAGGTCGAATTGTGATGTAGCATAGATCCTTTAACAAGATCTACTTGGTGTTGAAACTCTTGATTTGGTGGCAGCCTTTGATGACACTCTTGTATGATGATATCTTTCGGGAACATATGAGAGAAATGTTTCACAAGAGATTTCAAGAGTGAACGAACATTTGATGAGGTCGTTTTGCTTCCGTCCAACTGTACAAGAATAAGGCTCTTTTGCTATCCAAATTCATGATACTCATTCTCCATAAGGGTCACAATGTTGCTCTTATTCTCCTTTGGCCGTGTGGTATAAGATGGAAGTAGAGATGTCTCTTGATGCATGATATTCCTATCAAGCAACTTTGGTGTTTCCAGCAAAGTATGACAAGTATCTATAAAAGTAATATCACACCATAATGAATCTCTACAATTCTTGTAAATGGAAAGACTTACTAAACTTCTTGGATCCTCATGAATGTCTTTGTCATGGCTTAGCTATTGTGTAGGGCGTAAATAGCTCTCCAAGTTTAACGTGTGGATCATTGTTGTAGGCGCGTCATTGTAACCATAGAAGGCACAACTTTCTCCTTCTTTGATCAATGAACATACTTCTCCTTTGTTGGTACAATGAGAGATCTTGCACTCTCTTTGTTGATGTTCATTCGGCACACATACTTCTTTCAAGGCTCTCCTTGCCACAATCGACTCTTCTACATACTCCTCTTCTACTACATTTTTTCCTCCTCAAATAATTCATTATCATACGTTTGGTACTCAACCAAAGACACTTCTTTCTTGTTAACACACTCCAAATCAATGTGACCTAAACTTTGACAATGACAACATCTCCTTTGGAAAAGGGTTTTTGGTTCTTGGATAGTAGGTTTGGGGAGGGTTTGGGGTTGTTTTGTGGTGCTTTTGGCGTGGAACTGTGTGGTAGATATGGGTGGTCTTGGTTGTGTAGGGAATGGGTGTGTAGGAGGGCATGAATTTTGTGGAGTTTGGTTTATGTCCAAAGGTTCTTTACTCTTAATTCTCCTTTGTCTTTTAACATTAAGAGCTAAAGAACATAATTAATCCAAAGTTTTATATGATTGCCATTCAACAATATGTCTAATATAATCATCAAGACCAATTAGATAACATACCAAAGTTTGTCGATCCTCCTCCTTCCGATCACACTTCCGAAGTAGACGTTTGAACTCCCTTGTATATTCCTTCACACTTTTTCTCCCTTGGGCCAATCATTGAAGCTTGTTGATGTTGTCACTTAGATAGTTAAGGGGCAGAAACTTCTCTTGGAGCTTCTTCTTTATTGGGACCCATGAACGTATCTTATTTTGGCCCTTTGATTGCCGTTTTCTTTGCTTGCTTGACCACCATTTGCTAGTATGCTTTTGTAGCCTCAATGCAACACTTTCGACCTTCTGGTCATCATGGATGGCGTTGAGATCAAAGACCCTTTCAACTTGATGCATCCATTCCAAGAATACTTCCGGATCATGACTCCCACAGAACTCCGGTATCTCTTCTTTGAAACCAAATCTGTCCTCCTTCCTTGGACATGTACTCCATTCATATTGTGTTTCATACTCGACATCATAAAGATTCACCAAACGTGAATCAAATTCAATTTGTACTCCTCCCTTTTGAAGGGGCATAAGTTTCTCCAATTGTTTGGTGAGATAATCAAGTTGCTGTTTCATTTGTTGCATATCATCTTGTGAATCCATTAGAGAACTCACGCACGCCATGTAATATCATTCTTTGATGAAGAAAGATATGCAAGACTCTCGGTTTGGGTTTTGGGGTGATGTGGGGATTGTGTTTAGGCTTTGGTTTGATGGGATTGTGTTTGGGTCTTGGGGTTCTTTGTGGATTTTTTTAGTGGACGTGATGGAGATGTGATGGGGAATGTGTTTGGCGACTTTGTGGGCTAAGTATGTGGGGGAAATGATTATAAAAAGATGGCACAAGAACCACCAGAATCAATCTCCTAGGCTCTGATACCAATTTTGATGTATAAGGAGACCAAGAAAGATCACATTACACAACAATATAAGGATCTTTTAACTAAGTTCTTGTAGATTGATTCTTAGATGAATGAATGGCTGTTTTGAACGAGTATATGAACGAATGTTTGATGAATATGGATGAATGGAATAAGTGGAAGCATAAGATTGTGATTGATCTTAAGCTTGAAACGAATATGGAAGAATTTATAACAAAAGAATCAAACGATTACAATTGGAAACTCACCAAATTGAATGATAAACGAACGAATGATAATGGCGATGACTTCTCCCTTGAAGATACAATCACACCACTTCAAAGAAGCTTCCAACACTTCCTATCACCAACTAAGATCGCCAATCTTAGTATAGAAGAAGAGATTCCAAGTGACTTCCCTCAAGAAGAAACAATTCTAGCATGAAAACTAGAGAGAAAACAACAATGTGTTTAGACTTGTATTTAATATTAATTATGATATGAATTCATTACAAGATGCACCCAAAGGGGTCTATTTATAGTAGTCTAGGACCCTTAGGCGTGACTCCTATCAAGAATACAATGATTCCTAGCTTAAATCATTCAATACAAATATGACATCATAAAAGACTCATATGTACATGGCTAGAAAGAAACAATGTTAATTCCTTCAATTGTGATCCAATCTTCAAGATTCTTGAACCATTAGAAAGCTTATTCCTTGCTCTTCATTCGGTCTTTAGATGTCATCTCCAATTCACTTATCCAACCTGAAATACGGGACAAAGTATTCCACCGTGTACGTGATGACTTACTCTTTCTCCATGTAAGCTTAAGTAAGCAACAAGTAACTTCCCATGATTAGGCTTTTGATGTCTTCCTTGATGACCTTGATGTATATGGCTATCAAATATACATTACTTTTATATCTGACTCTCACAAGGCCGGATTTATCCTATTCTGTTCAACATTTGAGTCAATTTTTACCAGCTCCTACAGTTTCTCAATACAATGAAGCTTGCATATATTAAGGTACCTCAAAGGAACAATCAATAAGGGTCTATTTTTTCCAGAAACAACAGACTTCTATCTAAAGACTCACTGTGATGTTGATTTGGGTACATGCCAAATGACTGCTAGATCTCTTACTGGCTATGCTATTTTCTTTGGAGATTGTTTGGTTTCCTGGAAAACAAAGAAGCAAAACACTGTGGCCAAATCTACTGCTGAGGCAGATTATAGAGCTATGTCCACTACCACATCAGAGTTAGTTTGGATTGCCAGTCTTGCTCAAGATATGAAACTTCCAGTAAGACTTCCAGCTGTTTTATATTGTGATAATAAGGCAGCTGTTCACATAGCAGAAAATCCAGTATTCCATGAGAGAACTAAGCATCTTAACATTGATTGTCATTATACAAGGGACAAATTAATGGATGGATTTCTTAGTGTTTCTCATGTGAGTTCTAAGGAGCAAATAACTGATATTTTAACCAAGCCCTTGGGTGAAAAGCAGCATAACTATCTGTCAGAGAGATGGGGCTTATAAGTGTTCTTCCAGGGGCGGGGAAGGTGAAGAATATATCAATAAATCAGCAACAACAGCTAGCAACATATCGGCAGTAGTAGCACTAGTTAGCATAGCTTCTGTAGTGTTTTTACTTTTTACTTAAAGATCAGTTGTGATCTTGAATAGGTTCTTGTTTCCTTGTTTTTCCTTCTATAAATAGTTGTAAGCACATAGGGTCTTGTGTGTCTCAGAAACAATATATCAATAAAGTTCTTCTCCTCTCAAAACTTCTCAGTTTTTCATAATCTTTTCCTACCATATCTCATAAACCTTTTGCTATAAAGAAGCTTGAAGGGAGACCATGTTTAATTTTTGTGGAGGTAGATTTGATGGATGATTTATTTGAGAGTTGGGATATGGCTTGTAGGTTGATGGTTAATTTTGAGTGATGTAGGGTTTAATAGGAGGACTTGGGTTATGGCGACTCTAATACCACTGTTCGGCTTTTCGTTGCTTGAAGGAAAAAGTGTTTGTGGAAATGGAGGAAGTATAGTATGAAGAGAAGCTTTTGTTATTGATGGAGGGAGAATGAGTTACAACTCTTGGTTATTGATGGTACAAATGATAACCCCACCACTTATATTTTTAATTGTAGAAAGGAGGTGGTAGAAAAAATCCAGAACATTAATGTACAATAATATATTCTCAAATTATCTAAAAGTTTCTTGGCGAATTTTCTAAATTATTCATTATTTTTAACAATATCTATTGATTATGAAAATTTGTCATGTGCTCTCTACTAACATGCTCTCATAAATATAAAAAAAATATTTTTGTATGTATATTTCATATACATTAATAGCTTTATGTTTAAAATTTCTTGAAATACCTTCTGTATTATATATTGATACACTTTCCAAGCATTCATTTAAATTATATTTATTTTTTAACAATTCTACTTCTACATTTGGACACTTTTTAAACTTCTATTTATTGTATATTATTTTCTCTGCATAAAATATGTTGACATAATCAAATTTTAATTATGTCAAATTAATAAATGTTTCATGTATATATTTATTTATTTAATATTGATTCTATAAGTATATTTTAGAATATCGATTGTGAGAGCTACAAATTACTAGAAGCTTGATATAAATATTGGTTGGTTATGAGAATAATTGTGTTTAGAGATTAGGTTTTTTATTCTTGAAAAAAAGAATTCAAACGTAACAACGACATCCCTTTCTCCAAATATACTTCTTTCAAAAAACACTCACATACGCTCGTCGTTGAATGCCTCGTGCTGCCACTTATTGAATTTAATAAAATTGATATAATAGGTGAACATACGTATCAAAATAATTCTAAATCATAATAATCAAATAAGTCGTATATTCTCTTATGTGGATACTTACGACGTTAAATTTAAACAAATAAACAATTATAGTATTTGTTGAATTGATCATTCTTTGATAATTCTATTCAACTTTAAATCAGATCGCCAAAGAATCTATCACCCAACACATCTTAAACACACTTTCCTGTAGATATCAATGAGATGAGATTAATATTGGAAATATTAATATGATTGTGATTCTTGTTATTCAAAGATGGGGACGATACACAACGTGGAAGTCCTTGTTAAGGAGCAAATAGGGTGAGGAGTACAAGTAGAAAGGGCCCAACACCCATGTTGTAGAGTTTGATTATTATTGAGTTTGAAGGTAAAGTGGATAATGACGAGTGAATAGTTTTCTGATGAGATACAAACTACTTAGTCTCTCCTTGATTGTGTTCTTTTCTTGTCATGTTTCTCCTCTCTAAGCCTCACCCGATTGTCTCTCGAGTTGACATTGGCACATGTGGAAGCTTTAATTTTCACATTGCGGGTGCTCCTATTAAACCCTACATCACTCAAAATTAACCATCAACCTACAAGCCATATCCCAACTCTCAAATAAATCATCCATCAAATCTACCTCCACAAAAATTAAACATGGCCTCCCTTCAAGTTTCTTTATAGCACAAGGTTTGTTAATATTATTGTACAAAGAATCACATGAATGACTAATCAGAGTGACATTAAATTGTGGGAAGAGTCAAAATTTAACCTTTTATTTAGCTAAATTTTCCAATGGTGAGAATGAGTTTGACTCATATTAATTAAAAAAAGTAAATCGGTCCCACTTAAGAATATAATTAATTTGGTTATATTGATAAAAAATGAGGTGGAGGAGGAAAGAGAAAAAATATTATTAAAATATTAACATTTTAAAACTCGCTTTCAAACTCGTCTCGCGAGTTTCATGCCACTGAAATGTCCTATATAACCTCATTCCGTTCTCGTTTACGCCACGCCAAGAAATGGAATGAATTAAAACTCACCATCATGCACGCCTAAGTTCAACTTTCAAACTATATATACTAGCAAATATCCGCACGTTGTTGCGCCTTTAAATTAAAAACAAAAAAAATAGTAGAAAAGATACTTACTAAATATTTTGGTACACGATGAAATGCAAATATGAAGAATTGGAAAATACATTTCCATAAACTATTTTAGAAATATTGATTAAATTATTTAGAATTTTAGTATAAAGTGAGAAATACGAATTAATATATCAAAAAGCCTATTTACACCGAAAATCAACCACCAAATGCGTCACAGAATACATATGTATTTTATTTTATTTTTTTATATAAAAATTGAAAATCAACTTGGTCTTTCTCGGGAATCTTCTTTCTCAAACGAGCTCCTGTCTCTTTCTAGCTGGAGTTTTCTATCTCCTCTGCCTGCCTTCAAGAAACGTTCGACATCGGATTCCCGTCCGGCACCAACAACTGCTCGGAAAATTGCTGAGCTCTCTCATCTCTCACAGTGGAGCTAGTTTTACTCATTGAATTAGTCATCTTGTTGTATTAATTTCCTAAATCCTCATCCTTGTTCTCTCATTCTCATGAATCAATTTTCTCTAAATTCCTCTCTTCCCCAAAACCACTTACACTATCCTCTGGCCTAAATTTCTCACTTTCCCACTTGTGTTCTGGTTATAATTAGCAGGAGATGGCAAGGATGGGGTTGGAATCAAGTAAACCCACGAGTTCTTACTTTCCCACTCTTTTCGATCTTTGGTTAAGTTCTTACTAGAATCTTATCTTCGTAGTTTTAATTTCGGTTCGTGCTAGAATATCAGTGTTTGATTTGATAAATCAATGGCGATGATCAAACACCAGATCAGAGCTTTGTCAGGAACATCGATTAAGATAGAAGCATCGAGTAGCGGCCATGAAAGTTGGTTTTGGAAGCGGGGGGGTTGAAAAAAATATATATTAAACAAAAAAATCAAAATTGTTGAGGTGTACATTCTGTGCCTCTTTCTGTGGTACATAGTTGGTACAAATAGACTTTTTGATTAATATATATATAGTTTATATAGATGATGCAATAAATTACAATGAAATAAGAATTAATACAAGTCCATAAACTATTTTAGATGAAATAAATATATAGTTGATGTTAAAAATCAAGATTAATCTAGAAAAATCTTGAAAAGATGCCTTAGAAAAGTTACTAGAAAATCCTAGATAATTTGATGAGCATGCTCTAGATTTTTCCTTTCTAGATTTTTCTTTTCTAGATTTCTCCTACCACCACCTCCTTTCTACAAGTATAAATATAGGTGGTGACGCTTTCATTTGTAATCAATCAACAACAAAGAAGTTGTAAGCGATTCTCCCTCCATCAATAAGAAAAAGCTTCTCCCTTATACAATCCTTCCTCCATTTCCACAAAATACTTTTACCTTCAAACACCCAAAAACCTAACAGTGGTATCAGAGCCACATTAACCGAAGTCCTCCTATCAAACCTACATCTTTCAAAAAATATTCATCAACCTTCAAGCCATATCCCAACTCTCAAATAACTCATCCATCAAATCCAACTCCACAAAAATTAAACATGGCCTCTCTTCAAACCCCAACCACAACTTTCAACTATCTCCCAAATTTGAGGCCACCCATATTTGATGGGGAGAATTATCAAATGTGGAGTATTCAAATCAAAACATTCTTCATGGCGCAAGGTTTATGGGATGTGGTAGAAAAGGGATATGATAAACCACCTCAGAAGGAGGATAAGGATGCAAAAGAAAAGAAGGAGGATGGAAAAGAAAAGCTAGATGAAGAAGAAAAATCATCATGGGATGAAAGTAAGGAGGCACAATATCAAGAGAATTACAAGAGGGATATTATGGCCCTTCATCACATCTATCAAGCAATCACTCCAACAATCTTCCCTTGGATTATGGTTGCTACAACGGCCAAGGAGGCTTGGACAATATTGAAGGAAGCATACCATGGCACTGACAAGGTAATATCCATTAAACTTCAAACTTTGTTGAAGGATTTCGATACCTTATTGATGAAGGAGGATGAAACAATTCAAGCATACTTCGATCATGTCACTAGCATAGTAAATAAAATTAGAATATATGGCGACATGATCGAAGATAAGAAGGTGATACAAAAGGTGCTAAGGAGCCTTCCACCAAAGTTTGATCATATAGTGGCTGCAATAGAAGAATCCAAAGATCTATCTACGCTCACCCTCACCGAGTTAGCAGGGTCTCTCCAAGCACATGAGGAGAGAATGCGTAGATTCACACACCAGCCACTAGAGCAGGCTTTTCAAGCCAAATTAAAATTCTCCAACCATGAGAATAAAAAGGAGAATAGCCATGGTAGGAAGACACCATCCAATAACCGTGGCAGGAGGAGAGAAAATTACAAGAATCAAGGAAGTCATGGAGATCGAAAACCAGGGCCATACTGTAAGATATGCAAGATGTCTAACCACGATACAACGTATTGTCGGTTCAAATGCAAGAAATGTACATGGCACATACATCATGTACGAGATTGTAGGAACCGACAACGGGATGAAGCCAACTTCACGGAGAAAGGAGACTCAAGTGAAAATGTATTCTACTCATGTCTGAACGCCACGCAAGAAGCACAAGACTCATGGTACGTGGATAGCGGTTGTTCTTACCATATGACGGGAAATCGAGATTCCTTCGTGGAGCTGAATGAAGATATAAAATCCAACATCACACTTGGTGACGGGAGAACACGTGAAGCCGCCGGCAAGGGAACAATCGCAGTAAAGGCGAAAACTGGTTCGACCAAGTATATTCAAGACGTCCTATACGTACCTGGGCTAGCTCATAATCTCCTAAGTGTGGGCCAACTCCTTCAAAAAGGCTATCAGGTGAACTTTGATGACGGTAGATGCATCATAATTGACAAGAAGATGCGCCAAGTGATAGCATCTATCGCAATGGAGCCCAATAGGATTTTCCCTTTATCAATGCCAACGAAAGAAAAGGTGGCCCTCAGCTCCATCACGGATGCCACAACCTTATGGCATCAAAGGTATGGTCATCTAAACCTTGACGGTCTTAAAGTCTTGAAGCGAAAGAACATGGTTATTGGTTTGCCCACAATAGACGACAAAAGGAATATATGTGAGGGCTGCATAATGGGAAAAATGTATAGATTACCATTCACTAAAACCACGTGGAAAGCTAAAGCCCCCCTACAGCTGGTCCATGTCGATATTTGGGGTCCAGCACGTAATCCTAGCATGGGTGGCAAAAGATACTTCTTATTGTTCATGGATGACTACACTCGCATGATGTGGGTGTACTTCCTCGAACAAAAGTCAGAAGCATTCTCATATTTCCAACAATTCAAGGCCCTCACGAAAAAGCAAAGTGGGCACAATATCAAAACATTAAGGACAGACCGTGGGAAAGAATTCCATCAGAATGAGTTCGATGATTATTGTCGAAAACATGGCATCAAAAGGGAGCTCACAGTAAGACGCACTCCACAACAAAATGGGGTTGTAGAGAGGAAGAACAGAACAATAGTTGAGATGGCCCGCAACATATTGCAAAGCAAAAATGTTCCAAAGAACTTTTGGGCAGAAGCAGTAAACACAGCCGTCTACATTCTCAACCGGTCTCCCACAAAGGCAGTTCCAAATAGAACACCATATGAAGCATGGTTTAGGAGGAAGCCAAAGGTGGATCATCTCAAAGTATTCGGTTGCATAGCATATTCACATATTCCAAAAGAGAATCGAGAAAAGTTGGATGGCAAAGGAGAGAAGTGCATCTTCATTGGCTATAACGCAGAGTCGAAGGGATACCGCCTCTATAATCCAGAAACAAAGAAGGTGATTATTTCAAGAGATGTCATATTTGATGAAGCATCCCAATGGAGATGGCCGGAAGACACATATCAAGAGTCAGCACATGAAGGCCATCACATTCAAGAAATCATAGAAGGAAGACCCAGTGACAACAACCCATCTTCAACTCCATCTCCTCATGGAGCTAGCGTACCACCTCCTACTATGGAGTCAAACGACTCTCCACAGCCAACTCGGAGGTCCCAACGAGAAAGACGTCCACCTGCTTATCTACAAGATTACGAGTGTGGCCAAGCAATTACAGCATTCTTCGCCAATGAGCCAAAGAACATTTCAAGAAGCATCACAAGATGAGAAATGGATCGAGGCTATGGACCAGGAAATCAAAATGATCGAGAAAAATGACACATGGCAGCTAGTGGAGAAGCCTCAAGATAAAGAAGTCAATGGGCTCAAGTGGGTCTACAAGATAAAATACAATGAGGATGGCTCAATCCATAAGTACAAGGCTCGATTTGTTGCTAAGGGGTACTCACAGCAACCAGGAATCGACTTCAACGAAACATTTGTTCCAGTAGTACGCATGGAGACAATAAGAACTGTGCTTGCTATTGCAGCACAACTAAAACTACAAGTATTTCAGCTTGATGTCAAGTTAGCATTTCTAAATGGCGAGCTTGAAGAAGAGGTATATGTGGAGCAACCCCAAGGGTACGTAATTGAAGGAGAAGAAAACAAAGTATATCGACTCAAGAAAGCGCTCTACGGTGTCAAACAAGCACCACGAGCTTGGAATAGTAAAATCGATGGGTATCTCCTTCATAGCGGATTCAAAAAGAGTCCAAGTGAGCCATCTCTATATGCCAAGACCCAAGGTAAAGATCTTCTAATTTTGTGTCTCTATGTTGATGATCTTATATACACGGGCACAAATCAAAGGATGATTCAAGATTTCAAAAAGGATATGATGGCTGAATTCGAGATGACGGATTTGGGCCTCATGAAGTACTTTCTCGGGATGCAAGAAAGCAAAGCCCAGGTGAGATCTTCATCTCTCAAGAGAAATATATTGAAGATCTTCTTAAAAAGTTTAATATGGTGGACTGCAAGCCAATATCAACACCTATGGCCACAAATGAGAAACTATCCAAAAATGATGGCAAGGAAAGGGTGGATGGATCACTCTATAGAAGTCTGGTTGGCTCATTAATATATCTTACAAACACTCGACTAGACATTGTTCATGCGGTGAGCATCGTCTCCCGATTCATGAGTGAGCCAAGTAAAGCTCACTTCATAGCAGCTAAAAGAATTTTGAGATACATCAAAGGAACGAAGAGTTATGGTCTTCTGTACAAAACAGAGGAAGACCCCAAACTCACTAGGTACACAGATAGTGACTGGGCTAGATGTATCGACGATAGAAAAAGCACAAGTGGATACTTATTCCAACTTGGGTCCAAGGCTATCTCCTAGACATCAAAGAAGCAGCCAACTGTAGCATTATCAACCGCAGAAGCAGAGTATATTGTAGCTACAAGTGCAGCATGTGAAGCAGTATGGTTGAGAAGAATACTACAAGATCTACTACAAGGGGATGGAGAACCAACACCACTTCTCTGTGACAACATGTCAACAACAGCAATGACGAAGAATCCAGTTTTCCACAGTCGCACGAAGCACATTGAGATTAGACATCACTTCATTCGCGAACTCGTGGACAAAGGTGAAATCAAGATAGAGTTTTGTAGAACAGAAGAACAACTGGCGGACATATTCACAAAAGCACTTCGAAGCACTTCGAAGTGAGAAGTTCAATTACTTCCGAGAGCAGATCGGAGTTCGAGATTTTTCTAGATTAAGGGGGAGTGTTAAAAATCAAGATTAATCTAGAAAAATCTTGAAAAGATGCCTTAGAAAAGTCCCTAAAAAATCCTAGATAATTTGATGAGCATGCTCTAGATTTTTCCTTTCTAGATTTTTCTTTTCTAGATTTCTCCTACCACCACCTCCTTTCTACAAGTATAAATATAGGTGGTGGGGCTTTCATTTGTAATCAATCAACAACAAAGAAGTTGTAAGCAATTCTCCCTCCATCAATAAGAAAAAGCTTCTCCCTTATACAATCCTTCCTCCATTTCCACAAAATACTTTTACCTTCAAACACCCAAATTACAATGATGCAATAAATTACAATGAAAATTAATAGAAGAAGAAAGTATGTATTAGCTAGAAAGCTGATAAATGAAAACATATGTAAATTAAGAAGGCCTTTTAAGTACTAAAATTACTAAAAAAGTTGAAGGATAAACATACTATAACTAACATGACTCGAACCCACAACCATTAGTGTCATGTAATAATCACTCACAGACCTACCATTCAACCACAAGACTAACTCATGCATTATTTTCCAGCTATCCATACATATACAATTTCTAGAGTATAAGGGGGGCTATGGCTCCCACTAACCCTCCTCTAGCTCCGCCACTGATGATAATTATTCATCAAGTCTTTCCATATTATTTCACACCATTTCCTTCCATATTTCTCATCATTATGTGAAGTATAAGTAGAGGATGCTATCACGAGATTTTTTTTATCACTCATTTAAGAAAGAGATTGACACATATATTATGTAATTTCGTGACAACTATTTTTATATTCCCTTGTGGTTTTATTAGAGTTCCTTCCCTAAATATTTCATGTTTGTATCCCGAGAGAGGTAGATTAAGCGTTGGTTTGTCTTCTTATCTTGATCAAATCACACATTGTGATGGTGATACATTTGTACTCATCTTTTCTTATAGAGGAACTTTTTCTAGTTGTTGACATCCATGGATTTTTCTTTGAGTTCTTCGGTTTTCCATGTAACATGTTTCTTCTGTAGATTTCATTCTACAAATAAAACATCCTCCACAGCACAACATTATGATGTACTCCCTACATTTTCCACGGAGGACCTCCGCCTGGAGTTTGAAGCAGCAAAACTGTGAACTAAATTAGGGAAGTATCTTGACCTTATTCCTTCCATCTTTTATCCTATAAATGTCCTAGTATAATTCTTATCTCTTATTCGCAGAACATAGAAGGAAAAGTTTATGAGATGACTCTTCCAAGATGTTTCGACTGAGTATCAAGATAAACAAGGCAAGGATCCACAAAATAGGAAGATCTCATAACAAAGTCGTTGCAGTGCAAAAAGGAAATGAATCAAGGAACATGAGTATAAAATGGCTTAACCACATTGTTGAAAAGATCATTCGATTCCAAAGAAGAATAAATCGAAGAGTAGGAAATTTTGAGTGAGAAAATTTCTGAGTGTAGCCATTTGTGATTGTGGCGAGTTGTGTAGTAGCCAAAGTGTGTTCTGGTGAGGACTTCAACTATCTTGTAATTGAAGAGTTGTTGAATTTGTCTTCAATGAGTGAATACTTCGCCAACCATTTAGTGAGGAAGGTTTATAGGATCTACATTTGGGATCCTCCTCTCTAAGCACATGATGAGGTCCTCACGACCTCTTTTTTACTTAGTGCTATACTTTGTTCTTTTATTGTGTCCTTGTTTCTAAATTCAATAAAACATTAAAGCATTTGATTTACACTTGGTTGAATTTCAGTATTGGTTACTCTTAATTGTTAATGTCCTTGGTGTAATATATTCGACACTATAATGTAAATTCATTTTGAAATGAGGGAGAGAATAATATGCTCAAACAATTGCAGGTTATTATCTGAATGTGGAACTTTACCATATTTTTAAATAATAAAATCAATAAACCATAACAATCAACAATGAACAATGATTTGATCTAAGATTGCAGTGCTCTGCTGCATACTGTAATCCTAACAATGCGCGCACGCGGGCCGATAAACCCACATGAACCGGTATATCGACATCAATGACCCGGGGACAAAAACTTGATATGAGATTACAACACTCTATTGGATACTGTAATCACAACAATGCGCGCACGTGGGCCGATCAACTCACATGAACCGGTATACCAGCATCAGGGGACAATTCACAAAAGACAATAACAAGGAATAATAGACGATAAGGTTCACAATGAAAAACACATAAATGAAAGGTAACAAATCACACCATAAATTAGTTAGTAAATAGATAAATAAATTAATGGATAGTTCCACATGTATTAGTAATAAAACAGTGTTTGAAAATAATGAAAACAATAATTATTCCACTTTAATTAGAGTATCTTGAGTTTTTACATTTAAACAGTGTTGAAGGTTACAGTCATCGAAATATACCGGAGTTGATGGATAAAAGGAATAGTAAATCCTCCCTTTAACTTGAAAAATCTGATTTGTATAAAGATGAATAAAGTAGTAATAATATTAATATTAGAGGTAAGATATAGAGAAAAATATATTGTAAAAGTGGGATGAAAATGACGATTGGAAAATTTACCCAATATTGAAACTATGGGCTGCTGGGAGATTAGAGGCCCAAAAGGAGGAATGTTGGGTTTAAAAAAAATTAAAAAGGGGTCTGATCCTCTTCTCTTCCCTTTGACATTTTCACGCACAAACAGAGAGAGGAGAGGGAGCAGAGAGGGGCGGTCAAGGAAGGCGGACGGCGGAGCTGGGCGGCGAGCGGTGGTAAGGGTGGCGTCGGAACAGGGCACACCGGCGAGAGGGGGAGACGATCACTACCCAGGCAGCTGCCAATGGGTCAGGGGCCGAGGAAATAGAGAACAACGTGGAGTTTTGGTTGTGTTTAGGGGCGTTTTGGGGCGGCTAAAGTGGAGTTTTCCTGCGAGATTTGAACTTCTAAATGTAAGTCTAAACCCCAATTTGATGAATTATAATTGTGGTATGGGTTTTTGGTAGGATTTTGGATGAGAATTGATTGGGATTTTGAGGTGGGTGTGGTGAATTGGGTTTCGTTTTGCCGCGGTTGGATTGGGGTGGTGGTTGCTGGTGATTACGGCGGTGGCGGTGATGTTCGATAGTTAGTGACAGAGGTGGCAGGTATAGTGGTGACCGGGATCGAATGGGTGTTACTTGGTGGGGGGTTGGTGGCTGTCGAGGAGGAAGAAGATTGGAATAATAGTGATGGTGGTTTGATGTTGTTGAAATGGCTAGATTTTTTATAGCCATTGTTTTAGTTAGTATAGGTTTGATGAATCATTATCATCTTTGATGTGTTGTCACTTGTTGAGAAGAAGAGAAATTCAATTTTGCTACTTGATTGGAAAAAGGAAGCCATGGAAAGGTGTATTCAAGCTTGAAGAAGAAGGAGATGAACATGAGAGGGAAAAATGGTGGTGGTGGTGTTGGTATATTTTTCAAAAATCAAGTAAAAATATTTACTACTAAATCAATAACTAAGTGTGAAATATACGAAATATAAAAATAATATTACTACTTTGATTATAACAAAAGTAAATAAAAGTAATATATTTAGAAATATTATTTTTTACAAAATAAGGAAAATGTTCATAAAAAGATTAGTTTATAAAATATGAAAGGAAAATGTGTGAAATATATAAAATCAAAAAAGTACTCAGAGGTACCCTATTATTTGGAGAAACTATTTCTCGGTACCCCAACTTTTCAAAACTCATTTTAAGGTACCCTTATTTTTAGGGTTAGTAACTATTTGGTGCTTTTCCGGCCATTAATTTTATTAAGTGACCGAAATACCTTATTCTTCTTCTTCAAGGGTATTTGTTGGAATTTGGAAGAACAAGGGCATTAGCACTAGTGAAACAGCACAAGGATGATTATGGGCCAGACCTCCCCTGCTTACTGGTGAAAATTATAAAAATCGGAAGAGACAGATGTAAGTCTTTTTGAAAGATCAAAATGAAGATCTCTAGATTGTTGTCGAGAAAGAAGACTTTCCTACTCAGACTAAGAAAGATGTCATCGGAGGAACAATTTCCAGGACAGATCCGAATCTGTTGATGAATAGAGAGATCTCTTAAGAAAAAACACTCGTGCTCTAAATTTAATATTTTGCAGCATGAACTCTAATGATTTTTCAAAGAGTATCTATCTTTGAAACAACAAAACATGTATGGGATTACCTCTTGACCACCTACAGAGGAACAAGTCAAGTCAAGGACACTAACGTGGATGTCCTCGTGCAAAAATATGAAACCTTCAGAATTGAGGAGAATGAAGCAATCGAGGATATGTTCAAGATTCAACAGTTTCATCAACCACCTCAAATCAATGGGAAAGACCTAGTCAAATGAAGAACAGGTCAGGAAAGTCCTCAAATGCTTGCCCAAGAAGAAGTGGGGACCAAAAGTAGCTGCTACCGAAGAAGCTCAAAACCTCAAAACACTCCAACTACAAGAGTTAGTTGGAAACCTACTTGCCCATGAAATCCTACTTCAAGACAATACCGAGCAAAAAGCCATTGCTCTAAAAGCAAGCAAAGATTCAGGCAGGGAATCTAAGAATGAAGATGAAGAAACCTTACCAATGTTGGCTAAAGGCTTCAAAAGGCTCTACAAAAAGATTCCCATCTTCATAGGATACATAAAGGGTTCGACAATCAAAAGATAAAGTTGAAAAAGTAAGTCTTGTGCAAAGGAAGAAATTGGTCCTTTCATTTGCTTTGGTTGTGGCAGCACGGATCATTTAATTAAAGACTACCTCTTCGCAAGAAGAAACATAGACACGAGAAACAATAGGCCAAAACGATAAAATCGTAGGGCAACTTTTTCTCGAGTGTGCTACTTAGTGAGGGTGGCGTCGGAACAGGGCACACCGGCGAGAGGGGGAGACGATCACTACCCAGGCAGCTGCCAATGGGTCAGGGGCCGAGGAAATAGAGAACAACGTGGAGTTTTGGTTGTGTTTAGGGGCGTTTTAGGGCGGCTAAAGTGGAGTTTTCCGGCGAGATTTGAACTTCTAAATGTAAGTCTAAACCTCAATTTGATGAATTATAATTGTGGTATGGGTTTTTGGTAGGATTTTGGATGAGAATTGATTGGGATTTTGAGGTGGGTGTGGTGAATTGGGTTTCGTTTTGCCGCGGTTGGATTGGGGTGGTGGTTGCTGGTGATTACGGCGGTGGCGGTGATGTTCGATAGTTAGTGACAGAGGTGGCAGGAATAGTGGTGACTGGGGATCGAACGGGTGTTACTTGGTGGGGGGTTGGTGGCTGTCGAGGAGGAAGAAGATTGGAATAATAGTGATGGTGGTTTGATGTTGTTGAAATGGCTAGATTTTTTATAGCCATTGTTTTAGTTAGTATAGGTTTGATGAATCATTATCATCTTTGATGTGTTGTCACTTGTTGAGAAGAAGAGAAATTCAATTTTGCTACTTCAATTGGAAAAAGGAAGCCATGGAAAGGTGTATTCAAGCTTGAAGAAGAAGGAGATGAACATGAGAGGAAAAATGGTGGTGGTGGTGTTGGTATATTTTTCAAAAATCAAGTAAAAATATTTACTACTAAATCAATAACTAAGTGTGAAATATATGAAATATAAAATAATATTACTA
Source organism: Portulaca oleracea (assembly GCA_029582165.1). Classification (NCBI taxonomy): domain Eukaryota; kingdom Viridiplantae; phylum Streptophyta; class Magnoliopsida; order Caryophyllales; family Portulacaceae; genus Portulaca; species Portulaca oleracea. Next base: position 2,020,768 of record CM055885.1, on the reverse strand, counting down.
CTTTGATTATAACAAAAGTAAATAAAAGTAATATATTTAGAAATATTATTTTGTACAAAATAAGGAAAATGTTCATAAAAGATTAGTTTATAAAATATGAAAGGAAAATGTGTGAAATATATAAAATCAAAAAGTACTCAGAGGTACCTATTATTTGGAGAAACTATTTCTCGGTACCCAACTTTTCAAAACTCATTTTAAGGTACCCTTATTTTTAGGGTTAGTAACTATTTGGTGCTTTTCCGCCATTAATTTTATTAAGTGACGAAATACCTTATTCTTCTTCTTCAAGGGTATTTGTTCAGAATTTGGAAGAACAAGGGCATTAGCACTAGTGAAACAAAGACAAGGATGATTATGGGCGGACCTCCACCTTCTTGGTGAAAATTATAAAAATCGGAAGAGAGACAGATGTAAGTCTTTCGAAAGATCAAAATGAAGATCTCTAGATTGTTGTCGAGAAAAGAAGACTTTCCTACTCCGACTAAGAAAGATGTCATCGAGGAACAATTTCCAAGGACAGATCCGAATGCATCGATGAATAGAGAGATCTCTTAAGAAAAAACACTCGTGCTCTAAATTTAATATTTTGCAGCATGAACTCTAATGATTTTTCAAAGAGTATCTATCTTTGAAACAACAAAACATGTATGGGATTACCTCTAGACCACCTACAGAGGAACAAGTCAAGTCAAGGACACTAACGTGGATGTCCTCGTGCAAAAATATGAAACCTTCAGAATTGAGGAGAATGAAGCAATCGAGGATATGTTCAAGATTCAACAGTTTCATCAACCACCTCAAATCAATGGGAAAGACCTAGTCAAATGAAGAACAGGTCAGGAAAGTCCTCAAATGCTTGCCCAAGAAGAAGTGGGGACCAAAAGTAGCTGCTACCGAAGAAGCTCAAAACCTCAAAACACTCCAACTACAAGAGTTAGTTGGAAACCTACTTGCCCATGAAATCCTACTTCAAGACAATACCGAGCAAAAAGCCATTGCTCTAAAAGCAAGCAAAGATTCAGGCAGGGAATCTAAGAATGAAGATGAAGAAACCTTACCAATGTTGGCTAAAGGCTACAAAAGGCTCTACAAAAAGAATCCCATCTTCATAGGATACATAAAGGGTTCGACAATCAAAAGAGAAAGTTGAAAAAGTAAGTCTTTTGCAAAGGAAGAAGTTGGTCCTTTCATTTGCTTTGGTTGTGGCAGCACGGATCATTTAATTAAAGACTACCTCTTCGCAAGAAGAAACATAGACACGAGAAACAATAGGCCAAAACGATAAAATCGTAGGGCAACTTTTTCTCGAGTGTGCTACTTAGTGAGGGTGGCGTCGGAACAGGGCACACCGGCGAGAGGGGGAGACGATCACTACCCGTGCAAATGCCAATGGGTCGGGCCGAGAAATAGAGAACAACGAGGAGTTTGGTTGTGTTTAGGGCGTTTTGGGCGGCTAAAGTGGAGTTTTCCGGCGAGATTTGAACTTCTAAATGTAAGTCTAAACCCCAATTTGATGAATTATAATTGTGGTATGGGTTTTTGGTAGGATTTTGGATGAGAATTGATTGGGATTTTGAGGTGGGTGTGGTGAATTGGGTTTCGTTTTGCCGCGGTTGGATTGGGGTGGGGGTTGCTGGTGATTACGCGGTGGCGGTGATGTTCGATAGTTAGTGACAGGTGGCGGGAATAGTGGTATTTGGGGATCGAATGGGTGTTACTTGGTGGGGGGTTGGTGGCTGTCGAGGAGGAAGAAGATTGGAATAATTGTGATGGTGGTTTGATGTTGTTGAAATGGCTAGATTTTTTATAGCCATTGTTTTAGTTAGTATAGGTTTGATGAATCATTATCATCTTTGATGTGTTGTCACTTGTTGAGAAGAAGAGAAATTCAATTTGCTACTTCAATTGGAAAAAGGAAGCCATGGAAAGGTGTATTCAAGCTTGAAGAAGAAGGAGATGAACATGAGAGGAAAAATGGTGGTGGTGGTGTTGGTATATTTTTCAAAAATCAAGTAAAAATATTTACTACTAAATCAATAACTAAGTGTGAAATATATGAAATATAAAATAATATTACTACTTTGATTATAACAAAAGTAAATAAAAGTAATATATTTAGAAATGTTATTTTGTACAAAATAAGGAAAATGTTCATAAAAGATTAGTTTATAAAATATGAAAGGAAAATGTGTGAAATATATAAAATCAAAAAGTACTCAGGTACCCTATTATTTGGAGAAACTATTTCTGTACTGACTTTTCAAAACTCATTTTAAGGTACCCTTATTTTTAGGGTTAGTAACTATTTGGTGCTTTTCCGCCATTAATTTTATTAAGTGACGAAATACCTTATTCTTCTTCTTCAAGGGTATTTGTTCAGGACTGGAAGAACAAGGGCATTAGCACTAGTGAAACAGCACAAGGATGATTATGTGCAAGACCTCACCTGCTTACTGGTGAAAATTATAAAAATCGGAAGAGCCAGATGTAAGTCTTTCTGAAAGATCAAAATGAAGATCTCTAGATTGTTGTCAGAAAAGAAGACTTTCCTACTCCGACTAAGAAAGATGTCATCAGAGGAACAATTTCCAAGGACAGATCCGAATGCACTGATGAATAGAGAGATCTCTTAAGAAAAAACACTCGTGCTCTAAATTTAATATTTTGCAGCATGAACTCTAATGATTTTTCAAAGAGTATCTATCTTTGAAACAACAAAACATGTATGGGATTACCTCTTGACCACCTACAGAGGAACAAGTCAAGTCAAGGACACTAACGTGGATGTCCTCGTGCAAAAATATGAAACCTTCAGAATTGAGGAGAATGAAGCAATCGAGGATATGTTCAAGATTCAACAGTTTCATCAACCACCTCAAATCAATGGGAAAGACCTAGTCAAATGAAGAACAGGTCAGGAAAGTCCTCAAATGCTTGCCCAAGAAGAAGTGGGGACCAAAAGTAGCTGCTACCGAAGAAGCTCAAAACCTCAAAACACTCCAACTACAAGAGTTAGTTGGAAACCTACTTGCCCATGAAATCCTACTTCAAGACAATACCGAGCAAAAAGCCATTGCTCTAAAAGCAAGCAAAGATTCAGGCAGGGAATCTAAGAATGAAGATGAAGAAACCTTACCAATGTTGGCTAAAGGCTTCAAAAGGCTCTACAAAAAGAATCCCATCTTCATAGGATACATAAAGGGTTCTACAATCAAAAGATAAAGTTGAAAAAGTAAGTCTTTTGCAAAGGAAGAAGTTGGTCCTTTCATTTGCTTTGGTTGTGGCAGCACGGATCATTTAATTAAAGACTACCTCTTCGCAAGAAGAAACATAGACACGAGAAAAAATAGGCCAAAACGATAAAATCGTAGGGCAACTTTTTCTCGAGTGTGCTACTTAGTGAGGGTGGCGTCGGAACAGGGCACACCGGCGAGAGGGGGAGACGATCACTACTGTGCACGCCAATGGGTCGAGGCCGAGAAATAGAGAACAACGTGGAGTTTTGGTTCTGTTTAGGCTCGTTATTGGGCGTCTAAAGTGGAGTTTTCTGGCGAGAATTGAACTTCTAAATGTAAGTCTAAACCCCAATTTGATGAATTATAATTGTGGTATGGGTTTTTGGTAGGATTTTGGATGAGAATTGATTGGGATTTTGAGGTGGGTGTGGTGAATTGGGTTTCGTTTTGCCGCGGTTGGATTGGGGTGGTGGTTGCTGGTGATTACGGCGGTGGCGGTGATGTACGATAGTTAGTGACAGAGGTGGCAGGAATAGTGGTGACGGGGATCGAATGGGTGTTACTTGGTGGGGTTGGTGGTCACGAGGAGGAAGAAGATTGGAATAATAGTGATGGTGGTTTGATGTTGTTGAAATGGCTAGATTTTTTATAGCCATTGTTTTAGTTAGTATAGGTTTGATGAATCATTATCATCTTTGATGTGTTGTCACTTGTTGAGAAGAAGAGAAATTCAATTTTGCTACTTGATTGGAAAAAGGAAGCCATGGAAAGGTGTATTCAAGCTTGAAGAAGAAGGAGATGAACATGAGAGGGAAAAATGGTGGTGGTGGTGTTGGTATATTTTTCAAAAATCAAGTAAAAATATTTACTACTAAATCAATAACTAAGTGTGAAATATATGAAATATAAAAATAATATTACTACTTTGATTATAACAAAAGTAAATAAAAGTAATATATTTAGAAATATTATTTTGTACAAAATAAGGAAAATGTTCATAAAAAGATTAGTTTATAAAATATGAAAGGAAAATGTGTGAAATATATAAAATCAAAAAAGTACTCAGAGGTACCCTATTATTTGGAGAAACTATTTCTCGGTACCCCAACTTTTCAAATCTCATTTTAAGGTACCCTTACTTTTAGGGTTAGTAACTATTTGGTGCTTTTCCGGCCATTAATTTTATTAAGTGACCGAAGTACCTTATTCTTCTTCTTCAAGGGTATTTGTTCAGGACTGGAAGAACAAGGGCATTAGCACTAGTGAAACAGCACAAGGATGATTATGGGCCAGACCTCCCCTGCTTACTGGTGAAAATTATAAAAATCGGAAGAGACAGATGTAAGTCTTTCTGAAAGATCAAAATGAAGATCTCTAGATTGTTGTCAGAAAAGAAGACTTTCCTACTCCGACTAAGAAAGATGTCATCAGAGGAACAATTTCCAAGGACAGATCCGAATGCACTGATGAATAGAGAGATCTCTTAAGAAAAAACACTCGTGCTCTAAATTTAATATTTTGCAGCATGAACTCTAATGATTTTTCAAAGAGTATCTATCTTTGAAACAACAAAACATGTATGGGATTACCTCTTGACCACCTACAGAGGAACAAGTCAAGTCAAGGACACTAACGTGGATGTCCTCGTGCAAAAATATGAAACCTTCAGAATTGAGGAGAATGAAGCAATCGAGGATATGTTCAAGATTCAACAGTTTCATCAACCACCTCAAATCAATGGGAAAGACCTAGTCAAATGAAGAACAGGTCAGGAAAGTCCTCAAATGCTTGCCCAAGAAGAAGTGGGGACCAAAAGTAGCTGCTAACTAAGAAGCTCAAAACCTCAAAACACTCCAACTACAAGAGTTAGTTGGAAACCTACTTGCCCATGAAATCCTACTTCAAGACAATACCGAGCAAAAAGCCATTGCTCTAAAAGCAAGCAAAGAGTCAGGCAGGGAATCTAAGAATGAAGATGAAGAAACCTTACCAATGTTGGCTAAAGGCTTCAAAAGGCTCTACAAAAAGAATCCCATCTTCATAGGATACATAAAGGGTTCTACAATCAAAAGATAAAGTTGAAAAAGTAAGTCTTTTGCAAAGGAAGAAGTTGGTCCTTTCATTTGCTTTGGTTGTGGCAGCACGGATCATTTAATTAAAGACTACCTCTTCGCAAGAAGAAACATAGACACGAGAAACAATAGGCCAAAACGATAAAATCGTAGGGCAACTTTTTCTCGAGTGTGCTACTTAGTGAGGGTGGCGTCGGAACAGGGCACACCGGCGAGAGGGGGAGACGATCACTACCCAGGCAGCTGCCAATGGGTCAGGGGCCGAGGAAATAGAGAACAACGTGGAGTTTTTGTTGTGTTTAGGGGCGTTTTGGGGCGGCTAAAGTGGAGTTTTCCGGCGAGATTTAAACTTCTAAATGTAAGTCTAAACCCCAATTTGATGAATTATAATTGTGGTATGGGTTTTTGGTAGGATTTTGGATGAGAATTGATTGGGATTTTGAGGTGGGTGTGGTGAATTGGGTTTCGTTTTGCCGCGGTTGGATTGGGGTGGTGGTTGCTGGTGATTACGGCGGTGGCGGTGATGTTCGATAGTTAGTGACAGAGGTGGCAGGAATAGTGGTGACTGGGGATCGAATGGGTGTTACATGGTGGGGGGTTGGTGGCTGTCGAGGAGGAAGAAGATTGGAATAATAGTGATGGTGGTTTGATGTTGTTGAAATGGCTAGATTTTTTATAGCCATTGTTTTAGTTAGTATAGGTTTGATGAATCATTATCATCTTTGATGTGTTGTCACTTGTTGAGAAGAAGAGAAATTCAATTTTGCTACTTCAATTGGAAAAAGGAAGCCATGGAAAGGTGTATTCAAGCTTGAAGAAGAAGGAGATGAACATGAGAGGGAAAAATGGTGGTGGTGGTGTTGGTATATTTTTCAAAAATCAAGTAAAAATATTTACTACTAAATCAATAACTAAGTGTGAAATATATGAAATATAAAAATAATATTACTACTTTGATTATAACAAAAGTAAATAAAAGTAATATATTTAGAAATATTATTTTGTAAAAAATAAGGAAAATGTTCATAAAAAGATTAGTTTATAAAATATGAAAGGAAAATGTGTGAAATATATAAAATCAAAAAAGTACTCAGAGGTACCCTATTATTTGGAGAAACTATTTCTCGGTACCCCAACTTTTCAAAACTCATTTTAAGGTACCCTTATTTTTAGGGTTAGTAACTATTTGGTGCTTTTCCGGCCATTAATTTTATTAAGTGACCGAAATACCTTATTCTTCTTCTTCAAGGGTATTTGTTCAGGACTGGAAGAACAAGGGCATTAGCACTAGTGAAACAGCACAAGGATGATTATGGGCCAGACCTCCCCTGCTTACTGGTGAAAATTATAAAAATCGGAAGAGACAGATGTAAGTCTTTCTGAAAGATCAAAATGAAGATCTCTAGATTGTTGTCAGAAAAGAAGACTTTCCTACTCCGACTAAGAAAGATGTCATCAGAGGAACAATTTCCAAGGACAGATCCGAATGCACTGATGAATAGAGAGATCTCTTAAGAAAAAAAAATCGTGCTCTAAATTTAATATTTTGCAGCATGAACTCTAATGATTTTTCAAAGAGTATCTATCTTTGAAACAACAAAACATGTATGGGATTACCTCTTGACCACCTACAGAGGAACAAGTCAAGTCAAGGACACTAACGTGGATGTCCTCGTGCAAAAATATGAAACCTTCAGAATTGAGGAGAATGAAGCAATCGAGGATATGTTCAAGATTCAACAGTTTCATCAACCACCTCAAATCAATGGGAAAGACCTAGTCAAATGAAGAACAGGTCAGGAAAGTCCTCAAATGCTTGCCCAAGAAGAAGTGGGGACCAAAAGTAGCTGCTACCGAAGAAGCTCAAAACCTCAAAACACTCCAACTACAAGAGTTAGTTGGAAACCTACTTGCCCATGAAATCCTACTTCAAGACAATACCGAGCAAAAAGCCTTTGCTCTAAAAGCAAGCAAAGATTCAGGCAGGGAATCTAAGAATGAAGATGAAGAAACCTTACCAATGTTGGCTAAAGGCTTCAAAAGGCTCTACAAAAAGATTCCCATCTTCATAGGATACATAAAGGGTTCGACAATCAAAAGATAAAGTTGAAAAAGTAAGTCTTTTGCAAAGGAAGAAATTGGTCCTTTCATTTGCTTTGGTTGTAAAGACGGATCATTTAATTAAAGACTACCTCTTCGCATGAAGAAACATAGACACGAAACAATAGGCCAAAACGATAAAATCGTAGGGCAACTTTTTCTCGAGTGTGCTACTTAGTGAGGGTGGCGTCAACAGGCACACCGGCGAGAGGGGACGATCACTACCCAGTGCACCGCCAATGGGTCAGGCCGAGGAAATAGAGAACAACGTGGAGTTTTGGTTGTGTTTAGGGCGTTTTGGGCGGCTAAAGTGGAGTTTTCCGCGAGATTTGAACTTCTAAATGTAAGTCTAAACCCCAATTTGATGAATTATAATTGTGGTATGGGTTTTGTAGGATTTTGGATGAGAATTGATTGGGATTTTGAGGTGGGTGTGGTGAATTGGGTTCGCTTTGCCGCGGTTGGATTGGGGTGGTGGTTCTTTGGTGATTACGCGGTGGCGGTGATGTTCGATAGTTAGTGACAGGTGGCGGGAATAGTGGTGACCGGGATCGAATGGGTGTTACTTGGTGGGGTTGGTGGTCAGAGGAGGAAGAAGATTGGAATAATAGTGATGGTGGTTTGATGTTGTTGAAATGGCTAGATTTTTATAGCCATTGTTTTAGTTAGTATAGGTTTGATGAATCATTATCATCTTTGATGTGTTGTCACTTGTTGAGAAGAAGAGAAATTCAATTTGCTACTTCAATTGGAAAAGGAAGCCATGGAAAGGTGTATTCAAGCTTGAAGAAGAAGGAGATGAACATGAGAGGGAAAAATGGTGGTGGTGGTGTTGGTATATTTTTCAAAAATCAAGTAAAAATATTTACTACTAAATCAATAACTAAGTGTGAAATATATGAAATATAAAAATAATATTACTACTTTGATTATAACAAAAGTAAATAAAAGTAATATATTTAGAAATATTATTTTGTACAAAATAAGGAAAATGTTCATAAAAGATTAGTTTATAAAATATGAAAGGAAAATGTGTGAAATATATAAAATCAAAAAGTACTCGAGGTACCCTATTATTTGGAGAAACTATTTCTCGGACTGACTTTTCAAAACTCATTTTAAGGTACCCTTATTTTTAGGGTTAGTAACTATTTGGTGCTTTTCCGGCCATTAATTTTATTAAGTGACCGAAATACCTTATTCTTCTTCTTCAAGGGTATTTGTTCAGGACTGGAAGAACAAGGGCATTAGCACTAGTGAAACAGCACAAGGATGATTATGGGCCAGACCTCCCCTGCTTACTGGTGAAAATTATAAAAATCGGAAGAGACAGATGTAAGTCTTTTTGAAAGATCAAAATGAAGATCTCTAGATTGTTGTCAGAAAAGAAGACTTTCCTACTCCGACTAAGAAAGATGGCATCAGAGGAACAATTTCCAAGGACAGATCCGAATGCACTGATGAATAGAGAGATCTCTTAAGAAAAAACACTCGTGCTCTAAATTTAATATTTTGCAGCATGAACTCTAATGATTTTTCAAAGAGTATCTATCTTTGAAACAACAAAACATGTATGGGATTACCTCTTGACCACCTACAGAGGAACAAGTCAAGTCAAGGACACTAACGTGGATGTCCTCGTGCAAAAATATGAAACCTTCAGAATTGAGGAGAATGAAGCAATCGAGGATATGTTCAAGATTCAACAGTTTCATCAACCACCTCAAATCAATGGGAAAGACCTAGTCAAATGAAGAACAGGTCAGGAAAGTCCTCAAATGCTTGCCCAAGAAGAAGTGGGGACCAAAAGTAGCTGCTACCGAAGAAGCTCAAAACCTCAAAACACTCCAACTACAAGAGTTAGTTGGAAACCTACTTGCCCATGAAATCCTACTTCAAGACAATACCGAGCAAAAAGCCTTTGCTCTAAAAGCAAGCAAAGATTCAGGCAGGGAATCTAAGAATGAAGATGAAGAAACCTTACCAATGTTGGCTAAAGGCTTCAAAAGGCTCTACAAAAAGATTCCCATCTTCATAGGATACATAAAGGGTTCGACAATCAAAAGATAAAGTTGAAAAAGTAAGTCTTTTGCAAAGGAAGAAATTGGTCCTTTCATTTGCTTTGGTTGTGGCAGCACGGATCATTTAATTAAAGACTACCTCTTCGCATGAAGAAACATAGACACGAGAAACAATAGGCCAAAACGATAAAATCGTAGGGCAACTTTTTCTCGAGTGTGCTACTTAGTGAGGGTGGCGTCGGAACAGGGCACACCGGCGAGAGGGGGAGACGATCACTACCCAGGCAGCTGCCAATGGGTCAGGGGCCGAGGAAATAGAGAACAACGTGGAGTTTTGGTTGTGTTTAGGGGCGTTTTGGGGCGGCTAAAGTGGAGTTTTCCGGCGAGATTTGAACTTCTAAATGTAAGTCTAAACCCCAATTTGATGAATTATAATTGTGGTATGGGTTTTTGGTAGGATTTTGGATGAGAATTGATTGGGATTTTGAGGTGGGTGTGGTGAATTGGGTTTCGTTTTGCCGCGGTTGGATTGGGGTGGTGGTTGCTGGTGATTACGGCGGTGGCGGTGATGTTCGATAGTTAGTGACAGAGGTGGCAGGAATAGTGGTGACTGGGGATCGAATGGGTGTTACTTGGTGGGGGGTTGGTGGCTGTCGAGGAGGAAGAAGATTGGAATAATAGTGATGGTGGTTTGATGTTGTTGAAATGGCTAGATTTTTTATAGCCATTGTTTTAGTTAGTATAGGTTTGATGAATCATTATCATCTTTGATGTGTTGTCACTTGTTGAGAAGAAGAGAAATTCAATTTTGCTACTTCAATTGGAAAAAGGAAGCCATGGAAAGGTGTATTCAAGCTTGAAGAAGAAGGAGATGAACATGAGAGGGAAAAATGGTGGTGGTGGTGTTGGTATATTTTTCAAAAATCAAGTAAAAATATTTACTACTAAATCAATAACTAAGTGTGAAATATATGAAATATAAAAATAATATTACTACTTTGATTATAACAAAAGTAAATAAAAGTAATATATTTAGAAATATTATTTTGTACAAAATAAGGAAAATGTTCATAAAAAGATTAGTTTATAAAATATGAAAGGAAAATGTGTGAAATATATAAAATCAAAAAAGTACTCAGAGGTACCCTATTATTTGGAGAAACTATTTCTCGGTACCCCAACTTTTCAAAACTCATTTTAAGGTACCCTTATTTTTAGGGTTAGTAACTATTTGGTGCTTTTCCGGCCATTAATTTTATTAAGTGACCGAAATACCTTATTCTTCTTCTTCAAGGGTATTTGTTCAGGACTGGAAGAACAAGGGCATTAGCACTAGTGAAACAGCACAAGGATGATTATGGGCCAGACCTCCCCTGCTTACTGGTGAAAATTATAAAAATCGGAAGAGACAGATGTAAGTCTTTCTGAAAGATCAAAATGAAGATCTCTAGATTGTTGTCAGAAAAGAAGACTTTCCTACTCCGACTAAGAAAGATGTCATCAGAGGAACAATTTCCAAGGACAGATCCGAATGCACTGATGAATAGAGAGATCTCTTAAGAAAAAAAAATCGTGCTCTAAATTTAATATTTTGCAGCATGAACTCTAATGATTTTTCAAAGAGTATCTATCTTTGAAACAACAAAACATGTATGGGATTACCTCTTGACCACCTACAGAGGAACAAGTCAAGTCAAGGACACTAACGTGGATGTCCTCGCAAAAATATGAAACCTTCGAATTGAGGAGAATGAAGCAATCGAGGATATGTTCAAGATTCAGCTTCATCAACCACCTCAAATCAATGGGAAAGACCTAGTCAAATGAAGAACAGTCGAAAGTCCTCAAATGCTTGCCAAGAAGAAGTGGGGACCAAAAGTAGTCACATCGAAGAAGCTCAAAACCTCAAAACACTCCAACTACAAGAGTTAGTTGGAAACCTACTTGCCCATGAAATCCTACTTCAAGACAATACCGAGCAAAAAGCCATTGCTCTAAAAGCAAGCAAAGATTCACGCAGGGAATCTAAGAATGAAGATGAAGAAACCTTACCAATGTTGGCTAAAGGCTTCAAAAGGCTCTACAAAAAGATTCCCATCTTCATAGGATACATAAAGGGTTCGACAATCAAAAGATAAAGTTGAAAAAGTAAGTCTTTTGCAAAGGAAGAAATTGGTCCTTTCATTTGCTTTGGTTGTGGCAGCACGGATCATTTAATTAAAGACTACCTCTTCGCAAGAAGAAACATAGACACGAGAAACAATAGGCCAAAACGATAAAATCGTAGGGCAACTTTTTCGCGAGTGTGCTACTTAGTGAGGGTGGCGTCGGAACAAGGCACACCGGCGAGAGGGGGAGACGATCACTACCTGTGCACCGCCAATGGGTCAGGGGCCGAGGAAATAGAGAACAACGTGGAGTTTTGGTTCTGTTTAGGGGCGTTTTGGGGCGGCTAAAGTGGAGTTTTCTGGCGAGATTTGAACTTCTAAATGTAAGTCTAAACCCCAATTTGATGAATTATAATTGTGGTATGGGTTTTTGGTAGGATTTTGGATGAGAATTGATTGGGATTTTGAGGTGGGTGTGGTGAATTGGGTTTCGTTTTGCCGCGGTTGGATTGGGGTGGTGGTTCTTTGGTGATTACGGCGGTGGCGGTGATGTTCGATAGTTAGTGACAGAGGTGGCAGGAATAGTGGTGACTGGGGATCGAATGGGTGTTACTTGGTGGGGGGTTGGTGGCTGTCGAGGAGGAAGAAGATTGGAATAATAGTGATGGTGGTTTGATGTTGTTGAAATGGCTAGATTTTTTATAGCCATTGTTTTAGTTAGTATAGGTTTGATGAATCATTATCATCTTTGATGTGTTGTCACTTGTTGAGAAGAAGAGAAATTCAATTCTGCTACTTCAATTGGAAAAAGGAAGCCATGGAAAGGTGTATTCAAGCTTGAAGAAGAAGGAGATGAACATGAGAGGGAAAAATGGTGGTGGTGGTGTTGGTATATTTTTCAAAAATCAAGTAAAAACATTTACTACTAAATCAATAACTAAGTGTGAAATATATGAAATATAAAAATAATATTACTACTTTGATTATAACAAGAGTAAATAAAAGTAATATATTTAGAAATATTATTTTGTACAAAATAAGGAAAATGTTCATAAAAAGATTAGTTTATAAAATATGAAAGGAAAATGTGTGAAATATATAAAATCAAAAAAGTACTCAGAGGTACCCTATTATTTGGAGAAACTATTTCTCGGTACCCCAACTTTTCAAAACTCATTTTAAGGTACCCTTATTTTTAGGGTTAGTAACTATTTGGTGCTTTTCCGGCCATTAATTTTATTAAGTGACCGAAATACCTTATTCTTCTTCTTCAAGGGTATTTGTTCAGGACTGGAAGAACAAGGGCATTAGCACTAGTGAAACAGCACAAGGATGATTATGGGCCAGACCTCCCCTGCTTACTGGTGAAAATTATAAAAATCGGAAGAGACAGATGTAAGTCTTTCTGAAAGATCAAAATGAAGATCTCTAGATTGTTGTCACAAAAGAAGACTTTCCTACTCCGACTAAGAAAGATGTCATCAGAGGAACAATTTCCAAGGATGATCCGAATGCACCGATGAATAGAGAGATCTCTTAAGAAAAACACTCGTGCTCTAAATTTAATATTTCAAAGATGAACTCTAATGATTTTTCAAAGAGTATCTATCTTTGAAACAACAAAACATGTATGGGATTACCTCTTGACCACCTACAGAGGAACAAGTCAAGTCAAGGACACTAACGTGGATGTCCTCGTGCAAAAATATGAAACCTTCAGAATTGAGGAGAATGAAGCAATCGAGGATATGTTCAAGATTCAACAGTTTCATCAACCACCTCAAATCAATGGGAAAGACCTAGTCAAATGAAGAACAGTCAGAAAGTCCTCAAATGCTTGCAAGAAGAAGTGGGGACCAAAAGTAGTCACATCAAGAAGCTCAAAACCTCAAAACACTCCAACTACAAGAGTTAGTTGGAAACCTACTGCCCATGAAATCCTACTTCAAGACAATACCGAGCAAAAAGCCTTTGCTCTAAAAGCAAGCAAAGATTCAGGCAGGGAATCTAAGAATGAAGATGAAGAAACCTTACCAATGTTGGCTAAAGGCTTCAAAAGGCTCTACAAAAAGATTCCCATCTTCATAGGATACATAAAGGGTTCGACAATCAAAAGATAAAGTTGAAAAAGTAAGTCTTTTACAAAGGAAGAAATTGGTCCTTTCATTTGCTTTGGTTGTGGCAGCACGGATCATTTAATTAAAGACTACCTCTTCGCAAGAAGAAACATAGACACGAGAAACAATAGGCCAAAACGATAAAATCGTAGGGCAACTTTTTCTCGAGTGTGCTACTTAGTGAGGGTGGCGTCGGAACAGGGCACACCGGCGAGAGGGGGAGACGATCACTACCCAGGCAGCTGCCAATGGGTCAGGGGCCGAGGAAATAGAGAACAACGTGGAGTTTTGGTTGTAATTAGGGGCGTTTTGGGGCGGCTAAAGTGGAGTTTTCCGGCGAGATTTGAACTTCTAAATGTAAGTCTAAACCCCAATTTGATGAATTATAATTGTGGTATGGGTTTTTGGTAGGATTTTGGATGAGAATTGATTGGGATTTTGAGGTGGGTGTGGTGAATTGGGTTTCGTTTTGCCGCGGTTGGATTGGGGTGGTTGGTGATTACGGCGGTGGCGGTGATGTTCGATAGTTAGTGACAGAGGTGGCGGAATAGTGGTGAGGGGATCGAATGGGTGTTACTTGGTGGGGGTTGGTGGTCACGAGGAGGAAGAAGATTGGAATAATAGTGATGGTGGTTTGATGTTGTTGAAATGGCTAGATTTTTTATAGCCATTGTTTTAGTTAGTATAGGTTTGATGAATCATTATCATCTTTGATGTGTTGTCACTTGTTGAGAAGAAGAGAAATTCAATTTTGCTACTTCAATTGGAAAAAGGAAGCCATGGAAAGGTGTATTCAAGCTTGAAGAAGAAGGAGATGAACATGAGAGGGAAAAATGGTTGTGGTGGTGTTGGTATATTTTTCAAAAATCAAGTAAAAATATTTACTACTAAATCAATAACTAAGTGTGAAATATATGAAATATAAAAATAATATTACTACTTTGATTATAACAAGAGTAAATAAAAGTAATATATTTAGAAATATTATTTTGTACAAAATAAGGAAAATGTTCATAAAAAGATTAGTTTATAAAATATGAAAGGAAAATGTGTGAAATATATAAAATCAAAAAAGTACTCAGAGGTACCCTATTATTTGGAGAAACTATTTCTCGGTACCCCAACTTTTCAAAACTCATTTTAAGGTACCCTTATTTTTAGGGTTAGTAACTATTTGGTGCTTTTCCGGCCATTAATTTTATTAAGTGACCGAAATACCTTATTCTTCTTCTTCAAGGGTATTTGTTCAGGACTGGAAGAACAAGGGCATTAGCACTAGTGAAACAGCACAAGGATGATTATGGGCGGACCTCCCCGCATCGTGAAAATTATAAAAATCGGAAGAGACAGATGTAAGTCTTTCTGAAAGATCAAAATGAAGATCTCTAGATTGTTGTCAGAAAAGAAGACTTTCCTACTCCGACTAAGAAAGATGTCATCAGAGGAACAATTTCCAAGGACAGATCCGAATGCACTGATGAATAGAGAGATCTCTTAAGAAAAAACACTCGTGCTCTAAATTTAATATTTTGCAGCATGAACTCTAATGATTTTTCAAAGAGTATCTATCTTTGAAACAACAAAACATGTATGGGATTACCTCTTGACCACCTACAGAGGAACAAGTCAAGTCAAGGACACTAACGTGGATGTCCTCGTGCAAAAATATGAAACCTTCAGACTGAGGAGAATGAAGCAATCGAGGATATGTTCAAGATTCAACAGCTTCATCAACCACCTCAAATCAATGGGAAAGACCTAGTCAAATGAAGAACAGTCGAAAGTCCTCAAATGCTTGCCAAGAAGAAGTGGGGACCAAAAGTAGTCGCTACCAAGAAGCTCAAACCTCAAAACACTCCAACTACAAGAGTTAGTTGGAAACCTACTTGCCCATGAAATCCTACTTCAAGACAATACCGAGCAAAAAGCCATTGCTCTAAAAGCAAGCAAAGATTCAGGCAGGGAATCTAAGAATGAAGATGAAGAAACCTTACCAATGTTGGCTAAAGGCTTCAAAAGGCTCTACAAAAAGATTCCCATCTTCATAGGATACATAAAGGGTTCGACAATCAAAAGATAAAGTTGAAAAAGTAAGTCTTTTGCAAAGGAAGAAATTGGTCCTTTCATTTGCTTTGGTTGTGGCAGCACGGATCATTTAATTAAAGACTACCTCTTCGCAAGAAGAAACATAGACACGAGAAACAATAGGCCAAAACGATAAAATCGTAGGGCAACTTTTTCTCGAGTGTGCTACTTAGTGAGGGTGGCGTCGGAACAGGGCACACCGGCGAGAGGGGGAGACGATCACTACCTGTGCACGCCAATGGGTCAAAATGAGGAAATAGAGAACAACGTGGAGTTTTGGTTGTGTTAGCGTTTTGGGGCGGCTAAAGTGGAGTTTTCCGGCGAGATTTGAACTTCTAAATGTAAGTCTAAACCCCAATTTGATGAATTATAATTGTGGTATGGGTTTTTGGTAGGATTTTGGATGAGAATTGATTGGGATTTTGAGGTGGGTGGTGAATTGGGTTTCGTTTTGCCGCGTTGGATTGGGGTGGTGGTTCTTTGGTGATTACGGCGGTGGCGGTGATGTTCGATAGTTAGTGATGAGGTGGCGGGAATAGTGGTATTGGGGATCGAATGGGTGTTACTTGGTGGGGGTTGGTGGTCACGAGGAGGAAGAAGATTGGAATAATAGTGATGGTGGTTTGATGTTGTTGAAATGGCTAGATTTTTTATAGCCATTGTTTTAGTTAGTATAGGTTTGATGAATCATTATCATCTTTGATGTGTTGTCACTTGTTGAGAAGAAGAGAAATTCAATTTTGCTACTTCAATTGGAAAAAGGAAGCCATGGAAAGGTGTATTCAAGCTTGAAGAAGAAGGAGATGAACATGAGAGGGAAAAATGGTGGTGGTGGTGTTGGTATATTTTTCAAAAATCAAGTAAAAATATTTACTACTAAATCAATAACTAAGTGTGAAATATATGAAATATAAAAATAATATTACTACTTTGATTATAACAAAAGTAAATAAAAGTAATATATTTAGAAATATTATTTTGTACAAAATAAGGAAAATGTTCATAAAAAGATTAGTTTATAAAATATGAAAGGAAAATGTGTGAAATATATAAAATCAAAAAAGTACTCAGAGGTACCCTATTATTTGGAGAAACTATTTCTCGGTACCCCAACTTTTCAAAACTCATTTTAAGGTACCCTTATTTTTAGGGTTAGTAACTATTTGGTGCTTTTCCGGCCATTAATTTTATTAAGTGACCGAAATACCTTATTCTTCTTCTTCAAGGGTATTTGTTCAGGACTGGAAGAACAAGGGCATTAGCACTAGTGAAACAGCACAAGGATGATTATGGGCCAGACCTCCCCTGCTTACTGGTGAAAATTATAAAAATCGGAAGAGACAGATGTAAGTCTTTTTGAAAGATCAAAATGAAGATCTCTAGATTGTTGTCAGAAAAGAAGACTTTCCTACTCGACTAAGAAAGATGGCATCGAGGAACAATTTCCAAGGCGAGATCCGAATGCAATCGATGAATAGAGAGATCTCTTAAGAAAAAACACTCGTGCTCTAAATTTAATATTTTGCAGCATGAACTCTAATGATTTTTCAAAGAGTATCTATCTTTGAAACAACAAAACATGTATGGGATTACCTCTTGACCACCTACAGAGGAACAAGTCAAGTCAAGGACACTAACGTGGATGTCCTCGCAAAAATATGAAACCTTCGAATTGAGGAGAATGAAGCAATCGAGGATATGTTCAAGATTCAACAGCTTCATCAACCACCTCAAATCAATGGAAAGACCTAGTCAAATGAAGAACAGTCAGAAAGTCCTCAAATGCTTGCCCAAGAAGAAGTGGGGACCAAAAGTAGGCTGCACCAAGAAGCTCAAAACCTCAAAACACTCCAACTACAAGAGTTAGTTGGAAACCTACTTGCCCATGAAATCCTACTTCAAGACAATACCGAGCAAAAAGCCATTGCTCTAAAAGCAAGCAAAGATTCAGGCAGGGAATCTAAGAATGAAGATGAAGAAACCTTACCAATGTTGGCTAAAGGCTTCAAAAGGCTCTACAAAAAGATTCCCATCTTCATAGGATACATAAAGGGTTCGACAATCAAAAGATAAAGTTGAAAAAGTAAGTCTTTTGCAAAGGAAGAAATTGGTCCTTTCATTTGCTTTGGTTGTGGCAGCACGGATCATTTAATTAAAGACTACCTCTTCGCATGAAGAAACATAGACACGAGAAACAATAGGCCAAAACGATAAAATCGTAGGGCAACTTTTTCTCGAGTGTGCTACTTAGTTAGTATAGGTTTGATGAATCATTATCATCTTTGATGTGTTGTCACTTGTTGAGAAGAAGAGAAATTCAATTTTGCTACTTCAATTGGAAAAAGGAAGCCATGGAAAGGTGTATTCAAGCTTGAAGAAGAAGGAGATGAACATGAGAGGGAAAAATGGTGGTAGTGGTGTTGGTATATTTTTCAAAAATCAAGTAAAAATATTTACTACTAAATCAATAACTAAGTGTGAAATATATGAAATATAAAAATAATATTACTACTTTGATTATAACAAAAGTAAATAAAAGTAATATATTTAGAAATATTATTTTGTACAAAATAAGGAAAATGTTCATAAAAAGATTAGTTTATAAAATATGAAAGGAAAATGTGTGAAATATATAAAATCAAAAAAGTACTCAGAGGTACCCTATTATTTGGAGAAACTATTTCTGACTTCAACTTTTCAAAACTCATTTTAAGGTACCCTTATTTTTAGGGTTAGTAACTATTTGGTGCTTTTCCGGCCATTAATTTTATTAAGTGACCGAAATACCTTATTCTTCTTCTTCAAGGGTATTTGTTCAGGACTGGAAGAACAAGGGCATTAGCACTAGTGAAACAGCACAAGGATGATTATGGGCCAGACCTCCCCTGCTTACTGGTGAAAATTATAAAAATCGGAAGAGACAGATGTAAGTCTTTCTGAAAGATCAAAATGAAGATCTCTAGATTGTTGTCAGAAAAGAAGACTTTCCTACTCCGACTAAGAAAGATGTCATCAGAGGAACAAGTTAAAATGACAGATCCGAATGCACTGATGAATAGAGAGATCTCTTAAGAAAAAACACTCGTGCTCTAAATTTAATATTTTGCAGCATGAACTCTAATGATTTTTCAAAGAGTATCTATCTTTGAAACAACAAAACATGTATGGGATTACCTCTTGACCACCTACAGAGGAACAAGTCAAGTCAAGGACACTAACGTGGATGTCCTCGTGCAAAAATATGAAACCTTCAGAATTGAGGAGAATGAAGCAATCGAGGATATGTTCAAGATTCAACAGTTTCATCAACCACCTCAAATCAATGGGAAAGACCTAGTCAAATGAAGAAGTGTCAGAAAGTCCTCAAATGCTTGCCAAGAAGAAGTGGGGACCAAAAGTAGCTGCTACCGAAGAAGCTCAAAACCTCAAAACACTCCAACTACAAGAGTTAGTTGGAAACCTACTTGCCCATGAAATCCTACTTCAAGACAATACCGAGCAAAAAGCCATTGCTCTAAAAGCAAGCAAAGATTCAGGCAGGGAATCTAAGAATGAAGATGAAGAAACCTTACCAATGTCACAAAGGCTTCAAAAGGCTCTACAAAAAGATTCCCATCTTCATAGGATACATAAAGGGTTCGACAATCAAAAGATAAAGTTGAAAAAGTAAGTCTTTTGCAAAGGAAGAAATTGGTCCTTTCATTTGCTTTGGTTGTGGCAGCACGGATCATTTAATTAAAGACTACCTCTTCGCAAGAAGAAACATAGACACGAGAAACAATAGGCCAAAACGATAAAATCGTAGGGCAACTTTTTCGCGAGTGTGCTACTTAGTGAGGGTGGCGTCGGAACAAGGCACACCGGCGAGAGGGGGAGACGATCACTACCCAGGCAGCTGCCAATGGGTCAGGGGCCGAGGAAATAGAGAACAACGTGGAGTTTTGGTTCTGTTTAGGGGCGTTTTGGGGCGGCTAAAGTGGAGTTTTCTGGCGAGATTTGAACTTCTAAATGTAAGTCTAAACCCCAATTTGATGAATTATAATTGTGGTATGGGTTTTTGGTAGGATTTTGGATGAGAATTGATTGGGATTTTGAGGTGGGTGTGGTGAATTGGGTTTCGTTTTGCCGCGGTTGGATTGGGGTGGTGGTTCTTTGGTGATTACGGTGGCGGTGATGTTCGATAGTTAGTGACAGAGGTGGCGGGAATAGTGGTGACCGGGATCGAATGGGTGTTACTTGGTGGGGTTGGTGGTCACGAGGAGGAAGAAGATTGGAATAATAGTGATGGTGGTTTGATGTTGTTGAAATGGCTAGATTTTTATAGCCATTGTTTTAGTTAGTATAGGTTTGATGAATCATTATCATCTTTGATGTGTTGTCACTTGTTGAGAAGAAGAGAAATTCAATCGCTACTTCAATTGGAAAAAGGAAGCCATGGAAAGGTGTATTCAAGCTTGAAGAAGAAGGAGATGAACATGAGAGGAAAAATGGTGGTGGTGGTGTTGGTATATTTTTCAAAAATCAAGTAAAACATTTACTACTAAATCAATAACTAAGTGTGAAATATATGAAATATAAAATAATATTACTACTTTGATTATAACAAAAGTAAATAAAAGTAATATATTTAGAAATATTATTTTGTACAAAATAAGGAAAATGTTCATAAAAAGATTAGTTTATAAAATATGAAAGGAAAATGTGTGAAATATGTAAAATCAAAAAAGTACTCAGAGGTACCCTATTATTTGGAGAAACTATTTCTGCACTTCAACTTTTCAAAACTCATTTTAAGGTACCCTTATTTTTAGGGTTAGTAACTATTTGGTGCTTTTCCGGCCATTAATTTTATTAAGTGACCGAAATACCTTATTCTTCTTCTTCAAGGGTATTTGTTCAGGACTGGAAGAACAAGGGCATTAGCACTAGTGAAACAGCACAAGGATGATTATGGGCCAGACCTCCCCTGCTTACTGGTGAAAATTATAAAAATCGGAAGAGACAGATGTAAGTCTTTCTGAAAGATCAAAATGAAGATCTCTAGATTGTTGTCAGAAAAGAAGACTTTCCTACTCCGACTAAGAAAGATGTCATCAGAGGAACAATTTCCAAGGACAGATCCGAATGCACTGATGAATAGAGAGATCTCTTAAGAAAAAACACTCGTGCTCTAAATTTAATATTTTGCAGCATGAACTCTAATGATTTTTCAAAGAGTATCTATCTTTGAAACAACAAAACATGTATGGGATTACCTCTTGACCACCTACAGAGGAACAAGTCAAGTCAAGGACACTAACGTGGATGTCCTCGTGCAAAAATATGAAACCTTCAGAATTGAGGAGAATGAAGCAATCGAGGATATGTTCAAGATTCAACAGCCATCAACCACCTCAAATCAATGGGAAAGACCTAGTCAAATGAAGAACAGGTCAGGAAAGTCCTCAAATGCTTACCCAAGAAGAAGTGGGGACCAAAAGTAGCTGCTACCGAAGAAGCTCAAAACCTCAAAACACTCCAACTACAAGAGTTAGTTGGAAACCTACTTGCCCATGAAATCCTACTTCAAGACAATACCGAGCAAAAAGCCTTTGCTCTAAAAGCAAGCAAAGATTCAGGCAGGGAATCTAAGAATGAAGATGAAGAAACCTTACCAATGTTGGCTAAAGGCTTCAAAAGGCTCTACAAAAAGATTCCCATCTTCATAGGATACATAAAGGGTTCGACAATCAAAAGATAAAGTTGAAAAAGTAAGTCTTTTGCAAAGGAAGAAATTGGTCCTTTCATTTGCTTTGGTTGTGGCAGCACGGATCATTTAATTAAAGACTACCTCTTCGCAAGAAGAAACATAGACACGAGAAACAATAGGCCAAAACGATAAAATCGTAGGGCAATACTCGTAGCATAGAGTGACAATGATGACAGTGACAGTAACAGTGAGGCTGAAGAAAAGCTAATGTCTACCTTATGGCCAGCTCAAGTGAAAACAAAGAACCGACTCTTCTAGCGATGTGGTAACATTGGACGACTTTTGTCCATTTCAAGGACTCACTTAGCTCACAAGTCCCTCCAACTCTTTACATACTATAAATATGTGATTGAGAAAGTTAAGCACCTCACAAAACACTCCAGTCACCTCAACCGAACCATAGAAAGCCTGAATGCTAGAAATGGTCAGCTGGTAGCTGAGAACATCAGACTAACCGTAGAAGTCATAGGATGCTATAAGGACATTACTAGGTTGACAAATGATGCAGTCACCAAAACCCATTCATGCACGAGTAAAGGACCTCTTCTGCCCACCACCTCACATTGCACCCCTTAGAAACAACCTTTAATTCAATAGAACCTCACAACCCTTCATCAAACAATGCCTTGAATCACCAAGTCAAAACCAAGACCAACCTCTCCACCTAAAACCCCCTCTACACAACACAGACCCAAACAAGTTGTAAAAACCTATATACCTAGGAAAAAACAAAGTGCACACCTCTCTCCAAATTGGTTAGAAACCAAGGAAGGTATAATGTCCTATGTTGCAGGTGTGTTTCAAAACTCACAGCGACCTATGGTATTTGGACTGCGGATGTTTAAGACACATGACTGGAGATCCAACCAAATTTTACGAACTCAGAATAAGCAAGGCTGGCTGAGTAACATTTGAGGACAAAAGGGAAGGCAAGATCTTTGTTATTGGGAAGGTTGGTGAGGACATCAGGCACTCTCTTGACAATGTATATCTCGTAAAAGGTCTAGAATACAATCTTCTTAGCATATCTCAATTCTATGATAGAGGAAATAGAATCTACTTTGATAATCATGCATGTGTAGTTGAATCATTCAAGTCCCATCAAATCATACTTCAAGGCCATCGCACTACAAGAATGACTCACTTGCGCCACGAAATTATTCGTTGCTAAAGTAAAAATATCTCGTGGCGAATGCAATTGGCCATGAAAATCTTGTGCATGGCCTGCCGTGGTGAATGGCCTCGTGGCTAATAAAATGGCAACCGAAATATCCATGGCATGGCGAGCTATCATAGTACTTGCCTCTAAACATTTAGCGGCTAAGTATTGTCTAACTTGAGCCATTTATTCCAATTCGCCACAATATCTTTCGTGACTAATAAGCATATTAGCCACAAATAACATAGCGGCCAGTAGGTGTCAAAATTAAAACATAGTGGCCACTGGCCACTAAATTTTATTAGCCACTGTATAGAACATGGTCAACTCAATGACTTTCAAGTTATATTAGCCACGCCATCATCCATGGCTAGATTTTATAAAAAAAAACTATTTATTAAAAAATATAATTTCAACTAATAATCCCCTATATATGACTATATGTGTAACTATTTGTAACGCCTCGGCCCTGCCGGGCCGCGGACATTACCGATAACTGCTTCAAGGATTGCTAACTGGCCCTACAAATCACCACGAATCTTTCCAGTGTGGTGGTCCTCGCTCATACGCTACCCGAGTATTAACCATATACTGTTCATAATATAAGCAGTTATTTCAATCTTTTTAAGACTGCTCTCAACCAAACACGTTTAACTAAGGAGTTCCTAACAGATGAGCTAACATAAAAGAAGGTGCACCTTGATGATATAAGCAGTTATTTCAATCTTTTTAAGCCAACAATTAACCATATACTGTTCATAATATGTATAATCTCTAGCCATGACTTCTGTAGTGACTTATTGGCACCATTATAAATCACAAGCAAGAAAAAATTTTATTTCATCCAACAAAAATATCCATCATTCACTGTCATTACTAATCACTAATAATACTCAACAAGTTTGGCAAATATATTTTGTAGGAGCATATGATGTTGAACCTTCGAGCCACCAAAGTGATTTTTCAGTAGCAAATATAAACATTTGGCCATCAAAGTATTTTTATCATGGCCAAATTCACAAATTAGCCACGACAATTGGCTACAATATAATTTTATCATGACAAAAGTTTCATACTAGCTAGGACTATTGGCAACAAAATATTTTTGTCATGGCCAAATTTACAAACTAGCTACGACTATTGACCACAATATACTTTTATTGGAGCATTTGCCGCGTGGAGGGGAAGAAGATTAGCTTGAGTAGATGAAGAACTATCAACAATCAACCAAGTTGGTTGAACACCCACAAGGATTGGATATGTCCTTGAGGCAAGGAGAGTCTAGAACTTTAGGCCTAACACCCCACCATGATTATCTAAGATTAACCACCAATAATCTCTAAGTGAAAGATTTGAAAACACCACCAAATCAATTGGATAAAGTAAACAAGATTTGAGAGGAAATTGGTTACAACCATATTCATAAAAAACTACTAGAAAAACATGCTAAAGGGGTATTTATACTAGGAGCGAGGGGGTAAAACATTAAACACAACGTTTAACTCAAAAATCACATGCGGCAAACAAGCCCGTCGTGGGCACTAAAAGATAATCGCGGGCGCGTTAGGCCGACGGATGTAGTAACCAGCTCTCGAGCAGTGAGACGTCACAGACGCCACAAAGCAGTCAAGGGCGTTATAGGCAATTGGAGCAACATCCAATGTTTGAGCAGGGGAGCATCGCGGGCGACACCTGTGTCGTCGCGGGCACGTCAGCTTTGTGGAAGAGGGCGCTGACAGCGTTTTCATGGTGCTGGCTGTGAATCATTTTAGAATGGGCGCTGGCAACGCTTATCCAGATGCTGACAGCATCTATCGTCGTTGCTCAGCCAAGCCTTGCCCAATGCTGCGTCGCGGGCGCTACATGGGAGGTAACGGGCGTTACACCCAATTACCTAGATGGTTGCGGGCTCTACCAAGGTTGTAACGGACACTACAAGGTTGCTACGTTGGCCTCCTTTTGCTGCTCCTTCCCTGCTTGTGTTTTCTTGCTTTGGCTCACTCCCGAACCTTTGTGCCATGTAGATTCTCATCCCAGGACGGTCCCGGATCCCACTTGAAGTGGATTCCACACCCGATGCCAAGCAACTCATGCCTCCTGGGTCCCGGGCCCACCTTAAAATGTACTCCACACCCGAACCTAAAGTCATTTTCCTCGTTTTTCATGGAGGAGGTGCAGAAAGGCTTGGAAACTATGGATTTCGAGGCTCGGATCCTAGCCTGAGACAGTCCATACTCCTCCTCTTGAAAAAGATTTGCCCTCAACTCTTGGGAGTTAAAACGAAGGTGTTCTTCATACCTTGGCTCCATTGAACTTCGAACATCCCAAACGCCACAAGCATTCAGGCTAGACATCCAACAAGCATCGAACCCCAATAATGTATCTGTTTCAAAGTGAAAGAAGGTGGTTAAAGGCTTGTTTTGTGGAGGTAAGGGATTAAAGGAAGGAATAGGAAGTTTTGGTGGTGCTTGTGAACACTCATTCTCACTTGGTTCGACAAGGTAAAGACAAAGCCATAGGTAGCTCGTCCTCACCAAGAGTACTCTGATCCTGTGTTTCGCTCAAAAGAAGGTTCCTCAACTCACTTCCCACCCAGGTTTTGTTTTGATATGGGGCTAAGGGATTCAAGTAATCACAGTAAAAAAAAACCCTCTCCATGCAACATACACTCCCACAAACATCGCATACCAAACTTCCAATAGCACCTAATCAACAACATATCCTCAAATAACGAATGACGACCAAACAACGTGTATGACCCATTCAAAGGGTTCATGCCACAATGAACAACATTCAAACAATAATCCTTGAAGGATGAAACAAATGACAAGCTCATAATCAGTGGTTGAACAAGAATCAAGGTATCATCAAACTTATAAGAAAACACCAAGATTCCTAACATGCCACTCAAAATATAGAGAATTCTCAATCATGGACATCACATGCTCATCATGCAACTTATCATGCCAATAAATACTTTCAAATGCACCAATGCCTCCCAAAGATCATGCACGACTCACCCAAAGACTATACACCACAATGTCCATCTTTCAAGTATGATTCAATAAATTTCATAGGAGAGCCTTCGGTTACCCTGTTCTTCCCATGTAGAAGAGATCGAGTGCCCATGAGTGGAAGGGAATGTGAGTAATCTCCATTGATGTTTAATTTTTCGATCGATGGCAATGATAAAATCAAAGGAGCTTTTTCTTGGGCCTTTTCAACAATGATGAGAGGAAGGGCAAGATCGATGTTCTCAACCTCCTCGTGGCATGAAGTTTTAACAATAGCTTCAGTAATCTTACAAGGTTCAATGGAAGCTCCCTCGTCGGGCAAGAGATCGACCTTTGCTTGCTTATCTTCTTCTACCATGTCACTTGTAGGCTCTTCCACGCCAAAAGATTCCTTAATCCAAGCTTTAACCATATTCATTTTTGGATATTGCAAAGAATCGTGTCCCAAAAGCCTACATTGGATACACTTTTGGGCGGGGATCCGACGTTTGTCTCTAGGTCGACCTTGACGTTCTTGAGTGAGGTTGTTCATTTGTGCCACAAGGGTCTCAAGGGTACGCTCGATGGTGGAGAATCGACTCTCGCAGGCGGAGATTCGGTTCTCGATAGCTTGAGCTCAAGGACTTCGATGTCGACTTGACTCCTTTCGATTGGAACTATCTTCATCATCCATATCGAAGGAATGGTGAAGGACGCATTGTGTTTGGGTTGTTTTTTTGGAGTTTGGGGTTTTCTTGTAGTTGGCTAGTGTTTGGCTAAGGGTTCTTTGAGTTACTTCTCATAGACATTTCATCGAACACCTTCCGAGCACTATTTTCCAACTTCACCTCAAAGCTCCAAATGATTTCAAAACCAACAAATACAAACACAATACAATGTATTTCAACACTCTTGGATAGCAAAAAGAATGGGGAGCACAAATATTTGCAAACAATCCACAAAATCCAACAATAGAAAACTCTACTTGCAAGAACAAAAACCAAAACTCAAGCTAGAACAAATCATAGCTCTGATACCAGATGGAGCGTTTGATGAGTGGAGGGGAAGAAGATCAGCTTGAGTAGATGAAGAACTATCAACAATCAACCAAGCTGCTTGAACACCCACAAGGATTGGTTATGACCTTGCGGAAAGGAGAGTCCACAACCTTAGGCCTAACACCCCACCATGATTATCTTGGATGAACCACCAATAATCACTAAAGGAATGACTTGAAAACACCACCAAATCAATTGGATAAAGTAAACAAGATTTAAGAGGAAATAGGGGAAACCCAAAAATGCATGAGCATTACAACCATATTCATCAGAAACTACTAGAAAAACATGCTAAAGGGGTACTTATACTAGGGACAAGGGGGGAAACATTAAACACATCGTTTAACTCAAAAATCACGAGTGGCAGACAAGCCCGTCGCAGGCGCTACAAGATAATCGCGGGCGCGACACGCTAACGGACGCAGCAATGAGCTCTCGAGCAGCGAGATGTCGCGGGTGCCACAAAGCGGTTGCGGGCGTTACAGGCAATCGGCGCAACATCCAACGTTTGAGCAGGGGAGCGTCGCTAGCCGCACCTGTGTCATCGCGGGCGCGACAGCTCGGAGGAAGAGGGCACTGGCAGCGTTTTCATGGTGCTGGCAGCGTATCGTTTCGGCGTGAAAATGTTGGACCCTCTGTAATGGGCGCTGGCAGCGCTTGTCCAGACGCTGATAGTGTCTATCGTCGTTGCTCAGCCAAGCCTTACCTAGCGCTGCGTCGCGGGCATTACCTGGGAGGTAACGGACGTTAAACCCTGTGCCCGAATGGTAGCGGGCGCTACCAAGGCTGCAGCAGAGACTACAAGGTTGCTGCCTTAGCCTCCTTGTGCTACTCTTTCCCCGCTTGTGTTTTCTTGCTCTGGCTTACTCCGGAACCTCTATGCCATGTAGATTCTCTTCATAGGACGGTCCGGGGTCCCACTTGAAGTGAATTCCACATCTGATGCCGATAAACTCATGCCTCCAAGGTCCCAGGTCCACCTTAAAGTGTACTCCACACCCGACCTTGAAGTCGTTTTCCTCGTTTTTCATAGAGGGGGTGCAGAAAGGCTTGGAAATCATGGATTTCAAGGCTCGGACCCTAGCGCGATATTGTCCATTTATAATGGCCAAATTCACAAGCTAGCCACGACTATTGGCCACAATATATTTTTATATTGGTCAAATTCACAAACTAGCAACGACTACTGACAACAAAATGTTTTTGTCATGGCCAAATTCAAAAACTAGCCACGATTAACTTTTATTCCATGCTTAACAAGTGACTATTTTCTTAATTGGCCACTAAAGAAATATTTTCATGGCTAGCATACTTTGGATTTACGGATTATAAACATTAATGTAAAATCTGTTTACCAAAACTCGCTTCCCCATAGCCAATTTCATGGCGCAAGTGAGTCATTCTTGTAGTGATGGTCTATAACCTCGGGAAAAGCTCAACTTTTTCTCGAGTGTGCTACTTAGTGATCGGGAGCCAACTAAGGTTGCTTAATCCTTAAATAATGATATTTTTTACTTTATGAAAATCATTTTCGAGGGGTGACTTTTATTCGTTTGAGAACCACTTTTTATTATTTACACACTTGAAATTATACTTGAAATTATACCTATACAAAACCCGCCCAAGAAGAGAACACATGGGCCAACAGGGGCCATCACTGCCGCGTGGCCTGTCATGTTGCCACTGTTGGGCCTATACTTCTTTGGCCCAAAAACAAATGCTTGGAAAATTCAAAAGCCACGTGGTCTATGATGATTTTTTATGAGCTAGCTCCGGATTAGAATATGATTGGGAGTATTTAAATCATTTTATAAAATTTTTCGATATAATAAACATGTGTGTTTAATAAAAAAAGAAAAGAAAAGAGGAATAAAAGAAGAGGCGTCAGCCGATTTAAGGAAATCGACAAACCTAAAAAAATAAAAAAATAACTCCAGTCTACCAACCCGAATTTCGAATCCGGGGACAAGGTTATGAATTCGAGAATTAAATAACTCTCGAAGCCGCCTGTTTAAAAACAAACTCTACTAAAATCGAATTTGAAATGAAATTGGACGGGGAGAACTTTAATGAATTTGACAAATTTTATATTCCAAACATGCAAGATTAAAATATGGAGGTTTTTACAAAACGGATGTACAATTAAACTGATACATAGAAATAAACTACATTATTGAAACCAAAAGATAGACGAACCTCACTTTAAACTTCGATAAGATGAAAGGAAGATCGAACTCCTTGTGGTGAACACTTGAACGTGGCTTGATTGAGAACTTGGAATGAAGGCTATTTGAAAGTGGTGGAAGATGAAGTTGGAGGAATATGGATGATAGTGATTGAGGGAGAGCAGAGAGGTGTAGAAGATGAGTGTGCTGAAAGTTGTTGATGATGGTTGTGCATGAAAATGAGTGAGGATGAGGGGGGTATTTATAGGTGGAGAGTGGATGGATGGAAGGAGCGGGACACGATTCCAAAGATCATACCCCTCATGCAAATGGGAAGGCCCCACGAGCATGCTCAAAATCAAAAGTCAAAGTTAACCGAGCTATGATCATGGGATTACATTTTACATGAGGGAAAAGTGGTGCCAAAAAGCAAGGCCTCGCGGCCATCCATTTTGCTGCACACGGATTGCCAGCGTGGCAATCATATCGCATAGATGGGCCATGGAAATGAGGAATACCATGTGACCTTCCTATTTCTACTGGGTTGGGCACGCTTCTGCAGCCCATCTAGAAGCTGTGGATATGAGGAAGGCCGTGTGACCTTCCCATTTTCTGTTGGGCTGAGCACGCGTTCTAGGCCTGGCTTGAAAATGAGCAAGGCCCCGTGACCTTCATTTTTTTTTGGGGTGAGGTCCGGCTGTGTTGGCCCAATCTTCTCGATCGGGTGAGATTTGCCGGCAAAAAATTTGGCGTCTATAGAGAGCCCCCACTTTTATCGAGTCCGAATAGGACGAAGCTCAAAGTAGCCTAAGGTGTTGATTAGCAAGTGCTTGTGGTGCTCACGGAAAGTGGGATATATTAGTGCCCTTTTAACGACAACCTGGAAGATGTCGGCAGTATAGGACCCCGGAAAAAGGTGTACCCTTTTCCCGTAATGCGCTACATAGGTGATCGGGAGCCGACTAATGTTGCTTAAATCCTTAAATAAGGATATTTTATTTACAAAATTTGTTTTCGAAGTGAAGAAACTTTATTTATTTACAAATCCATTTTATATTATTAAAATACCCGAAATTGCACCAAAATACTTTAATAATGATTCGATACCGACCCAAACATCAGATCCAAGCCCGGGAGGAAGCAAACAGGCCGCTAGAATTGTCAAAACCCGTAGGGGTTTTGATAATTCCTTGACTGAGCCGTGTGTTTCCTCGGCCCAGAGAAAGTTGGGTAGAAAACGATTAAACCCGCAGGGGTTTTATTATTTTCTGGCTCATTTTCTCTCGAATTTAGCATTGGATGGATGAGAAGAATGTATTAAACCATTTTTAATTATTTTAAAGCAAATGCGTATATTTTAAATAACTAAATGGATTGTAAAAGAAAGATAGAGAGTTGCCAGCCGATTTAAGGAAATCGACAAACCATAAAATAAAGTAAATAACTCCGGTCTACGAAACCCGATCCTAAGTTCGGGGGTAAGGCTATGAATTCGAGAATTATAAGATCTCTCGAATTCGCCTGTTTGAAAACAAACTCTACTAAAATCGAACTTGAAATGATAAAGAATAAGGAGAAGTTAAATGAATTTCATGATGTTATTATTTCGAACATGCAAGATTAAAACATGATGTTCTCTTTACAAAATATGTGTAAGGGAATTAAAGCATAAATTACATGATGAAATACAATAATAATAATGAAAAAACAAACCTTGTTTTAAGGTGATGGATGAGATGAAAGTTGATCCCCTGAGTTGACCTTGGCTTGGAGCTTGAATGGAAGGATGTATATGAGAATGGTTAGACGAGGGGTGTAAGAATGATGATATGATAAGAATGATTATAAGAGAATTAGAGAGGGAGTACGGATAATGAAAGTTTGAGAGAGTTTAGGTGGAATGATGATAATAGTTAATAAAATGAGGTTGGAATGAAGGGGTATCTATAGGTGAAGGGATGAATGTTTTTGGAGGGAAATGGAGGCGGACACATCCCTAGGATCATGCCCTTAAACCATGCAAAGATAAAACCCATGCGGGTTTTGGGAGGTCAAGGCAAGGTCAACCACGTGGGGCTTTCATCAAGGGATATGCGAGGGATGATTTTGGCGCCATATTTGAAGACTAAAACCCCTGCGGGTTTTGATATCCTTCACACGGATCGCTGACGTGGCCGCCAAAACGACGCGTTACTCCTGAATTTAAAACCCCTGCGGGTTTTATATTCATCTGGGCCCGAGGCGCGTCTTTGGCCCACTTTGTTTTGGGCTGCTTCTGATTATTAAAACCCCTGCAGGTTTTATTATATCTACGTGGGCTATTTTGATCTGTTGGGCCTATATTGCCGAATTCATGGGCCCAATGACCCATTTTGGTGTTCGGCCCAAGTTACTTGTTGAGTTTTGACGAGTCGAAATTTTTGCGGTGCTAATTCCGGTGTCTACAGAGAACCCCCACTTTGATCGAGTCCGAATAGGACGAAGGTTAAAGTAGCCTGAAGATATGACTTTGGATTGGAAAGCCTGGGGTGATGCTTGGAAGTTGAGTCCTGCATCGCGGACGCGGGCGGCACCCTTTAGGGATGATCTCGAGCAGGGATAATGCTCTACTTGACAGTTGATGAATCATGCGCTGATTTGAGGCGAGAATAACGCCCTACTTTAAGTGGTCTATGGCGTCTGTTGACATCCTTACTTAAAGGTATGGGCTGACACTTAGAAGCTTCGTCCTGTGTCGCGGTTTGATGTTGATGATTTCGTCGGAGGCCTTTAGGAGGCAACCGTTGGACGACTGAAGGTATTGTCGGAGGCCTTTAAGTGGCAACCGTTGGACGACTGAAGATGCTGATGATGTTGTCGTCAGAAGCCTTTAGGTGGCAACCGTTGGACGACGGAAAATGTTGATGGTCTAGTCTTTTCCAGTGTCATTAACGTCTTTCCTGGTGTCGTTTGTTTGGCATGTTTAATGCCGAGGGACTGGATCGAATGCGATGTCGATTGCCCTGGGGTAGAGTCTTCACCGGTCACGATGTCGATGGTTCTGATGTTGGGAACTTACGCCGATCTCTGCCGGCGACCCTGTTTTTGGTCTTTTTGATGACGATGGCATTTTTTTTGCCGACGAGACATCACTGGACGTGATGCCAGTGGCTAGCTCTTATTCATGAGATCTCATCGAACCCGATGTCGATGTCTCTTATTGCTAAGACTACGCCGAGCTTTGTCGGTGACTCTAGATTTTGATTTTCGATCATGATGGCAATTTGATGCTGAGGAACTTCATCGAAACTCTGCTGATGGCCTTTATTTTTTCTGCAAAATGTAAATATATTTTTGTTAGTTTAATGAATTTTGAATTTTTATCTGGATAACTTACCTCGGATTCTGTCGGCCTAATTGTTGGGAAAATTCTCTTATTTGGGGACTTGATGCTTCAATCTTGAGAAGGACAACTCCATCTTATTGGGCGCAGTACAGGAACTTCTGTAAGGATGGTGCAGTTGGTTTTTCGACAAGATGAGCATGCGTGGTTCTTTCATTCTCACACCTCGGTATGCTTTATTTCTTCTACAAGCATGTTATCGTTGAAGTGACTTTCATGCTACTACTTGTTTTAGCACTTTAAGTTGAATTTAAAGTAGGTGATACTACAAATTTTGCTTCAAGCGCCCAGATGCCAAAATTTCACTGAGGGAAGGGATTCTTGAATTTCGCCCGGTCGTTGATCTGTATTAGTCAAGTGAAGATTTAGTCCTTCGTGTCAGACATGTCCCATTCGTGTATTGCAGAAATGATTCTACCCTTCATGTCAGATAGGTGTCATTCGTGTCTGGCTGATGATGCATGACTTGACTGAATGCTAACTTGTCCAGCAAGAGTTGAATTAGAGATTGCTCTCAGTGATTGTAAACCATGTCGACCGGTTTGATTGAGATACCATATGGGCTTAAACAACCCCCAGTGTTGCGTTCTGGAGCAACGATGTGGCACTTCCGTGCTTCTTTTTTTTTTTCATTTTCAGATATATAGGTATGCATGCAACTAGTCTACTAAACTCTTGCACAAACAATGCATTTTTTTTGTTTCTTTTTTTTTTGTCACAAACATTCATGCACTCATGCGTTTATGCATGACTATTGACGTTATATGCATGATAGACCGACTCCATGTAAGGAAACTGACTCTATGCAAGACTAACTGACTCTACACGATTCTGACTCAAAAAATGGATGCAATGCAAACGTATTATGCTTAGACAGGACATACGTATAATGCTTTATGCTATTCTACACATGGAATTCTACATGTAGGTAACCCCCTGACTCCATATTTAGACAATGGTTTTCTAGGACAATGAATTTCTAAGACAAAGACTTCATAAGACAATGCTTTCTAAGGGTTGTTGAGCAAAACATTCAATAACATAAATTGAAATTAAATAAATTGCCCACACAATCTCCCGACATATTTTTGTATATATCGGTTTATTATTTTCTTTGAGTACGACCCCATTCAAGAGGATGAACCTCCTTAATTACGTCCCTGTTTGGGAGACCACCTTTTGATTCCGACTCGCTTCGTTTAACTGTATTTCCTTCTTTTGTTTTATTTTTAATCGAGGTAAATTTACGTTACCTTTATGTCTGACCCCTAACCTAGTTGCATCAGATAGTGGCCGAATAGGCACCTTCTAGGAAGGGTACTACCCGTACACATTCTTCATGTGCAAGTTAGGGGGGAGATTTAGTTAATTTGGAATTCGGGTTGCACTCACTAATTATTGTGAGCTGCCTACGTACCCTTTGAAAGGAATCAAACCGATCGTAGTTCGTTTGTAAAATTTTAACATTTATTTGGGTTGTTTAGGTTAAATTAATAACCATTATTTTTTACCCATTTTTGTTATTTGTTTGGCTAAATAAATAGCCAAAACAGGGACTTGAGTTTGTTACACAATTTTGGCCAAGTTGATATTATAGCCCTTTCCGTAATTTCGATTATTTTCCGACTTAATCCTTCATGGAGTCGGATGATTTAATTTGACTTGTCGATTGCACCCATAACCATATTTATTTTTATGGGCTTCCTACGTACTCTTTTTGAGATCAAATCGACGTAGTTCTAGACCCGTTTTGAGTCTACTGCTCGAATAAAAGTTCGAAAGAAAATTTATGAGCTCGGAACTTATATTTGGATCAATTTTAGTCAATTTGACGGACTTGGGATTTGGAATGGATAATTTTGTGGTGTTTGGATTTTAACCTGTTTCGGTTACAAAATGATATATTATGTAACCGTAGGCTATATAAATTTGGAATTTGGCCTTTTAGGGAAGGGAAAAATTTTTGAGCTAGGATTTGTGTTTGGCTCTGGGTTTGGTCCATTTGGCGGACTTGAAACTTAGAACGGATCATTTTGTGGGACTTGCATTTGGCCAGTTTCAGGTTACGAGAAGAAAATGTATCATGTAACCAGGAGTCGTTAGATTTTGAATTTAGCCCTTTTAGAAAGGTGGGATAAAATTGAGAGCTTAGACTTTGTGTTTGGCTCGAGTTTAGTCGATTTAAGGGACTTAAAAGACAATATGTAAGACCTGTGTCGGAATCGACTCGTTTCAGTTCCAAGCAAACATTTTATAACTACGAGTTTCCAAGGAATTTGAAACTTGACCATTTTAACAAATGCGGGGAATATTGGCAAGGTTAGACTTTTTGTCTTACTTGTGTTTAGTCCTGTTTAGCGAACCTGAGATTTGACAGGAGACCCGTAACGGGGTTGTTGTCTCTTAGTTATAGGATGACATTTTGTTACAAATTATATATTCCCTAAATATGACCCATTTATGTGTGGGGAGAATTTGTAAGCTCGGATATTTGTAATGGGTTTGGTTTTTGGTCCATTTGGCAGACTTGGCTGTTTGACAGGACAACCTGTATCTCTGAACGGTATGACCTTATTATGTGTTTAGGTCACGTAACAGAAGGTCAAAAATAGATATTTTGGGTTTTATTTAAGAGCGAGACTTTTTGTGAGTTTGGGTATTTCTATTTGGCTCAAATTTGGTCCGCACGGAGTACTTAAAAATTTGACAAGGGTCGGTTGACGTTTTTGTGGAGCTTGGGTCATTTTGGCTCGCGACACGTACATAACCTGACCATGTATTATTTGTCCCTCACAAAAATAAAATGACTCGTACATCAACCCAAAAATAATTTGACGATATTTTTTGAATTTGTGACTGAACCCGAAAAATTTAATGTCGGGTTTCCTATGTACCCTTTTTGGGATCAAGTCAACGTAGTTCTAAATGGTTAAGTGACATAACTACACCATAAGCACATACGATGGCTTCGCCTTTTGATAGTGTGTTTGCAACTCATTGTTTCATGGGATGAAATTCGTATTCCAACCCTTTCCTTTTCCTCTCCTTATTTAATTAAGGTAGACTATTTTTAATTAAGGCTTTTCTCAGTCATCATGACTGCATTTTTCCATGCACACATACGAGAAACCAAATAGCACTTATGTTCCTTATCCATTTTCGTCTTTTTTTATTGCATGCATACAGTAGCTTTGTCAAGCTTTAGCATGTATGTATTTCTCGCTTGATTTACAACATAGCGAAATACCCAATTTGTAACATATTATAGGCAGCCAACACCACTTTAACATAGCTCTCAGACCCTTTCATCTTGTATACAAAAGGTTAAGTCCCCTTTTTATCCCCCATCATAGAATATGAAAGGGAGTAGTAACCTGGTTTGCATTTATGCTTTATATGAATGTGGGTTTTTATGCATTGACAGTGAAATAATTGCCTTTACACTTTCCTATATCCATTTGATCTCACATACAAGTCAATGTTTACCAAAGTCAAAGAACCCTTCTTTTTTTGTTTCTTGTAGATCCACTTGTTAATGAACCCTTGTGACTTGCTATGGATTCATTTTAATACCAAGAATAGGGGGCTTGATGACAACCCTCCATTAAAAGATAATTATGTGGTCCTTCTGACTTCTTAATCAAAATTTTTTCTTTTGAATATTTGAATAACGGTTCTCATAGGCCACAGTTCTCAGGGTTCTGGCATGAAACAAGAGCTCTAAGGCTCCAACCTTCATGAAATCAGACCCCTAAGAATTCGATTCTTGCCTTTCTATCACGAGCCGAATCCTTTAAGGTCCAAATTTTTATGGGTCCCGAAGGACCCGGGATTCCTAAGAATCCACTTTTTATGGGTCGTTACCAACCCGAGATCCGCAAGGATCCAATTTTTATGGGTCTTCACCAACTTGGGATCCACAAGGATCCAAAATTTTTATAGGTCTTCACCAACCCGGGATCCGCAAGGATCTATTTTGGTGGGTCGTCACCAACCCGGGATCCGCAACGATACATTTTTGTTGGTCTTTACAAACCCGGGATCCGCAAGGATCCATTTTTTATGGTTCCGCAAGAAGCCGAGACCCACAAGGATCCGAGTTATGTGAATCCGCTAGGATACGGGACCCATCGGGATCCATGGTTTATAGTTTTTTTTGGCAAACCTTCCGGCCTTCGGCTTCCCATATATAGAATCCCAACATGACTGTTTTGATCTATCGGCCAACGTCTCCTTGATGGCTTCATTTGCTGCTGGGAACACCATTTCTTGGAGGGACGATTGATATCTTCGAGCATGGAGGTGATGAACATGACATGGACTTTGAAGATAAGATAGGGAAGAAACCATAAGAGTTCTAACCGAAACAATTTTATACCTTCGAATCAGTATTCCTCTGTCACTTGGTTCCAAACTTATGCGCTGATACTGAGTCTCTCTTCAAACTCTCTACTTATCCTTCCTCTTTGCCTCTGTAATTTTCTTTCACAAGATTGTTGTACCCATAGTAGAACCACCCCTCATCCTCTATATTTTCCCTTTATAAGAGAACTCATGCAGTTATATGAGCAGTTACTTAGGGGTATGAATTGAAGGAGGACGTGCATACATGAAACCTCCCTATTCCTTTAACCACCCCTTTGATCTGACGCTTTGTACAAAGTTCATGGTAGTCAAGGGGAATCCAATGAAGGGCATACACGTAAAGTTTAAAACTTCTACCTTAGTCCCCCTTTATCTTGGTCCATATAATGGCATGTGTCCAGGCTATTATTGCAAAGTGAATTAGTTCTTGATTCATTCAAGCCTATGATTCATCATCAAATTCATTAATTTGATCCAAACCACATGGACCCCCTTTTTATATTACTTATATTATTTATCTCCCTTTTTTTTTCCTTTAATTGAAGATGATAATAACAAGTAAAATAAATAAATAAAAAAATTTCGTACAAATAGCTTAATAATAATAATGATAATGATAATAATAGAATGCTATTTGTCGTCAAATTCATTACAGAGGAGTCACAACAACAAAGACACTATTTTATCATGATTTTTTTTCTTTTTTGTTTGTCTTTAGTTGGACACAAATTTTATTTTTAACTCGTCAAAAATTGACCTCCAACAGTTGCCCGCCGAACATTGTATATGAAAATAATTGTGAGCATGTACAATGTTCGCCTTTTGGTTGAACAACTTTTGCTTTTACCCCACTTTTGGCTACACATGATTTTTGTACCACCATATTGATCGGGTTTAGAATAAGGTTATCTCCCAAAAGTTGTTATAGCATCAGAGAGTTTAAACAAGTCACCTTCTAGGAACGGTCCATGTCTCCACTCAGCATCATATGCTAACTTTCGGGCGGGTAATTAGGCTTTGTTTCATTTGACAAGCCATAGTTATGTCAAAATTGTCCGTCATGGAACAAAGCGAAGCATCGTAAGATCGTGTTATACAAACCATGCATTTTATTGCCCTGTAATATTTTCATGAATGGAAAAGATTTATTTTACTCCTCCTTTTTACATTATTCCTAATAATGATGATGAATATTTTGCCCCCCCCCTTTTTTTAAGGGGGTAAAGGGATTTGTTTGTTTTTATGGCTGGGTCCGGCATTAAGGCCAGATTGCCTACATACCCCCTTTCTGAGGGATCAAGCCATTCGTAGTTCACTTGAAGTCAACTATCACCAACTTCATGTAAAGTTTCTTCACAACTTTGTTGTTAACACATGAATAGGTCACATCTACATCAGAGTTTGATAGCATGTAGGCACCCTTAGGAAAGACTTGTGACGACGCATGGGCCTTCTCTCTTAGCTTCAGATATTTCATGTGCCTTTCTCGTTTAAAAATGGCATGAGTTCCTCACGAGGAAGTTTTCTTTCCACATTGCATGCCTTTGACACAAGAGCGTTAAAACTTTGAGGCTCAGCGGCGCCAACAAATGTCGCAATAGTTGGGAGCAAGTTGCTAGCACAGATTTGTACCGCCGATTGTTCCCTTAACTTTTCAGGACATTGTAGACTTAGACTTCTCCACCGTGTGATGAAATCATTTACGGACTCATCTGGCCTTTGGCTCTCTTCAGTGAGATCTCTTATGGAGATCGCCCGTTTTGAGCTCACAAATTGAGCTAAGAACTCTCTTTGAAGATCGTCCCATGTATAGATGGACTCAGGTTGGAGTTGAGTGTACCATGTAAAGGCCGGTCCTTTAAGAGATTGCACAAACTGCCTTATGATTAGGGCATCGTTGAGTGCAGTTTCTCCACAGGCAGAGTAGAAGTGAGCCAAATGTTCATGTGGTGAACCCTTTACACCATCAAACTTCTCAAAGTTTTTCTTTTGATAGCCTTTTGAGAAAGGTATTCAGTCATATTGATTTGGATACGGGTTCCTATATCCCAAAATAAGGGCTTTCATAGCCGCCTGGTACTCCTGTATTCCTTGAGCTATTAACTCTTTTATTTCTTGCGGAGTACTAACTGTGTTGCTACTCTTGTCCTCTTTTTCCTTCTCCTCCTTTTCCCGAAGTTGGGTGACAAGGGTGGCGTTTTCAACCTCCTTTTCTTCGAGCTTCCTTTGTAGCTCTTGTATTTGCTCTTCGAGAGAAGGAGTACTAGTCACGAGGACCGACATATTTATTGATTCGTCATCATGTGTATTTGTACCTCGTGAGTTGACGACATAAGCTTGCTCTTCTTGAAAAAGAGCCCTTAATCCGTAACAAGTAGGGCTTATGTCCTCTCTCCCTTCCTTGAACCTCTCTTCATCATTTCGGTTGATGGAAATGGTAAGAGGTAGAAAGTTTGCCTCGGCGTAGGTCATAACATTTGCCCTTGATCTCGTAATCGGGCCACTATTCGTTTGCGATTCGACACTTTTGGAGTTTGAATCACATTGGCATTTTGAAGTGGCCCCCTTTCCTTTTGTAGAAACTTGAGGTTAGGTTATGGCGGCTTCCTAGGCCAACAAAAGCCTTGGCACCATTTTTGAAGCGTTTGACCTCAAAAGTTTAATGAACTTCACCTTCGAGGTTTTGATAGTGATTTCCTCCTCCGCGTAGGAGGTCATCATCACCTATGCCATGGGAGGATATTCCGTTATCGGGATGTAGATGGGTATACTCCCGATGAAGATCTCCTTCACTTGGCATGGCTTAGGAGCCTTCTTGACTCCCGAGGTCCCTTCGCCGAAAGGAACAGGGATACCCTTATTCGATCTTGAATCAAAAGGTTGATTGTTTGACCGTGCCCCCCGTTTCGGGACCCACACCTTCTTTTGAGATGGTGTATAGATCTTTTACTATCATCGAACCGGTGCGGGAATCCTAGCCTGCCTAGGTAGGCTTGTGGCTTGAGTTTGAATGGTCGGGATGTCCCTTGAAAAGTTCCCCCTCCGTGTCGGAATTTGCTTCGGATGGGGAACATGTGTTTGGTTGAATGAATTGGCCCTGGAAGGGCTTGTCTTGGGTGACGACTCCTGTTGAGAGGCCCTCCTCAAGATTGCCTTGGCCGAATCCAAGGCCGGTGACGACGCTAACCGGGGAGCGTTAGACCTCGCACGACGCTTGTCACTTCGGCGCTTGTTGCGTTTGATATTCTTGATCGCCTTCTTGGTAAATGGCGCGTTGGTGTTGGGGACATGCCTAGTTGTCCTTTCAACGCCCCTCAACGGCTCCCATGCATTTGAGAGTGGGAATTCAATTAATAGAGATCTAGCCCCCACAATTACGATCATTTGAGCGTCTCGCTTGGTCTTGATTACTCCGCGCTTCACTACAATGGTGAGAGGGAGCTCCTCAAAGTTGATTGTCACCTTACATGCCATTTTACCTGCAAAACAAACATAACAATAACAAAAGAAAGAAAAAAAACATATATAAGTTATAATAAAGTAAACCGGAGATGAAAAGGAAATAGGGTCCCACCGAGCGTGCCAAAAATTATGTTGAGCAAAAAATTCAATAACATAAAATGAAATTAAATAAATTGCCAACACAATCTCCCGACGTATTTTTGTATATATCGGTTTATTATTTTCCTTGAGTACGACCCTATTGAAGAGGATGAACCTCCTTAATTACGTCCCCGTTTGGGGGACCACCTTTTGATTCCGGCTCGCCTCGTTTAACTGTCATTCCTTCTTTTGTTTTATTTTTGTCGAGGTAAATTTATATCAACTTCATGTCGGACCCCTTAACTTAGTTGCATCAGATAGTGGCCGAATAGGCACCTTCTAGGAAGGTTACTACCCGTACACATTCTTCATGTGCAAGTTATGGGGGAGATTTACTTAATTTGGAATTCGGGTTGCACTGACTATTTATTGTGAGCTGCCTACGTACCCCTTTGAAGGAAATCAAACCGATCGTAGCTTGTTTGTAAAATTTTAACATTTATTTGGGTTGTTTAGGTTAAATTAATAACCATTATTTTTGACCCATTTTTGTTATTTGTTTGGCTAAATAAATAGCTGAAACAGGGACTTGAGTTTGTTACAGAATTTTGGCCAAGTTGATATTATAGCCTTTTCCATAATTTCGATTATTTTCTGACTTAATCCTTCATGGGGTCGGATGATTTAATTTGACTTGTCGATTGCACCCATAACCATATTTATTTTAATGGGCTTCCTACGAACTCTTTTTGAGATGAAATCGACGTAGTTCTAGACCCGTTTTGAGTCTACTGCTAGAATAAAAGTTCGAAAGAAAATTTATGAGCTCGGAACTTATATTTGGATCAATTTTAGTCCATTTGACGGACTTGGGATTTGGAATGGATAATTTTGTGGTGTTTGGATTTTAACCTGTTTCGGTTACAAAATGATATATTATGTAACCGTAGGCTATATAAATTTGGAATTTGGCCTTTTAGGAAAGGGGAAAATTTTTGAGCTAGTATTTGTGTTTGGCTCGGGGTTTGGTCCATTTGGCGAACTTGAAACTTAGAACGGATCATTTTGTGGGACTTGCATTTGGCCAGTTTCAGATTACGAGAGGAATATGTATCATGTAACCAGGAGTCATTAGATTTTGAATTTAGCCCTTTTAGGACAGTGGGATAAAATTGAGAGCTTGGACTTTGTGTTTGGCTCGAGTTTAGTCCATTTAAGGGACTTAAAAGACAATATCTAAGACCTGTGTCGGAATCGACTCATTTCGGTTCCAAGCAAACATTTTGTAACTACGAGTTTTCAAGGAACTTGAAACTTGGCCATTTTAACAAATGTGGGGAATATTTGCAAGGTTAGACTTTTTGTCTAACTTGTGTTTAGTCCTGTTTAGCGAACTTGAGATTTGAAAGGAGACCCGTAACGGGGTTGTCGTGTCTTAGTTAAAGGACGACATTTTGTTACAAATTATATATTCACTAAATATGACCCGTTTAAGAGTGGGGAGAATTTGTAAGCTCGGATATTTGTAATGGGTTTGGTTTTTGGTCCATTTGGCAGGCTTGGTTGTTTGACAGGACAACTTGTATCTCTGAACGGTATGACCTATTTATGTTTTTAGGTCACGTAACAGAAGGTCAAAAATAGATATTTTGGGCTTTATGTAAGAGCGAGGCTTTTTGTGAGTTTGGGTATTTTTATTTGGCTCAAATTTGGTGCACACGGAGGACTTAAAAATTTGACAAGGGTCGGCTGACTTTTTGTGGAGCTTGGGTCATTTTGGCTCGCGACACGTACATAACCTGACCATGTATTATGTCCCTCACACAAATAAAATGACTCGTACATCAACCCAAAAATAATTTGACGATATTTTTTGAATTTGTGACTGAACCCGAAAAATTTAATGTCGGGTTTCCTACGTACCCTTTATGGGATCAAGTCAACGTAGTTCTAAATGGTTAAGTGACATAACTACACCATAAGCACATACGATGGCTTCGCCTTTTGATAGTGTGTTTGCAACTCATTGTTTCATGGGATGAAATTCGTATTCCAACCTTTCCTTTTCCTCTCCTTATTTAATTAAGGTAGACTATTTTTAATTAAGGCTTTTCTCACAGTCATCATGACCGCATTTTTCCATGCACACATTTTGGGCAAAGAGAACCATACGAGAAACCAAATAGCATTTATGTTTCTCATCCATTTCCGTCTTTTTTTATTGCATGCATACAGTAGCTTTGTCAAGCTTTAGCATGTATGTATTTCTCGCTTGATTTACAACATAGCGAAATACCCAATTTGTAACATATTATAGGCAGCAAACACCACTTTAACATAGCTCTCAGACCCTTTCATCTTGTATACAAAAGGTTAAGTCCCCTTTTTATCCCCCATCATGGAATATGAAAGGGAGTAATAACCTAGTTTGCATTTATGCTTTATATGAATGTGGGTTTTTATGCATTGACAGTGAAATAATTGCCTTTACACTTTCCTATATCCATTTGATCTCACATACAAGTCAATGTTTACCAAAGTCAAAGAACCCTTCTTTTTTTGTTTCTTGTAGCTCCACTTGTTAA
The DNA here is from genome assembly GCA_029582165.1 of Portulaca oleracea. Taxonomy (NCBI): domain Eukaryota; kingdom Viridiplantae; phylum Streptophyta; class Magnoliopsida; order Caryophyllales; family Portulacaceae; genus Portulaca; species Portulaca oleracea. Next base: position 1,978,027 of record CM055885.1, on the reverse strand, counting down.
TGAACCCTTGTGACTTGCTATGGATTCATTTTAATACTAAGAACAGGGGGCTTGATGACAAGCCTCCATTAAAAGATAATTAAGTGGTCCTTCTCACTTCTTAATCAAAACTTTTTCTTTTGCATATTTTAATAACGGTTCTCATAGGCCACAGTTCTCAGGGTTCTGGCATGAAACAAGAACTCTAAGGCTCCAACCTTCATGAAATCAATCCCCTAAGAATTCGATTCTTGCCTTTCTATCACGAACCGAATCCTTTAGGGTCCAACTTTTTGTGGGTCCCGAAGGACACCGCAAAAATCCATGAACTTTGTACAAACCAAAGGACACCGATCTCCAGCTTCTGATCAGGAAACCACAATCCATCGGGAAAGTTGGAGTAATTCTCCAGGTGATCAGAACCCCACACCTCATATGAAAAGGGGGAGGGATTCTGAATCGCATCAAACTAGAGAACCAAGTCCTAAAATTTTCCGAAGGAGTGAGCGAGGAAGAGTTACCCAACGATTTTTTCAAATAGAAGGGGAAATGTTCTTTTGCATGCCATTGGAAATAGAAGAACCAACCTCTTATGCAGAGGTTGTAGATTCACCAAACCATAAGGAATGGATGGATGCCATGGGAGATGAGTTGGACTCAAGGGCAAAGAATGAAGTTTGGGAACTAGTTGATCTTCCTCCTCGATGCAAGGCTATTGGAAACAAGTGGGTTTTCAAAGTTAAACGTCGAGCAGATGGGTCAATTGATAAGTTCAAAGCTCGATTAGTGGCGAAAGCGTTTACACAAGTTGAGGGTGTAGACTATGAAGAAACATTTTCTCCTGTGGTGAGAATGACTTCTATTCGCCTACTTCTAGCCCTGGTTGCCCATTTGGACTTAGAGTTGTACTAAATGGATGTAAAGACTGCTTTCCTCAATGGTAATCTTGAGGAGGAGATTTATATGGAACAACCTGTTGGCTTTGTGCCAAAAGGTAATGAGAACAAGGTTTGTCGCCTCAAAAGATCCATATATGGTCTCAAACAGTCTTCCAGATCGTGGTACTTCAGATTCCATGAAGCCATTACTTCTTTTGGCTTATCTATGGTTTCTGAAGATCACTGTGTGTATGTCAAGATAACGTCACTAGGGATTATGTTCCTTACGTTGTATGTTGATGACATACTACTGGCTCGAAACAACTTGGAGATCATCAATGATGTTAAAGAAAGATTGTCCTCCCTCTTTGAGATGAAGGACATGGGTTAGGCCAGGTATGTCCTGGGTGTTGAGATCATTAGGGATCGCTCTAAGAAACTTCTTGGTTTATGCCAAAGGGCATATATTGAGAAGGTTCTAGAACGGTTTCAAATGAATCAATCCAAACTTGTTGACACTCCAGTTGAAAAGGGTTTGACCTTAAGTCTTGACCAATGCCCTAAGACAGATTCTGAAAAGCAGAGAATGAGTAAGGTCCCTTATACTAGTGCCATAGGAAGCGTAATGTATGCTATGTTGTGTACACGGCCTGACATTTGCTTCGCAGTTGGATTGGTAAGTCGTTACCTAAACAACCCGGGACCTGATCATTGGAAAGCCGTCAAAAGAATATTGCGTATCTTCGGGGAACCACAGATTTGGTATTATGTTACCAAGGTGGAGACCTAAAGCTGAGGGGATATACAGATGCAGACTGAGGTGGTGACCTTGATGAGTCGAGGTCAACCTCAGGCTATGTTTTTATTCTTGGTGGGGGAGCGATATCTTGGTGCAGTAAGAAGCAAGACTGCATATCATTATCGACCATGGAAGTCGAGTATGTTGCTTGTTGCCTCGCTGCTCAAGAAGCGGTTTGGCTTAGGAGCTTTCTCCAAGATCTCAATCTCACCTCGAGAATTGATGATCCAGTGGAGATGTGGTGCGACAATACTGCTGCTATTCAATATGCTAAGGATCCTAGGTTTCATAGGAAAGCTAAGCATATCAAGAGGCGCTACCACTTTGTGAGGGACGCAATAAAACAAAAGGAAGTTGTTGTAAGATACCTATCTACTAAGCCTACCCCTAGAGATGTGTTCAAAGCTCACATGATGAGTTTAGGCTTAAAGAGAGTTTAGTTGTATGAGATATCTTGTATGGACATATTATTCACAATTAACATTTCAGTGTAATAAAGATTGATGTTTCTTCTTTACCCAAATGTTTATTGTGTTGTTTATTTTTGGTTGCTAAATAGGCACGTGTGTTAGTCACTAGGCTTCAGATAATCTAGTCACATACATTATCAACCTTAACACTTAAGTAGTAGTTAAGTTGAGACTTAACCGATTTTGGCACTAAGTGTGTAATGTTGTTGATATTTATACTTCGGTAGTATAAGTAATAAAATTAAATAGTCGCCTTAGTGAGACTAAGATGAGATTTTCTAAAATCGAATATAAAACAACCTTATATTGAAGCCTTAAGCCGGATAAGGGATGACTAAGTTTTTTTGAGTACATTTCTTAGGTGACACAAGTTAGTCTTTGAGGTAAAACTAGACTTGTAATCCGCATGGTATAAAGAAAAGTGACGAATTTACCTTAGTGGGAGTTATACCATGACACACATTTCATACTGTGTGTGCTAAAAGTCGATCTAGTGGAGTGACAATTGTTTCCCTACTTTGTCACTGTGTGATCCTAGTAGATTTCGTTGTCTACATCTTTGCAATTCCCTTTGACTTAATACTATGGCATGGAGTCTAAGTGAGATGTTTGCTACTTTAGTGTGTACTCCAAGAACTATGAAATTATACAGTTCAGCGGAACATACTAGGAAAGCGATCTCACTAAAATGAAATGCCATGAGTAGCTAAGAAAAACTATTCCTTATTCACCATATCAGCCCGGGCGATTATATTCTAGAAATAATCAATGATATATCGTTTGGTATAAAGGGACAGTGTATGCCATTTGGTGATGTTATGGATGGTTTAGGGCATTGTTAGTTATTTGGACAGTGTTATGTTGGTCAGATGGTGATTTGATATAACACTACTTTCTCTTATTGATCGCATGCCCCATTCCTTGTATGAAACTAGGAGAGAAGTACATGATTAGAATTTTTCCCTATTAAGCTTATGTGGCTGAGTGGGAGCTGTTAGTGGATAACAACCACATAAGGGATAAGATTGACAATTCTTATCCAAAATGTGGTTATCATAACCACCAAGTCAACCTATTTATATGTCTTTATGAGAGACATTTTAGTTTTGATGGAAAAATTCATATTCATTCCATTTTTGCTCTCTCTTTCTCTCTGTGAATTGTATTTATTCCAGTGAAAGGTTTGGGGTGTGAATTTCAGGTGACTCCGGTTATGGTAGCCACCAACAATTGCACGGAATCAAGCGTGAAGAACTTTTTGACTTGTGGAACGATATCTCGGCAAGCCGATCCGCTTCCGCACGAGGGGTATTTCTTATTACCGGATTACAGAATCGGTATTCCTCTGTCACTTGGTTCCAAACATATGTGCTGATACTGAGTCTCTCTTCAAACTCTCTACTTATCCTTCCTCTTTGCCTCTGTAATTTTCTTTCACAAGATTGTTGTGCCCATAGAAGAACCACCCCTCATCCTATATATTTTCCCTTTATAAGAGAACTCATGCAGTTATATGAGCAGTTACTTAGGGGTATGAATTGAAGGAGGACGTGCATACATGAAACCTCCCTATTCCTTTAACCACCCCTTTGATCTGACGCTTTGTACAAAGTTCATGGTAGTCAAGGGGAATCCAATGAAGGGCATGCACGTAAAGTTTAAAACTTCTACCTTAGATTGTTGATGACATTGTCTTGCCTTGGAGGGTACCTTGGAGTTTTGCAAGCCCCCAGTTTCGTATGGATTGACGACATGATTCACGGAAACCATGGAATAGAAGGAGGCATAGTCCTTAGTAGTGAATCTTAAACTCTCATTTTTCCTAACTTGCCCAAAGGGTTTTCAAATTAGGACGTCCATGAGAATGTAGATGCAGAACCTTGTAGGATAGGGAGTAGGTGTCCCTCTTAGATGCTTTGTCCGATAAATGTCTTAACTTATGTCACAAAGGTAGCACGAATCCCCAGTTTAGAGTAGCTTGTTTCTGAGTCTGTTCATGATCATGTAGTTGCCAGTTAGCCGCTAATCTGATGTGGACGGCTTTCTCTCTTGCTAAGAAGTAAGCCACACTTAGGTGTGTTAAGAGTAGGCATTAAGAACAGAGCCTCATGCTTGCATTAAAGACTGAGCTGAAAAGTCCTCGGAGGGTGACATGATATGAAAGGGTTAGTTAGGAAGTGCTTGGTGAAAGAGATGGTTGACAATGGTTGGTTAATGAATGGGATAGGGAAACGGGTAAAGATGATCATGTCTTGAAAGGGAGAAAGGATAGTCAAAAGGGGTAGACATCACCTCTTGAGAAAAGGTTGGAACATGGGAATAAAGAGACACTTAAGGATGATGGCATCTTGAAAGGGTGAAGAGATGGTCAAATGGGGTAGACATCATCTCTTAGAAAAGGCTGGAACATGGGTGTTGGAATGATATCCAAGTCTGACGAACAAAAATATGAAGGATTGACGATGGAGATAGAAACCCAGGGTTTCCTCTCCGTTTGCCTAGCCCGCCTGAGTGGGTTTTCAAACTAGCTTTTTATTCTTTTTTTTTATTCTCTCAAAGACCAGTTTTTTTTTTTATCGATGGATATTCTCTAAAGTGAACCGCATTGGCCGGGCCTCGAAGAGGTTTTCCTACATATCCGAGGTGGAATCAGGCTAGTCGTAGTTCCTTAAGCGCAACTTTGATGGGTAATGCCTCGAGGAAGGCTTAATGGTTCAAAATGATGGTCATGAAGGTTTGAGGGTTCATATGCAGGTTATGGATGGATAAAAGGTTTGTGAAGGTTATAGAAGGTTGAGGTGTATGGATGAGGTGAAGGCTTGAGATGAGATTTTCTGAGGTGTGCATGACTCTTATTCCCGCCTTCTAATTTCTTATTCTCCCCTCCCCTCTCCCCCTTTTTTCTCTTCTCTTCTTTTCTTTTTTGTTCTTCCTTTTTTTTTCTCCCTTTCCTCCTTTTTTTAGGCTATCCCTCTCAACTTTTTTTTTGCTCTTTTTTTTCGGCTCTCTCTCTCTCTCTTTCTCTTTTTTTCTTTTCACTTTTTTTTCGAACTCCTTCTTCATGGGTTGACTCTTATTCTCCTTTGGTCATAGCACACCGTTTTGAATTGGGTTAAGCGTTTGAAAAGGGTGAGGTTTGATGGAAAGGCTAGAAATGTAAGTGGTACGTGGCTAATCAAGATTTGATGAAAAGATGAGGGTTATGTGGGTGATAAAATGAAGGTGAGGTGAAAGCCCCCTGTCCTCGTCACATATGGTTAAGCTGCGAAATTTCTAATGAGGAGTGTTCAATTTAGAGAGATTAGTGGGTTTGATCTTTCCTGATGACATTCTCTCCTTTTGCTCAACCTGTTGGGTGGAAGGTGCAGACTGACTTCTCTCAATGAATTTTTATTCTCTTCTTTTGTCCGGTTTGCCACAATGAGGTTTTCAAACCGGCGACTATAGTTTTTCACTCTCTTTTTTTTTGATTTTTTTTTAGTTTCTCTCTTTATCTCTTTAACCCTGAATTTAAGAAAACAGAAGGATGAGAACGAGGTATATGAAAAAGATGAAAGGATAAGAAAAACTGAATTTGTCAGACTTGGTTTATACGAATGATGGATGGATGATAGAACTTTTCAATTCAAGTTAGAAACACAAGCTTGACAACCAACTCAAGAAATGAATTAAGAATTGACTCTTAACTCTAACAGACTCAGGAAATGAAATGCTTGACAACCAGGACTGTACCTACTTCTAAAGCTCCTTTGACGATGTTCCCTCCTTGTCCTCGTATGGGGAATCCATGTTATATTTGGTCCTCTGTGCTGCTTTCGTTAAGGGGATGTTTCCTTGACATGTGCTCCAAAGTTTAACAATTCTCCATGCTGTTCCCTCGGGATCTATGGTAGTTGCAGAATTTCTCATCATCCGAAAATTCCCTTTACGGTTAGCTAAGGCCTTGACCTTGACACTAGACAAATGAAGAAAAACCCATCCTAATGCATGCATGACCTATATGGACTTCCTGAAATGAAAAAAAGAAGCCTATATGTTGACTCAGGAGAGACTCACCCAGGACATGGGTTTGAATGACCTATGAACCTATATGAGACTTTCTAAAGAATGGCAAACATTTACATGCTAACGACTCACCCATGACATGACGTAAACCCTATAGGAGACTTCTATAATGCAAGATATTCATATGTTGACTCTAGAAAAGGACTCACCCATGTCCTACGAACCTGTGTGAGACCTCCTAATGAATGCAAGACACTTATATGCAGACACCAACACATTGACTCATCTTAGATCTTATATGATACTTTCTAAAGAAAAAGACACTCATATATTGACTCTAAAACAAAGACTCATCCATGACTTGGGTTTACACTGGACATTCACACATTAACCCAGGAAAAGACTCACGTATGACATATACCAAAGACTGACCCATGACCCGGGTTTTGTAACGCCCCGAAATTTCAATTATAGAAAAGTCAAAGTCAACTAACGTTAACAGACGAAACTTAGCGGAAGACTTCAAATTTAGTTTGGGCGTCACTGCCGTATCCCCGAAGGAATACAAGGCGAGAAAGGAAAACACAACTGTCTGCTAACGGTAACTACTAACAACTCAAAACAAAACTTTAAGATTTCATAACGAAAACAATATAAAAAGGTTCAAGGACTTCTAGACTCGTCGTCCTCACTTTTAATTCCCGTCCCCAGCATTTAGATCTTCACCTGAAAACAAAACATTTCAAAAATGAGGGGGAAATCTCAATAATGTCTACCCCTAACGTTTAAAACAGTTTAAGTTCATTTCAATTCATTTTGGGGAGAGGGATCGAATCAAACGTTTTACAAACCTTTAATCCCATACTGTTTCCTCAACCCATCCAATCCATATTTTAATTTGCGGGCGGGATACCAAATCCCTTAAAGTAACATCGCCTACCAAAGGCATCAAGAACATCGCCTACCAAAGGCATAAATAATATCGCCCACCAAAGGCATCAAAACATCGCCTACCAAAGGCATCAAGAACATCGCCCACCAAAGGCATAAATAATATCGCCTACCAAAGGCATCAAAATTCTATCCTATATCAGGGAAGGAAGCCCTGATCTCCTGGTCCATAACCCTGCAGGTTATTACACCTGCACAACAGGTTATCCCCCGAAACTCGCTTAACGTTTCCACTTGAATTATTTACACAATATTCAAACTCAACTCACGACTCTCAAGTCAAACCATCCCAAGTTATCAAAACCATTAACAAAACTTCGAATAAAAGGCCATCCAATTTCTCAACTCAAATAAACCAAGATCACAATCGAGACAAAAAGATTATCAAAACAGATGGTCGTATTTCCACAAAAGTCCCCTTTCGAGATGCAATTATCAAAACAGATTAGAAAACATTAAAACACATTTAAAGAGCATCCCGGTGGGGATTAGAGTATAGACATTACCTGAATAACGTCACAGTACAGCAATAAGGAGAACACACTTGAGCTCACTATCGTCACGCACTAACTCGGGCCTAGAATAAGAATAATTTTCTAATCAAAACGCGTTCTAACGAAGTTAGTATCCACTATCAACTACCTAACCCATCCCCTAGGAACACTTAGGTTCCTATCATTTATGATTTACACTTAACACACTCAAGGAATTATATAACAAGTTCACACATAAAATTTACTCAACAAATTTCATAAATAAAAGCAAGCAGAGGACAGATTGTAACGTTCACATAAAACGGGTCACAACTCGACTTCCCGACATCCTATGGGTCTGGTTCTGGACTTTTCGGAAACCTCGGGATGTCTACTAAAACTTCTATGTTGATGACCAAGCCCATATCAGTCCCGAAGGACTCTAAAAACACCCATCTTCCCAATTGGTCCAGATCTGACAGGTTCTGGTAAAAAGGTTATAACTCGGGTTATACAAATCAAACGTTCGATCCGTTAAATTCCTACGTTAAAAGGGTTCTGTCAAAGAGTAACTATACTAATCGTGGCAACCCGATCTTTAGACACTAATAAAAATGTCCTGTTACCGGTTCTTAATAAATTTGTAATTTCGGTCCTAACTTTTACCAATTGATCTCCGGGTTCTAATTTGGGCTCAAAACAGTAACTAGGGTCTAAGGTATAAAGTCCAACTTAACTTAAGTCCAACAATTAAACTTTTAACATTAACCCAATTTAGAAAACATGGAAACACTTTACTAATTTTAATCCATCCTAAAATCAAACAAGAAATATAACATAAGGTATAATATGACAAGTAACTACTAATCAAGAAAACCCAACAACCAATTCTTTTACTAACTAAAACAACAATTCAAGAATCAAGAAAGACTTAAAGAACATGTAATATTTAACAAGAAACCTAATTAATTTTCAAGAATCAAGATTTAACAAGAAACGAATTACTAACAAAGATTGAATCTAAATTAAACAACCTAATTTGTTAATCAAGAATTTAACCTAGATGTTACACTTTCCAATTTCGTGCATATAATAATATAGTGATCTAACCTAATATGATTTATAAGGAATATAAAGAATTATAAAGAAATACCTTTAAACCTAATAACCAACTATTACAACTTAATCTAATTACAATTTACATCATAAAATTACATATAACAAATAAACAAATTACACATAACAAATAATTCACACATAATTACAACCAAGAAATATTTACAAATAATTTTCCTAATTACAAAACTAATCATAAATAATACAATTCAATAATTATAAAAACAATTAAATTTTGAAATAAAAAGCAGAAAAGAAAAAGGAAAAAGAAAAAGAAAATATCAAAAACAATTAGAAATCAGTTAGGGTTTTAGGGTTAGGGTTTACGTTTAGGGTTAGGGCACGGGTTTTTCAGCGGCTGGGCGAGGCAACGGTGTCAGGCGAGGCGGGGGTCGATGGTGTTGGTGTCGGGGAGGTCGTTAGACGGCGGGGAGTCGATCGGAACTCACGGTGGTGGCCGGAATCGAGGCGGAACGATGGCCCAACAGCAGCAGCGGGGAACTTCTTCACGTCTGGGCAGTTGCGGCGACGCACGGTGGCTCCAGGGTGTCGCGGCGGTTCCAGCGGTGATGACGACGGCGCGGTTGGTGGCGGTACGTCGGTGGTGGCGCGTCTGGGCCGGGTGCGAAGCAGAGGCAGGGGGAAAGAGAGGAAAAGAGAGAAAAGGGAGATCGAGGGAGGGAAGGAGCGGTGGTTGCGGTGGTGCAGGTGGTGGGGGCGCGGTGCGGCGCGGCGGTGGCTGGAGGCGGCAGATGCGCAGGGAGAGGGAGAGAGAGAGGGGGGAGGCTAGGGTTAGGGATTAGGGTTTGAAGATTAGGGTTTGAGGGAGGGAGAATTAACTTATACTACCCACTTAACTAAGGCCCAATTAGTCTAATCCTAACCCTTAGCCCAACCCAACACTAAAACAAAATCTGATTTTCTAAAGACAACTAATAATAATACTAATAGCAATAATAATACTAATAATAATATAATCACATAGCAAATAATATTCACGTAATTAATCACATAACTCAATAATATTAATAGTAATACTAATAATAAAAAGAGTAAAACTAATAATACTAAACCCATGAAATTACCGATATACCCTTGTTAGTCTCTCACGATCCTACGAGCTCAAGTGTTAGCAAAATAAAACACAAACGAATAATAATAAATAACGAAGTCAAACCTAATTTACTAACGACGTCACGGTCAACATCTTTGGATTTTTCGTGGTTTTACAGGTTTAGACTTCCGAAAACAAAACACACATATTGAGTTAAGAAAAGACTCACATATGACATGACCTTGTATGAGACTTTCTAAAGACCGAAAGACATTTACATGTAGACTCTTAAACAAAGACTCATCCATGATCTGGGTTTACTAGACCATATATGACACCTCCTAACATGTAACACACCTATATATTGAATCAGGAAACAACAGGTTGCGAGTCATGACTTCTATATGATCCTAAGACAAACAACAACATTTTTTACTACAAGAGCATTATAAAGGGCCCGATAAAGTCAAATATAGCGAGTCAGCATAAGTTGGAAAGCACAAGTGAGTTTTTCTCAATTCGGATGGGCTTAAAGCACAAGCCGACCATTTTAAGGAGAATCCTCAATCGAACTTACAAACTTGGGTTAACTCAAGCTATGTTGGCTATTATATGGACTAAAATAATGCTTAACACACTGATAGTCTGACTTCTATTTACACACTGACCTAACACACTGACTTTGTTTGATTATTAATCAATTTTCTTTGCTCCATGAGTAAGAGTATATTGATAAGGACCGAATAAAATCATCAAAGGTGAGTTGAAATGAATCGATAAACAAGGATAATTAACCTTTAAAACATATTGGCCTCACCACCGGGCCGACCGTAAAATTTAAGATTAATTAATCGAGTTTATAAATTTATATCTTCTCAAACTCAATGATCATTACATGGACTAAAACAATATCTCAAAATTAGGTCCAACTCGAATGAAGAGCCAACATACAGACACATTATTTGCACATAATATACAACAAGCTTTATTTATTTAATCAGGGAAAACGGACATTCTAAAGGGCTAGATAAAACCAACAATAAGCGAGTTAACTTTGTTCAAGCTTAGTGACTATTATGCAGTCTAAGACGCTATCCATTAACTTTTATGGACTTTTAATTAAATTTTTTGGACCTTTGTTAACAGAATTTCATATAATATCATCTAATATCATATAAATTTTTTGGACCTTTGTTAAGAGAATTAACTTTGTTCAAGCTTAGTGACTTTTAATTAAATTTTTTGGACCTTTGTTAATGAGCCATATAATATCATCTAAGGTGAGTCAATTTTTATTCATTAATTAAAATAGATACCCGATTGAATTCTTTAAAGGTGTGGCTGAGCATGACATAATTGCAGATCTTGAAGATTCCATCCTTGAGCCTTCAAACGGTAAAGGCATGAGTAAGAGAAAATTGAACATGTTGATGAAATCTAAGTGGCAGATTGTCAGAGATGCAACTTGTAGAGTTGCTCATGGACAAAAGGGTGGTCAGAAGGTTAGGATGAAGAGGCGTGCGAATATGTCGGAAAATAACAGTATTGATGACATTCAAGTTGAGATTGAACGAAGGAAGGTGATTATTGGCAACGACATTGGTGTGCGATTCCTTGATGACCCAAGCAGCTAAATTCATTGTTCTTTCTTTTATTTGCAATGTAATATTTTGGTTGGTTGTGGTGCTTGATAAGTCCTTGCGGTGATTTTTTTAGCAGTTTGGTTGTAACCATTTTGGATGGTTGTTGATTGTTGTTGTGTTTGTGGGTTGTTGTATGTTATGAACTTTTAGCCTTTTGGCTACTAATAATAAAAAAAAATAATTAAAATAGCTAACCCTTGAACATAAATGAGCCCTTCCATTGGGCTAACCATAATGACTCTTGGGTTAATTATGTTAATCAATAAATAATCCTTTTCTCAACCCAATGAATTTTATATGGACTAGAACAAAACTTCCAAACTAGAGTCAACTTTTTACAAAAAGGAAAAGGGGAAGGGAAACACATAGCACATAGTATATAATATGTAGGGTACCCTAAACCAAGGCTCTACATTTATGGACTGCTATGGTTAGGTTAACATGGCCTACTTTACGTACTCGCCTCGGTTCACCTTACCCCTAAAAATTTGTGGGTAAAGAGTGTGAGGTGTTGCTCGTCAGGCTTCAAGGAAGCCTTTTAAGTATAACATGGGGAGAGGAGAGACCAAATGTTTGGCGATGTAGGGTGCATCACACAAGTAGTGGCCGCCCGCTCTCGGGGGAAGAGTCTTAGTTATTACTTAAACTGTCGCTTTTGTGTTAAAGTGTCAAAAGACCTGATTAGTGTCCCGATATGCAAAGGATGCCTAAAAAGAATAATAAAATGCGAAATGAATCAACTTCTCCCTTTTAGAATTTCAAATCAAATCGATTTGTTCACGTTTTACCCTCTTTTTAAAGTTTAAGTCCCCAGTGGAGTTGCCAATCTGTAGGACCCCGGAAAAAGGTGTACCCTTTTCCCGCGATGCGCTAGTTAGGTGATCGGGAGTCGTTTAAGGTTGCTTAAATCCTTGAACAAGGACATTTTTATTTTTCAAATTCATTTTCGGGGTGAGGAAACTTAATTTATTTACAAATCCATTTTATATTATTAAAATGCCCGAAATTGCACCAAAATACTTTAATAATAATTCGATACCGACCGAAACATCATATCCAAGGCCCAGAGGAAGCAAACAGGCCGCTAGGAATCGTCAAAACCCGCAGGGGTTTTGATAAATCCTTAACTGGGCCGTGTGTTTCCTCGGCCCAGAGAAAGTTGGAGAAAACGATAAAACCCGCAGAGGTTTTATTATATTTTTGACCCATTTTCTCTCGGATTTAGCCTTGGATGGATGTGAAGAATGTATTAAACCATTTTTAATTATTTTAATGCAAATGCTATATTTTAAATAATTAAACGGATTGTTAAAAAAAGATAAAGAGTCGCCAGCCGATTTAAGGAAATCGACGAACAATAAAATAAAGTAAATAACTCCGATCTGCGAAACTCGATCTCTAAGTTCGGGGGTAAGGCTACGAATTCGAGAATTATAAGAACTCTCGAATTCGCCTGTTTGAAAACAGACTATACTAAAATCGAACTTGAAATGAAAAAGAATAGGGTGAAGTTAAATGAATTTCATGATGTTATTATTCCGAACATGCAAGATTAAAACATGATGTTTTCTTTACAAAATATGTACAAGTAAGGGAACTAAAGCATAAATTACATGATGAAATACAGTAATAACAATGAAAAATAAACCTTGTTTAAAGGTGATGGATGAGATGAAAGTTGATCCCTTGAGTTGACCTTGGCTTGAAGCTTGAATGGAAGGATGTATATGAGAATTGGTAGAAGGGGGGTGTAAGAATGATCATATAATAAGAATGATTATAAGAGAATTGGAGAGGGAGTATGGATAATGAAACTTTGAGAGAGTTTAGGTGGAATGATGATAATAGTTGATGAAATGAGGGTGGAATGAATGGGTATTTATAGGTGAAGGCGTGAATGTTTTTGGAGGGAAATGGAGGCAGATACATCCCTAGGATCATGCCCTTCCACCATGCAAAGACAAAACCCATGCGAGTTTTGGGAGGTCAAGGCAAGGTCAACCATGTGGGGCTGTGATCAAGGGATATGGATGGGATGATTTTGGCGCTAGATTTGAAGACTAAAACCCATGCGGGTTTTGATATCCTTCACACGGATCACTGATGTGGCCGGCAAAACGACGCGTAGACCCCTACGGGTTTTATATTCATCTAGGCTAGAGGTGCGTCTTGGGCCCGCTTTCTATTGGGCTGCTTCTGATTATTAAAACCCCTACGGGTTTTATTATGTCTACTTGGGCTGTTTTGATCTTTTGGGCCCATATTGCCGACTCCATGGGCCCAATGGCCCATTTTGGTGTTTGGCCCAAGTGACTTGCTGAGTTTTGACGAATCGAAATTTTGGCGGTGCAAATTCCGGTGTCTACAGGTAGTCATTTAACGGCAGCTGGAGCCAACAATCTTTTAGCGGTAGCTGGAAGATGGTTGTCCCTTTTAGCGGCAACCTAGAAGATGGTGGTCCCTTTTACGGCAATCTGGAAGACAGCGGTCCCTTTTAGCGGCAACTTGGTGTCAGCAACCTTTTAGCGGCAGCTGGAAGATGGCGGACGCTTTTAGTGGCAACCTGGATGATCGCGATCACTTTTAGCGACAACCTAGTGTCAGCAACCTTTTATTGGTAGCTGGAAGATGGCGGTCCCCTTTAATGGCAACTTGGTGTCAGCAACATTTTAGCGTTAGTTCGGAGATGGCGCTGCCTTTTAGCGGCAACCTGGTGTCGGCAACCTTTTAGCGGCGGCTAGATGATGGCGATGCGTTTTAGCGGCAACCTGGTGTCAGCAGCCTTTTAGCGGCGGCTAGATGATGGCTGTGCTCTTTTAACGGCAACCTGGTGTCAGCATCCTTTTAGCGGTAGCTAGGAGATGGCAGTGCCTTTTAGCGGCAACCTGGTGTCAGCAACCTTTTAGCGTCGGCTGGATGATCGCGGTGCTTTTTAGCAGCAACCTGGTGTCAGCAACCTTTTAGCCGTGGCTAGATGATGGCGGTGCTCTTTTAACGACAACCTGAAGATGGGTGTCAGCGACCTTTTAGCGGCAGTTGGAAGATGATGTCCCGGTTTTCCCGGTGTTGGTGACGGTTCCCTGCACAGAAATCAAAGCAGAATGCCAGATCATTTTGAACATTGGTTGGAGATATGGAGAATAATCTGTCTGAAAGATTAATCGCATTTGATCCGAATTCCCCTTCTCTTTTGTTTCAATTCTGTTGATGTCCAGGTCTTTCTCGGTGACTTTTTTGTATGTCTTACACAGTGAACTGCTGGAAAAGATACTTGCATGGGAATTAAATGCATTTAAAAAGGGATACACTAGAAGGGTGATGAAGGTAACTACTGCCCCCCCCCCCCAAAGAAAAAGTTGTTAGCGATGGAGCTGGTGTAGGGCCATATCGCTGCAAGCGGGTTGCGCAACTTGATGCACATGAAGAGATATTGGTCAACGGCAGAGAGAGACGAAGGTGTGTCTGGTTAATTGTTGCACCAGCGGTTAGTAGACCTCGGTACTATCGTTCTTCCATAGGGAGCTAGGGGCCTTCACAGCAATTACTTAACTCTAGGTAGGGTTTAGGATTAAGAAAAAGGCGATGGACTTTTAAGATAAAAATAGCACAAAAATACTAAGTTCAGTCAAAAGGTGAAACAATGGGTGTCGGGAGACTTTCGGGATGCAAACGGGGATACGGAAAAGGGTTTTGCAACAAGAGAGTAACGAGAAGCGGAAATCAAATGGTAATTCCGTTGGAAAAAATACCCACCGGGCTTCCTTTTTCAAGGATAGTCCGGATTGACTTCCCCAAAGTCCAAAGACAGACCCGGGGAGTCGATTAAACGGAATTTCCTAGTTAGTTTCTATTCGCGTTCGCGAATTAGAATACTAACTATCCCAATTCCTACCTTCCAACAAGCATTGGATGTATTCAGGTGTTTTCACACCCAATTACACCCCACTTGAGGGAAGGATAGGGTTGGGAAATTGATTTCCTAACTAGTTACTCACTAATATTGCTAACCCAATCCTAATCACCCATTCACACCCTTAATATCTCCCTAACCCATTAGGGTTCTAGCCACTAAACATCCTAACTATCATGATACTAACATCAACAACATAAATCATGCTTAAAAAGATAAACAAGATAACAACAACAATCAATAAAACAAACGAAAGCAACAATAACAAAAACAGAGATTAAAAGATAAACTATGAAATAAAAGAGAGAAGGGTTAAGAAATGCTCATTGATTAATGACAAAGAGGCAAGAAACTCTGAATAATAAATGCTCCAATGCTCCAAAATATGATAATAATCTTCAAACTTGGAATAAGACTTGAAAGATTCCAAACATGAACCAATAACTTAGCAAAATCTTCACTAACTCTCTAATCCAAAGATTAAAAGAAGGCTAAAAGTATCATAAAAGCTAGGTAAAAGATGATTAAAGGTTGTCTAAAGGCTGATAAAAAGTCCTCTCTTGCTAAAATGACCTAAAACAATATATAAATGACTTAGGTTGTTACTCAAAACACAGCACTTAATCACTACTGAGGACCGCGGTAGGGAGCGCGATCATGGCTACGGTCCTGCGTAAGGCAGGAGAAATCTCACTTCTCTTCGCTGTACCGTGGGCACGGTACCTAGGCACCGTGGGCACAGTGTAGGCAATTTAGGGTTTTCACTTCTTCGCTCCTTCGCACTGCCGTGGCCACGGTCATGGGAGACCGTGGCCACGGTCTCCTTCGGCCAGCTTCTTGATCAGGGTCGTATGTTTACCGTGGCTACGGTCAGGTTGACCGTGACCAAGGTCCATCTCGGCTGCAACTCCTCCTTTTGGGCGTTTGGCTTCAATCTGACCGTGGCTACGGTCAAGGTGACCGTGGCCATGGTCCATCTCGGCCACTTGGTTACTTCAGGGCGTAGCGCACGCTACGGAATTGGTCGCGGGGCTACCTTTTGACGCCAGGGAACTTGCACTTGTGTTTCCGCGCTTTCGAGGTACTCGGCCCTTCCGATTCCGCTGCCTTCGATACGACCAGGGCTCGGGAAATCTTAGGGAATCTCGGGATTCCCAAGATTGGTGTAAAATGGCCTATTTAGCACAGTTTTGAGTAAAACCTTCGGAACTACAAAAAGTAAACAAAACGCATTAAAAGTTATTAAAAAGAGCTACCAGACAAGTCAAAAGCCTAAGGATTTTGGCGGTATTTAGACGCGAAAACGGGTCTAAACACCCCCCCACACTTAAACTTTTGCTCGTCCCGAGCAAACAGAACAAAACAAACTAACTAACTAACACTAACTCCGCTGTCATGGGAGAGAAACAGATGCATTTAGCGTATGCACCAAGCCCTTTGAACCCCTTGGCAGCCCGGGTGGACGAGATGGACTCATGAGGGTTTGTAGCGGCTGTACCCACAAAAGACAAAGAAAAAGGAGAGAGGGAAAGTGAAAACAAAACCGAAGAAAAACACAAGGAAAGAAAAGCAAAGGTTTTGATTCACAGGATCTCGCATTCCAAACTAAGAAAACGCGATTAAACCTCCCAAAGTAACCGTTAGGAGCACCTCACAACACCAAACTCAGGTAAAGGTCGATCTTAGAGATTTTTCAACTCCCTACACTTTGTACCAAGCGAAACTCAACATGAAAAGGTTTTACGGGAACCAAAAGACTCTAAAAACTCGCGTCCGAATTTGAAAACAACGAAACAACCAAGAGGAGTGTTTCCCTCCCTTGCATTTGGTCGCCCTTGGCTTGGTGAGGGTCGTAGGTGATGCAAGGGGAGGCCCCACTCTTTTAGGAAGCAAAAACTTTTCCTTTTCTTTCTTTTTGAGTTGGAATTACCAACGAAATCGCTTTTCTTTTTCTCTTTTTTTTTCTTCTTTTTGGTTTTTAAAAGTCGGTATTAGCCTTACTTTCGGGAATTGGACGGCCCATATAAGGGTTATACCCTCCCAACACGGTCTTTTCCATTCTCCTTTCCGTCGCAAAGCGATATGGGAGGAGGGTTAAGGGATGTCCATGTCGTACCACGAATACCGGGCCCGTGTAGGTTGGCTAACTGTGGGTGGTTAATGTCTACAGCGACACGCTCCACTTATTCAGGTTATTGTATCTTAAGAGAGCTTTTCTTTCTTTTCTTTTCTTTTTGCACTTTTTTGCTTTTGCTAAACGAGAAACAAAACAAACCCGGACACAAGCTCCTAAAACCTCCCGATTCCAGCAAAAAGAGAAGGGAACGGGGGTCTCGCTAGACACTTAATGAAAGGAGTCTATTAAGGGTAAGTCTCGACTAGAACCCGAATTAGGGTCGAAAATGCTCCAACCGGTCACTTTTTAAAGAAGTTTAAGAACGGCTTCTCAACTCCGAAAACGAGATCCAGGAAACAAAACCAAACAAAGACAAAACGAAAAGAAAAACGAAAAGGTTTTCACTCCCTTTTTTCTCCTTTTTCACACAGAAAATTTCAAATTTTAGCAAAAACTAGGAAAACAAGGAACAAAAAGACTAGGTGATCTACCCTTGAAGCAGAATATCTCCCCCCCCCCCCCCACACTTAAAACTCCACAATGTCCTCATTGTGGGAAGGAGACACATGAAAAGGCTAGAGAACCTACAAAAACACAAACAAAACAACTAGCAAGTAGAAATGGTGGCGACCCGAGACCACACGGCTCCAACAGCAATATATATCCCAACACAGACATTCACAGGGGTTCGCCGCCCAAAAGAAAACCAAGCATGCGACGGATCATAATAGGAATTCACGTAAAGAGAGTAAGGTGGAAAGATATTACTTCAAACTCTTCATAAGCGTTAAAACAGCGATCCAGAGTCGTCGTTCGAGTGAATCAAAACAATGTTAGAGCAAAAGACAACTTACAATCGGTAGAACTCGCATGCGAGACCAAAAATAAAAGAAAGGAAAATCTAACTTAGAAGCTAAGAAAAACAAAACTAATTACAATATGTACATTGCCAATGACTTACCTTATCCCCGAATCTCACTCATTGAGGCGGGAAATAAGGGTGAAACTCCATACATACCAACCGAAATGACTGATTCATTGGATTCATCACAACAGTATTCATGTACAAACCATCAGTGATCAAAATACAACCGAAACAAAAGTAAACAAACTTCTCGGTCCACAAGAATAACCATCGAACAACCGAGGGATAACCCGACAACACATGAAAGACCAACAACGCAAGGCAAACCCGAGCATCATGTCCAAACAACTCCAAAACCATGCCAAAACATGCTAAATGAAACCGAGAGATCAACACACCAAAACCATCAAACATCGCATCCAAACCCCGAAGAAGCACCCCCCCACACTTATACTTCACAAAATAAAGTAAATAAAAGCAATGATAAAGGTCGGGTGGGGGGTTGAGTGCTTACGAACGGTCCTCAAGTGGACCCTCTCGGAGGATGACGGGGTTGGAGTTGCGACTGGATGCTAGCAAGCATCTCCTGTTGGGTCTCGATCAACCCTTGCAAGTTTTCGATCAACCTCTGTTGGTTTTGGATGAGCTCCCGTTGTTCTTGAAACTCATCATGAAGCTCCTGGAGTTGCTCGCTGATACGTTCAAGAACGGCGTCCCGCACTTGACTCGGCTCGGCGTCATCCCCTTGTGCTTGTCCTCCCTCTTCTTCCTCTTCCTCTTCTTCATCGGCCTCTTCTTCTTCGTCACCTTCCTCCTCGGGATCCCCGTGACCACCCATTGCAAAACGATCCCCATAAGTTTGGCCACACGACCAATTGCGTTTGTCGGTGACATCTAGACGTTGCACGGCATTATCGTCACCCAAATGAACGACGACGCTATGGGGCTCGTTCCCGTGGCGGTAGAATGTTCGCGTCTTGTTTTTCTCCAAGAATTCCATCTTTCGCATCGAACACCGTCGATAGGATCGGGGAAAAACCGTGGGGTCCATTTGTTGAGGTAAGACTCAAACCCTTGTTTCCTTAGGAGATGGGTGATGATGTGACCCTTACCGATGGTCATGTTCTGGGTTTCGAGGCTTATTTCTGGGAGACAATGGAGGATGCAGGGGCCGGTGTTCACTCGGCGACCGTTAATGGCGTTGTAGAGGACGAAGAGGTCGTCCTTCCGGATGCTTGATCGCCCGGCGTCACGACCAAAAACAGAGTTTGAGATGATGCGATGGAAGATACGGACGCTGAGGTTATAAAAATCCCGGGCCTTAGAGTTGCTCAGGCAATAATATTGCGATTTTGGAGTTCGAACCTTGGGATAACGCCTCCTCCAGCAAGTGAGATCGTGCATTGCCTCTTGTTCATTGAAGTTAAAAACCTCGCCATAGAATATCCCGTCCTCGGGTAAGCCTAACGCATTACAAAGATCCTTGAGCGTGCATTCGACTTCCTTCTTGGCCACAATGTATGAGAGAGAGGCTTGGGATGTGCCGTCTTCCTTTACAACCAAAGAGCTAAGGAACTCGAGCACCAGTTGTTCGATAATTGGCTCATTGATGGTGGCGAAGACCTCCCAGCCCATGGTTTTGATGAAGAAATCCATGCTCGGTTTACAGAATATATCCTTGGCTGTCTCTTCATGCATATCGTCCCGGAAGGTAACCTTAACCTTCGGGTCGCATCGAATGATGGAGGCCGGTTGACCCTTGTACCGGGTTTTGTCGGGCTCAGCTGAAGTTGATGGGGCAGAAGTTGGTTCTGGCTCGGTCCGGGCTCATTTAGCACGACCCATTGATAGCACTGAAAAACAACACACAACCACCACAACAACGAAACACCACAAGAAAATCGCAACCACAAAACCCAATTCAACCTCAAAACCCAATTCAACCACAAATGGCAACCACAAAACCAAGAAAATTTCCGAGCAACCACAAATTGCAATCAACCACAAAACCCAATTTAACACTTCACCAAAACACTCCCGAATTCAACAATAGTCACCAAAATTTCAACCCTAAACTCAACCAAATTCGTTCAACCAAGAATCACAAGGAATTCGCACAAGATTCAACCCAAATACAAAGAAATCGAGTGTTTAAGCACTAATAAATCAAGGAATACCTGGATTGAAGACTTTGAAGGCTTCCCTTGCTATTTTCGAGCCCCACAAGGAGCAAAGAACCCAGAAATTTAATTGAGGAGGGTCGAAAATGGCGGAAAAACGCAGGCTTTGCACAGCTAGGGCAAAAACGCGGGGGAGAATGGAGAGAAATGGAAGGATTGATGATGAATTTGTGAGAAATTGCAAGGAAATTAGGGTTTGAGGGTTTTAGGAGGGTTTTCGAGTGTGAGAGAGTGGAGGGAAATGAAATTGAAATGAGGGAAAATGAGATTGAACCCCCGACAATATCCGCAGTTTTCGATTCACCGTGGCCACGGTAGATTTGACCGTGGGCACGGTGTGGCTCGGGTTGAGGAAAAAGAAGGGGAAAACGCAGGGTAGTCACCGTGGCTACGGTAACATTCACCGTGGTCACGGTGACCTTCGGGAAGAGACTTTTCCAAGAAATTGCTGCGATTTGACCGTGGCTGCGGGGAACCCCACCGTGGTCACGGTCCACTTCGGCCAAAGAGAAACTGGGAGCATTTTGTGCAGTCTGACCGTGGCTGCGGTGAAACCCACCATGGTCACGGTCCCTTTCGGTTCAGCTCCTGTACCTACAAGGCTCAAAACTTGGAAAAACACGTTAAGTCCTAAAATCTACCCTCTTATTATCCACTCCTTTGTTTTCCTCACTCAATTTATCATCAAAGGGGACTTTCCCATCACTCAAAAATCAAATTCAAATCCCGACCCTCATAGAACCTCTCTTTATTTTCACTCTCGCTCTCGATATTTTTCGTTTCTTTTCGATCTTTTCTAATTTTTCTTCAGCTTTTCTAAATTTTTTTTCTATTTTCTCTTTCTTTTTCTCAAATTTTTTCAAAATCACTAAGGAAAAAGAAAATGCTAAAAATAAGGGAAATAAAATGGAAGAAAATGAAAGAAAACACTAAAAGAAGGGAAAGTAAGTCATACCTTTCCCGAGTGCTTGTTTTTATAGGTCCTAGCTCGACCTTTCCCGGTGCTTTTCAATCCTCAAAATTCTCAAGATACACCACAACTATCCCGGCATATTCCTCGCCCATGATGTACGGTTTAAGCTTTGATGAGTTCGCCTTGAAACATTTTCCTTGTGCATCCTTCAATTCAACTACTCCGGCGGGGAGAATTTTCACAATTTCAAAACAGACCGGACCATCGTGATCTCAATTTCCCGGAGAATAACTTCAGCTTAGAGTTGAAGATGAGAACCCTATCGCCTAATACAAACTCACGCCGGTTCAATCTCTCGTCGTGCCATGCTTTGGTTCTTTCTTTATAGATCTTGTTGTTCTCATATGCATGATGCCTCAACTCCTCAAGTTCTTCCAGTTGAAATAACCGACTATTTTCGGCCGCCTTAAGATCGAAGTTCAACTTCTTGATTTCCCACATGTTTTTATGCTCAAGCTCCACGGGGAAGTGACATGCCTTCCCGTAGACAAGACGGTAAGGAGTAGTACCGATTGGAGTCTTGTAGGCAGTGTGGTATGCCCACAAAACTTCATCCAACTTTTCTGCCCAATCTTTCCTCGAAGAGTTGACCGCCTTCTCTAGGATCTCCTTGATGGCTCGGTTTGAGGTTTCCACTTGACCTTGTGTTTGTGGATGATAAGGTAGTCCCTTCTTGTGATTTATGTCGTATTTTGCCAAAAGAGACTCGAACTTCTTCTCTATGAAATGGGAACCGTTATCACTAATGATGACCCTTGGAATGCCGAATCTTGGAAATAGGGTCTTTTTCAAGAATCTCGAAACAGACTTCCCATCACACCTCACGCATGGTATGGCTTCGACCCACTTTGAGATATAATCCACCGCCACTAGGATGTATTGAAAACCTCTTGATGAAGGGAAAGGTCCCATGAAGTCTAATCCCCATACATCAAGGACTTCAACTTCTAGAATATAATTCAACGGTGCTTCATTTTTCCGGGAGATGTTTCCGGATCTTTGACATCTATCACATTGCTTGACATGCAAATGGGCGTCACGAAAAAGAGTTGGCCACCAATATCCGGCTTGTAGAACCCTCGCCGCCGTCTTTTGGGAGCCACCAAGACCTCCCACCGGGAATTCGTGATAATGAGTCAAAATAGATTGCACTTCACTCTCGGGAATACATCGCCGGTACATCCTGCATTGCAAAGTCGGAAGAGGAAGGGATCATCTCAATAATAATGCTTCATGTCGTGGAGAAATTTCTTCTTTTGGTGATGGTTCAAGTGTTGGGGAATCCCTTCGCTTGCCAAATAATTCACAATATCCGCAAACCAAGGATGAGAGCTAATCGCCAAAAGTCGCTCGTCCGGGAAAGCATCAATAATCAGTTGGGTGTCCTCCAAGTCGACAAGAATCCTCGAGAGGTGATCGACTACGACATTCTTCGTGCCCGCCTTATCACGAATTTCCAAATCGAATTCTTGCATGAGCAAGACCCACCGTATTAGCCTCGGCTTCGTCTCCGTCCTTCCCATCAAGTATTTGATAGCGGCATGATCCGTGTAGACTACTACCTTCGAGAGCATAAGGTACTGCTGAAACTTGTTGAGTGCAAAAACGACCGTCAAAAGTTCTTTTTCCGTGGTGGTGTAGTTTCTTTGGGCACTGTCAAGCGCATGGCTTGCGTAATAGATAACCCTCGACTTCTTGTCCACCGTTTGGGTCAAACACGCCCCCACGGCGAAGTCACTGGCGTCGGCCATAATCTCAAATGGTAGTGTCCAGTCCGGAGGTTGAACCACCGGAGCGGAAATCAAAGCCTGTTTCAATCTGTAAAACGACTCAAGACACTCATCAGTAAAAATGAAAGGAGCATCTTTGCATAAGAGGTCGGTTAGAGGTCGAGCAATTTTCGAAAAGTCCTTAACGAACCGGCGATAGAAGCCGGTATGTCCAAGGAAGCTACGCACCCCTAATGTAAATCGGGGTGGTAGGCGAGATGACCTCAACCTTCGCCTTATCCACCTCGATGCCCTTTGAAGAGATTAAGTGACCCAAAACAATACCTTGTTCCACTATAAAGTGGCATTTCTCCCAGTTGAGTACTAGATCCACTTCTTCACAACGAGTTAATACTTTTTCCAGGTTTAGCAAACAGTCATCAAAAGAATTACCGTACACAGAAAAGTCATCCATAAAAACCTCCATGCATTTCTCAATGAAATCGCTAAAAATAGACATCATACAACATTGAAAAGTCCCAGGCGCATTACATAAACCAAATGGCATGCGTCGATAAGCAAATGTCCCGTATGGGCAAGTAAAGGTGGTTTTTTCTTGGTGTGAAGGGTGGATTGGAATTTGAAAGAACCCGGAATATCCATCTAAGAAGCAAAAATGTGAGTGACCCGCCAACCGTTCTAACATCTGGTCAATAAAAGGAAGGGGAAAATGGTCCTTCTTTGTTACTTTGTTAAGCTGACAGTAATCAATGCACATTCTCCAACCGGTCACAGTTTGGGTACTTACTAATTATTTCTTATCATTTGCAATTACGGTCATCCCACCCTTTTTTGGCACACACTGAACCGGGCTTACCCATTCGCTATTTGCGATGGGGAAGATGATCCCAACAGCGAGCAACTTCACTACCTCCTTTTTAACCACTTCTTGCATGTTAGGATTTAAACGACGTTGTGGTTGCCTAATAGGCTTGGCATCTTCTAGCAAGTCAATCGAATGCATGCAAATGGACGGGGATAAACCTTTCAAATCTTCTATCTTATAACCTATTGCACCTCTATGTTTCCTAAGCAAATCAAGCAACTTGGACAATTCAAAATCATTCAAATTCTCATTCACAATCACAGGATATGATTTCTCATCATCCAAGTAAGCATATTGGAGGGAAGGGGGCAACGGTTTAAGTTCTAAAGAAGTAGAAGATTGAACTTGGGAGGAAGACATACCTTTTAAGATCGCATCTTGAATCTCCATGCACTCCGTAATAGGTTCATCAATAATAATTTCCTCGTGCATAAGTGAAGAGTCAAGAAGGTTGGTGAAGAAAGTGATGTCGGAGCCGTCGGTCTCGAATTGAAAGGACTCCAATAAGCATGCACCCAAGGGATCGTCGCAAATAGATTCAAGAAGGTGGGATTCCTCAACATACTCATCAATGAGAATCTCCATCATATCAGTAGCGTAGCATGAGTCCCCATAAGAAGGACCTTTCAATGACCCCTCAAGTTGAAAAATAATATTTTCATTCCCGACATTCAATGACATACTTCCATTCGTCACATCAATAATTACTCCCGCCGTAGCAAGGAATGGCCTTCCTAGAATAATCGGGATGTTGTTATCCTCTTCCATCTCCAAGATTACAAAATCACAAGGGATCAAAAACCGCCCTACTTGAACCAGAATATCTTCCAATATCCCCAAGGGTCTTCGTATGGAACGGTCGGCCAATTGGATGTTAATAGTAGTAGGAGCTAGATCATCAAGGTTCAGCTTCTTGCAAATTGAGTGAGGCATGACAGTTACACTTGCTCCTAGATCACATAAGGCACGGCCAATTCTTATATCACCGATGGTGCATGGAATAGAAAAACTCCGAGGGTCGGCTAGTTTCTCCGGTGATTTGTTATAGATGATGGCTCTACAATCCGCAGTCAAATGAATTGTAGATTTTTCTTGGATCTTCCTCTTGCTCGTAAGAAGCTCCTTCAAGTGCTTCTTAAAGGATTGGACTTCAGAAATGGCATCAAGAAAAGGGATGTTCACTTGAAGTTTCTTGAGCATCTCAATGAATTTTGAAAATTTTGCATCGGATTTCGGCTTTGCCAACCGCTCGGGAAAAGGGACCGGCGATAGCTTTGGTTTCTCAATGGGTTGGATTGGCTCTTCCTCTACCATCTTCCCTTTCCCTTTTCTTACTCTTTCCATTTCTTCTCTTTCCTTGCTTGATTCTCCCAATTCTTCCCCATATGCTCCCTCACCCAAGACTAGTTCACACTCCTGCTCTTCTTCCAAATCTTCCTCCTCCGTGATTTCGGCCACGTCACCTTCCTTTTCACCCAAGACATCTTCCACCACCATCCTAGGGCCATCAACCTCCTTACCGCTCCTCAACGTAATCGCTTTAAGTTGTCCCTTCGGATTCGGTTGGGGTTGGCTAGGTAAAGATTGGATGGGTGGAGACTGTTGCGCCATTTGAGCTATTAACAACTCAAGGTTCTTGATGCGTGCGACATCTTTTTCTCTTTCTAAGGCCATCTTTTCTAGAGAGAAAAGTATATTTTCTTGGGATAGGGCCATCTTTTGAATAGTTTGCTCAATGGATTCTGGGGGTGGTGGTTTGGGTGTTTAGGAAGATTGCCCTTGATGATGATTTTGGTGATCTTGGCGGCGATTTTGGTTTTGGAAACCGGGGGGTGGATTTTGGGCTAATGGGGCTTGTTGATTGTAAGCATAGTTTCCTCGAGGTCGAATGGGGTTTTGGTTGGCATAGGAAAGGTTGTTGTTGGGGTAGATGGCTTGAACTTGTTCTGCTTGATACTCCTCACACCTCTTCAATGAATGTGGTCCTCCACAAAAATCGCACACAAGAATTCGGGCTTCTGGAATAATCATTGATACTTCTTGAGCCGCTTTGACTTGCTTTGTGGTCTCTTCTAAAGTCGTCTTTTGCTGCATCTCGAGTACGGCATTCATAATAAATCTGATCGTGGGATTTCTTTCAAGCGAAGGACCATCCCTTGGACCACGGCCTCCTCCCCAATGAGGAGAGTTTTGCGATAGCTCGTGAAGAAATACATTGGCTTCCTCCGCTGTCTTCTTTAGGAACATGCCTCCCGAGGTATGGTCAATAGATTCTCGTAAGGAGCTACTCAATCCGGAATAGAAGTGGTGCAGTAGTAACCAATCCTCCAAGTTATGGTGCGGACATCTTCGTTGAAGACCTTTAAATCTCCCCCATGCTTCGAACAACGATTCATCAGGCTCTTACTTGAAGCTCATAATTGCTTGCCTTAACCGGCACGTCTGATCGTTGGGGAAAAACCGCTGAAGGAAGTCCCGGCTAAGGGCTTCCCATGTAGAATAGGTTCCGGCCAGACATGTGTTGAGCCATAGTAGTGCCTTCCCCTTCAAGGTGAGGGGGAAAAATTTTAACTTCATGTACTCGGCGGAGACGTCATTCATTTGCACAAAGCCAATACGCTGCTCAAATTTGTTAATGTGGTCTATAGGATTTTCATGCTTCCCTCCGTGATACGGACGTTTCTCGAAGATGTCCAACAAATACGGCTTGACCTCGAACGTGGCGTTCGGTGGTAATGCAGGTAGAATGATAGGATCGCCTCCCGTACCCGATGATGGAAGGGAATACGACGCTAGGGTACGGGGTGGAATTTGCTCTCCATCCATTGGAATTTGAACCGTTTGTCGCTCCCTTCGCTGTCGTTCTCGTCTCGAGCTGGCGTTTTCTTGACGGATAATGCTCTCCGTGTTTGGATTTGGTGGAGTTATCGGAGTTTGGCCTCGCCGAGATCGAGTATGCATGCACAAAAAGAACAAACAAAGGAAGTCAGATTTCCAATATCAAAGAATAACAAAATCTCTAGCAGGTGAAATGATCCTAAACAAACACACCACTACAACAGAACAGGCCTGAGGCGACCGTTACTATCGGTCGCAAACTGGCTCTATCGGTCGCTGCAGAGGGCGGGCGACCGATACGTATCGGTCGCTGCATATCCGTCGTTTGGCGAACCGAGCGACCGATACGTATCGGTCGCCAAACTTGCGTCCGATATCCGATGCGGCGACCGATACATATCGGTCGCTAATTAGCGACGGATACGGTATCGGTCGCTGGATATCGGTCGCCCGTCTAGCGACCGATACAGTATCAATCGCTATTTATCAATCGCGAATTTAGCGACTGATACGTATCGGTCGCAGATTATCGATCGCAAAATAGTGACTAATAACCAGCGACTGATACGTACCGGTCGCAGATTACAATTTAAATTTTTTTAAAAAAATTCTGGATTAAATCGAATAGGTTATAATTATACCTTATTTGTCGACATATCGGTCGCTGCTATTATTATATTATCCATATATATATATATATATATATATATATATATATATATATATATATATATATATATATATATATATATATATATATCAACCGCGTAGTTTTTTCACCTGTCAATTTCATACATAACATACTAAACATATATAATATTAAACATTAATGCATAACTAAAAGTTCATATATATATATATATATATATATATAATAGCTAAAAGTTCATAACTAAAATTCAAGCTAAGTTTCATACAATCTAAATTCATAACTAAAACACAACTTAAAAGTTCATAACTAAAAGTGCATAAGTTCAAGGTTGGGGAGGGAATTGTGGGGATCCTGATAAGTTTAGATATTGAGATGGGGATGAAGAACTACCGCCTTGTTGTTGATATTGGACAACTTGTGTCAATTGACTTTGAATCTGTGAGATGGCGGATGTGTGAGCAGCAAGTTGATCCCGCATAACAGCATCAGTGGACGGAGTTGCGCAGGGATGCCTCAAAGAAGAAGAACTGCCCTGGGTAGGAGGTGGAGTATCATAGAAGTACGAGGTCGCTCTCCCAAGACCATAGATAGCTTGGTCTTTGGGTTTGTACCCCCCTGCCAGTTGCAAGTACAACTCCCTAGCTTCCGGGGAGTTCTCAATTATGCCACGCTCCTCACACGTTTGGCGAAAAGTTTCATGCAATCATTCATACATAAGTAGCGAACACAATAAAACTTAAAACACAACTTAAACCAGTCACGACCACACGTCAGAGTTCAAATAAATCCAAACACAACTTAAACCATTCACGGCCACACGCCGGAGTTCAAATACAATCCAAACACAACTTAAACCATTCACGGCCACACGCCGGAGTTCAAATACAATCCAAACACACATAAAATATGCACGGCCACACGTCGGAGTTCAAAAACAATCCAAACACACATAAAACATGCACGGCCACACGTCGGAGTTCAAAAACAATCCAAACATACATAAAACATGCACGGCCACACGCCGGAGTTCAAATACAATTAGTTTATGAATATGTTTAAAGGAAACTTACAGCAAGTGTGGCATCATGTTCAGAACTCCACATCGGATTCCCCGCAGCATCTTGCCCTCAATGAATGTGAGCGTGGACTTCAGACAGGGTCATGAATTTCCCCCCGGCCATCTACAAATTAAGATAGTAAATGCAAACAATTGTTTAGATAGTTCGTAATTGTTAATGCATACATATAACTTTAATTTATTAATTGTGCCAATTTACGATTCACCTACTTCTTCATATAACTTGCCACTGAAACCGAGCCTACCCGCATTTTGCAATTGGCGGAGTTTTCATTGTTCCTGTTTGCTTTGGCAGCATTGGACCGCCCAATGAACTCCTCAGTTTGGGATTCCTCATCTATTGCATCACGTTGCTCGTCGCTCATGTGAGGTACAGGGTCCGTCCTCTTCTTGGTCCTGACCTTGTACCTCGTATTAGAAGCCCGGTCGCACAATTTCGTGTGCCACCCACTGAACACATCTCTTGTTAATTCTTCTTCTCAAACATAATGTCGCTGTATAAAGTAATTTATTAGTGATTAGTTAAACGACTATCACATAAAAGAAAATCAATGGACCTAATTTGCATAATTACTTACACAGAAATCCAACCACAAATTTGTTTTCTCTTGTTTGGACCACTGGGAAGCAGGCTTTGGATTTGGGTGGCCATGAACTTAATCAAAGGCAAGTCTCTAAATGTCAATTCAACCTTGTTGTGATGAACAAGTTGTCGGAGCTATATGTACGGGTAATCAACCGGTTGTGACGTAGCAAATGTCGATCGTTGGTGTTCATTGGTGTTCATTGGTAATCCCAACCAACTTTCTAAATAACACCAAATAAATGAAGATTGAGTTCTTTGGCGTTCATTTTAAAACTGGTTGGGATGCTAAAAATAACGATCGACATTTGCTACATCACAAGCGGTTGATCACCCATACATATAACTCCGACAACTTGTTCATCACAACAAGGTTGAATTGGCATTAGAGATTTGTATTTGATTAAGTTATCCAACGAAGTTGGCAGTCGCGTAAATTCATTCATAATCAAACATAATAACTAACTCACTTACTAATAACTACCAAAATCATCCACAACTAAAACTAAGCTACCTAAATAGTTGTTGAGTACTTACGTAACAACTTGTTGTTGATTACGTAAATGGACGTGACATAATTATTTACAATTTATGTCTTCATTTGGAGTTATAAGTAATTAAGTTAGCAATTAGGTTGGGTTAGCAAAAAATTTACGCTACCAACTTAATAGGCTAACTTAATTAAGTTAAGCAACGAAGTTGGCAGTCGTGTAAATTTGTTCCAAACCAACCATAATAACTAACTCACTTATTAATAATTACCAAAACCATTCATACTCAACCTTAACTTATAACCTATAAAACTAACCGACTTCATTTAACTAAATATTTAACTAAACTTAACTCAAATTTATAACTAAATTAATTTAACTTAACTAACCAAACATATACAATCAATTAACCCTAACCACAGCCCTAACCCATACAAATTAAACATCCTATAATTAATTAAACTAATTATTCATAATCTTGTAAACCCTAAACATCAATATTCGAACTTTAATTTCAAGCCATAACAACATAATACTATAATAAACTATAAGCATTCATAATAAACCCTTCAATTTTCATTCAAAACACACACTATTCTAAATTTGAATTTCAAACCATAACCACACTAAAATTACTTAAGTAAATTACTCAAATACAACAACATATATGAAATTTACAATTGTGAATCAACAATTTCAACAACATATACTTTTACATTAACAAACAACAATATTCTAACATTAATTTCAAGCCCTAACAACATAATACAATAATAAATTATAAGCATTCATAATTCACCATAAATATACACATTCAAAACATACATTATTCTAAATTTGAATTTCAAACCATAACCAAACTAAAATTACTCAAGTAAACTACTCAAATTCACTCTAAAAATTTACAATCAAAACACAATTCTAAATCCAATTTCAAACCCTAATCTTGACTAACACTAAACACTACCCTAAATTTGAATTTCTAACCATAACCACACTAAAATTACTCAAATACAACAATATATATGAATTTTACAATTAAACATCAATAATCTAACAACATATAATCTTACTTTACTAACCAACAATAATTTAACTTTAATTTCAAACTCTAACAACCTAACACTATAATAAACTCCAAACATTCAAAAGTCACCCTAAAAATTTACATTCAAAACACAATTCTAAATTGAGTTTCAAACCCTAAACTTAACTAACACTAAACACTACCATAAATTTGAATTTCAAACAATAACCACAGTAAAATTACTCAACTAAATTACTCATATACAACAATATATATGTATTTTACAATTAAAAATCAACAATTTAACAACAAAAATAAATTAGGGGACTCACATTGGTGGTTGCCGGATATGTTGCGTCGGTGGTTGCCGGAGATGAATGTCCGTCAGTCGCCGGCTTCCGGAGCGTCGACCGGAATCGAAGGTGGTGGCCGGAATCGTAGGTGGTGGGCGGTGGTTTGGGTCGGCGACAGCAAGGAGCTAGAGGGAGAGAATGAGATGCAGCAAACGTAATGAATTCACCGCCGCTCGCCAATGACCGATACGGCCGATCGATATCAGACGGCCGCTCAACGACCGATGACAATTCAGCAAAAATTAATACGACCGTTGCCATATTAATTGAACCCGACGACCGATACCGAGCAACCGATATGGTATCGGTCGCTGACTCGGCAACCGATAATAATATCTTAGCGACCGATACGGTATCGGTCGCTATGTAGCGACCGATACTGTATCGGTCGCTGATTATCGGTCGCCCGTGTCGATTGGAATAACCGATACATATCGGTCGCCTAGGTCGGTCGTCGTAGACGTTTCATGTTGTAGTGCACGTAGAGTAAGGTAAAAACTAGAAGGGGCGCTTGCTCCTCGGCAACGGCGCCATTTTGTTGCACCAGCGGTTAGTAGACCTCGGTACTATCGTTCTTCCACAGGGAGCTAGGGGCCTTCACAGCAATTACTTAACTCTAGGTAGGGTTTAGGATTAAGAAAAAGGCGATGGACTTTTAAGATAAAAACAGCACAAAAATACTAAGTTCAGTCAAAAGGTGAAACAATGGGTGTCGGGAGACTTTCGGGATGCGAACGGGGATACGGAAATGGGTTTTGCAACAAGAGAGTAACGAGAAGGGGAAGTCAAATGGTAATTCCGTTGGAAAAAATACCCACCGGGCTTCCTTTTTCAAGGATAGTCCAGATTGACTTCCCCAAAGTCCAAAGACAGACCCGGGGAGTCGATTAAACGGAATTTCCTAGTTAGTTTCTATTTGCGTGCGCGAATTAGAACACTAACTATCCCATTTCCTACCTTCCAACAAGCATTGGATGTATTCGGGTGTTTTCACACCCAATTACACCCCACTTGAGGGAAGGATAGGGTTGGGAAATTGATTTCCTAACTAGATACTCAATAATATTGCTAACCCAATCCAAATCACCCATTCACACCCTTAATTTCTCCCTAACCGGTTAGGGTTCTAGCCACTAAACATCCTAACTATCATGATGCTAACATCAACAACATAAATCATGCTTAAAAAGATAAACAAGATAACAACAACAATCAATAAAACAAACGAAAGCAACAATAACAAAAACAGAGATTAAAAGATAAACTATGAAATAAAAGAGAGAAGGGTTAAGAAATGCTCATTGATTGATGATAAAGAGGCAAGAAACTCTGAATAATAAATGCTCCAATTCTCCAAAATATGATAATAATCTTCAAACTTGGAATAAGACTTGAAAGATTCCAGAACATGAACCAATAACTCAGCAAAATCTTCACTAACTCTCTAATCCAAAGCTTAAAAGAAGGCTAAAAGTATCATAAAAGCTAGGTAAAAGATGATTAAAGGTTGTCTAAAGGCTGATAAAAAGTCCTCTCTTGCTAAAATGACCTAAAACAATATATAAATGACTTAGGTTGTTACTCAAAACACAGCACTTAATCACTACAGACAAACTGTGTCCGCAGGGGACCGTGGGCGCGGTCAAGGTGACCGTGGCTACGGTCCTGCGTAAGGCAGGAGAAATCTCTCTTCTCTTCGCTGTACCGTGGGCACGGTACCCAGGCGCCGTGGGCACGATGTAGGCGATTTAGGGTTTTCACTTCTTCACTCCTTCGCACTGCCGTAGCCACGGTCTCCTTCGGCCAGCTTCTTCTTGATCAGGGCAGTATGTTTACCGTGGCTACGGTCAGGTTGACCTTGACCACGGTCCATCTCGGCTGCAACTCCTCCTTTTGGGTGTTTGGCTTCAATCTGACCGTGGCTACGGTCAAGGTGACCGTGGCCACGGTCCATCTCGGCCACTTGGTTACTTCACGGCGTAGCGCCCGCTACGAAATTGGTCGCGAGGCTACCTTTTGACGCCTTGGAACTTGCACTTGCGTTTCCGCGCTTTCCACATACTTGGCCCTTCTGATTCCGCTGCCTTCGACACAACCAGGGCTCGGGAAATCTTAAGGAATCTCGGGATTCCCAAGATTGGTGTAAAAATGGCCCATTAAGCACAGTTTTGAGTAAAACCTTCGGAACTACAAAAAGTAAACAAAACACATTAAAAGTTATTAAAAAGAGCTACCAGACAAGTCAAAAGCCTAAGGATTTAGGCGGTGTTTAGACGCGAAAATGGGTCTAAACATTAATCATTCAACATGAACCCACCAAGATTGAATTATATCGCTCACAGTTTCCCAAAGGAACATCGGGATATATTGAGATGAACAATAAGGTGTGTTCGTTCCCATCAATGCCCAACCCCAATTACACAAAATTGATGAATTTCAGTTGTCCGCAATCACACTTACAACTTGTTCTTGCTATGTTCCTTCTCTAGCTGAATCCCTTCTTTGGACGCCATGTCTAATTGTAAACTTTGACTTTTATCCTAATAAAACCACCTTTTACAAATCAAATTCCAACCAAAACTTCCCCCAATCTGTCCTGAATCAAATACATGCTGAATTATCCCCTCCCTCCCCTCCCCCCTCTCCCAATTTTCGAACATAACAAAAAAACATTTTGCAAACCCATACTTTTCAATCAACCAAAAAATCACCTCGGGTTTATGGGTTTAATGTTGATTTTCACCAAATCAAATCCACACAAATTCGCTCTAGCTCCCGCCTTTGACTATTACAGGATGAAATTTCAAAAAATGCAAATGATGGTGATTTCGGGGAAGTTCAAAGTAGTTAATTCCCTGTGGATGGCGCACAATCAAAATTCTCTCCTCCCTTTTACTCTCTCACATGCAATCAACCTTATTTGTTTTAAAAAAAAAAATGCTACCAATCAAATCAGAAGACCCTATTCTACCAATAAAGACAAAACACCTAATTTATAACTACCCTTGACATTGGAACCAATAGCTGAGATTAGTCTTACTTTTATGCTCACAATATGTACACACACACACACACACACACACACACACACACACACACACACACACACACACACACACACACACACACACACACATATATATATATATATATTTGTGTTGGTATTTGAAAAAAACTTTGCAATCTAAAGGAGCAGATTAAACAAAAGAAGGGCATGCAGAATTTAAACATCAAACATATAAAGGTTTCTGGTGTTTATAGATGGTTCATGGGAGATTTACAAAGAGTAAAGTTGAAGATTTGCATCTGGAACAAGTTAGTAAATGTTGGATATATTTCAAGAGTATAAGGCAATTATATAGCCTAAAGATTAAAGTATAGCAAGTATAAAGATCATATATAAGTGAAACAATAAGAATATGATCAACACAGGTGAAACAGGAAGCAACACGGGTCGTGTTACCTTCCAGAGAGCAAGGAAACAATTCCTGCGCTCAACACGGGTCGTGTTGGATCAACACGGGTTGTGTTGAGCCAACACGGACCGTGTTGATTCAACACGGGTCTTGTTGAAGGCAGGATTGTATTAATTGCTAACGGCTATATGATTTTGTATAATTAGTGCTTGACATCGTCATTAAGCACGATTATGCTGAGATTACAACAGCTATATGACTTGACTTCGTCAAGGTCATATTAAGGACATAATCTCATCATTAAGGCTCTTGATTACCCTTTGACTAGGGTATCCTAAGTGGGTGGTAATCTCCTATAAATAGGAGACATCCTAGGCTATTTGAGACACACCATTCTAAGCTAATCACGATCTCATTCTTGTCTAGACTGCAGCTATACTAGAGTGATTCAAGTGAGAATCTATTTCTTGAGTGTTACAAGTGCTAAGTTTTATCCCTTTGAACATTTAGGGTATCGTATATAGTTCTTAAGGAAAGTGAGTACTAGGCCACGACTCTTAGCGTTATCCAAGCGAGTTTCCATTGTTCTATATTACTCCCTTTCCTCCAACAATCTTAAGAACTATTTAGGAATGGCCTCGCTACGTGATATGTCAAGCAACTTCCAAAAGCTAGAGCGCTTTGAAGGAGTGGATTTCCGGCGTTGGCAAAGCAAGATGCACTTCTTGCTAACGACTCTCAATGTGGCATATGTGCTCAACATTGAGATCTCTCCCAAGGTGAATCAAGAACCGTCGGCCAAGAAGGTGACAACCGAGGAGTCTCCAAAGGAGGATGCAATTGTTAAGAGTTCCACGGGAGATGGAAGTGACGATCAAGTAAAGACGTTCGTGGAAGATGCGGAGGCTACTCGGCAAAGGCTCAAGATGGAGAATGATGACTACATTTGTAGAGGATGCATTCTCAACGGGATGAGCGACACCCTCTTCGATGTGTATCAACATGTGGAGACGGCAAAGAAGCTTTGGGAGATGCTTGAAGCTAAGTACATGTCGGAAGATGCGTCAGGTAAGAACTTGTTAGTCAATTCATGAAATTTAAGATGGATGATAATAGGAAAATTCTAGACCAATTCCATGAGATTCAACGTATTTTAAGTAACCTCAAGTAACACAATTTGAACATGGATGAAACCATAATCGTATCCTCAATTATTGACAAGATACCTTCTTCTTGGAATGAAACTAAAAGGGCTCTCATGCACCGGAAAGAGGCTATGTCTCTTGAAGGTTTGGCTAACCATCTTCGGATTGAAGAGGAGTTACGCCTACAAGATGGTACCAAAGAGCAATCTAAGGTCCATATGGTGCAAGAGAATAAGGGAAACAAGAATAAGAACAAGAGCTACAACAAAACTAGCAAGGGAATTCAAAAGCCTAAGCAAGTTTGTTGGGAATGTGGCAAACCGGGGCACACAAAGAGAGAGTGTTATCAATGGAAAAAGAAGCATGGCCTTTTGAACAAAGATACATCTAAGGGAAAGAGTAAAAAGAAGGAACCAAATTCCTTCGTGGCCATGGTTAAAGATCATATTAACATGGTATCCATTGGTTGTAATGATTGGTACATAGACTTGGGTGCGTCAAGGCATGTTTGCATTGACAAGAGTTTATTCAAGACTCTCAAACCGACGGATGATGGTGTGAAACTTTACATGGGCAATAACCATCCGGTTAAAGTTGAAGGCATTGGGCAAGTGGAACTTGTTTTCACTTCCGGTAAATCTTTGCTTTTAAATGATGTGTATTTAGCTCCGGAAGTATGTAAGAATCTTGTATCCGGTTATCTCCTTAGCAAGTTTGGTTTTATGCAAGTTTATGATGGAGATAAGTATGTACTTTCCAAGGGTTGGACTTTTGTAGGGAAGGGATATGCTTGTGGGGAGATGTTTAAATTGAATGCGAAAAGTAATAAAGATGGCATGATTTCCGCTTATATGCATGTGTCTACTTTGAATAAGTCTTTTCTATGGCATGCTAGATTAGGACATGTGAACTTTTCAAAGTTGAAAGGAATGTCTAATCTTGATTTGATTCCTAAGTTAAATGATGACATAGAAAAGTGTAAGACATGCATGCTTAATAAAATCACCAAAAATTCATTCTCAAATGTAAAAAGAACTTCTAAATTGCTTGATTTAATTCATAGTGATTTAGGAGATTTTCATAGTACACCTTCAATAGGTAGTAAGAAGTATTATATGACATTCATTGATGATTATTCTAGATATTGTCAAGTTTATCTTTTGAGTTCTAAAGATGAAACACTTGAAAAGTTTAGAGTTTACAAAACTAGAAGTGAACTTCAATGTGAGACCTTGATTAAAACTTTAAGATCCGATAGGGGAGGGGAATATTATGATCCAAAGTTTTTCCAAGAAACGGGCATTGTTCATGAGACAACCGCCCCGTATACACCACAACAAAATGGGGTTGCGGAAAGGAAAAATAGAACTTTAAAAGAAATGGTGAATTCTATGTTGTCAAACTCCGGTTTAAGTAATGGATTTTGGGGTGAAGCCATGTTAACGGCTTGTTATATTTTGAATAGAGTTCCATTCAAAGGAAATTCTAATACCCCATATGAGTTATGGAACAAAAGAAAACCAAGTCTTAAGTATTTTAAGATTTGGGGTTGTAGGGCTATTGTAAGAGTTCCAGAACCTAAGAAAAGGAAATTAGGTGAAAGAGGAATTGAGTGCATCTTTATAGGCTATGCTCAAGATAACAAAGCTTATAGGTTTTTGGTGGTTGAGCCAAATGAGTACATTTCGGTGAATACCGTAATGGAATCAATAGATGCAATTTTTGATGAGACTAGGTTCTCTTCAATTCCTAGACCTAAAGATGTAATTCAAGATATTGTTCCTTTAATCGAGCCTCAAGATGAAAATCATGAGGGTATATCCATACAAGATGATCTTCCAACTCATGAGGTTATTCATGATGAAGAAGATGAAAGTATTGAGTTAAGAAGGAGTAAAAGATCAAAGAAACCAAAAGACTTTGGTTCGGACTTCTATGTTTATTTAGTAGAAGGTTCAAGGGACTCAGTTGAAAGTGAGACCCTATGTATGTACAACATAAATGAGGATCCTAAAACTTTTAAAGAAGCTATGCAATCTCATGATGCTTCTTTGTGGAAAGAAGCGGTACAAGATGAGATTGATTTGATAATGGAAAACAATGTTTGGATATTGGTTGACCTTCCTCCGGGAAGTAAATCAATTACCTCTAAGTGGATCTTTAAAAGGAAAAGGAAAGTAGATGGTACCGTTGAGAGGTATAAAGCCTGCTTGGTCAGAAGGGGCTTTACTCAAAAGTACGGTATTGACTACTTTGATACATATGCACCGGTGGCTAGGATAGCTTCAATACGTGTATTGATAGCTTTAGCCACTATCCACAAGCTAGTTATCCATCAAATGGATGTCAAAACGACATTCTTAAATGGAGAACTAGAAGAGGAGGTGTATATGGAACAACCCGAAGGGTTTGTTGTTGAAGGTCAAGAAAAGAAAGTTTGTAATCTTATAAGGTCCTTATATGGACTTAAGCAAGCACCTAAGCAATGGCATCAAAAGTTTGATGAAGTAGTGCTTTCAAGTGGTTATAAGATCAATGAATCAGATAAGTGCATATACTCTAAGTTTGAGAATGGAAAAGGGGTGATTATATGCCTATACGTTGATGACATGTTGATCTTCGGGACTGACATGGAACAAGTTAATAAGACCAAAGAATTTCTATCCTCAAAGTTCTCTATGAAGGACATGGGTGAAGCGGATGTAATTCTTGGTATTAAGATCATTAGAAATAATGATAAGATAAGTTTATCTCAAGAGCATTACATTGAGAAAATATTGAACAAGCTTGGAGGTAATAAGTTATATTCAGTTGTAACTCCATATAATTCAAATAAGAAACTAGAGAAAAATTTGGGTTCTCCGGTTAATCAACTTGAGTATGCTAAGTTGATTGGAAGTCTCATGTATGCAATGACAAGTACAAGGCCAGATATTGCTTATGCAATTGGTATGTTAAGTAGGTTTACAAGTAATCCGAGTAATATGCATTGGTTTGCAATTCGGAGAGTATTAAGATATTTAGCTGGTACTAAAAGTTATCAACTCACATATAAAGGAGAACCTTCAGTATTAGAAGGTTACTCGGACGCGAGTTGGATTAATAAAGGAGATTTCTCTTCTACTAGTGGATGGGTGTTCCTTTTAGGAGGTGGAGCAGTTTCTTGGGGTTCTAAGAAATAAGCTAATATAGCGGATTCCACTATGTCTTCGGAATTAGTAGCATTATATGCTGCTTGTAAGAAAGCGGAATGGTTAAGGAACTTATTATTGGAAATACCGGTTTGGTATAAGCCAATGGCTCCTATCTCAATTCATTATGATAGCAAGTCTACTCTAGATGTAGTATATAGTCATGTCTACAATGGCAAGTCAAGGCATATTGGTTTAAGACATGCTTACATACATCAACTTATAAGGGATGGAGTAGTGACTCTAAGTTATGTCAAATCAAAAGAAAATATAGCCGATTCTTTAACTAAAGGATTGACTAAAGATTTGATAATAAGTACTTCAAAGGGGATGGGTTGTAGCTCAAAGCACTACTAATCGCAACAAAGACTCAACTTTACGAATTGGAATACCACCAATTTCTAAAGTTCAAATGAGTACGGAGTTGCTTAGATTAGTAGGAAGCATCGATTTTATCCCGAGGACAAGTGATGCTTAAAAATCTGTAATGACAAGAGGATGAGTATTAGTACTCTTAATAGACTTTGTGGAAAGCCTAATTACAGGGGTGGTATAATTACAAAGTCTACCTATGTAAGTGTAATGTGTGGCCGCATAAAGGAACTATGAGCTAAAGTTCCGAAACACTTATGAAGGATAAGGACACAAGGCCGGATAATAGTGTCAAAGTATTTACACTCAAGATTTAAAATATATGTGTGTTATGAGTATAGTTGGTCAATATAAATCCAAAGTTCAAAGCTATGTCTACTTTGCGATTTAGATACAATTTTGGCTCATATACACTAATTGAAAAGTTCAAAGAGTAATCTACTTTTCATTAGGCATATGTTTTTAAGGATTCTCTGGTGATTATAAGTTAAGGTATATCTCAAATAGCGGGGGTATAATCCTCTTAAGTAAAGTTATTTCAAGGGTTTTATATACACTTGAAATAGCGGGGGATTGTTGGATATATTTCAAGAGTATAAGACAATTATATAGCCTAAAGATTAAAGTATAGCAAGTATAAAGATCATATATAAGTGAAACAATAAGAATATGATCAACACGGGTGAAACAGGAAGCAACACGGGTCGTGTTACCTTCCAGAGAGCAAGGAAACAATTCCTGCACTCAACATGGGTCGTGTTGGATCAACACGGGTCGTGTTGAGCCAACACGGACCGTGTTGATTCAACACGGGTCGTGTTGAAGGCAGGATTGTATTAATTGCTAACGGCTATATGATTTTGTGTAATTAGTGCTTGATATCGTCATTAAGCACGATTATGCTGAGATTACAACAGCTATATGACTTGACTTGGTCAAGGTCATATTAAGGACATAATCTCATCATTAAGGCTCTTGATTACCCTTTGACTAGTGTATCCTAAGTGGGTGGTAATCTCCTATAAATAGGAGACATCCTAGGCTATTTGAGACACACCATTCTAAGCTAATCACAACCTCATTCTTGTCTAGACTGCAGCTATACTAGAGTGATTCAAGTGAGAATCTATTTCTTGAGTGTTACAAGTACTAAGTTTTATCCCTTTGAACATTTACAGTATCGTAAATAGTTCTTAAGGAAAGTGAGTATTAGGCCACGACTCTTAGCGTTATCGAAGCGAGTTTCCATTGTTCTATATACCGTTTACTCCCTTTCCTCCAACAGTAAACCCCAGAACTTCATTTATTGCTTGGCTGGGGGTTTTAAAGAAGCTCTTTGTAGCTGAGAGAATTAAGAGACATGGTAAATGTATTGATGAAATGTGCAGTCACTGTGGAGTGCAGATCGAGACAGTAGACCACCTGTTATTTGAATGCAATTTTGCTGTTCAGATAAGGAAAGAAGTTGGGGATTGGCTGCAAATTCCTTATATGTTCCATAGTTTTGAAGAGTGGATTAAAAATTGGAGTAAGAGAAGAAGAAAGAAGGAAGTCAGATTGATAGCTTCTGCCTGTGTTCCTCAAATTATGTGTGCTATTTGGGATTCAAGGAACTTCAAAAGGCACCAAAACAGTAGCTATAAGACTGAAGACATTATAAAAAATGTGAAGAAACATATCTTGTATAGAATATTGCATAGATGTAAACAGTCTAAAAAATACTTGGACTATGTTGATATATTGCTGCCATAAGTTCCTTAGGGTTGTATTGGTGTGGTGCTCCCGGTTTTATTTGGGAGGCTTTTAATGGAGTTTGATTGCTTTCATGCACAAATATATATATATATATATATAGGGAAATTGGATTCTAATAATCCCTACTATCACAAATTGTATGTCAATAATTTCTACTATCATTTTGGATTTTAGTGGTCCAAAAAAAAAATTGTATTGTAGTGGTACCAAATTCATCACCACATTCTTTTTATTTTTTCCATGCCTAGCCCATATTGTTTTTGTTTTTTTTGGTTACAAAGTGTAGTTACTAAAACATTTTTTAAATTATTTTTTTGAGATTCCGAGCAATTATTATGATTTTTTAAAAGGAATAAAATTGAAAAAATCATAAAAAATTGAAACAAAATTGAAAAAAATTGGGAGAAATGCTGTAAATTCATTAAAAATCATGGTAAAGTGTTATACAAAGTTTTGAATCAAATGCAACAGAAAATCTATGATATTTAGCGTATACACTCGATTTTGTCCCACTACAATACAATTTTATTTATTTTTTTACCTCCAGAATCCAAAATGATAGTAGGGATTATTTCCATACATTTTGCGATAGTAGGGATTATTAGAATCCAATATCCCTATATATATATATATATATATATATTTGCTTTATTTTTTTGGTGGATTTTGTACGTTAAATTCTTATGCTTGATCTTATTTTCTTTATTGTTAATCGACACAATAGTTTGTGATTGTGAACTCTTAAATCCAAGAGAACCATACAAGATTACCCCCGGCTCCTTGAAACAGTGAAATTAAACAAAAAAGGGGGTTGGGGGTATAATTTTGTACAAAACAAGTGTGTTCGCAGCTAGTTTATAAAGGGAACACATGAGGTCCACCAGCTTGTTAAACCTGTGCAATGGTAGGAAGAATGTATTCCAAGAGCCAATTGGCCATACGTCGATATGCATGCTCTGTCAAATGAAAACCATCCCAACTGACGTGCTTGTCAGGATCTGGGCAAGCTGCAAAAACTCCATCAAACCCACATATCTTACTTTTGTTCACATTATACTCATTCTCCCCTGTCCCACAGCATGCCCTTAGCATTACATCTTTGTCGAACCCTGCAACAATTCAAGGCTTGTAAACTCGAATTTCCAACACTGCAGGGTGTATAACTATTGATAACGAAAGTTAAACTGGATGCAGCTGGGGTATTAACCTAGCCGCGGAGCATCCTGAAGTATCCATGTCAGTGCATTGAAATAATCCGCATAAACTATGACAACATTGTCATTCTCATTCTGTAGATCTTTGAGAGCAGCTTGGAGTTTATCATTGTGAAATATGGCAAAGCCATTCCAGCTTTTTAGACAATTAAGCTCATCATACATTGTTGAATCATTAGTCTTAAATTCTGCAAGGTAAACAGTCATGCAACCTACGGGGAAATTCCCTGGCACTATGATTCGCTTGGCCCCAACGTTGATAACTTCCTGTAGATATAATTATCGTTATTTAGTCTTTTAAGTATTTGGTATAACCAAATCGGTACAATAAAACTTAAGGGAGGCATAAATTATATCGTCACCGTGGTGTATTTACATAAGTACATCTGATGTATTAAAATATATTAATTTTTTATGTAATGAATTTTTGTAAGAATATGATATATTTTAAAAATATTGATGAATTTTGTAATAGCATGAGGAATTTATGATAAATGTTATAATTCATAGTGATGAAATTTTTAAAAATTTTAATACAACTAGTGTATGTACCTAGGTATACCACGGTGGACCATATAACGATTTGGTGGTCGAGGGATGGGGGGAGGTGGACTCACTGTGACAACATCTATAATGGTCTGTACAACGTCAGGGACCAAATTATAGAGCTCTTCCATAGGTGTACCCCCAAATGCTGCGAAGTTATAGTCGTTACCTCCAATTTCTCCAACAAAAAACACCGCGTTGTGAAGTTTTTTCTTGCACTCTACATAACGCAAACATAATCTTAATAATTGACTTCAATTGAACATAAATACATGAAAAATTTGTTGAAAATTTGTTCTAATTTGTAAATTCTGACCTTTCCAATTCAACTTAATTCCAAACAACAACACACATATGCTTGGACATGGAATAATTAACAAGAAGTGTAGCCATCAGTTAAGTAAAGATGTAATTCATCCGTTCGTTTTTATTTATCAAATTGCATGACTTTTCGATGGTATTACAATTCCAATAAAACTATAACATCCATTTTATCCCCTATTAAATAAATATTAATTATTAGCCAATTTCGATGGTACTTCCAAGTTTAAAAAAAACTAAAACAACAACAACAACAACAAATTCTTGTGAAGGAAAAAGCGTTAAAGCAAATTTGCAGCGGAAATAGGTAACATATCAGATGCTTCAAATATCAAGAACAATAATGACAAAGTAATGTAAACAAAGGCAGACAATTAAGATTTAACATGAGAAATCCAACAACTGGAAAAAAAAAAAAAAACCACCAACGGCATAGACATGAACAAACTTGACTATCAAGGTTGATTACAACAACAAATCCTTTCTCTTTCATGAGATCATTAGCAGAGATATAGATATCCTAGTAGACCAAATTACATGTGAAGAATACAACTAGATCTGACAACTCTCACTATAGCAACTATTTAACCCTAGTGAATCCATCTGCTCACATCTCTCTCCTCTCCTTAGGGATCAGAATGCTCCTCTAGGAATCTTCAACCTTTTTGCCATAGTGCTCTAAGACATTCGATGTTCTCCCCATGAGACACACTTAATACCTTCAGCAGCTTGAACATATATGGGGAGACAAAGCTTGATCACCACTCTAATTTAATTTATCAAATCAAATATAAGTAGGAAACCTAACATAATAAGGTAACCTAAATAATTTACTGACGCAATTCAGAAGTAAACTATGTGGCCAACTCCAGAGATTCTACGACACAATATTCCTAACACTAACAAGAGAAACACGTTTAAGCAATTTGG
This sequence comes from Portulaca oleracea, assembly GCA_029582165.1. Taxonomy (NCBI): domain Eukaryota; kingdom Viridiplantae; phylum Streptophyta; class Magnoliopsida; order Caryophyllales; family Portulacaceae; genus Portulaca; species Portulaca oleracea. The sequence continues at coordinate 1,934,108 of CM055885.1, read as the reverse complement.
GGGATCTAGATATATGTAAGTAACCTTACCCCCATGAAAAATCTGATTCATGCGGACCCACAAAATACTTGTTGATAAGTTAGTTATGGTAATGAAAGATTAGGTACAGAGAGAGTATATAACTTTTGTCATCTTATTGATCAACTATAATGGTTGATAATTTTAATGGTTATGATACGTGTCTTACCCGGTTGAACATATATTTTAAGTATCTTACTTTTCACCATGATTTTTTGCATTGATTTTTACTTGTTACAATCAATTATCATCTATGAGAATCTTAACATTGGTTGGCTATACGAATGAATGCAAATGACAAACTGAATCGAAATTTGTTAGGCATATTTTTCTCATGTTTAGTAAACTTAAAAACTAACATATAAAAATATTGTTTAATACAATTTATGTTGTATTATAGCTATAGAATCCAACCATATCATTTAATTTAATATATAATAGATAGGATTTATCGATCCTAAGACAACATACTTAAAATTATCCAAATAGTCATTTTGGAATTTCTATAACAAAATAGAAAATAATCTTTTGTTTTGTGTTCTGAAAGTTGTCTGTTAGTTTGTGTCCACACAAGTAATTACTTTTTTGCCCTTGAATATAATATATATATACATAATCAATTGTCTTCTTGCCTTGTAGCTTGTCTTTACACATGAATGTAATTCTTTATCCTTGAATATAATAATTAATCAGAGTTTGCCTTATAGCTTTGCGTTCAGACACAAATTTCCTATGACCCTATTCTTTAGAGTGGTAAGATTAAATTAGGTGAAAGAAAGGAAAGGTAAGGAAATTAAAATTAAATAAAATAACATTGATTTGAGTGTCTTTTAAGGATTCAGGAAAGGTAAGGTAAAGATAGGAAATGATAGGATAAACTTAACTTGTCATTCTAAAGAACATGGCCTATGTTACATTCTAATACATGGATAATACTGGCAAGTCGCAAAATTTTTCACTTCAATTTCAAGATCGATGTATTGAACTTTTCAAATTAGCTAGTGTGACAATTAAACTAGGACAAGTATGGTATGTGTAGTCAATATTGATTAACTTTGACTAAATATTATCCAATATACATAATAATTCAAAATATAATTAAGGTTAATCTTAATTGTGATCACAGTATTTTACATGTAATTAATTCTGAAAACGTTAAAATATTTATTTCTCGATATATGTAATATATTAAACGAGCTATTATTATCAAATATGTAATAAAATTCAGTCATAAAATTATAACTTTTTTTTAAAATTTTTAGACTATGTAGTTGAGCGGATTACCTAATGGACAAGTACATAGAGTGGCGAGATGAGACTTAAACCAATCAAGCTGGACCAAGAGAGAAGTGTTGGTAACTTTTGCATAAATGTTTTTGGCCGCTAAGGTTGAAACATTCAGCGCCGTTGCTCCAGCCACAGCGAAATTTACTCCATGTGTGAAGTTTCCGTCTTTATACAGATATGCATCTAGAAATGGTAGCTGCAAAGCATTGGCTGTAGTTTCATGTTCACGGTAGAGAGAATGACACAGAGATTAGTAATAAGAGAGTAACTGTGTAAACTGTAAAGTCATGTACTTAAGTATGCTGTAATGGCGCCCACAGCCCCTTATTTATGAAAAATAAATAAACAAGGACTTGGCTACGCCTAGCTAACTTGATCAATGATTCTGAATTGCTGGCAGCCTGGCACCACATTCATTTATTTAATTAATAATTACCATTGGATGTCACGCAAAATTTTTCTGTATTTGTATGTAATTTATTTTTTTAAGTAATTAACAACAATCAATTCAAATAATAATATAAATTAATAAAAAATTATACAACATTATTCGTGCTATCATTATTTGTATTTCTTTGTACAAATTGCCTTCAAAATTAATTTAGATAATATATTAGTGGAATGATACTAAAATCCATTCTGTTTTCAATCCTGTCTTAATTATTTATAATAAAGAACAATTGTTAAACAAAAATTATTTGTGAATTTGAATAAATGCAAGAACACTATAATTTGTTTCTAATCTTTCTCAATAGCATCCAACAAAACATTTGATCTTAAACATCTGAATAAATTATTAAGATAATAGATATTGTCTATAGACATTATAAACATAATGTTGTTAGAAACTTGTTTTCATTAAACAAACATGAAAACTTTCATAAAATAATTAAAATTAAAAAAGGTTGGAGAAAATACAAAGCATTAGTATTTAGTAATAAATAATTTACAATCACATTAATAAAAAATTATTAATTCTAAAATTTAGGAATATATCAACAGTCACGAGTTAAATCAAAACAAAGTTACACAACTTTGTTTTTTATCACAACAAAGAGACATTAGTTTAGAATTTTTACAACAGTGTTAATAAAAAAATTTAATTTGTTTTAAATTTAAAATACAGAACAATAATACAAGCATTTTTCATAAGAGTTCTACCCTTTAATATCTCTTAATTTTACTTTAAATTATATTTATATTGTAATTCATATATTATAATAATAAATTTGGTGGAAGAAAATGGTAACTACTGGTTATTTTTTATAAAAAGCTAATGAATAATATTTTAATTATGTGTTAATCTATTATTAATATTTTTGTATTTTGAGTTTTGTATAATTAACATAGTTAAAAAAATCTAGAATTTTAAGTTCAATTTTTTATTAACTTACAATCCATGTGTTTGGTGGTAATCTTATTGTAATTCATCCACTATTTTTGAATGAGAAAAAATATTTACCTTTTGTCAATGATCATAATTAATGATCTCAAATTTTTATCTTATACATTGAGAAAAATTTTGATAATTTTTATTTTTACATATATTCATTTTAATTTCATATGATGCCTAAATCACTTATATGATTTTTAATTTACATTTTCTATCACAATGTTGAAAAAATGCTATTTTCTTTTTACAATCATCAAAGAAAACATAGAACAATAATATTGATTTTTTTATGGGAGTTTTACACTTTATTATCTCTTATGGTTTACTTTTTTTCATTGAAATTCATATATTATAATAGTAAATTTGGTGGAAGAAATACTAAGTAATGAATGTTTTTTTTAAAATATTTTTTTATGTATAAAAAAGCTAGTGAATATTATTTTTGTGTATTATTATTTGTAACCTATATGTAAGATTTTATTTATTTTCGTTGACATTTATCATATGAAAGATGTGGTAGCTAAGTGACTACCATCATCAACTAATCATTACATGATTTCAACCAAAGTTCAAATCTTGACGGAAGTAAAATGTTTTCTTTTTTGTTAAAAATATTTATTCGTACGTTTGGAGTTAGGTTTGGGAAAACCTAATCTCTCATATTCTTTCTCTTAAGTTTGTGTTTTCCTGTGGTGGTCTTGTTTTAGTTTAGTGAAGAAAAACTAACTAATGAATATTTTTTTAAAAAAAGCTAATGAATATTAATTTAGTTATAGTATTAATATTGGTAACCTACATGCATGAGTTTGTTATTTTATGATTTGACATTTATGTCACTAAAGAAGTATTAGCTAAGTGGTAAATTCCTTTAACCTTTATTTTCAACCAAGGTTTATGTCTTGTTATAAGCAAAATATTTTCTAAAACATTTTCAACCAAGGTTCAAGTCTTGTTGGGCAAACTAAACCTCCTAAATTCATTCACTTAGATTTGAGTTTACATTTGGAGAACTTGTTTTAATATATTTAAGAGATAATTTAGTTGCATTATGTTTCAATTAAAACTTTGGTATATATATTCCTCAGTTTTAAATTATCTATTGTGTAGAATTTTGTATTTTAAATTTTGTTTGCTAATTTTACGATGTATATAATAATTCATCAAATAAAATTACGATAACTAGTTTTGTAAGGAAAAAAGTATTGAAATATATGGTACTCCGTCCGTTTTTTAATTGTCATTCATGTTTTTCTAGGTCATATTTAATCAATAACTTCATACAAATAATATTTTCATAAAAAAATACAATATTATACCTTTTCAATAGTATTTTTTTATTACGAATATAATGATATCAATTTTGTTTGATAAATTATTATACAAATTAAGCTATTAGTTGTCAAAATTTTTGACACAATTACGTATGTGACACTTAAACAAAAACGGAAGTTATATTGTAAATTTTAATAAATAGGGTTTTTGGATGCTAATATATTGTACTTTTGGGGAATTGAACAATAGTGCAGTACTGAACTTTGACATTGGACAATAACACACTGCACTTTGGGGGATGTTGAACAATAATGCACTCAGAACGATTTCGGCAGTAGCTGACTTGGTGGCTATCTTACGTAGCAGGTGGAGGAGATCAATTTGTCCAAAAATATTTAACTTTTGGACGCCCTATAATACGCCCCTGAACTCTTTTCCCTTTTTATTGTGTTGTTTCCTTTTGTCTTTTAGTCCTTGTACCTACCAAACACCCAAACTTCTAACATTAAGCCTAGAGGTGAGAGCTCATTAGATTCTTAGGTTCGGAAACCCCAACTCATTGTGAATATGAAAATTACACCCGCACTATGCTGCGAATGAACAAAGGTATCCAACTATTTAAGGAGAGCTTGATTGTTATAATCCCAGCAAGTACCACGTGGACCTTTGCTTCCATCAAGAAGTCAATGAGAAACTGATTTTGTGAAGTTCTCTAACGACATCTTGTCAATTGAAAGCTCCTTCTAAATCCTTAGTAAGTCGAACATTCACCTCACCTTTTGTGTATAAAAAGAGGACGAAGATAGAGAAGAAAAATGAGGGAAATACTTCACTCCATAAGAGAGAGAGAGACACTGTAATTTCACATTCATTAGCCTCTTGTATTATAAGGTCCTCAGTCTGAAAATATACTTATGTAATAAGACTTGTATAAACTGAGGTGGAAAACTCACTGGGGTAGCTAAGCATTGTTAACGCTTAATGAGTTTTAGATCAAGGGGGCGTGTTTCTTTGATTGAGTTCTTGTAAGCTTCCTTGGAGGTACTCTAGGGAGTCGAGTTTGAGGACCTCGTTGTACTTCTTAAGTGAACAAGAAGGGGAGTGATTCAAAATCCTAACTGAAGAGATGCTTAGGTCTCGTGGCGTAGCCCTGTTTCGAAGGATGAACATCGGCTAAATTCATGTGTATTATCTTCTTTAATTTTCATCATTTACATTTCTTGTTTATACTTTAATTATCATTGGTTTTGCAAAGGACCTTAACTGATTTGTGTCTTAAGTTTTGTATCCTTAACCCAATTTTAGCCAACCACCTCAATCAACCCTCTTTTAGGGTTCTTTTAAGTGGTATCAGAGCAGATCAATAATCGAAGGTTTAACTGCCTTGTGGAAAAGACCTCAGGAGATTCTAGGAACAACAAATGAGTCAAGGACGTCCAGTCATCAATGAGATAGACATAGTCAACTGTGAGGACATTAGTCGGGTAAAAATTTAAACATAGTTCTTATGTCTTTTATCTTGCATAGATTGAAAGGTAGGTATCTAAAAACCCTTCATGGACTTTATTTAATTATATATGGCATGAATTGAGGGGGAACACCCTATCGTAGTTCTAACGAGTTCATTAAGTCATTATAGGACATGAGAGACGGTTCCAACATTAAGGCCAGGGGGAGCTTCCTACATACTTCTTGATAAAAGTCAGGAAGGGGGAGAAATATCGTGTTTTAATTGAATTTTGCCTCTCATAAAAAAGGGGGAGATTGTCAAAACCCATCAAGAACCTTGGTAGATCCAGGCGTAAGAACCTTGACAGACTCAAGTTCAAGGACCTTTGCGATTGGAACTGTTTTGAGAGAAAGTCAAAATTCAAATATTATTGGCAGGTAACCATGATATTTTAGAGCGATACGTTCCTCATTGTTTTGGCAGATTTGTTACCTCCTTCTATGATATCTAAATCAATATCTAAATCCAATATTATGCTTACTAAATATTGACATATCTCTCTTGTAAGGTATCCAACTATTTAAGGAAGGCTTGATTGCTGTAATCACAAGTATAACGTGGCCCTTGCTTCCAGCAAAAAATCAATGAGAAACCGGTTTCGTGAAGATCTACAACAACATGTTGCTAATTAAAGACTCCTTCCAAAGCCTTACAAAGTCCAACATTTACCACATTTTTGGGTATAAAAAGAGGACAAAAATAGAGAAGAAAAATGAGTGGAACACTTCACTCCACAAGAGAGATGCATTGTAATTTTACATTTATTAGTCTCTTGTATTATAGGGTCCTCTCGGTCTAAAAATATACTTATATAATGGTACTTGTATTCAGTGAGTTGGGAAACTCACTTGGTTAACAAAGTATTGATAATGCATAGTGAGTTGTAGATCAAGTGTGTTACCTTGATTGAGTTGTAGATCAAGGGGGACTTGTCTTCTTGATTGAGCATTTTGTAAGATTGCCATGCACGTAGGTACTCAAGGGAGTCGAGTTTGAGGACCTCCTTGTACTTCTTAAGTGAACAAGAAGTACAATGGTTCAAAATGCTAGGTGAAGAGAATCTTAGGTCCGTTGATGTAGCCCTGTTTGGAAGGGTGAACATTGGCTAAATTCATGTGTATTATCTTCTTTAATTTTCGTCATTCTCATTTCGTGTATATACTTTAATTATCATTGGGTATGCCAAAGACCTTAAAAGACTCGTGTGTTAAGTTCATTAGCTTTGACCCAATTTTAACCAACCACCTGGACCAACCTCCTCCTGAGGTTGTTTCAATTTCCTTACTACGAGGCAATGCAGAAAATGACATGTAAGTTATTTTGATCTTGTTTGATTTAGCATCAACTTTTTCTAATTAATGAGTGCAACATATTAATTTTTTTTTCTCGTAAAAGTCTCATCTAAGTACTGAAATTAATATCTGCTGATTTAAGTAACACCAACTTTTTCGAATAATTCTTGTGAATCCATGAACCAAATTAAGATAGAGTGATCTAGGTGGCAATGGTAGGATTCTAGGTGAAAGGTATTGTATATAAAAAGCAAACAAGATGCCCCACTTTAAATTTCTCTAATTGCCTTCAATGATGCCATAATTATTTTCTTTTCCTATTTTGTTATTATATGTTGATATTGTACTTGATATAGGCAGGTAATTGACAGATTATGGTTCAATAGTGCTATGAAACTCCTATTTTTCCGTATTTGTATTTCCCTCTCCTTTTCGTGGATGGTTGGACAGTACTTTATTTTTAATTGTCCATCTCACATTCTTATCCTATCTACTTTTTTTTTTTAAAAAAAATCTTACCCTGCCTTCATAAATGCTACATGGAATGTGCTGTGATAATGCGATGGAGTCAGTGGCACACTGGTTCTGGTTTTGTGTGTTAGATGATAGAATGTGGAAGGGGTCAGAGTTGGGCATTAACCCGATTGTTAGCCACAATGTGTGTTGGTTTGAGTGGCTGAAGGAATGGGTTAGGTTCCTTGCTAAAAGGAAGGATGAAGGGGTGAATCTTGTAAGGAAGTTCTTTGGTACCCTAGACTATTTGGAAGGAGAGGAATCAGTTGTGTATGGAGGGGGCTCAAGCGAATGGGAGCTTGCTTGGGAGCATGTTGCGTCGAGTTCAGGATGAGGAGATGAATTGGCTAAAGGCGAAGGGTGGTGTAAGGGGTTCTGTAATGGGTGGAGGGTCCCTGGGGATGGTGTGTTTGGTTGGTTGGGGATCGGAGGGTCCGGTGTTCTTGGTAGGCAGTGCGATGGACAAGAAGGGAGGGCGGGTTGTTGGGGCTTAGGTCTTGATGGAAGGAGGTAACGTTACTGCTTTTAGGGCCGAAGGGTGTTGGGAGGAATCGTTGTAATAGGCAGAGTTTTTTGCAGTCTATGTAGCCCTTCATGAGGTGTATCGTTGGACTTTTTCAGAGGTGGTTATCTGGACGGACTCCAAGCGGGTGGTGGACTGCTTTAGGCACCCTCATTCGGCATCAACTAGCGGTATAGGGTTGGCCTTATGTTGCTCGCATATGTACATGTGTGCTGGGTTTGTGAGGGGTATGGTGCGAAAGGTGGATCGACAGGTTGTTCAACTAACACATAGCTTAGCGAAACGAGCGAAGCAACGGAGTTATGTAGTAGTATGTTAGTGTTGTTGTGTCAGTTGTTTATTTTGCTAATGTTGTTATTTGTGTTGTCTTGTCTTGTCTGACAGTAAATAAATAAATAAATAAAAACTAATAATTATCCCATTTTTAAATTTCCACTTTGTGCATTATTATTGTTAGGATTTTACAAACTACGTCTACATTCAAATGGCTTTTCAAGTTCCTTCAATTCTCTCTCGACTTTCCATAGGTTTTTCCTATTGGTTTTGGTTTTGGTTTTTGACTCCCTTTTTTTTTTTAGAGAAAAGTTGATTCTTGGTTTTTGTCTTGGCTTTGTCCCTCTCTCTCAACTCTTGTTTACTTTATCCATTTGCTTAATTGTGGTGTTGCAAGTCTTCCCTTCATGGAATTTCGAGGGCCTAATCTTTAGCAGATTCTTGCTGGGTTGCATTTCTTGGGTGGTAAATTTCCGTTATCCCGAGTCCATATCGGGTTCCATGGTATTTTACGGTTCGAAATCGTAATCTCACAACTTAAAATATATGTATTACCAACCACTTTTCAACCAATTTAAAATGGTTATAAAAACCAACCATTTTAGCAACCATTTCATATTCCAACTATTTTTCAAAAATTTTATGTTGGAGAAAGTGATGAAAATTTTACTACCATCATTTTTCCTACTATTTAAAAATGGTTGGAAAAATGGTGGGATTACTAACCATTTTTCTAATCATTTTCAAATAATAGGAAATATAGACATAAAGGTCCTATAAAAATTAAGTGTAGTTGTATCAATTTGAATTATAAATCCAAGTTAGCGTTAAATTTTCTTATCGTTATTAAGGGGGTCGGGTTACTAAGATTAGGTTGAATAGCAATAGCCTTAACATTTAATTAAGCGAAAAGTATATTTTTCTCTTATAAACTATTCCGATCCAGAATTTCAATCTTTTCAATGTATGTTATGCTATTGACATTAGATAGTTTTCTTCCATATATCCAACTAATTTGATTTGGTCATACTAATGCTTTTTAAGTTAGTTTCATGAGCCGAAAAATTTAGTCACTGTTGTGCTATTTGGAGGGGTGATTATCATCACTCATCAAACTGAACTCTGATTGATGAGGGAGAAAGGGAATGGATAAAAGTTGTTGAGTGAGACAGTCTGCAAGAAAAGAGGAGTGGAAGAGGACGACCTGATGAGTAAGGAGGGACGAAAAAGGTCTCAAAGTGATATTCTGGATGAAGTGCTAGAGGAGTATGTGACAGTAGAGGTGGCTGGGAACCAGCCCCGCGAACAACAATGAAGCTCCTACATTGGAACTGTCGTGGGTTGGGGAACCCACATGCAGTAAGACGCGTGAAGCGTCTCTTGAAACCAGAAGACCCCGATGTGGTGTTTCTTTGTGAAACAGGGCTAAAGGAGTGGGAGATATCAAGGCTGAAACAACGTTTCAATATGGTGAATGGAGTATATGTGAGTTGCATGGGGGAGGCGAAGGCGCGAAGTGGAGGCCTAGCTATGTTCTAGAGAGATGGAGTGAATTTGAGCTTGGACTCAATGTCAACAAATCATATTGATATGTATAGTGTTGATGATCAGGGAATTAAGCAATGGACATTTATAGGGGTTTACGGGTACCCCATGGATGATGAAAAGTGGAAGACTTAGGAACTTTTAAAGGGTTTGAGACGTGAGGATGACCTCCAATGGTTTGTGTGGGGGGGGGGATCTGAACAACATTGCACAAATATATGAGAAACTAGGAGGAAATGTTTTAGTGGAAAATATAATGACGGGGTGTCGGGATGCTATGGAAGAAAGTGGTCTGCAAGATATGGGATATGACGGTTATAGGTATACCTGAACAATGGAAGAGAAGGAGAGGAAAACATTCAAGAGAGGCTTGATAGGTTTATGTTCAATGAAAGTTGGAGGGAAATTTTTCCATGGAATTATGTTCACCATCTGCATAAACGGAGATCAGATCACCTTCCTCTCCTCATTCAGTGAGTGCTCGAAGCATGTGTCCACTTCTGACAAGGTGAGAACAAATAAAAAGCCATGCAGATTTGAGCAAAACTGGGTAAAGGAGGAAAAGTGTGAGGAAGTAATCAAAAGTGCATGGGAGGGGAAAGATAGGCGAGACATTGGGCCTAGATTGATGAAGTGTTGCAGGAGTCTGAAATCACAATCGGGCCAACATAGAAAGGAAATGATGAAGAGAGCCCAAGACTTAAAGAAAGAAATTGAGGAGGTCCAGAGGAGGCAACCCACGAGAGAAAATTTAGCCAATCTTAGGGCCTTGACCATGGACCTTGAACTTTTGGAGTAGAGGGAGGAAAGGTATTGGGCCTAAAGAAGCAGACAAATTTGGTTGCGGGAGGGGGACCGAAATACTAGCTTTTTTCATGAGAAAGCCATCCAACGTATGCATAGAAATAGAGTCTTGCATATTCGAGATGAAGGAGGGGATTGGCGAGATAAGGAAGAGGATATTGAGAGAGTTTTCGTCAGATAGTTTGACCACATCTTTGCGTCACAAGAGGTGGTGGACATAGAGCCAGTGGTGAGTCTCGTCGAACCTCTAGTTATAGAAGAGATGAACACGCAGCTAAGGAGACCTTATACGAAGGAGGAAATTTACCTGGCATTACAATAGATGCATCCCACAAAGGCCCCTAGGCCGGACGATATGCATGCCCTTTTCTTTCAAAAATTTTGGCATATGTTCGTCTTGATATTATTGAGTTTGTGTTGAGTGTTTTAAATGATGGAGTCTCTCATGAATCCATCAACTAGACCTTTATACCCTTATTCCCAAAGTCAAATCCCCTACCACTACAAAAGAATTCAGACCCATAAGTCTTTGTAATGTGACTTACAAGCTCATTTCAAAGACCATTGATAATAGAATCAAACTGGTCCTCCCTAGTATCATACATGAATCTCAGAGTGCGTTTGTCCCGGGGAGGTTGATTACCAACAATATTCTTGTTGCCTTTGAGCATTTCCAGTTTTTGAAGAAAAGACCACAAAAGATCAAAAGAGGCCATATGGCCCTAAAGCTTGACATGAGTAAAACCTATGATAGTGTGGAGTGGACCTTTATTGAGGATATGATGATGAGTTTGGGCTTTGATAGGGTTCTAGTAAATCTCATTATGCGGTGTATCTCGTCGGTTCAGTACCAAGTGCTTGTAAATTGGAAGCATTCGGATAAGATCACCCCGAAAAGGGGCCTTCGCCAAGGCGTTATCACCTTATTTGTTCATTTTGTGTGCAGAAGGTTTATTAGCATTAATCCGGGATAGGGAGGAGAGCCATTGTATCCATTGGATAAAACTGCCGAGAAGTGCCCCAACTGTGACCCATCTGTTCTTTGCAGATGATAGCCTTCTTTTTGTTAGAACAACAGAGGAAGAAGCACAACAGGTTCTTGACATCATTAAGAAATATGAAGCATCATCCGGGTAAATGATCAATGTGGACAAATCAGAAGTTTCCTATGGTCGAAGTGTGAGCGAACACATGAAAAACATGCTCCATGAGAGACTGGGTTTTTAGGCAGTGGAAACCCACAAATGTTACTTAGGTCTCCCTACATTTATAGGGCGATCGAAGAAATGAATTTGTCAACTTGTCCAAGATCAAGTCTGGAAAGAGGTAAAAGGGTGGAAGGAAAAACATCTTCCAAAGGCAGGAAAGGAGGTACTTGTCAAGGCGGTAGCGCAGGCCAATCCCATGTACGCTTTGCACTGTTTTGCTATGCCTACTTCAGTTTGCAAAACGATATGGGGCTACTATCGCAATTTCTGGTGGGGAAATAATAAAGGGAAACGCATAAGTTGGGTATCGTGGGTGAGTCAAAATCCAGAGGAGGGATGGGTTTGAGACAATTACAAACTTTCAACAAAGCACTTCTAGCAAAGCAAGCGCTGCGTTTGGTGCAAAATTCGAAATCACTTGCAGCTCGAGTTTTGATAGCAAATAACTATGCTAGAGGTGATTTCTTGACAACAAATTTGGGCCACCAACCGAGCTATACTTGGCGAACCATTTGGGTAGCTTGCGATCTCCTTTAAGCAGGAGTTGGATGGTGCATAGGTGATGGAAGGAATGTAAAAATTTGGGGCGATAGTTGGCTGTCCACTGCACATAGTGGGGCTATTCATTCAAACCCAGTTTTTTTGGAAGCTGGTGCTACGGTATCAGACTTAATTGATGAGGGGCAAGGAGTATGTCGAACAGACATCCAGCAGTTGTGTTTCGAGAAGATCATACAAAGACAAATCCTAACTATTCCACTGAGTACAAATCCGGGTGAGGACAAGAAGTTTTGGCGTCCTCGTCACAATGGGGAATTCTCAATTAAGATGGCGTACAGGTTAGCAATGGAGATGGAGAAAAAGAAACAAGGTGACAGTGGGGAAAGCTCCAACAAGCAAGAAGGGATGTGGTGGATGTGGGAAATGGATGGAGATCACTATGCATGAAATGGACTCAACTGCTCGAGGACCTTTTGGCACGGTGATTTGGTCTATATGGGGGGCACGAAATGGGAAAGTCCATAAGCATCCAAAACAGCCATTCGATGGAGATAGCAATCAGAGCAGTGGACCTTCATTACAACTACATCCAAGCTCAGGTTGAGAAAGGGAAAGGGAGACCAGCGGCGGAGCGGTGCGATCAATGGAGAAAACCAGAAGAAGGTTGGTGGAAACAAAACACAGATGCTTCGGTGAAGAGTGATGGTCAAGGAGGATGGGGATCAGTAATAAGAGACTGGCAGGGTCAGGTTATAAGTGCAGAAGCTATATATAGAGGGATAAGCTGGAGCGCGGAAGCCATGGAGGCGGATGCAATTAGAAGCGGCATGCGGCTAGCTTGGAGTCGAGGAGCACAAAGGCTGGAGGTGGAAACTGATTGCCTAACTATTTACAAGAGCCTAACACAAGGCCTGGAAATCCACCCAGTAATCAATGGCATAGTAAATGACTACTTGAATTTAGTTTGAAATTTTGAAGTAGTTTGGTTTTCTTTTTGTAATTTCGAGGGTAACAAAGTAGCACATTCCCTCGCGAATTTGGTTGTTTTGATGTGATGTTCAAGACTCTGGCACAATGGTTGCCCTTCGGAGATTGCCGTTTTAGCGGAATCTGAAGCTAGTAGTTAATCTAAATTTTCTTTCCCTCAAAAAAAAAAATTACTTATTTCTAACATATGTTTTTATACTCAAAATTTTAGCTTTTACATAAACTTACACAAGTTTATTTTACATCATCTTACTTTACTCCTTTAAAAATTATATATATGCCATAAATATATTGTAAGATATTGTCCATAAATGTCAATCCTTTTAATTATTCAGTAAAACAATAATTTCATATTATTTTCTTTGGTAAATTAAATACATACACCCATTTGAAAAAAATATATATGGTGGTAAATGTAACGATATTTTTTTCTTTCATAGCTAGAATATGTTCAAAAATGATTTAATGTAACTGATCTCGATACTGTCGTACCATATCCTATCTCGCTTTTGATTTAAACAATATTTCAATCATCCTAAATGAAAATTTTGGAATCTTGGATTTGATTTAAACAAAGCTTCCATCATCCTAAATGAAAGTTTTAGAATTTTGCAATACAAAATTAATTAGTTTGCAACACTACATAGGATCAAATTTTAATTTAGTTGATGTGAGTCAAGTAAATTTAAATATATTAAAATATTAGAATTGACTGGAACAAAAAAAAATATTGTAACACTTAAATTAAATACAATCAACTATATATATCAAGTTTCAAAAGAGTTACATATAATAAAGTAACTAATATCTATAAACAAAGTAAAAAACATGTTCAACATATTTAAAATAATGAAAACAGATGTAAATGTGAATGGATTGACTTTAACAAAAAAAATTGGAACACTTAAATTAAATGCAATCAATTATACATATCAAATTTTTTTTAAAAAAAAAAATACATATAATAAACTAACTAATATCTACAAAAAAAAGACAAAAACATCTTCAACATATTTAAAATAATGAAGAAAAAAACACTAAACTAAAGCTTTTGGTGTAAACCCTGATGGGAGACTAATGTTCTCTCTGGAGCTCTCTCTCGCGCGATGCCCCCTGCCTTGCCTTCTCCCCTCTTTCTCCTACTCAAAACCCTATCCAAATGCCCTGGTCTTCCAATTTCTTCACCTCCCAAACCTTAATCCTAAACCTAATTAGCCTCTTTATGAGCTTCTGGATCCTGGAAAACGCTTGCATGCGTCCCGGCCGTCGGATGAAGATTATAATTTGTGTTTGCCGCAGGGACGGCCTTGTGTGCTGTTCTGCGATACCCTGTGCGTGGTGGCCAAGCTTGGTCTCTGACTGATCCTTTTACCCCTTCATCTACCTCGGCTATGCAGGTATGATTGTTCCTTGGCTCCCAAGGCCTTGTGCTAAACCTAAGGTGAAGTCTATCTAGAAGCCGAATTTTCTATTGTTTTCCATTATCCCCAATTGCTATTGGTTTTGTGGAATTACCGATTGGTATATATTCGATGTTGGAGTCTGTAGCGTCTACTTCTCATCTCCCCTTCTTGGATCACCTCTTTGCAAGGGCTCAACTAGTTTTAAGTTTATTGTTGGTGGATTATGTTCTTGTTCTTCCGCTTGTATCCTTTATAGACCTTGCTTTTCACTCTTGTACAAGGTCTCGGAATTTAGCATGAAGGAATTCTATTTCTTTTCGCTATATTACTTTGTGGTTCTCTGTAAATTCCAATTTGTGTCCTTGTGTAACCTCTTGTTGTTATTCTATTATAGCTCTAGTTGGTTATCTCCCTTTCAATTCGCCTCATCTGAGTGCTTGATCGATCCTGACACTTACTCTTCTATTTTTGCAATGTTGTGTATCTCGGTTTCTTGGCCTATTACTAATTTTGACTCCCTGTATATGCCCATCTCCATTCCCTTATTTTGTTTTTATTTGAGTTTTCTAATCTTCCTTTTTTCTGCACATTAAGTCTGGTGTGATATTGGGGGTTTGCCCCGCCATGGTTTAATCCCCGGCCGTAATCTCTTTCTCTCTTGGAGTCATACCCTAAATTGTGTTGCCGCCGCCTTTCTTAAGGCTGGTTGGCCACAATATGCTATAGGGATGGGAGTCTTTATGATTGTCGCTTCCGCCGGAAAAATGGCCTGGAAGCCAATCATGCCGAATTTACCCGTTCGCCCTTACTTGGTCTATGATGACTATGTTCTGAGACCCCCTTTATCTTTCATCATACCTGGTTTCCTCGTTCTCATATTGTCTGATTGGCTGGCCTGGAACAAATGTTATCCTAACCTTCTACTTCATTTTAAGTTTTGTTATGTTATGGAGTTACTCTCAATTTTCTTACCTAAAGCTCCATGATGGGTGTTTCTCTGAGACCAAATTTGTCTCCGCCTCCCATTTGTTCCCCTTTTTTCTTCTTGGCAAGCTGGAAGGTTATGGTGTCCTAGCGCAAGTCTCAGCTCGGGTATAATTTTGTGCTTTTGAAGATCAAGTTTATGGCCACTTTTTATTTTATCCTCAGCATTATTCTGACTTCTCTAGCTTCATTTGATGTAATTCGTTTAAACCTGAGGGACTTAATCTTTCAGAATTTGTTTGTAATATTTGGTAGTTGTTTTGAAAACTTCAATTTGACTGTTGTATCCCATATAGTTTTTATTTTAAGTATTATATTCTTCGGTATACTGTTTACATTATATTATTTTCTATTATGTTGGGTGCAGAACCGGTTACTTCTTGGCTGCGGAAGCCCTTCAAATTATACATGATTATCCTAAAATTCCCATATTGGTGGATATCAGTGATTGCCCTTGCTCATTGGGTTCAAGCTTTGGGTCACCCCAATGCACCCTCTAATTATGCCTTAATTGTTTTTATATCATTGTCTAAAGAGGCGCTATGTGAGTTTATGCTTCTTAAATCACTATTTTTCAGGTGCGGAACCAGATCTTATTTTACTGTGGAAGTCACTACCCATATACGTTTTTCCATATAAAAATCATATGTTGGAATGTGTAAGGGGTTAAAAAGCCCCAACTAAAGCAGGAAGTGGGGTTCATTAATGTAACTATTAAACCATATCTAGTTTTTCTTCTCGAAACCATGGTCAATCATGAAAATACTAATCAGATTCTTCCTCGATTAGGTTTTCCCAACTATTTCTCCATTCCTCCCTATAATCATTCTGAAGGCATTTGGTGCCTTTGGAATCAATCTACCATGGATTTAACTATTATTGTTTCTAATATCAGATTTATTCATTAGCGAAATTATCGATAAAGACTTAAATTCAAGATTTTTGATCTCGCCTTGTTATAGGCAAGCCCAGCTGGTGAGAAAGCTGCTTTTTGGGATAGTCTAACTCAACTAGCTAGTAAAATTACCCTTCCTTGGTGCCTTTTAGGCGATTTTAATGAGCTTCTTTACCCTGCTGACAAGTTGGGTGGGCCAATCCCCCATCCGGACAGATTTTATTGGCTCAATAACTTCTTATTCAACTCGCACTGCATTGATGCTAATGTATCTGGCCGCCCTTTTTCCTGGAAAAAAATCTGTAAGGGACATCGAATTTATGAAAAACTTGATCGGGTTCTTACTACCCCCGCTTGGGAATCCCTCTTCTCTAACTACCCTGTTTCTAATGGTCTGTTTACTTGCTCAGACAACTCATATATTTTGTTGGAAAATATTCACTTTACCCCTTCAAGCAAAGGGATTAACTTTAGATTTCAACCTCACTGGGCTTCTTATCATCAATCCCACAAGTTAGTTATGTAAAGCTGGGCCACAAATATCTCAGGTTCTCCTATGTTCAGACTCACTAAAAAATTATCCGTAGCTAAAACCAAGCTGAAATCTTAAGCTAAAACGACTCTTGGTAATTACAAAGCTAAGCTTCAAAAAAATACTGAGCTTCTGCGTTCTGTTGAGGACAGGCTCATTATGAACCTAGATTGTGCCAGGCTGAATAGCTGGTTCAATCGGCTCATTAAACAAAGAGAGCGACTTCACTCATTTAATAAAAATCTGTAGGGCCAGTTTCATCGTAAAAATAGCTAACAAATGGTGACAGAAACTCTAGACATTTTCATTTGACCATGAGGAGTAGACAAAGCAAGGCTAGGATCACCCATGTCAATAATGGTCTTGGTCTTTGGACATCTGATCCTTTGGAAATCGAAAATATATTTATTAATGATTTTACCAGGAGATTCAAGTCTGAAGTTGATCCCAATCATAATATTGGTCTTGATATTTCCCCCTGTCTTTCCGTAGATGATAATCAACAACTTATTAAAGATGTTACTAATGAAGAAATTGAGCAAGCAGTTTTCCAACAAGATAAATACAAAGCGATGGGTCCCGATGGATTTGGCATAGCTTTTTACCAAGCTTACTGGAGCATTATCGAAAAAGATGTTTGTAATGCGGTCAAATCTCTTTTTAGAGATGGTAAGCTTCTTAAGCAAATTAACCATTCTCTTATCAGGCTCATCCCAAAAGTTGAGAAGCGTTCCTCACCACCACATTTTCGACCGATCAGCCTTTGTAACAATCTCTACAAAATAATATCTAAAATTCTTGCCAACAGATTAAGGCTTGTTCTTGATAAAATCATCAACCCGGTCCAATCTGCTTTCATTTCGGGGAGATCCATTCATGATAACATCCTTGTGGCTCATGAATTTATGCATAAATTCAATAACATGAGCGGTAGGAAAGGCTGGGTTGCACTCTAACTTGATCTTGAGAAGGCATTTGATAGAATGGAGTGGGATTTTTTCTTCCAAGCCTTAAAGGAGCTTGGGTTTGACAAAAAATGGATTTCCTGGATACGTGAATGTGTTACAACTATTTCCTACTCTCTCATTATCAATAATGAAACTGGCGGATTTTTCAAACCTTCTCGTGGAATTCGTCAAGGGGATCCCCTATCCCCCTATCTCTTCATTATAGGGATGAAAATTTTAACAACCTATCTTCGAGCGCTAACCTCGCTTCCAAATTCCGGAATTGGGCTTAAGCTTGCTCCTCATTCACAAGCCATTCCTTGCCTTCTTTTTGCTGACGATAGTTTCCTCCTTTGTAAAGCTTCTTCTAATTCAGCCTCTTTACTCACACACTTTATTACGAGATTTAGCTTTCTCGACGGGCAATTGATCAATTTCAACAAATCCTCCCTTATTTTCTCGAAAAATACCAATAACCAAGACAAACAACTAATCTTAAGTATCTTCAATATCCCTAGGCGGGATGGATTGGGTAAATATCTGGGTATCCCTCTTTTTAAAGGACGACCTTCTCAAGAAACTTTCGACAATCTCATTAACAAATCTCATCAAAAGCTCCAAGGTTGAGAATCCAAATTTATCTCAAAAGATGGGTGTATTGCCCTTATCCAGTCTAATCTTGAATGTCTCCCGGCTCATACCATGCAATGTTTTAAGCTTTTCTTGTCTCTACAGCCCATAAGATCGACTCAATCAGTCGTAACTTCTTTTGGAAAGATTTAAATTCAAAAAAGGGCCTAGCGCTCGTTTCTTGGGACAAGGTCTATCATCCAAAAAAATTTGGTGGGCTTGGAGTTCGTAAAACGGAGGCTGTTAACAATGCCTTCCTGTGTAAACTTTCTTGGCGATATCTTTTCGGTTATTGTATTTTGGTTGACTTAATGTTCTCTAAATAACCCCTTGAGTCCAATTTCATCAATAGAAAAATAAGACCTAACGATTCCTGGGCCTGGAAAGCCATCCTAAGAAATAGGGTATGTTTCAAAAAAGGTCTGAGATGGACTGTCGGGGATCGTACTAAGATCAAGTTCTGGACGAACAACTGGTGCCACTCCTCCAGTCTTCTCTCTTTAAATCCTAACATTGATCCTGCTACTATGAATTTAGATATTAGGGTCTCCGATGTTTTCACAAATGACAAACAATGGAACCTGAATCTTCTCTGTAATTTGTTGATGACCATTCAATTAGCTTAATCCAGGGAATTCCCATTCCTGATAACGACGCTAGCGATGATTGCTGTTGGGGTTTATTTAGTAGTGGCTCCTTTACCACTAAGTTAGCCACTTGGCTTGCTCATGATCTCAAGGTGGGTGCTCATCCTTGGGAATATCGGTGGATTTGGATTTTGGATATCCTTCCGAAATTGAATGTTTTCCTATGACTCCTTTGCTAGCAGGCTCTGCCCACCAATGCTTCTCTAGTGTATCGAGGGTGCTCTGTCACCCCATCTTGTCTTTGTTGTGCCAATGTAATTGAAGATCAGGACCATATTTTTATTCATTGTAGCCAAGCCAAAAACGCTTGATAGATCGTTGCGAAGCAATCTTGGCTTCATTCTCCCTCGCACTCTTTCATGGATATTCTCAGCCTCCTCAAGCACTACAAGCAAGACAGAAGCAGTAGACAACTCGAGCAGTTTGTTGCTTTCTTTTGGAGCATCTGGAAAGCTAGGAATTCCCTCACTTTCCAAAATCTCCGTACACATCCTAATGGTGTTTTCATCAGAGCCAAGAAGATCATCACTGAATAGAGAACCCGCAACAAGCTCGACAACCTCCTCTCGGACTTGACGTCTAAAACTGATGTACCGCCCAAGCGGCCTTCTTTGCGTTGGGTTTCCTGGTCTCCTCCGTCGATTGGTGCGTACAAACTCAATTTTGATGGTGCCAAGTCCCCTAATGGAGCCGCTGGTGGTTTTATCATTCGTAGTTGGCAGGCAACTTTATTTCTGACAGCTCTTTCAATTTGGGTCACTCCTCCATCCTCGTGGCTGAGGCTATCGCTCTTCATAATGGTCTCTGGGAAGCCATTAATCTTGGAATTAACAACCTTATCATCGAAGGTGACAATAAAATTGTCATAGACACCCTCAATGGGCTTTGTGATACTCCCTAGTCGATCCACCAAATGCTTTGTGACATCAAAAAGTACCTGTCTCCAAGGTCATTCACGTTTACCACGAAGCGAATAGGTCGGCGGATTAGCTGGCTAGGCTGGCATTAATTACAATATAAAACACAATTCACTTGGCCATACTTCATTTTATATTGTAATTTATAGCTTGGGAAAACTCACTCTTTCAAAGCTTCAAACCATACACCACTTTCAAAAATAATTTTGAATAAATAATCATATTAAATTCATAAATGACGGTTGAAGAAAATTAAATTGAATGAACTGAAGACACAGATGTTATTAATAGAAATATTCATTCTATTGTAATAGCCAAGCTGTACTGTAGAGTATGAATAAAGAAATGGATCTTCAATGACAATCTTATATTTGCTTTTAAAAAGTAAATAAAGATTAATGGTCATAGTTTTCCAATAAAAATAAAAATAAATATGAATAATTTTAATTTTCTGAAAATACCCTTACTAAAGTTCATATATTTCAACTCTCACCTTTTATGCCCAGCAAAAAAAAAATGTCTGCTTTGTTCTATGGTGTTCTATTAGATAAATTAATTAGACAATTGATACTACTAATTAAGTTTCAAAAGATATATGCGTTGTTCAAATGATTGATGTTTCAACAAGAACATCTACATCTTTAAAAGTCATTAGCTCAATTTTCAAATAACAATCTCATTAGAAATGATGGAAATGATATACAGATTATTATATGTGTTAAAATGTCATTTGATAGGTTACTTAAAAAATAATTTTATTACTAAATTTTAGGAATGATAAATACTCTATGCACGTAAAATCCAGAGAAATTTATTTGTCATGTGACGCACAGATTAAAGGCCAGTAAATTTTAAAAAATTGTGGGTTAAATTGAAATTTTATATGACCTAAACTCATATATTCGTTTTTCAGATTTGATGTAAAATAATATAGGTTTTAGGCTTTAGACACTTAAGTTGTAACAATTAATACTCTTATATAGGCCAGGCTTATCATTTTTGTTTTTTCATTATTTGCCTTAGAAAACCAGAAGCACTACTGATGAACCGGCATTTGAGTGCATAAATAATTAAATGGAAAGAAGATGAGGAAGAAGGTATTAAATTAAGAAAAGAGTACCAACAAAATCGATGATGAGACGACCATCAGAACAACGACCAGTAGCATGGTGAAAGAATGTATGACCATAAGGAGGTCTACCACACCCATAATGAGCATGAGCTCCCCTTGGAATTTCATGTATGTCATTTCCAGTGTCTGCAATTGAATCACCAAATTGGTATATGGCTTCCAAAGTTTGTGTTTTTGACAAGGCACACGAGAAAGCAAGATGGGAGAGAAATGAGAGAATAAAGAAGCGCTCCATCAACCAAAAAGACATTAATTCCCTAAACCCTCAGTGTCGCATTTTTGTTTATTTATAATCGAAAAGGCTATAAATAACTTGTAAATATGGTTGTCGGTTTGTTATTATTTGGTCTAGGAATGTGATTGACGATGACTTTGTATGTTTCTTCACTGGGAAGATAATCAATCAAACTCTGCCAAAAATGCTGGTAAATTTTACACTTTAAAATTCTGGTATTGTGACTATTTTCTTTTCCTTTTTCTTAACCTTAACTAATATTCTCTCACTTTTTTTTTATTTGTCGTCCCATTTTTCTTGTTCACAACTTAGATTATTAATTTTTTAATATATATAATGATTAATCGTACAAAATGAATATTATTAAATTTATAGTAAAAGACGCCATTAGAAAAATATAAAATCAACTTTTTTTAATATAATATCATATTAAAAATTATTAAATAAAGATGAACATTGAAAAGTATGAAAGACAACTATTTATGGGTAGAGGGAGTATAAAAGAGAGAGTTTTGTATTGTTTTACAATTTGCTTATTTGCTGGCTTGTATTCACGTGTGAATTTACTTTTTTTGTCTTCGGATATAATATATATAATATATATAATAATAAACAATTTGTCTTCCAACATATATTCGCACTTGAATTTACCATTTTACCCTCGAATACAATACAATACAATACAATACAATACAATACAATACAATACAATACAATACAATACAATACGATACAATACAATAACAAACAACTTGCCTTTTAACTTGTATTCACAATTGAATTTACTATTTTCCCCAAGAATACAATAAGTAAGGATCCTAACATCAATTGAAAATTGAGTTATAAGATCTATTAATTTAGACAGACGAGTTGAATACAAACTGTGTGTATATCTGGTTAAGGACAATGCATGCAATGTATATTTCAGTCAATTTTGACATTAAAAATACGAGTATAATGTATCTAGATTCAGGTAAACACTCATAATTTTAATAGGTTGAAAACTTGGGTCATGTCCTTTTTGAGTGTAAGATAGTTGGAGGGTCAGAAATATAGGATAGGGTCATTGGATAGGATAGTGTTTGAGAATGTATGCTACATTAGTCACATCGTTTAAATTTATAAATTTTTAAATATATAATTTATAATAAGGCATTGTGAGTAAGGAAAATCACACCACCCATATTATTTTTTAAATGTATTAATTTTTAAATGTATATTCTGTAAGATAGGTAGCAAAGTATGAATAGCGTGATAAATACGATAAATTTATCATATTTTCTCCTTCCCATATTATTTGTCACTAAAACATAATTCGCAAAACCAAAAAAAAAACTTCTAATTTACATTAATTTGCGTTTTTGGAAATGAGAAAAATGTGAATAAAATGATGAATAATAAAGAAAAATGTTGAATAAAAGAGAAAAGTTGAAGAAAAAAATGTACTTAATAAAGTTAATTTAAAAATTAGTAATTAATGTATATTGAAATTGTATGACGACAAATCTTATGAGAAAAAAGAAAGTTATGAGATAAAAGAAATTAATTAAAGTGACATATAATGTCAAAATGACAGAGTGCATCATAAAAAAAACATAGCCTTAACATGACCACATGAGATTTTGAATGACTACTTTTAAGGCTCTGTTTTTTTATATGGCTGGCTGCGGTATAGCGCGATACGGTGTGGTGGAATTGTTGTGGGAGTGGTGGAACTGTAGTGAGTTGTAGTAAGTTGTGGTGGATTTTGTTTTTAATAATTGTAAAATGTGTTGGTAAATGTGAAAAAATAATTGAAAAAAGTAAGATGAAAAAGTAATTGGAAAAATGTGAAAAAATAATTGGAAAAAGTTGATTGTAGTGGGTAGTGGTAAATTATGATGGATTGGTATGTTGTGGTGCGTTATGACAAAATGCAGTGTGTTGTGCCACCGTAGCCAGCCACTTGCATAAAAGAGGATGACCTATTTAAATAACAAACTACTACCTCCGCTACTAAAATGTTTGTAACCATAACTAATTCTTTTGTCCCAATTTATTTTTCACTTTTACAATTCCAACAATTGTCATTCCTCTTTTACCCCTAATAAATAAATTTATTTATCATCTTTTACAATTCCACTAACTATTAATCTCAATTAATGCATGGGTAATATTGACAAATTACAAAAATTTCATCCCAATTCCAAGATATATTGGACTCTACAAATTTCATCCTAATAAATAAATTTTGTTTTGATGTTTGTAGCTCGGTTGTCTGTACTTCTGTTGTTTTGATTGTGCTACACGTGAACTTTTGTGCAAGGGTGAATAAACAAGCATAGACAAATTAAATCAAATCTATTGTATTGCCTACCTTTCTTTTTCTTTTCTGTTTTTGGGGGGGGGGGGGGGGGCGGCTGTTACGAATTTGACAGAATACAGTCTTACATGATTTATAGAAGATTAAGATTATATAGATTGTCTACTTCACTATTTTAATTATATATTAATTGCTGTATAATGACAATGTTTATTTATTATTCTCAAGGTTATTATATAAAGACAATCATTATGACAGAGAATCACCCTATATATTTATATAGGAAATGGATCCAGTAGGAAGAAAATTAAGGTAGAAAGGTAGGAAGGTAAGATCCTGGCTGTCTAAATTAATCCAACGCCTAAGATTCTTTTTTTACACATGTTGCATAAAACCGGAAACCACTTATGAATAAAAAACAAAACAGCTAGTGGTTTTAATAAAAAATAAAGCTAAAATGACTAAAATCCGAAAATCACGAGAAAAAACACAAATTTGATTGTTAGCTAAAAAGAAGGAAACAATTAATGTGATTGATAAATCTATTTTTCTATATCCAAAAATAACAGTCAACATTTGTCAAGATTTGATATTGCTTAATAAAATCACGTTCAACACAATACACTCAAATTCATCAATCATCAACACATTAACGTTGAGGGAAATCAATGGCTTCTAACAAGTATGTTCGTTTTTCATTGCTTTTTTATATTTATATTGATTGATCATTCAATAGTAAGCATTTTGTTCGTCGATGATTTATGGAGTGGATTTTTGAGAATTTATTATCAATGAACATTGATATTGATGATTCATGTTATTGTGGGCGTATGTGCATAGTCCTACATATTATGTCTGTTTAGTCTGTATAATTACAATTTAGTGAATAATGTAAACCAAGCAAACACATACCGAATTATTGTGGACTGTATGAAATATGTCCACATTTAATTGTAGTGTGATCACGTTAAAATATTTTTTATGAAATGCTTGCCTAGTTGGACTGTGTTGTACATGATTGTTAACCAGTTCAATCGCGCCAACATAGGTGCATCGAAGGTTTATCATGTATTGAAAGAGTGTGTGTGTGTGGGGGGGGGGGGTACGAGAACATAGGGTGCACCCAACAGGACATGAAAAACTACCAGCGTACACTAAAAGCAGCTCTGAAGGACAACGACGCACAAATGTTGGTCGATGCACTTCAAAAACGTAAGGGGGAGGATCCGGGTTTCTTTTATGCATATGAGTTTGACGAACATCAGCAGCTGACGCATGTTTTCTAGTGTGATTCCACGTCCTGTAGAGATTATATGTGCTATAGAGACCTCCTATCATTTGACACAAAACAGCAAACCAACAAGTACAAAATGACCTTTTGTCCTTTTACTGGTTTGAACAGTCACCGGAAATTGGTGTGTTTCAGTGTCGGTTTAATTACTAGTGAAAAGATTGAATCATTTGAATGGTTATTTGAGAGGCTTTTGGAGGCAATGCATGGGAATCATCCTAAGACCGTGACAACGGATCAAGACCACGCCATAAAGGCTGCGGTTCGAGAAAATTTCGTGGAATCAAAACACAGGTGCGTAACTAATCTATATAATTAAACAAGTTACATGTCAGAATGCGTCACTATGTACACGCATGTTTGGGGATTTTTTTTATGTTGTCAGTATTGAGTTCACGACAACAACGAGGTCCTGATCACACATAAGCACACATATCCACTGTGTGAACATGAAACCCGTAAAGTCAGTCTGCCGACGTAGTATCAACATATTGTATGAAATTTTCATTAGTTTTTACTTTATGGTGTTTTTCCTTACGCAGGTACTGCATGTTGCACATAATGCGGAAGATCCCTGAAAAGTTGGGGCGTGAAATGAACAGTTGTGATGAGTTTCAGGAAGAGTTGAAGTTGTGTGTGTAGGCTACTGAAGATGGCGATGAGTTCGAGGAGAAGTGGACCAAGTTGATGAGAAAGTATGACCTCGAACACAATTCACACATGGCTGATTTGTGGACATATACGAAGAGTGAGGGCATGCGTACTTTCGTGATCAACACTTGGGTGGTATGCTACGGACGACATCAGCGTCTGAGAGTCAGAATGTCGTTTTTGCGTCACTAACGTGCCCCACACTGAGTTTCGTTGAGTTCTTATTGCGTTATGAACATGCAGTTGATGCACAACGTCATAGGGAGAAGGACATGACGAACAAGACTTTGACGTCGCTCCCTGTTCTGAAATCAGAGCTCGCAATCGAGAGCAACGCTAGGCAGATATACACTCATGCAAATGTCTATGTCTTTCAGGAGAATCTGAAGCTTGCTTTATACGAAATGGAATAACGTGGTCCCACTCAGTCAGGTGATTGTGCCATATATGAAGTGTGTGATATTAAATCAAACAGGGTCACGCAGGTTGTGTTTGATCCAATCACATATGACACGACATTTGAATGCCCGTTTTTTTATCTCCAAGGAATCTTGTGTCGCCACATGATATTTGTCATGAGATTTCTGCTGAAAATTCCGGAGCAGTTTGTTCATATTAGGTTGACAAAGATGGCAAAAACACGACCGCATTTCACTGTTGATCAAGAGCTTGACAGGGCAAAGTCCAAAGTCGATGATGTGCGTGCACAAAAGGCAGACACTTGGGCAAAGGTGTATATGTGCATGGATTCAGCCGGCAATGACCCTGATTTGTTGACCATGTTAGGTGGGATGCTTGACGATGTGCTGACCAAGATGGTTGCTGGTCGAAGCAGCAATGGTGACAGTAGGGTGACGAGTGATGTCGAAGCATGTTTGGTGTGCCTGTCCCTGAACAGACAACAATAAAACCTCCACCGGCGTCAAACCCGAAGGGACGTGCTAAGAGAAAGAAGAGTGGTATTAAGGCTGCAGTGCAAAAAAAAAGCGTCCGCTAGGAGATGCCATTTCTGTGATCAAATTGCCAACCATGACAGTCGGACATGCCCCGAACGTTTCTAGTGAGTCATGGAATGTTTTTTTGTTTATATTAAGTTATTCGTTTAGTTTAGTATGCAAATTATGCATTTGGTGAAGTTTGTCAGTTTTGGAACTTTTGGTTTTATGAATGTTTTATATTGTGTCGTGATATGTTTGAACTTTATGTTTGTTTAACAAAAACACTTTCACCACACAATTGATAAGTGTGACCGTAACACTCTAATATTTTTTAGAACAATCCTTTGTTCATTTCTTGGCGAAAGCGATGCCATTGGGTCTGTTATATGATAATAAATCGTCCAAAATCAACATAACGTTCTTGATGAACATATGAATAGAATACAAAAAAATACACTGACCACATATTATGTGAGTTTGGTCATAATATGAAGAAATACAATATGTAATCGATCTGACATTATATGATAATAAATCGTCCAAAATCAACATAACGTTCTTGATGAACATATGAATAGAATATAAAAAAATACACTAACCACATATTATGTGAGTGTGGTCATAATATGAAGAAATACAATATGTAATCGATTTGACATTATATGCTCCCATATTTATATACACGTCATATATCTCACGTTCTTATCAGTTTACGTTGAATTATTAAAATAAAACAACAATTTGAATATTAACCAGAACAATCATATATGTGATCACATATTGTATGTGTGGTCACACTATATAAGGATACATGTTGGATCCAAAATGGTTTTTGTGTGCCCCCCAAATTGATGTCAATGTGAGCCATTACAAATACTACTCGTTTTACTTTGAATTACTAATAGAAAATGACTTTCAAATATTAACTACTACAAACATGACTGTGACCATACATAGTGTGAGTGTGGTCATGCTATGTAAAACATACGTGGTAGAACCAATATGATATTTTTATGACCCCAATTTCATGTACATGCCATATATCACAAATGCTTCACACCCATAAGTGCTTCACACCTAACTCGGGTCTCCGCAACCCTACGTTGTGTTGAGTGTGATTTGTCCGCTGTTAAAAATGCTAACCGTTTTACAGTGAGTTATTAAAAGAAAACAACGTTTTTAATATTAAATACTGAAAAGAATTGTGTGATCACATGGGGTGAATGTGTTGCCATTAGTTATAATTTGAGACTCAACATAAAAGTTTGATGTTTGTTCCACACTGAACAGTTTAATAATTTAAGAGTGGCATACAAAAATCATGTAGATCACATAACAATGACATGTGATCGTACACATTTGTTAAAAATGTAATCATACACATCATGTAGGTCACATAACATTGACATGTGATCATACACATTTTGTCAAAATAAACTATATTACATGATCACAATATTGTTGAATGTGATCATATACATCATGTAGGGTTATTTCAGCAATGTACTGTTGCCTGATCACATAAAGATAACGTGAGGTTGAATCCAATAACAAGTGACATCATACCATGTGTTCATAGTGTTATTGTCTGATCACATTAACTAACAAGTTTCATATGGCTACAGCGCGCAAAACGTCAAGCACCACATGGTGACAAACATCCAACAAAACACCCAACACCGCACCACAAACAACCCTCCATTAATTAATGAAGAATACTAAAGTTGCAACAGATTGTATGGCATCCCAACACCCACAAAAAAACAATATTTGAAATGCTTGACTCATAGGCTTGCAGCATTCAGATTGATGGTTCGATGTGTCTCCCATTGATCGACGTTTATGTATACTTCTTCCCTCTTTTGGTTTTCCTTGTACATCGCCAAACTATAGCAATAGTGGACGCGAAGGGAACGCACTCTTGCCTCTCTCATCTGGTATATAACAAATAGTACACATCAAATATATCCAACAACAAATTGTAATTGCTAATCAAAGGCAATGACATGCATTAATGATATTTAATATACGGGGAGTCAACAAATATAAAGTGACAAGTACGCATCGATCGAGTCCGCTCGAAAACCCGAGCGATTCTGCGCTCGATCAAGAACGTCTTCATGTGTCGCATACAATACACGCCACTGTCGTTGCCTTGGTCGTTGAACCTCAGCTTATGCCTGGCCTCTTCAGTTCACTGCCTTCAAAGACCACATCAGCGAGCGGCTTCCGAGCGTGACTTAGGAATCTACGAACCAGAGTGCGCTGCAAAAATAAGTTGGAATAAACATTTGATCTACAAACTGAGTCATTGCCAAAAAGAGCATTAGTCCATCAGTACTAACCATTACTTCATCGATATGGTCGTACCCGCCCTCCACCGACACGCGTGTGTAGTGGTTGTCGATAATATAGATGCACCCATTCCGCACATCAGCACACCACAAGAAATATCGGTCGTACATACGTGCCGGCGCAAACAACTTCATATTATTAAAAAAAAAATTGATTTCACAGCTCAAAGTGACACCCATGCACATTCGTATATATGAACACAACAAATGAAATATATGTTCACATTCATTATATCCATTTAATTGCAAACACAATATATATGTATGTGATGTATAGTGTGACGACACATGACATGAGTGTGGCCCAGTCAGTGATGAAACCATCATTCGGTGCAATGCACACATAATGTACTTAAACCATTAATCACATGTTTAGACAGTACATCAAACACACCATGTATGTTAATATCACGCCGAATATTCATTAAGTACACATATATTAATACGACACATTATGAGTATTGGCCCACATGATAAAATCAATAGTTCATACGTACCAGTTCAATTTTGTTAATGTCTATCCAGGGACACCGCCTCAACTCTCTGGATGTTTTTTCGATGAAAAGTGCAACTGAACGATCATCCAAAGGGTCCCCATCAAAACCAAGGTCGAACAAATCACCCTTTTAACATCATAATGATATCAATTAGTCAGTCTTTCAAACATATATTTACACGTTACATCATACCCCTCCCCCCCCCCAACACATACCCCATAACGTACGTGAAAAGTTACTTACAAAACAGCTTATTGGAATGAAAAAACGAAGCGAGGCATCTGGTGATTTGAGCATTTCGTAGTCGTTCAACATCGATGCATATATATCTATTATCCTCGGCGACACATGGTTGCGTGGGGCCAGTGACCTGAAATGCAACCTCGTTGCCATAACACCGTCCCGAACGTACACTAACTCCCTGTTATTTGTTTGTACTAAAAGAATTTAATGGGAACATGTTAATTTCCCATAAATATAACATTCTAATGAAACTGAATATTGTATATAGAAGAACGTTAACATAATGTTTGGCACACACACTAACCTTGGGTTTTGGTTGGGTGCCTCAGTTGTACTAAAAAACAGATATGTGCTGACGATTTTTGGACCTTTTTTTAGACAATATCCATCGGTGTTGGCCTGACACAAAATGGCGAACATAAGGCTGGCGCGGGACGAGTGTTTTCCCTCTGTGGGTTCCGGCGAACTTCCGGTACACTAGGCGGGGGACCTATCTCGTACATCGTTCCCACAGGTGTTTCAAGAATGATTCTCATGTTTCAACCTTCGGGGGGTGGTACAATGCAACCGTGTGTTCTATTTTGGCCAATAATATGCTGCCCTTCAGGTGTCACCATAGATATCGGGACGCACGATGGGGTAGTGCTGCCAGATGTACAACCCGTAGAATCTTAACTTACACCTCGTGATGACGAATTGCCATGCGTTGAATAAGAGTAGGAAACAAATCGGACGGACGCAATGTTTCCGGGTCTTCGCAGTGGGGTTGCTTGGACAGATATGTTTGTGGATGGTAGCCCCCATGTCGCGATGAGGACTGACCATCATCAGAACGTACACGTCCGCTGCTCCTAGATGATTTGCAACGAGGGGTTGTAACTTCTCGTTCCCCACCGGAACGCTAGGCAGACTGAGCCCTTGCTGCTGTTTAACCGATTTGGCAGCTCATTATGTCCCCTTGTGTTCGCATTGGGTTTGTTTGAACACCAATTATGGAAGCTAGTTTATCAACACGACGCGATGCGGATCCATCATCAGCAAACCATGTTGGTCCGCTGCTCGGCGATGTCTGGCAGCGATAAGTGGCAACATCCCGAGCCCCCTAAGACCGCGATGTAGGATCAACCGTTTTATCTGTTTGTCCGACCATACGTGTCGATGTACTGTGGGATTGCCCTTTTGATCTTGATTGGCGGGACGAGCCAGCAACGTTCTACGGCTCTGCACAACGATTTCCGTTATCTCGCTCTTGTTAGGTTTTAGGTTATCTATTTACTAAACAGATACAGATTAATTGGCGGAATATTATAACAGTTATAAACAATTAATCAACACAATTGTAGAGGCTTTAGTAATTATACCTGATCGCTAATTCCTGCTGAAGAAGAGGTTGACCTTCCAGATTCCAATGCTGAAACTCTCTATTGAAAAGTCCACGCAGCACTCCGGGAACCGGATTGCTAGATCGACCCGATCGAGACGAATCTCAATCTAAGATGTATGTGAGATTGTTTCAGGAAACTGATAGTGTTTCCTGAAACTAGAACTGCAAACTAAAAGTAAGAGGAACTCAGGAAATCACCCTGGTATCTCTCTAAGAGTTGAAGGCAGTTGATATAGAATAATCTCTATCAGAGACCCCTTTATATAGTGTTTAGAAAACCTAGGGAAAGGGTTCAAAACCCTAAAGGGTCGATTAAAGACAACGGCGCGTTTCTGGGCCCAACACGGTCCGTGTTGAAACAACACAGTCCGTGTTGGACTCCAGAGAGTCCAATTATTCGGCCCATGGACACCACGGACCGTGGTGTCTCAACACGGACCGTGTTGGGTCAACATGGTTTGTGTTGAGCCCAATTCGGTTCGTGTTGGGCTGATTTCTCACAGAAATCAGTTTCCAACTTTTCTAAACTTGATACAATATCATTTAGGTTACTTACATTGTTCCAGGGCACTGACTTGTGTGACCCAATAGGACCAAATAATATAGTTGTAATTAAACATATTCAATTACTAATTATAGAGGTCTCTTGCAAGACATATAATTACTATATTACTTTGGTTTAATTTCCATGTATATCGAACATTGTCGGGACATTCCCAACACCTTTGCCCCCGATGATATTACTGCACCACCCCACATGGATCGGGGCTTGCAACTGGGGATGGATGGCATAGACGACCCAGCTCTACAACTTGGCTGATGTGGTGTTTTTGTCGTCGTCGCCTTGGCATCCCTGCCTCGAAAAAGTCGTCGTGGCAGCAACTCGAACTGCCCCTCCCCAGCCTCATCATCTGTATGTGTTGGGCTGTCATCTGATTCGTTCAACAACCTGAACTCTGGCATGGGCATTGTTTCTGCATGTACGTTGGCCTCGACCGCCTCTACAGCCTGAAGTATATCGCCCACTTGCGACGACAACCATAACTGGCTGCTACATGGGTTGATGTTATCAAACTGACCATTGTTCTTCTCTGATAATACAGAAAACAAATAAAAGGTCATATTATATGTTAACAAACTGTAATCCATATAATAAAAAACGTTGATACTTCAATCACACTATATTACATTGTGGTCAAACATTCCATAATCCACTGTGGTCATATAATATGTTAACATGAAATTCAAATGGGATGTTGAATCACCTTTTTCATTTTGTTGTGCCTAGATTGTTATGTCATGTTGTGGATCTGCATCGTGCACAGTTACATTATCTGCCGGGTCAGCCGCATGACATGTACTACCTTCTGCGCAATTTGCATTATGCGATGCACCCCTGTCAAACACACGAGACACAAGTGACTCCACCTGACTTCTTACTTCGGTAATGTCGCCATGGTTACGGTAAAAACCTTTAATGTGTTGAGCCTGTAGCTCGACATTCAACTTCGCAGTTGTCCAATCTTGTAGGTATTTGCCCAATAAGCGGACATCATCCTGCGAGTTAATGTATGTGACCTTATGTGCCAGTGATAAAGCTAAATAAACAATAAATTAAATGTTCAACATGATGCACCTGCAACAACGTGTCCAATTGACTTTTCAAGGCAACCCCTTGAATAAGAGGTTGCATTTCGGCAGCTACTGGTCATGGCAGAAGGTTACTGCCACCAAACGCCCTTGGCCCTGTCTCATGTACCATCCTCTTCTCAACTTTGTCGCGGGTCCATGCATGCATACATTGTTGGCCATCCTCTGATTGTTGGGCGTTCCTCACGTACCAGACGGTCAAAGTATAACATCTAACACAACAAGGGAGATGATAAAAGTGTACTCGTTCAAAATATCACAAAAAATAAGCATTTTGTTGTCAAACATACCAGGAGGGGTACGATGGGTCTCGTGAATGAACTAGTTGGGTTTGATTGCTTGGCCTCAACAGCCGATTTTAGCTCGTTCAAAACATACTTGCACCATTTTAGGTTCGGTATGTTATCAACGTCAACAACATACGGTAAGAAATCAGCAGTGCAATACCGTTGTGTGTTTTGGTGAATGAACGAAGCAACCATGAATAGCACACACTTTCTCCTGAACTTCTTGCTGTCTGGCCGCAATGACGCAATATGAGCTGGCATCTTCGCAACATTCGGAGTGCCGCTTTTGATGTTGTACTCGCCACGCCACTTTGCAAGTACTGTGGCCACTGCCTTTTCATCAGGAACAACAACTCCATCTCCGTTAATTTGGATCGTTCCACGGGGTAGCCCCGTAGTCAAAAAAATGTCATCCTCAGTTACTTCAATGCATCTACCATTACCTAAATCAACTTTCATGCTCTCAGTATCAAAATGTTCAACAAGCCACTTGCACAAATAAGTGGGTAGCAACTTCATCCGCAAGTTCAAGAACCCACCAAACCTCAAATCCTTTATGACGGACACGTGTTCGGGGCCAATGTGATAGAGAAGGTATATCAATGGCTTTGGTGTCATCCTCGTGGGGAACACACGGTCAACACTCTGTTCAGCTTGTTCATCGTGGTCATCGTCAGTTTTGGGCTACACCATAAACAAATATTGCACATACGTGTTAGAAAAGATATATTATTATTAGTTATCCTCATATATATTGCACACAACAAAAGTACGTACTGTCATTCTATACATAATTATGGTCCAATGCTTATCATGGCTGACAAAGATGTACATAGTACAAAATATATATTCATGAAGTCAAGCACGATCACATTCTGATTGATGTGGTTAACACGCACAATACATGTAGAGTTAATATGAAATATGAAATATAACGTGAGACAAACCTTTTTGGATGTTTCATCCAACGACTTCGTAACTGCCGCTCCCCTCTTTCTTGTCCCTACCATTGGCTTCATGACAACTTCAACCTCGTTGTTGTCGGCAATGTGAACATATCGTCTGCGTACTTTCGCCCTAGTGTTGTTCCCTGGTGAATCCTCGATCAATATCGCTTTGCCTTTATGGCTGCCGATCGCATCAGCTGCCGGAACTGGGACAACTGGTATGACTCCTCCGATCTTGCTTCGAGTCCTGGTTCCGACACTATGAACAACTCTGGTATTGACGGTGCTTGACTTACTCCCAATTGCAGTCGGCCCAACATATTGGCGTGTTGCAATATTATATGCTGCGGTCGTCTTCTCCACTTCCACACGTACGTCTAGGGGTGTTCATCGGTTCAAAACCGAACCAAACTGAATAAACCGAAAACGGAATAAGGAGTAAAGTCCAAATCGAAAACCGAACCGAATAAAATCGGTTCGGTGTACGGCTTATCGGTTTTGAACCGAATAATGCTCAATTTTTATGGGTGTTTACCGAAATCGAATAAACCGAAAATCGAATAAGATCTAAACTCAAAACCGAAAACTGAACCGAATAAAAATCGGTTCGGTTTGGACCGGTTCAATTTAGATACTCGGTTTATTCGGTTCAAAAACGAATAAAGCACACCCCTACGTACGTCATCTACACGTTGACTAGCATCCTTCTTCTTCCACTGGTAGCACGCAATGCCCGCTGCTGATTTCTCCGTAGCTTTTGTATTGCTTTCATTTATGTCGGTCACACCAAGAACAGATGAAGGTGGTATTGCAGCCCCACCACTGAACTTTTGCAAGTCATTTCACCAACTGGCACTACCGCATTGGTACTTCCGGCATTGGTAATGTTCGCGTCAGTTTTCCCCACGTTTTTCGGCTTTTCTTTTGTTTGAGTTTTATCTGATGCGACATCTGCCAATACCGTACAGGCGTCTCGGGTTCTTCCCCCATCGCCACGACGTCTCCGCTGGTATGTTTGTTTAATCAAACTAACCCCCATTGTTCGCTCTACCCCAACCATTGACTCAATTTTCGCATTGTGCATCATTTCCCATATGTTCTGTTCGTCATCAGACAAGTCATCCGGGTTGACAGAACTTCAACCTTTACGTGCAACCATTTTGGACCGTCTCTTTTTACGAACATCCTTGACATCATCTTCTTTTACCTGTTCACTGGCAAAAAATAAAAAATAAAAAACAAATCAGTGATTCACTCAAATTTGGGTCGCATATCACATGAATTGTGCATCAAGGTACATATCAATGTCGCGACTGTCATTTAGTGACCTCAACACACGTGCAACCATCTCATTACACACATCGGCGGTCGAAGCGGGCTGGCTGTTAAAAATAAATAGAAAAAAATAAGACCAAACATTATTGCCCCTATGTCCAAAATTTCAAATGACCACATATATTTGAATGTGGTCACATCATAAAAAATATTATGTACTATTCATACACATTACAGACGATTGTTGACACTTAATTAGATGATCACAAACCCATAAGACACATGTTAACATGGTTCGGATAAACACTCTAATGCATACTTACGCACTGTTACATCACATCAAGCTACCCTCATCCATAAATAACACTTTAAACATACCATGAAAACAATCATTGGTTATTGGAAATGACCATACATATTTCAATGTGTTCGAATTACAATGTGACAATACAACCCAACAACCACACCGTACTTTATTGTGGTCACACAAAGAGGTGACCCCGATCCATTCAACACACCCACATATCTGATCACATGTAATTTGGCGGTGCTCTTCCCCCAAATCGTTATATCACATTAAGGTAACTCCAACCCCCACTACCTCAATTAAACACATTAATCAAACGACCATAAAGAACTGAAATGGCCACGAAATGCTCAAATGTGTTCACAGTATAAGATAATGTCTAACCATTCAATCATAGTATATTCTACTGTGGTCAAGACACAAAATGACCACATTCATTGCCAACACAATCACACTTATAATCACGAATCGGGCAAGCACATCCACATACATGTACACGACCCCCCCCCCCCCTCGCACAAATCGATATACCACATTAAGCAGTCAAATCCAACCTCTAACCAACACCACGCTCGCCCTCAAAAACATGTCATCGGATGACAAGTGCAGTTCGTAGTGCGTCATACGCACACATCCAACACACAAAACAACTAACCAACAAGTACACCTCACACAAACACACAAAAAGATTATTAATTATATATTTGCCTGTGTACCTACTTGGTGTGTGAACACTCATCGACCACATTGCCAACATTCTCTTCCTCTGTACTTTTCC
The DNA here is from genome assembly GCA_029582165.1 of Portulaca oleracea. Taxonomy (NCBI): domain Eukaryota; kingdom Viridiplantae; phylum Streptophyta; class Magnoliopsida; order Caryophyllales; family Portulacaceae; genus Portulaca; species Portulaca oleracea. The sequence goes on along the minus strand of CM055885.1, from coordinate 1,897,756 downwards.
GTTGACAAGAATTATAGCTGAAGACAAGAGATTCAACACACATTCATCAAGTTTTCGCTGTTGGGAATGTCCCGACAATGTTCGATACACACGGAGATTAAACCAAAGTAATATAGTAATTATATGTCTTGCTAGAGACCTCTATAATTAGTAATTAAATAAGTTTAATTACAAACTGTATTATTTGGTCCTACTGGGTCACACAAGTCAGTGCCCTGGAACAATGTATGTAACCTAAATGATATTGTATCAAGTTTAGAAAAGTTGGAAACTGATTTCTGTGAAAAATCAGCCCAACACGGACCGAATTGGGGTCAACACGGTCCGTGTTGACCCAACAAGGTCCGTGTTGAGACACCACGGTCCGTGTGGACCGTGGGCCGAATATTTGGACTTTCTGGAGTCCAACACGGACCGTGTTGTTTCAACACGGACCGTGTTGAGCTCAGAAATCGCGCCATTGACGTTTTCGGCCCTTTAGGGTTTTTGAACCCTATCCCTAGGTTTTCTAAACACTATATAAAGGGGTCTTTGGGAGAGATTATTTCACACCATCTGCCTTCGACTCTTAGAGAAACACCAGAGTGGTTTCCTAAGTTCTTCTCTCCCCTTTCTGTTCTAGTTTCAGGAAAAACTATCAGTTTCCTGAAACAATCTCACATACATCTTAGATTGAGATTCGTCTCGATCAGGACGATCTAGCAATCGGGTTCCTGGAGCACTGCGTGGACTTTTCAGTAGAGGATTTCAGCATTGGAATTTGGAAGAGAGTTTCAGCATTGGAATCAGGAAGGTCAACCTCTTCTTCAGCAGGAATTAGCGATCAGGTATAATTACTAAAGCCTCTGCAGTTGTTATGATTAATTGTTTATAACTGTTATAATATTCCGCCAATTAATCTGTATCTGTTTAGGAAATAGATAACCTAAAACCTAACAGTGGTATCAGAGCCACCAATTGCATGCTAAAGTATTGTACTTGTATTCATAATTAATTTTGTCAATAGTTGAATTGTATTATGAATATGCTAGAGTAGATTTATGCCTAAAATTTTGAATCTTTATGAAAGTTTTAATCTTTGATGTTCATGATAATAAATCTGAGATTTTATTGTAAAATTTCATGCTTTGTTATTACTTATTTCTTATTGCCTTTAATTAATCGATTTTATATTTGTTTAATTGTTAAATATAGCATGAACTCGATTTAATTTTGAATGTTTTAGAAGCAATCATGTTTAATGTTGTTAAACAGTAGGCAATGCATGAAATAGGTTTAAATTCGCAAAATAGGGTTTTGTAGAATTAATTTTCTGATTTAGTTTATTTACGGTAAACATGAAAAATCGAAATAAACTATCAAACGAACTCGAAAATTTCTGAAAATGTTACTGGAGGTGTCTGGAAGTGTTCTGGACTTTCCATAATTTTTGTAGATTTTTCCCAATTAAAATGGTTTTTTAATTGAGTTTTCAGATCTGAAGTGAATTAAAATTCGTTTAATTCTCTGAATTTTGTATATTTATAGAAATTTGCAAATTTTCTGAAAATTTTACAGTAGGTCATTGGGTAACCATTCTGTTATGGATAAAATTTTCGTGAATTTTCGAAATCGTTTACTAATTTTCCTTTAATTTTCAGATTAACAGAAAAGTACAATTGTTTACTTTTCTGAATTTTATTCTAATTTTCGAAATTTGATAAAAAAAATCTGAAATTTTTCGGTAGCATATTGGATGAACCTACTGTATGGGAAAATTATAAAATTTGATTTTTAAACTTATCGGACTATTATTATTTATTTTCCTCTCACACGGAGAATTAAAAGGTTTAATTCCCTAAATTTTTACAATCTTTTAGAAATTGTTAAAATTCTGGAAAATATTTCATATTGGGTTATTAGATAACGCTGTGATATGAAATCTTTAAATTCGATAAGTTACGATAGTTTTATTTAAGTTTTTCATTCACGAAATTAACCGAAACTGGGAAGCAACACGGACCGTGCTGGATCAAACATGGACCGTGTTGCCAGCAGTTTTGGTGAATTCGTATATTTTAGGGTTTGTAATTAATTTTAGAAATTAATCATTAAATCCTATTACTACTAAATCAGATAATAGGCATAAAATCTATTACTTTGTAAAGTTTAGGAATCTTACAAATAATTTTGAAAGATATAGTATCTTTTAGACTCCTTGATTTTAGGAAATTCAAGTATTTTGTATGTGTAGGTATAAAATCCTAAATCTATTTAGGTAACTAAGATAAAAATTGGATTTTATTTTCTTTATTAATCATGCAAACCTTTTAGGAAATTTTTATTTAGTACTTATTTCCTTATGTGTTATATTGCAATTATTTATATGCCTTTATAATTTGTTATTTAAGCATGTGTTTTTTGCAATATTACATGTTTGCATGACTTCTAGTATGGCCATAGATAGTCGGTTTTACCGGTCTGCGTACCGGGTTGGGTGAAATACGGTCTGCGTACCGTCTTTGAATTAAATTTAAAATTTCAGTTAAGTTTATTTTAATTCTCAATTGTGAGGTCCAAATTGTAAATTAGTTGTATTTGGAGACATCAAATTGAGTGGGAGCCCAACAGCAACAGAGGTGGTGATTCGAGTGGGAGCCCATCCAATGGAGTTGCATGACCCAAGAAGGCTTTCTTGAAGACTATTAAGGCTTAGTTAAATTAGTTGATTAAGTCTAGGGGCCATACTAGGGGTTTTACTTATGCTTTAATTTTGTTATTGCATGTTTTATTATGCCTTTTATGCTTTTCGAAAGAGTTCACCTAGAATTGCATGCTTAGGATAATAAAACCTACTCTCATAATTGAATTATTGCTCAACCTACCGAAACACCACTTAGATGGATAAATAAAGAAAGCCAAAGCGAATTATTTGTCCATCATTAATAAGTAGGGTGGGAGCTAGGTCAATTCAAATTGGCTATCAAAATAGTTTTGGGCCAAGAGCAGAGGAAGAGAAATATTGTATTCGATACAAATTTCTTGCCAAGAGTCATTTTGAATGATCGATCATAAGATGATCCACCAAAGACAACATGGGACCGAGTTTTGTTGGGCCAAAGTCCACTTGAAGCCATGGGTCTTGTGGGTCTTGGTTAAAATTAAAACACTAAGTGAGAGTTGATAAAGTGTTTTGATTTTAAGTTAAAATTAGTTTAATTTCTTTGATGAATAATAACTAAAATTGAACCTTTATGTCTTGTCAGAATCAAAGATGTCCAACACACCCACCAATAACACTGTCAACCTCCGTTCTCTTTTGGAAAAAGAGAAACTCACCGGGGCCAATTTCCTTGATTGGCACCGAAACCTGAGGATCGTCCTTAGCGCAAAGCATAAAGAATATGTTCTAGAAAGAGCCTTGAAGAACAAACCCAAAGAAAATGCGACTCAAGCTGAAAAAGACAACTGGCAGCGTCATTCTGATGATGATGTTCAAGTCAGCTGTATCATGTTGGCTACTATGACTCCTGAGCTTCAAAGACAGTTTGAAAACAAAAGGGCACATGAAACAATCACTCAACTGAAAGGCATGTTTCAAGAACATGCTCGAATTGAGAGATGTCAGATCAATGAGCAAATTGTTCGCACCCGTCTTGAGATCGCAAGTTCGTTGGGCCCCATGTATTGAAGATGATTGGTCTTTTTGAGTCCATGGAGCGACTAGGGTTCCCCTACACTCCAGAGTTAGCTACTGACATTCTACTTAGCTCACTGCATGAAGGATTCAGCACCTTCAAGCTGAATTACAACATGCAGGGGCATAAGAAGTCTCTAATGGATCTTCATGCGATGTTGGTTACGGCAGAGAGGGACATTAAGATAGCCCATAAGGTTAACTCGAATGTCCTAGTGGTCAGCAAGGGGAAAGGAAAATTCAAGAAGGCTAACAAGAGCAAGAAAGGACCTGCAAGTAAGAAAGGCAAGAACAAAACTGTTGTCCCAGCCAAACCAAAAGCAGGACCTAAGCCAGATGAAGAGTGCTTTTACTGTAAAGGCAAAGGACACTGGAAAAGAAACTGTCCCACCTACTTAGATGATCTGAAGACTGGAAAGGTCGTCAAAGCAGGTATAGATGTGATCGATTAAATCTTACTGTTTCAACTTTATGGGTATTAGATACCGGTTGTGAAGCTCACATTTGTGGAAATGTACAGGGCCTATGCAGAAGAAGACGAGTCAGCAAGAATGAAGTAAACCTACGCACAGGAAACGGGCAAAGAGTTGCGGCTGTCTTCGTAGGAACTTATAGTTTATCTTTACCTTCAGGACTTATATTAGAACTAAATAATTGTTATTTTGTTCCCACTATTAGTCAGAATTTAATTTCAGTAGCTGTACTTGAGATTGAAGGTTATTCTTTTAGTATTACAAATGGTCGTTTTTCATTTACAAAGAATGGAATCTTTTATGGTGCGGGTATTCGCATGAATGGCCTCTACATATTAGATTTAGATAAACAAATTTGTCACATCGAATTCAAAAAGGCTAAAACAAAAGACTCAAATGAAACATACCTTTGGCACTGTAGGCTAGGTCATATTAATCAGAATCGCATCCAGAAACTGCAAAGTACAAGAATTCTGGAAAACTTAAACTTTGAAAGGTTTGAAGTTTGTGAGGCATGTCTGATGGGAAAAATGACTAAGTCACCCTTTACTGGAACTGGTGAACGGGCCAATGACTTATTAGGGCTCATACATACTGATGTATGCGGACCAATGAGCACAAATGCTAGAGGAGGATTCTACTATTTCATTACTTTTACTGATGACTTTAGTAGATATGGGTATATCTACCTAATGCGTCATAAATCTAAATCTTTTGAAAAGTTCAAAGAATTCCAGAATGAAGTATAGAATCAACTTGGCAAAACAGTAAAAACTCTTCGATCAGATCGAGGTGGAGAATATTTGAGCCAAGAATTCATTAACCATCTAAGAACTTGTGGGATTGTCTCACAGTTGTCTCCTCCAGGAACACCACAACAGAATGGTGTATCTGAAAGGAGAAATCGCACCCTATTAGATATGGTACGATCGATGATGGCAGAGTCAGATTTACCACTTAGCTTTTGGGGGCATGCTCTTGAAACTGCATCGCTCATTCTAAATAGGACTCCGACTAAAGCTACTGAAAAGACACCATATGAGATATGGAGAGGAAGAGTTCCTAGTTTGTCTTTTCTAAAGATTTGGGGATGTGAAGCCTATGTTAAGGTTTTACCTGACAGCAAGCTTGCACCCAGATCTGAAAAGGTTTTCTTTGTGGGCTATCCTAAGGAAACCAAAGGGTATTACTTCTACAACCGTTCTGAGAACAAAGTGTTTGTGTCTCGGAATGCTTTCTTCTTAGAGAACGAGTTTGTCTCTAAGGGAAAGAGTGGGAGAGAAATTGAACTAGGTGAAGTTCAAGAGCCACAAACCACTTCGAATCACCCCGTCACCACTACTTACATTCCAATCTCCGTTGATCCTCAACAAGAAAGGAATGATGAACAGGTAGTCGGGGGACTGGTCGATGAAGAAGTAGGGAATGTGGACATACCCCTTCGTAGGTCCAGTAGGGACATTCACCCTCCTGAGAGATACGGTTATCTCCTGACATCGGAAATCAACATATTCCTTGTAGAATATGATGAGCCCGAGACCTACAAACAAGCTTTAGCGAGCCCAGATTCCAAGAAATGGCTCGAAGCCATGAAATCCGAGATAAACTCCATGTACGGAAACAAGGTTTGGACCTTGGTTGACTTGCCTGAAGACGCTAGAGCCATCAGAAACAAATGGGTCTTCAAAGTGAAAACCGACATGGATGGTAAACCTAGTGTTTACAAAGCACGGCTGGTGGCAAAAGGTTTCACTCAAATTCATGGTATTGACTATGAAGAGACTTTTTCCCCAGTAGCGGCTTTTGAATCTATCAGGATACTCCTTGCCATAGCTGCATGGTATGACTATGAAATATGGCAAATGGACGTCAAGACTGCATTCTTAAATGGGATTCTGGAAGAGGAAGTGTATATGACACAACCTGAAGGTTTTGAAGATCCCAAAAGTTTTGGGAAGGTCTGTAAGCTGCAAAGGGCTATTTATGGCCTCAAGCAAGCTTCAAGGAGTTGGAATCAAAGGTTTAATCAAGTAATCAAAGAGTTTGGTTTCTTGAAAAACCAAGAAGAGCCTTGTGTTTTTAGAAAACTCAGTGGGAGCAAAATAGTCTTTCTAGTTCTGTATGTGGATGATATACTTCTCACTGGAAATGACATTCCTATGCTGGAGTCTTGTAAGACATGGCTTAGGAAAAATTTCCAAATGAAGGATCTCGGTGAGGCCCAGTACATTCTTGGAGTAAAGATCTATAGAGATAGATCAAGGCGTTTGATTGCATTAAATCAAACAACCTATATTGATAAGGTGTTGAATCGGTTCAACATGCAGAACTCCAAGAAAGGATTCATTCCCATGGTTCATGGCACATCACTTGGTAAAACAGATTGTCCTCAGACATCTGAAGACCAGGAAAATATGAAAAATATACCTTATGCTTCGGCTGTAGGGTCTATAATGTATGCTATGAGATGTACAAGGCCAGATATAGCTTTCGCTTTAAGTATGTGCAGCAGGTTTCAAGCCAACCCAGGTGAGAAACACTGGACTGCTGTGAAGAACATACTTAAGTATCTGAATAGAACTAAGGAGTTGTCCTTGATCTATGGAGGTGAGAGACAGCTAAGTGTAAAAGGTTACACTAATGCCAGTTTCATGATGGATAAGGATGACTACAGTAGCCAATCTGGATACGTCTTTTGTTTAAATGGTGGGGCAGTGAGCTGGAAGAGTTCCAAGCAAAACACTGTCGCTGATTCTACAACTGAGGCAGAATACATCGCAGCATCTGAAGCTGCGAAGGAGGCAATGTGGGTGAAGAAGTTCATCAAGGAGCTTGAAGTTCTGCCTAGTATTGCGGAAGGCGTGGACCTGTACTGTGACAACAGTGGGGCCATTGCTCAGGCAAAGGAACCTAGAGCACACAACAAAGCTAAACATGTGTCCAGAAAGTATCACATCATTCGAAAGTTCATCGAGGAAGGTGATATTAATGTGTGCAAGGTTCATACGGATGAGAACGTCGCCGATCCGCTTACTAAACCCCTGTCGCAAGCGAAGTATGAGAGTCTTACTCATGCAATAGGAATTAGACATCTTGAATGATGTTATTAAGTTACATTTTGAACATTAGATGACTCACGGTTTGTAATCGTTATTTATTTATCATTTATTAATAAAATCAAAACTTTACATAATTTTGGTTTAGAATTATGTGAATGTCCAAAAGGGTTAGCGCATTCAAAATGGGAAATTGGATGAGGTTCGATTTCTGAAACCCCATTAGTGAACTTGATAACGCTAGTCTTGGTAGATAGTCGACCTGGTTCCTAATTGTATTATCACGTAGGAACAGTGATAATATCAACACAATTAGCATGTAGGATTGAGGTGATGATCAAGTTTCGTGGTCATAGTGATGTGATGACATCATAAATCAATCACATGGGTACTGTTGAGAACAACTACCGAACTGACCCGCAGTGGAAGCTCTTTAAGTTGGGAATTGTCATAGGAGCTCTCACTACTCAAAATTTCTAAATCCTGAGTTCAATACATAGACTACATGGTCTGCTGTGACTTTGGAGCGCGTCAAACGCCTTCTTCGAATAAAGGCTATAAAGGCGGTGTATGCAGGTTCTGATTGGATCATGTGAGAATGTGTGTCTGAACAAGATGGCATTGTCCTCCCTATTAGGGACAGTTGTCTCGTTGGCCACTCGGTGAGATTGGACTGAAAATGCTTGGCCGAGCTCAGTTGAATCAATAGTTGATCATCTGTTTTTTCAAAGTCTAACCTCGGAGACCGAGGAACGTTTCGGACCTTATATAAGGATGACATCAGCTTACCTTACCCGAACTAGAGACAGTAAGTGACAAGGGAATTCAAGGAATCGGACACTTGTGGGACAAGTGGGAGATTGTTGGGAATGTCTCGACAATGTTCGATACACACGGAGATTAAACCAAAGTAATATAGTAATTATATGTCTTGCTAGAGACCTCTATAATTAGTAATTAAATAAATTTAATTACAAACTATATTATTTGGTCCTACTGGGTCACACAAGTCAGTGCCCTGGAACAATGTATGTAACCTAAATGATATTGTATCAAGTTTAGAAAAGTTGGAAACTGATTTCCGTGAAAAATCAGCCCAACACGGACCGAATTGGGGTCAACACGGTCCGTGTTGACCCAACACGGTCCGTGTTGAGACACCACGGTCCGTGTTGACCGTGGGCCGAATATTTGGACTTTCTGGAGTCCAACACGGACCGTGTTGTTTCAACACGGACCGTGTTGAGCCCAGAAATCGCGCCGTTGTCGTTTTCGGCCCTTTAGGGTTTTTGAACCCTATCCCTAGGTTTTCTAAACACTAAATAAAGGGGTCTCTGGGTGAGATTATTTCACACCATCTGCCTTCGACTCTTAGAGAAACACCAGAGTGGTTTCCTAAGTTCTTCTCTCCCCTTTCTGTTCTAGTTTCAGGAAAAACTATCAGTTTCCTGAAACAATCTCACATACATCTTAGATTGAGATTCGTCTTGATCAGGTCGATCTAGCAATCGGGTTCCTGGAGCGCTGCGTGGACTTTTCAGTAGAGGATTTCTGCATTGGAATCTGGAAGAGGGTTTCAGCATTAGAATCAGGAAGGTCAACCTCTTCTTTAGCAGGAATTAGCGATCAGGTATAATTACTAAAGCCTCTGCAGTTGTTATGATTAATTGTTTATAACTGTTATAATATTCCGCCAATTAATCTGTATCTGTTTAGGAAATAGATAACCTAAAACCTAACATTCGCATGGTGACAAAGAATTGCATGAATATTTAACCACAAATATCTTTTTTTCACTTACATCACTCATCTCTGCAGTCGATATTGAAGTTTATGAAATAATCATTATCGAATTTCTGCTTCAAGAATCCCTGTTCGTGCGTCGGAGAAAGGTTGACGAAAAGCTTCAAAGTGTAACCCTAAAATTCGCTGGCTAAATTCAGAAAGTACACTCAAGTCATTTTTCTCTCTCCATATCGTTTGTCTTTGATGCTCGGCAACAACAATCGAGTGTTTTTTTGGAAAAAAATTGAAAACTGGCGCTTCCAGAATCCCATTAAACTCGCGTAATTTCATTTTTTTAATGGCACACGTGTGATTAGTTTTAGGAAAGGAAGAGTAGTTTTATTCTTGAGCGTTGGATTAATTTAGACGGCGAGGTTCTTACCTTCGTACCTTAATTCTCTTCCAACTGGATCCGTTCCTATATATATATAGGGAATGGATCCAGTAGGAAGAAAGATATGGTAGAAAGGTAGGAAGAAATGATCTGGAGCGTACAAATCTAATCAAATGGTTGATAATAAAACCGCTTTCCTTCCTGATAAATCAGCTAGTGATTTTCGGAAAAAATAAATAAAATCAATTAAGTATAGAGAGATTTCCTTCCCTAACTTGTAGGAATTAAATTATCCAAATTTAACTCCATTATTATATAAATCAAAGAAAAAACAAAAGTTATCAAATTGTAAGGATTATATTTAGTCCAACATAATCATTGTTTCTCACACTTCACGACCACACTCTCTAATGTGTATGACCACACTCACATTAAGTCAAAATGATATCAATGTTATCAACGTACATCTGTGACGACATTCCCTAATATCTGTCACCATACTCCATTGTATAAATATGATAGTGTATTTGTGTACGATTAGTTAACTTTTGTAGACCTTATAAAAATATGAATTTCCTAATATCCATACCCATACACCATGCAGGTGTTGAGTATGACCACAATTGTTCAGAGTGTGGACAAATATATATATAGAGTGTGGACAAATTTATGCAGGTGGTGTATATCTATTGAATATGACCATAGTGTGTTCAAAGTGTAGACAAATTATAGGACAAATTTATGCAGTGGTTATGGATATTAGGGACCGTGGTCTTCGACATAATGCGACAATAAAGATATAGTTTATAAAGATATAATTTGAATTTTGATTTATGATAGTGTGGTCATGGATATTACGGAGTGTGGTCATGAAATGTGAGAAACAACGATTATGTTGAACGAAATAGACTCACGATAAAATTCTTATAAAAAATGTAGACTTTTGTTTTTTATTTTTAGTTTTTGATAATAATTGAGTTTAATTTGGATAACTCAATCCCTACAATTTAGGGAAGTAAATCATTCATTCTCTAATCCATGCATGATTCTAGCTAATTATATCTACCTAAATTATTATATTTTATTTTTCTAAAAACCACTAGATGATTTATGGGGAAGGAAGGTGGTTTTATTATCGACCATCGGATTAGATTTGTACGACTCAGATTGCTTCTTCCTACCTTCCTACAGTATCTTTCTTCCTACTGGATCCGCTCCCATATATATATATATATATATATATATATATATATATATATATATATATATATATATATATATATATATATATAATCAAAATCATTGGAATATAATTAGTCAAGAGATGACTCATGTGGTCCAACATTTTTCTCAACATGGTCGACTTCTGAGGCAAGTTAATCATACTCCGATTGTGGTAATCCCAAAGTTGACAATCCGACAACAACAAACAATTTTAGGCCTATCAGACTTTGTAATAGTTTATATAAAACTATCTCCAAAATATTAGTTAATCGACTACGAATTGTGTTAGATAAACTGATCCATCCGGCTCAGAGTGCTTTTATTCCTGGCTATTCGATTCATGATAATATTCTTGTTACTCATGAAATTATAAATAAGTTTCAGAATATGAAAGGTAAGAAAAGTTGGGTAGCCTTAAAATTCGATATGGAAAAGGCCTATGATAGAATAGAATGGGATTACATGAAGGAGGTCTTGCATAAGTTAGGATTTCCCAATCAATGGATCGCGTGGATTATGGAATGTGTAACTACCGTTTCCTACTCTCTAGTCATTAATAGGGAAACGACATGTTTCTTTTCTCCTTCTAGGGGTATCCGTCAAAGGGATCCTCTCTCTCCCCGTACCTTTTTCTGCTTTTCATGCAAGGCCTTATCTCAGATCTATCTCGTGCCGCTACTGCACGTAATAGTGGTATTGGCATTAAACTGTCTCCTAATGGGGGTAAAATTCCTTGTCTTTTCTTTGCAGATGATAGTTTACTGTTTTTCCGTGTTAAGCTGGAAGACTGTCAACGATTACAGTCTAGTTTAAATAAATCTTGTGCAAACTCTGGACAATTTGTTAATTTTGATAAATCATCTATTTTTTCTCGAAGAATGTGTTTGCTCATGACAAACAAATGGTGGCTGGTTTCTTTGGGATAATCCGGCACAATGCTATTGGTAAGTACTTGGGGTGTCCTTTATTTAAAGGACGACCTTCAAAAGAAATTTTTGCTTATTTAGTGCATAATGCTCAAGCAAAATTGCAACCCTAGAAGGTTAAGTATGATTCTAAGGCAGGGCGGGTCACGCTAATTCAATCTCACATTGAATCTATCACGTCCCATGTGTTGCAATGTTTTAGAGTTCTGACAGACCTAAAACCTATAGGCGTCTATGTACCGCAAGCGTACGGGTCTGTGTAGTAATAAAAATATCGTTCTCTCTCAGGGACTTGTGTTCAACTACGCACTAAACTAGGTCACTACAAAGGATGCTAAGTCGATCAAAAGGTTGTCGTAACGGTTCAGATAATTAACTAAGAAATCTAATAATTAAAGGATTTAACCAAGTGAAAAGGTGTTCAGAGCAGTCCACTCTAGTCAATCAATCAAATTATCAACAATCCCGGTGCAGGTAACAAGATAATTCGGGGTCTATAATCTTTCTAGGCCTTATCACTTCGATCTTTCGATCCTAGGTGAATTACAATGATTAGACTAAACATTATTTCTAACTATTTAATCCAATCAAAGATAAAGGACTAATTATAATTTGACCCTAGGCAAGAATCATTATGTCTAACTATTTTCTAAACCTATTCAAACTATGCATTCCAATTCAAGACTTAAACTGTCGCTCTATTGTCAAGAATCTAAAACTATGTAGAGACTCAAACTGTCATTCTATTGCCAAACTACCATGCATACAATACATGCAGATTAAACGAATAAAAGGATAAGCTAACATCGAGACTGTATTCAAATTCAATCAAAAGACATCGAGTTTATCCCCCAAACGAGGAATCTAAGCACTCATATCAATAAAAACAAGGAAGACATAATAAAATCTGAATAACGAAGCACAAAGTAAATAGAAATTAAACCGAACGTTGAGTCGTCGAATTCGATCTCTTCGTGTCACTCAATTCGATCTCCTTCTCCTCCTCTTTCGTTCCAAATCTACTAGAACGGCTCCCCGAGGGGAGGGAAAATACAGAGAAAACCTATACTAAACGTTTGATGGAATAACTGATAAAAATAGATGATTTAAAGATGCCCTGAAACGGAGGATATAAATCCCTTTTATAGGGCTGAGCTAGGGTACAAAACACTGGTTGCGTTTTAGAAACGCTGGCTGCGTTTTGTCGTAAAAGTGAGAATCTTCTGCGAATGGGCGCTGGCTGCGGCTGAAGAAACGCTGGCTGCGTTTTCAAAACGCTTGCTGCGTTTTGCTCTTTCTCGGCTTCTGAAGTTTCTGGACAAGGCGCTGACTGCGTTTTCAAAACGCTGGCTGCGCTTTGTTTCTCTGCCTCAATTGGACTTGGGCCGTGGCAATCTGGGCCGTTCTTTCTTCATTCCTTTCTTCTTCTTCAACTCCTTTTTTATTTTCTTTGATTTTTCCCACTTTTCCTCCAATTTTTCATGCTTTTTGATATAATTCCACTAATTCCTGCAAAACACACCAATCTCGCGAAAAAGTGTATAAATCACAGAAATTGACATAAAAATACGAGATTTCTTATATAAAAAGCATGAAACTGACATGTTTTGATCCCTAAAAACTCTATATGAAAACAACTTATCAAATCCCCCCATGCTTAGCTCTTGGTTGTCCCCAAGCAAGTCAGAATTGAAAACAGGAGGATTAGGGCTCAAAAAGGAAAAACGGAACCTAAGAAGAAAAAAGAATCGGAAAGAGTTTGCGACAGGATTACAAAAAAAAAATCTTAACACCCCCTCAGGCTAACCATTCTAATACATCAATGCAACAAGCAAGCACAAAGATCAGTCTGGACAAGATCAAAACTCAGTTCAAAAGAGAAAGGAAGAAATTTTCGAAACCAAAAAGGAGAGAACAAGTACTTCAGAAGTATAAATCCACCAACAGTCTTAAGAATAATGCAAATATGCGCGGTTGGTTAAGGACGTAAGTCAGTCAAATAGAGCAAACTTCACATAGGAAAGAATAAGAACACTCAATCACTCAAATTTGAATATGTATGTGGGTTTTCTCATACTCAAACCAATAGAAACAAACTGCCATAAGCTTGGTAAGAACCTCGCTCTCCACTACTGGTATGCAATGCACAAGTGACAATCAAAAGGACTTTATCGGGTTGTAGCAGGGCTTAGGTTAGGGGAAAGGAGCGGTAAAATTTGGGAATGAGGAGTTAAGAGTCATGCTTGGATTGAATTTCAATGAGTATAACACTCTAAACTCGCCCTCTGCTTAGTACATGCAAGGAATTTCACCTTTCACCGTCAACAATATGAAACAACTCAACTGAATACAACCAAGTCAAAGTTTTCAGAACTTTAAATTGAATCTCTCTAATCAACCTTTTTTTTGGAACTCTTTTTCTCTTTTTTTTTTTATTTTATACTTCTCTTTTTTTTCTTTTTGGTGGGTGATCGGGGAGAAGAAAACTATGAATTTAAAATTCGACTTCGATAATATATAGACAACAAAACCAAACACCAATTATTCAAAAGATGGGACTTTTAGGTCCTCCCAACTTGAAACAATAAGCACAATTCCTCCCAAGATAGAAGTTCAACAAATCCACACATCCAACTCTCAAAATTCATATCATTTACTTCCAAACACAACCACATTACTCCAATTTAAATAACAATCAACAAGGATACCAAATTCTCTAAATCAAACAACCTAAAATTACTAGCTAGTATCAAAACTTACTTAAGTAGTGCACCAAACCTAAGCATGAACAATGGTGAATTCCAATGAAACATCCATGTAGTACTCAAGAATTTTGCATAAACTCACCAAGAAATACTAGCTAATAACAATGGAGGTGAGAGATAAGTGAAAAACATACCTTGAATTTGTTGAGTGCAAGTGAAAGTGGAAATTTTGCAAGTAATGGAGATTCGAAAGCTTTCAGAGTTTGGTCTGAAATTTGGACCAAATTTGGTGGTTCTGTGTGAATTTGAGTGAGGTTAGGGTTCGGTGAAGTGCAATGGAGTAGAAAGGAAGTGGAATGAGTGTGAGAGAAGGGAAGAACGAGGAAGAAGAGGAAGGAGGGAGTAGCGGTGTGGGTCGCGTGCAAGAAGAAGAGGGCAGTAGAGCGCTTTATTAAAAATTTAGGGCTTTCAAATTTTTTTCGGAAGAAAAGGGAGAGGGTCGGGAGTAAAAAAACGAGAAGGGGGAAAAACGTTGGCCGCGCTCAATAAGCGCTACCAACGCTTTTGTTTTGCCGAAAATATTCATGACCAACGGCTAAGCGTTTGAGAAGCATTGCGGCGTCTTCTTACCTGATGTTGCTCGCTTTTGTTTTCTCCTTTCCGTTTCCTTTTTATCTGGTTTCCTAAAGTTTAACAACAAGGGCAAGGTTATAATTTTAATGATCAAATTATTAAATAAGTAAATTAAGATAAAAATTAAGATTACAAATTTAGGGAGAACGAACAAAAATTAAAAACTCTAGAAAATTAAAATAAACTCAATTAGTAAGTTAGGATCGGGGTCTCCGTTCCGGATGACGTCAAGGCCCTTAGTAGCTTGTCAAACTCTCCCTCATGTGGTTTGCAAGCTACTAAACATGAGATACACTGAAAACTTATAAAATGAAACGTTAGTAAAGTTCTCAGCAATAAATAAAATTCTCTAGAAAAATCAAAAGATTCAAAATATTTGGTCCACGAAATTTTTCTAGGATAGTCCTCTAGGTACATATGATAAGGATCAAGGTAGGGCTCATGACTTCTAGACTTACCTAAGGACAACTTATTAAAAATATCATAGGTTTCACAAAAATTAACCTCATATCCTATGTTAACATGATCATCTAAGGTCTTTCGATCAGGTATGGGTTTCTCAAGGATTTCAAGTGAAACCGAAGGTGGTAAACAAGGAATAGGATCATCGAGAAAAAATAATCAAATTAATCATCGGGATCAAAGGGTACAAGGTAAGCAAGGTTCTCGTTTGGAAAATTTACCTCATTACTAATTTCATCGCTAGATTCCTCATGAACAAAATCGAGTGACTCATAATGAAAATCATCTTCGTACCTAGTATCTAACCCAATAGGTTCACTCGCCTCATACTTCGTCGTAAAGTCGAGTTTTGCTTTGGCTAGATAAGCTTTGACTAGCCTTTGAGGAAACGGTATGGGTGGTATATAGACTCCTTGGTTAGTTACCGGTGGGTCACCTAATTTCTTCTCATCCTCGTGGGTAGCAACATCTACTATAGGTTATTTTTCTGGTTCATGCTTTTTACTCTCAAGCTGGTTTCTCTTGGGTTCATCTAATTGTTTTCCGCTCCTAAGAGTCAAATCATTACAGTATTCCATTGTATTCACAGTAGAAGAGTTAGGGGAGGGGTCCTGGTCAGTTGATTGAGTCTCTAGATTTTTGTTTAGATGGGTCAGGACCTCTATCTTTTCCAAAAGATTCTTAATAGTCTCTTTTTGTTCCTGCTGGATTGACACAAGACTTTTTACTATAGATTCTAAGTTCGGGTTTTGGTCAACAGAGT
Source organism: Portulaca oleracea (assembly GCA_029582165.1). Lineage (NCBI taxonomy): Eukaryota > Viridiplantae > Streptophyta > Magnoliopsida > Caryophyllales > Portulacaceae > Portulaca > Portulaca oleracea. The sequence goes on along the minus strand of CM055885.1, from coordinate 1,881,719 downwards.
TGACTTGTTTGGTTTGGTCGTTACAGGCTATTCCCGCAGGACATGATGGAATCTCATGCTTGGTCGAGTTACGTGGTGAAGGTGAGGGTGCAGGTGAGTCATGGCGGTCTATTTTTTTCACCAAAGTATCAAGTTTAGCAGTTAATAAAGAAATCGCATCAATACTTTGCTTACCTCCTATACTATGGCGGGGTTCCAACCATTGGCGTGAATTGTTTGCCAAATTCTCGATCAAATCCGTAATTTCAGGTATAGTCATGCTCATAATATCTCCTCCAGCTGGTGAGAGGATGCTTCCTCTCGTTGACTTGTTTACTACGTCGAAAAATGATTGGATTGGAACCCAAGTTTCGAATCCGTGTTGAGGACAATGTCGGAGAAGGTCCTTGAATCTATCCTAAACTTCATAGAATGGCTCGTCAGGCTCTTGGGTGAATGTCGAAATCCGGTTCATCAAGCTAGTAAGCTTGCTAGGAGGAAAATATCTTTCCAAGAACGTGCTGGCGAGTTCGCTGAACGTGGTGATTGAGTTGGGAGGGAGTGAGTCAAGCCACTCCCATGCTTTTGCTTTTCCGAGACGTTGTTGGCTTTGTAGGTATCACAGGCTTGGTTGAAGAGGCGTAGGTGGCGGTTTGGATCTTCGCTTGGATGTTCATGGAAAGGTTCCTTGGATACTAAGTTGATTAGCGATTGTCGCAGTTCGAAGTCATCAGCTGCAATGGCAGGGACTGCGATTGCGTATTGGGGTTTAGTGGGTGTCTTCTACTGGCCCAGTGTTTGCGGTTGATTGGTCATCTCTTCCGCTTCGCACCTAGCTTTTTCTTCTTGTTCTTGTTCTTTCTCCAATTCTTTGCTTTTTGCTTCTTTCTCGTAGGTTTCTTCCAGTCTCAGGATCGAATCCGAATGAGAAATCTTTTTATGTAAACCTGAAAAAGGACAAAAGCAAGAATACCAAGCGTAATCAAAAGTAATAATAAAGAAGATAAAGAAAATATATTGAGGTAAATCAAGAAAATCAAGAATTGCCATTTTTTGGATTTTGATTTTTTTTAAAATTTTTATTTGATTTTTAGGGTTTAAAGAAAAGCGATAAAACCTAATCAGCCAGAGTGCGTTCGTCTAATGGCGGTTGGGTAAACAAGTCCCCGACAACGGCGCCAAAAACTTGACACACCTAAAACGTATAGGTGTCTGTGTTCCGCAAGTGTACGGATCTGTGTAGTAATAAAAATATCGTTCTCTCTCAGGGACTTGTGTTCAACTACGCACTAAACTAGGTCACTACAAAGGATGCTAGGTCGATCAAAAGGTTTTTGTAACGGTTCAAATAATTAACTAAGAAATCAGGTAATTAAAGGATTTAACCAAGTGAAAAGGTGTTAAGAGGAGTCCACTCTAGTCAATCAATCAAATTATCAACAATCCCGGCGCAGGTAACAAGATAATTCGGGGTCTATAATCTTTCTAGGCCTTATCACATCGATCTTTCGATCCTAGGTGCATTACAATGATTAGGCTAAACATTATTTCTAACTATTTAATCCAATCAAAGATAAAGAACTGATTACAATTTGACCCTAGGCAAGAATCATTATGTCTAACTATTTTCTAAACCTATTCAATCTACGCATTCCAATTCAAGACTCAAATTGTCGCCCTGTTGTCAAGAATCTAAAACCAGGTAGAGACTCAAACTGTCGTTCTATTGCCAAATTACCATGACATACAATACACGCAGATTAAACGAATAAAAGGATAACCTAACACCGAGACTGTATTCAAATTCAATCAATAGACATCGAGTTTATCCCCCAAATGAGGAATCTAAGCACTCATAATAATAAAAACAAGGAAGACAATACTAAATTCTGAATAACGAAGCACAAAGTAAATAGAAATTAAACCGAACGTTCGAGTCGTCGAATTAGATCTCTTCTCGATTCAATCTCCTTCTCCTCCTCTTTCATTCCTAATCTACTAGAACGGCTCCCCGAAGGGAGGGAAAATACAAAGAAAACCAAAACTAAACGTTTGACGAAATAACAGATAAAAATGGATGATTCAAAGATGCCCTAAAACGGCGAATATTAATCCCTTTTATAGGGCTGGGCTAGGGCACAAAACACTGGCTGCGTTTTAGAAACGCTGGCTGCGTTTTGTCTAAAAAGTGAGAATCTTCCGCGAATGGGCGCTGGTTATGTTTTTTCTAAAAAGTGAGAATCTTCCGCGAATGGGCGCTGGCTGTGGCTGAAGAAACGCTGGCTGCGTCTTCAAAACGCTGGCTACGTTTTGCTCTTTCTCGGCTTCTGAAGTTTCTGGACAAGGCGCTGACTGCGTTTTCAAAACGCTGGTTGCGCCTTGTTTCTCCGTCTCAATTGGACTTAGGTCGTGGCAATCTGGGCCGTTCTTTTTTCATTCCTTTCTTCTTCTTCAATTTCTTTTTTATTTTATTTGATTTTTCCGACTTTTCCTCCAATTTTTCATGCTTTTTGATATAATTCCACTAATTCCTGCAAAACACACCAATCTCGCGAACAAGTGTATAAATCACATAAATTGACATAAAAATACGGGATTTCATATATAAAAAGCATGAAACTGACATGTTTTGAGCCCTAAAAACTCTATATAAAAACGACTTATCAAGTTCCAACAAGTATTGCAAACTAGATTGATTCTGTTAGTAGATCATTTTTTGGCAAAGATCTTAATACAAGGAAAGACTTACCTATGGTGGCTGGGGATAAGGTTTGTCGGCCGGAATCATTGGGTGGATTAGGGCTCAGGAAAACGGAGGCGGTGAATACGACCTTCCTTTGTAAACTCTTGTGGAAAGTGATGTTCGGTAAGGGGCTTTGGGTTGACCTGATTCGTGCTAAGTATGTTCGAGAAAGTAATATTTTTGATATTTAGCCGAAAATTACAGACTCTTGGGCGTGGAAATCAATTTTAAAAATTGGACCTATTTTTGCAAAGGATCTTCGGTGGTAGGTTCGCAATTGTGAAAAGATAATCTTTTGGCTGGATAATTGGTGTGGACTGACTAGTCTTGTATGTAAAATGTATGACTCTGATGTTTCTCAAGTTGACACCGCCCTGCGTGTTGCTGATTTTATTAAGGAAGATAGAACGTGGGACGTTGGCTTGCTATCTTCCTTGCTTTCACCGGAGGTGGTTGCTTCTATTAATTCAATTCCTCTGCCTGACAATCCGTTGCAAGACTCTCTTCGTTGGGGTTTAACTAGCTCTGGGGATTTCTCAAGGAAATTAGCGACATGGCTAGCCCATGATGGAGTTGACTTTGGTCATGTTTGGGATTTTAAATGGATATGGAAGCTGAATATCCAACCCAAATTGAAGGTCTTTATGTGGAAAATGTTTCAGAATGCCTTGCTTCTTAGGGCACACCTAGCATATCGTGGTATGAATGTTCTTCCGTTGTGTCCTTTGTGTAGCTCGTCGTCCGAAAATGAGGATCATTTATTCCTGCACTTTGAATATGCGGATGATGTCTGGAAAGTAGCTAAGCAACATAGTTAGGTTCAAATTACCCTAGAGCATTCAGATAGGATTCAAGATTTTGTCAATAGATGTAAGGGACTCTTAATACGGTTTGTTCTTGATAGAATATTTGCGTTGTTTTGTAGTATATGGAAAACGAGGAATTTGGTGGCGTTTAATCAGAAGACTATACCCTGAATGAAGAATCAGAGATCGGTTGGCTGAATCCTTGGGGGGGGGGGGCATGGAGTCTAGCTCCTCTTCTAACATGATGAATTCTAAATGGATCTCATGGGTTGCGCCTTCCGAGGGAGTGTATAAAATTAACTTTGATGGGGCAAGGAGCTCAAACAAAGCTGGGGGAGGCTATATCATTAGGGATGTTCAAGGCAGGGTGATTCGAGTGGCGTCTTTGAATTTGGGGACTTCATCGATATTGGGTGCTGAAGCCATAGCCATGGCAACGAGATTAGAGATGCGGTGTCCAGCGGCATTAGGCGCATTATTTTGGAGGGTGATAATCTGGTCCACATTAATGCTGTTAAATGTGCTTTCAAAGTTCCTTGGGAGATTGCTAAAGTAGTACAAGATATTCAAGCGTATATGACGATGTGTGAAGAGGTTGCAGTACATCATGTTTATCGTGAAGGAAACCTGGTGGCAGATTGGTTAGCTAAATGTGGAATTAGTTTAAATTCTTCTTATTAGTTTGATTTCAGTTTTCATAGAGATTTATCCTTGATAATTAGAGATGACGCGCTTGGGAGATCCTTTGAGAGAAGGGTTTCTTAGTGTTTATTGTATTACCCTTTGTTAATATATATATATATATATATATATATATATATATATATATATATATATATATATATATGGGAACAGATAATATGAGAAGGACATTTTGATGAGAAGGGATGGACAACAAGTATCACAGAGATGGACATCATATATCGCAGAGATTGACATCAGGGAGACATGGATAGTTGATGTCTCTCTGATGTTCACCATGCAAACTTGATGTCAATCTCTACGATATATAGTGTCCATCTCTGCGATACTTGATGTTCATCCCTTCTCACATTTTCACCAAAATGCCCTTCTTATATATATATATATATATATATATATATATATATATAAAATTTGGGTTGAGATATATGTAATAGTAGTAGGTGGACACCCCTAAAAAAAGGCCCAATAAATGAATTTGGGGTGTCCACTCTTATCAACCGTCCAATTGCCAAATATTTATATATTTCAATAGACCCAAACCCTCACAAAGCTGCCAACAATCCAAATAAAATAGGCTGAGGGGCATATATATACCTGGGGAATTTGTTTTTCTCTTTTGCAATATCTCTTTCGAATTGTAGCTTGAATATGGTTCATATTATTTAATGTATCATGCGGCTAACATTTCTTATATGATTTGTAAATTGTATTATTGTAGATTTGTGATTGTTTTAATTATTGATTAAAAGTACAAGCAAGTTGCTAGATAATTGATGAAAATAGATAATGTTTCCGTTTGCACTCTGAAAAGCAATTTGATTAATTAGTGATTTGTGAATTACAGATTAAAAGTATAAGTTACTAGAAGAAAACAACTGCAATTGTTGATTAATTAGGCTTTCTTGATCCCATAAGTTGTTGGATTGAATATATGTATGTCACTTTCTCAATTTCAATACTATCTAGTTGTGTGTCGTTTTTTCGTAGAGCCGTTGTAACGCCCTGAAAATTTAATTCTAAACTTAACGGTTAAAGTCAAACATTGACTAACGGTAACAGCGGAAGTCTCATTTTTTTTTCTTTTTAACTGCGCGTTACTGTCGTATCCCCGGAGGAATACAAGGCAAGAAAGGAAAAGCTAACAACTAATCATTAATTACTTCCATTTAATAAAAAAGAAAAGAACCTTCAAATTCTATAACATAAACTAAACATCAACTAACTTTGAATCTAAAACACAAACTAAACTTTATTCATAGAACTTCTAACTTCTATCTATCGTCCTCACTTCTAGTTCCCGTTCCCATCACAAAACTCTTCACCTGAAAACAAAACATTTAAAACATGAGGAGGACTCAATAATGTCTACCCCTAAGCGTTAAAACAATTTCAAATTCATTTCAATTCATTTTTGGGGAAGAAGTGAACAAGTCAAATCTTTTCGAAACCAACTTTCTTTCCCAACCAACAAAACCATCTTTCAGATTTATTAAGCGGGCGGACCTTGTTTATTTGGCCCTCGAAGTCAAAGAATTCACAATAATCACATCTCAATTCACATTCTCAATCTCAATCAATCACAATCTCAACATACGGATGACCATCCATTTCACGCATGTGCATAAAACTAACCCCGAGGAAATAGCACTTATCAGGCATCCTTGATCTATTGACAACCTCCCTGCAGGAACAGATCCTAGCCTATGGGACATTGCCCGAACACATAGCCATATCAGGGCATCCCCTGATCTCTTGACAACCTCCATGCAGGAACAGATCCTGGTCTATGAGACATTGCCCGAACACATAACCATATCAGGGCATCCCCTGATCTCTTGAGAACCTCCCTGCAGGAACAGATCTTGGTCTATGGGATGTTGCCCGAACCCGCATTTACGTCTCTTTTGAATTATTAATCACGTTTAATATCATAACATTCCAACTCAAACGATCCAATCCAATCCAATCCAAACCCAAATTTCCAAAACCATTTTCAAATCACACATAAACGACTGTCCACATTTTTCCAACTCAAAGAACATAATCAACATCCAAAATAGACAACCAAAATTCACAATAAAATCTCGTCGGGATGCAAAATGCAAAATAACTTAAAAATCAAACAAAACAATTAAAGTGCACCCCAGCGGGATTTACGACATAGACATTACCTGAAAATTCTTCTCCTTACTTCAGAACACACTTGAGCTCACTAGAACGAACGATCTAGAACGCGCCTAAAATAAAGATATTCCTAACATTAAAGCGTGCTGTACGGAGTTAACACAATCTATTTTCAACCTAACCCACCCTTAGGAACACTATAAGGTTCCCATCATTCATAAATTAACATTTAAAAAAATATCTCACATATTCTAAACTATTACATATTACAAACACTTCCATATTACCATCAATAAATAATTCACACGCATAACAACACATTTATTCAAAAAGAAACCTAGACAGATTGCAATGCTCGCATAAAACGAATCATAACTGGACTTCCCGACGTCATATGGGTATAGTTTTAGACTTTCTGGAAACCTCAGGATGTCTACTAAAACTCTTATGTTGACCCCAAGACCTAAAACACACCCTAATGTCTTCAAGAACAGCCAACTATGCAACCTATCCAGTTCTGACTTAGGTGCGCTATTTGGGTGGTAACTCAGAATATACACCTCGAAATCCCAATCCGCAAAACTCCTATGAAAGCTAATATCCTAATGTATTTCCAGACCAAATGGTAGGGCTAAATATTAACTACACAATAAATGGCGACCGATATCGTACGACTCATAAAATCTGTCCAAACAGACCACGTTTTTATTTTAGGATTTTCGATCCTAGTTCTAACCACATTATCCCGGGACTTCAATTTAAGATTCTAAATAGCCTACTGGGGTCGACTACTTCCCTTTTCACCCCCATAGCACAACTAAGGTCGATTTACACATATACTAACATAAATTTTCATAATAACATATTAATTCTCAATCAACCACATAAACCAAAAATTCACCCTAAATAATCGAAATAAAAGGAACAAACATGGACCCCTAAACTTCGAAACACACAAGGACCCAGCAAGGTACTATTTTACCAAGAATATAAACAAATTAAACCTTTTTAATAAATAAAGAAGTCAATAATAACGGAGTACTAATATAACCACGTATCAATAATCACAAAATATATAACGTATGAAACTTTACTACGCATAATACATTATCAACCTTATAAAACAGAAAAAAGAGTTTTAAAACACTCTTTGGTAATTATCACATAGTTTTTCATATAAAACCGATACTAAAATTTAAAATCTAATAACTCATATAATAAAACTAAAATGAAACGATTTACTTAGGAACATGAAAATAAACGAGACTAAAACAACGAACATACTTATTAAATTAACTTACAGGCATTATAACTCAAAACAAAACTAATAAACTAAAATTAAACAATTAAACTACTCTAATCGACCCTAACTACAATTTACATGGAATCACAATATTCATCACATATCGTAAACAGATTAATAATTTAACTACAACAATTAGACACTTAATACAACAAGATTTTAAACATGAATTATACATGTAAATAACATGGATAATAATTAGAATATAAGAAAAATAGCATGAATAATAATGAACACAAAAACAGTAAACAAAACAAAACAAATAAACTAGGTTTAGGGTTTACGTAGAGGCACTGGTGGCGGTCAGGGCAAACGATGGTACCAGTGATGAGTCTAGTGGGGGTCGTCGGCGGCGGCAGGGTTGGCGGACAGCGGCGTTAGGGGTGGCGGTTGGTCGGGGCAGCAAGGACGGCAGTACAACCGCCTGCAACAGCAGCAGCACTTTCGTTCGCGTTCTGGGCAGCGACTGTAAGATATTATCCTATAATATGTATTGTGACCTGATATTAAGAGATATGGATGTATAATTTCCTCTTTACCGCTTATCAATTTTGGCAAGCATATTATCCATTCAAATCAAATCTTAACGGCTAGTTAATCTTAACCGTTCATCTTGGTTGCTTGTGGACGCACCTGATTAAAAGTTGAATGCTATAAATTGGTCCTCTCCCTACCAGTAAACACACATTGAAAAAACCATCTATGTCTCTATAACTAAAGTGACAAAAAGGCTAAGGGGGAGAAATTAATTTGTGCAAGGAGCATTCTTTGGTGAAGGAGTATTTCCGAAACGGTTAGTCAATTGTACTATCGCTTCCGCATCTTCCGCATCAGGTATGATTTATTGTGAGAATAAATTAGTTCAACATCCTAGCATCATGAAGTTAATTATGTCTATTTAGTTTTACATGTGGTATCAGAGCTTTAGGTTATGAACTTTTTATTTCTCCATGATAATGCTTAAAGTCAATTAGCATATATTTTTCTCTCACATCTCCGCAATAGTTGATTAATGTGTATTTTGTTAATCAATTAAATTGCCCGTAATAGTTGATTAATGTGTTTATTATATCATCTCTTTTTGTTAATCAATCAAATTGTCTTGATATTCGTTTGAACACATTAGTGGGCAATTAATTATTACGCATAGTATGTTGACTTATGAGGTATGTTTTGCTTTTCAATTTACTCCCTACTATGAATGATCCGTTGACTAATGTTGTATGTTATTAGATTGAATGTTATTGAGTGGCTTATGCATAATTGATGTCATATAATCATCAGCATGCATATTTGGTTATTAACTTGTTACGTTCAGTTGCACATGAATAATTGTCGTATTTTTTGTTTTAATTTAATTGTTGAATGATATAATGAGTTCATCTGTTAATTGAATAATGTGTATATATTGGAGCGTGGCGCGGTGGGAGTAATGATGATTTTAGCTTGAGTTTGAATCTTGAAACAACAATCGAACAAAACTTGAATAGTAGAGGAAGGATATGACCTTGAGCTAGGTAATCCACAACTCTAGGCCCCACACCCCACCATGACTAGCATAGGTAATCCACTAGATAATCAATAAAAGAATGACTTGCTAACACCACCATTAACAAATGAATAAAGTAATAACAAGATTTTGAGAGAAAAGGGAGAAAACCCCAACTTTGCATTAGCAAATCATTCATAAACATCAGCTGCCTGGAAAAACGCGCTAAACAAGCTATTTATACTAAACAGGGAATTATGTTAAAATAGAACAAACAATAACGAAACAGCGCGTCGTCGTAGAAGGATGGCTCGGGCGCGCCGAACTGGCTTGGGCGAGTCAGTCGTCTGTCCCCTATGGCCTGTCGCTGGCCAGGAGGGTCGCAGGCGCGACCTAGGATGTCAGGGGCGCGACGCTCTGAGTAGGAGCTGGGCGCGAGCGTGGCTCCTGGTTGGCTCGGTCGCGGTTGTTCACTGAACGGCAGGTCGCAGGCGCGACGTATCAGGTAGCGGGCGCGACCCTCTGTGCAGAAGCTTGGCGCGGGCGTGCTCCCTGGCGGCTACAAGAGCCATGCTGTTGTTTGCCGTCGCTCATTCTGCCTCGACTTTACATGTCCATGGGTACTTCCGAGCCTCGACACTCTTCGTTCCCCGGACGACCCAGCCCAACCTCCTAGGTTCTCGGAGTTGGTGGAACAAACCCAAGCCCTCTCATGCTCCGCCAATGGATGGCTCGTCTCAACCACACTAGTCTGACAGTCATCAACCCACCCCTTGAAAAGGTGTAACGGTTCTTGAAAATGCAAAGGTGATCGGTTTTAGTGTGGAAATGTCGGCTCGGGATTTTTCCCTTCTTGTCTTTTTCCGCAAACCCGGCTAAGGAAGCTCGGGCCCCAACCCGACACGGTGCATACTCCCCCTCTTGAAGAAGAGTTGCCCTCAACTCTTGGGAGTTAAAATGAATGCGCGTTCCATGGCTCGGCCAACAGTTGCAAGAACCCTCCAATAAACCAATCATGACCACGCTATGAACTCCACCCTTCTTGAATAAGTAGCAATTCTTGAAGGTGGGTGGGCTTGTCTCTTCTTCATAGTAGCTTCCCCTTTCAATCTTAGCATTCATTATCTTGTTGAACTCAACAAGATATTCATCACAAGAAAGATTAATATTAAGGTAATCACAATGGACCTTACTTTCAATCAATCTTGGCTCAAGGATTGCTTTGCTAGGTTGATAAGGCATGCCCTCCTCTTGTGGAAGTTCTGGAAGTGGCTCCTTCCCCTTTATGGACTCTCCTTGGACCTTATCAAGCTCAAAGAGCTCTCCTTCACTTGCCATGAGATGGACATCTTCCGTCACCTCTTGCTCTTTATTTTTCTCAACCTCCTCAAACTCTTCAAGTGTGGAAGGTAGGTTTCGCTCTTTACCTTCCTCCATCACGTCACTAGTTTGCTCCTACACACCAAATGATTCTTCAATCCAAGCTTTAATCATAGCCATTGTCGGACATTGCAAAGAATCGTGTCCCACACGCCGACATTTGACACACTTCCCGGGCCGTGACGGTCGTTAGCGGGGAATAGTAGAATGGCTCCTCATTAGTGTCCCGTCGACGATGGTGTCGAAGCGAATCTCTATCATCCTCACTCGACTCGTACGTGGGAGGAGGACGGATAGGAATATGAGTGGGCCTCCGTCGTTCGTCTCAGGGTGGAACGTGACGTTTTTGGATGAGATTGTCCAACCGCGCAATAAGTGCTTCCATGTTGCGCTCGATGTTGGAGAACCGATTGTCAAGAGCGGCGGTGAGTCGGTTCCCGATGGCTTGAAATTGAGAACTACGGTGTCGACTTGATTCCTTTCAATCGGAACTATGTTCATCATCCATATCGAAGGAAAAGGTGAGGGACGGTATGTGTTTGGGAAATATTTGTGGAGTTTGGGGGTTTTTTGTAGTTGGCCTGTGTTTGGCTAAGGGTTCTTTGTGTTTTCCTCACTGGGGCATTTTATCGAACACCATGTTGGCACAAATTTCCAACTCTTCCTCAAACCTCCAATATGCATCAAAATCAACAAACACAATGGCAATAACAACTTCTCCAACACACTTGGAGGCACAAGGGATAGGGAACACCAATATTTCAATCAAAATACCAAAATCCAACAATAGAGAACAAACTAGCAAGAACAATCGAAAAACTCAAGCTAGATGAAAAACCTTGAGCTCTGATACCAAATGGAGCGTGGCGCGGTGGGAGTAATCATGATTTTAGCTTGAGTTTGAATCTTGAAACAACAATCGAACAAAACTTGAATAGTAGAGGAAGGATATGACCTTGAGCTAGGTAATCCACAACTCTAGGCCTCACACCCCACCATGACTATCATAGGTAATCCACTAGATAATCAATAAAGGAATGACTTGCTAACACCACCATTAACAAATGGATAAACTAACAACAAGATTTTGAGATAAAAAGAAGAAAACCCCAACTTTGTATTAGCAAATCATTCATAAACATCAGTTGCCTGGAAAAACGTGCTAAACAAGTTATTTATACTAAACAGGGAATTAGGTTAAAATAGAACAAAAAATAACGAAACAGCGCGTCGTCGCAGAAGGATGGCTCGAGCACGCCGAAACTGGCTCGGGTGAGTCAGCCGTCTGTCCGCCATGCCCTGTCGCTGGCCAGGAGGGTCGCGGGCGCAACCCATAATGTCGGGGGCGCGACGCTCTGAGCAGCAGCTGGGCGCGGGCGTGGCTCCTGGTTTGCTCGGTCGCGACTGTCCACTGAAGGGCAGGTCGCGGGCGCGGCCCTCTATGCAGAAGTTTGGCGCGGGCATGCTCCCTGGCGGCTCGGTCGAGCCATGCTACTGTTCGCCGTCGCTCATTCTGCCTCGGCTTTTCATGTCCATGGGTATTTCCGAGCCTCGACACTCTTCATTCCTGGGACGACCCAGCCCAACCTCCTTGGTTCTCGGAGTTGGTGGAACAAACCGAGCCCTCCCATCCTCCGCCAACGGATGGCTCGTCTCAACCACACTAGTCCGACACTCATCAACCCACCCCTTCAAAAGGTGTAACAGTTCTTGAAAATGCAAAGGTGATCGGTTTTAGTGTGGAAATGCCGGCTTGGGATTTTTCCCTTCTTGTCTTTTTCCGCAAACCCGGCTAAGGAAGCTCGGACCCGAACCCGACACGGTGCATATATTGATCATGAAAAATGTTTAACTTAGCCACTGTTTTCATCCTCATGATATGTATACATATATATTGATATATAATTGATGATATATAATTAGGTACTGGAGCTTTCTTTGTCAGTTTAATTGTTTTACCAAAGCAGTTATTGGTACATTACATTATGTCTTTACTGTAATAGATTGACTACTTGAATGAATAACCGATAGGTAAATCTAATGGTAATATCATGATTTAACATTTGTTTGATGCTCATCAAAGTGGCCAAATTGTAATGTTTTAATGCATATCATGATTCACAATGTCATTTATTCAAATTTAATAATATTATTAAATGCCCAATTATTAAAATTAAATGGTTAAAAGATTTCCCCTTATCGATAGAGGTTTAAAGGTAACCCAAAGGTAAATTAATTATCTATGATTATGCGACATAATAGAGAATGTGTAGCAATTACGTTGACTAAATTTGCTCGTATGTCCAAAGATAAACTTGTAAATTTAGTTGTGCTATAAAGTTATTGATGGATTTTACGTAGTTTACTATAATATTACCCAAAGGAGTATTGTAGGATACTTTTACGTTTTACCTGACACTATTATGTGATTACTTGTATTTATTAATGAGCACTTATGTATTAATAGCAGCTGTTTCGCTTCACTCGCGTGCTTCATCTGTTATTGTGTTCAATGGACTTAACTTTGCCTAATGGAAAGAACAAGTCAATATCGACTTAGGAGTCTTGGATCTTGACTTGGCTCTTTTAGAAGATAAGCCTGCTGATCTTACAGACTCTAGCACTGAAGAGCAAAAGTCGTACCATAAAGCTTGGACACGATCTAACAAGTTAAGCCTTATGTTTATGCGAATGACAATTGCAAACAACATTAAGACTGCTATTGACTCAACAGAAAGTGCAAAAGAATATATGGAGTTGGTAGAGAAAAGGTTTCGATCCGCAGACAAGTCTCTTGCTGGTACTCTCATGTCTGAGCTTACAAACATGACATACACCGAAATGGTGAGTATGCAAGCTCATAATATTGAGATGACCAACATTGCAGCAAGACTTAAGACTTTAGGGATGGTTGTTGATGACTCCTTCTTAGTACAGTTTATTCTTAATTCACTTCCTCCTAAGTATGGACAATTCCAAATAAACTATAACAGTCTTAAAGACAAGTGGAATATTAGTGAACTGTCCAGTATGTTTACTCAAGAGGAACCAAGGTGTAAACCCGGAAAAAAACTTCCAATCGTGCCCTACGCGATGTATGGCGAGTCGAGAGAGGTGTCTAGTCTTTAAGGGATTTAATTGAATTTTTACACATTAAAAATGTTCACATGAAATGTTTGAATTTTATTATGAACATTAAAATTTACAATCTGCCTGAAATAAATAATAAAACCAGAAAAATCAGAAATAATTAGCACGGAAATAGAGGCAGTCAGAGAATTACCCGGTCATCGATCCAGTGCCATCTTTGTCCGCCTAGCGCCTGGATCGTGACCTGGGCCTTTCCTGCACGCGTGGAGTGTGGCGGTGGCGTGGGCCAACAACCGTGCAGACCCGCACAGGGTGCCGGATGTTGGACCGAGGTCACCAATTTCTGATCTTCGGTATTCAAATTATTTCGGGAAATAAATAAATTTTAAAATTCGAATAAAAATTGAACATTTAGCGAATCAAATTTAATCAAATTTAGTTTTTAGGGGCCGCCAATTAATTTTTAAGAGAATTAATAAACTCGAATTTTCATGACTCCGCGTAACCGCGAACCATGAGATTCGGATCCGGGGGTAAGGTTACGAATTCGAAAGTAAAAACCTTTGAACCCGCCTGTTCAAAGAACGGACTCTACTAGATCAATTTATTAAATAAAAGAGTAGAAGAAGAGAATTAATTAGATTAATTGATGTTATTTAGATGCATGCGGAATTAAATGCAATAATAAAAAGAATGCGATAGATAAATGAAAGCGATAAAGACAAAATAAAGTTATCTTCTCAAGTAATCCGATTTAGATTAGTCATAATTGATATTAATATGAGGATTAGAACATTATTGGTGATTACAAGAAAATAATAACGAGAATAAAAATTCCAGAATAAAAATGCCAGAATGCATATATGCAAATGAGGGAGGGAGAGAAGAAGAGAAGTCCACCTAGTGTCAATACTCCCAGGTGGTTTCGGTGTAAAAAATGGAATGAAAGGATGGGGTATTTATAGGGTGAGTGAGTGAAGGAAGATTAGGTTTGGAATAGCTAAAAATAGCAAACGCTCTTAAAAAAGCAAATGAGCTAAAATTAGCTAATGGGCACGCCTGCCTGGCGCGATTCTCGAGGCCAACTTGCAGGCGGACCCGCCTGATGCCGGATTAGGTAATTGGGCAACATGCAGACCAGCACGGCGCGCTTCCCAATGCCCAGCTACTGTCACCACGCGACCCTAGATAGGAAAATTCGGGTCGCTGACCCGCGTGCAGGCCTGCTTGGCGCCCAGACCTTGCTCGGGTTAGCTCCTCGGGCTGCGTGTCAGGTGCATTTTTGGGCCTATTCTGATTTTGGACTTGTTTCTTTTGGGATGTTTTTTGTGGTTTTTTGTTGTATTATTTTGCGGGGTTTTCTTCTCTCATTTTTGCATTTTAAGCATATTTTGCCATTTTACCTAGGCTAAAAAATAAAATAAAAAGAAATACTAGAAAATAAAATTGCAATATTACAAGGACACTTTTTGGGTGTCTACAGTTAGCCCCCACTTTGATCGAGTTTGGTAAGACGAAGATCAAAGTATTCAAAGACACCAAAAAGGGTGAGATGCTGCAGTTGTGATATATTGAGGCTAGGTGACACTTGGAAGCGAAATTCCTATGCCGGATGTTTGAATTGTGGTTGATTGACATTTGGAAAAAATATCCTATATCTTTGTTAATTGTCGACGCTTGGAAGCAACTGCCCTACGCCTAACTGTACATCAAACTTTTGTCATCGTATTTTAAATGCCCGACGACCGGCTGAACTGACATCGTACTGTTAACGCCCGACGTTCGGCTGAATTGACATTCAGAAACAATATCCTATGTCTTTGTTGTTTGTCGATGCTTGGAAGCAATTGTCCTGCGCCTAACTGTACTTCAGACTTCTGTCATCGTATTTTAAATGCCCGACGGATAGCTGAATTGACATCGTACTATTAACGCCCGACGTCCGGCTGAATTGACATTCGGAAACAATATCCTATGTCTATGTTGATTGTCGACGCTTGGAAGCAACTGTCCTGCGCCTAACTGTATTTCAAACTGCTGTCATCATATTTTAAACGCCCGACGACCGGCTGAACTGACATCGTACTGTTAATGCCCAATGACAGGCTGAATTGACATCGTACTGTTAACGCCCGGCGTGCAGCTAAATTGGCATCGTATTGTTAACGCCCAACGTCCGGCTGAATTGACATCGTACTGTTAACGCCCAATGATAGGCTGAATTGACATCGTACTGTTAACGCCCGAAGTACGGCTGAATTGACATCGCACTGTTAACGCCCCACGTCCGACTGAATTGAAAAACAACGTTAGCCCCCAGTGTTCAAACTGGGGATGGTGATCAAAATTCGTACTTATCTTCAGATTATTTTTCTGAGTGTATGAATATTCATAATTCTCTTGAAAATATGTCGTACGTTTGTTACTTCCTCTTCTGAAAAATAAATTTTCTAAGTATATGGATATGTAACTCCATATTTCTTTTGAAAATTTTTAATTTAATTGAACAAACCGCACTGCGTCGCACTTCTCTTGATTTAATTAATTTATTTTCTGAGTATACAAAATTATTTTTGTATTTCTCTTGAAAATATTATAATAAAGAAATCTGAGTGTGCACTATTAGTCTTCCCAGTTGAAAATATTGGTCAACTAATTGATTAATCAGTTAAATTGATACTCTACCTTGTTAAGTGTGCAAACCAACACTTGTCCTTTCCTCTTCACAAAGCTCCTTCTCTTTCTACAAAGTTCCATCTTCATTCCTTCATTTCAAACTTCACATCTCCATACTGTGTGCAGACCAGCATAAATACTCAGATCAGCTTGCAGTCCACCAACATGTAGGCCAGCATCGTGCATTGTGCAGACCCGCCTTGCTGCTCGCAAACCTCGGGTCCTGGCGTCGTTGGCAGACCCGCCTTGAAGGTGCCAGCTTAAGTTTTCTCCAAGGTGAGTTCGGTTTCTGAGGGTTTCTTGTTTCATGCAGACCAACATAACCATTTTCTCTCTCTACAAATTTCATGTTTTTTAACCATAAGCTATGTGCAGACCAGCATAATCATTCTCTCTCTCTACAATTTCCAAGCGTGCAGACCAGCACGAACACAGTAGTACCCTCGGGTTTTTTTTTTTGGGCATCGGTCCGGGTCTTAGTTTTTCTCGCGCTTGCGGGCCAGCACGAGGGCAACAGTATCCGAGATGCAGCAGCACCCATGCGGATCCGCCTGATATTGAACTCGGGTTTCGGGTCTGGGTTCGCGATTTCACCAACAGGTAGACCAGCACAGGTTAGTCCGAGTCTTCGGTTCTTTCGGATTTTGATTTTCTTTTTTTTTTTTGCTTCGTGATGACCCACCTGAGCAAATTCGGGTCTTCGGTCTTTTCCGAGCCGTGCAAACCCGCCCAGTGCTAGCTCGGGTTTCCTTGGGTCTGATTTCTTTCGGGCAGACCCGCCTGACAATGAGTTCGGGTCCCGGGTTTTTCTTCCGTGCAGACCCGCCTGACTTTGAGTTCGGGTGTCGGGTCTTCAATTTTTTCACCTTGCAGACCCTTCTGACCTTGAGTTTGGGTGTTGGATCTTCAATTTTTTCACCATGCAGACCCGCCTGACCTTGAGTTTGGGTCCCGGGTTTTTCTTTCATGCAGACCCGCCTAACTTTGAGTTCGGGTCCCAGGTCGTGTTTCGTTCGGACCCAGTAAAACGTGCAAACCCGCCTAACTGTGCAAATTCACTAGTTCAGCCCCGCCATTTGTCATTCCCGGGACTTGGTTCAGCTTCCAGTCGTGCAGATCCGTCTGACCCATTTTGGGTCTCGGGTTTTTGATTTTGTGCATATTCTCCTGATCGAGTTCGAGTCATGGGTTTTCAATTTTTCGGCTCTTGCTTGTACTGTGCAGACCCGCCTGACTGAGTTCGGGTCTCGGGTTTTGATTTCTTGTACTGTGCAGACCCACCTGACAGTGAGTTCGGAGTCTCAGGTTTTAGATTTCTCCGTTCTTTTAACTTGGGCAGATCCGCTCAACTGTGAATCTGGGTCTCGGGTTTTCTGCCGTGTAGACCAGCTTGACCTTGCTCAATGCAGACCTGTCTGACCGAGTTCGGGTCTCGGGTCTGTTCCCGGGTCAATGCGCGGACTCGCGTTGTTGCTCTCAAATCTTGGGTCGGGATAATGTTCGTATGTTTCAATCCATGCAGACCCGCATTCAAACCCGTCCATTGGGTTCCCGGGCTACCATTTAGACTCGTCCCGTAGGTTCTCGGGTTCAATTTCAAGTCCAAGATTTGTCTTCATTTTCTTTGTCTTGTATGTATATAGTGTGGATGAATTAAATTTTTAGAGTTTAATCCGATAATGTGAATTATTCACGGATTTTTCTCATGAAAATTAATTGATTCTAATTGGGACTCTTGGAGTAAAATTCGAGTCCTAAACGATTTCTCGAATGGATTCTTGTAAAGTCTTTGTGATTTAATTTTAGAGTTTTAATTCTGAAATTTGTATTATTCTCCGAATTAGTTCTCATAAAATTTAACGACTCCGATTTTAGAGTTTAATTCAGAAAATGAGTTACTCTCCGAATTAATTCTCATAAAACTTCAACTCCTTGGATTGAAAATCCTTTTGTTGACAACGAATTTGGATCTTCTGGCGATCCTTTTCTTCTTCTATCAGACAACAATAAAGACGCTTTTCTCTTTCCTTGATTGATTATCAAGGGTCTTAGCGGATATCTGTCTAGAGGTGATCAAGATCCTTTGTGAGCGAACTTGAGTCACAATTCTCAAGGCTCCTCTCATTTCTTTTGAGACTCAGACGAGTGACAAAGGAATGTAAATGGGGTCTTATGCATGATATGCTAGATGAATTACATTACAGTACAAGACTCTATTATGCATGTTTATATGCAACCTAATTCTAATGCATGATGTGACTCTTTTTTATTTTTGCGATGCATGTGACTCTTTTTTGTTAATCAAGAAGTAAAGAAGAAAAAAAAATATGACCCAAAATTAAAAATTAATGTGACTCGAAATGCAAACTAATATGACTTAAAATGAAAAATGTAGAAGCTCACATGACCTTTAAAAAAAATGCACATGACCTAAACTAATGGACCTTGATTTGATGCATGCATGCAATATAAAACCCCCAGTTTCCCGAGGAAAAAAAAGAATAAGGAAAAGTAAATAAAAACTCTGAATGTCAAGGGTGATTTTGAATTGGGTTTCAGGACAAGGCAAAAATAGTGAAAGTGATGAGTTCTCTTGTCAAACTGCCTCGTAGGTTGCCATGATGCGGACATTGAGTGATGAATGAGCCCCCAGTTCGAATGCCGCAAAAGATGATATCAAGGGAAAGCTTGACCCTCTTAAGCTCCCATAATGCGGATATTGAGTGATGAGCGAGCCCCCAGTTGGAATATGGTAAAAACTGTTATCAAGGGAAAGCTTGACCCGTTTAAGCTGCCATATTGCGAATATTGAGTGATGAGCGAGCCCCCATTCGGAATAACGCCGAAAACGATATCAATGGAAGAGTGCATGATGGGCTAGTTAGGATGCTCGACCTTGATGTCATGGTTAGGAACCCCAAGCACTAAGAAGGATAAAGCGGCAAGCCGTCTTGATTTCCCTTGCCTTTACTCTATCTTTCTTGGTTCTTTTATTTGGGTAGGAGCACACCAAGCCCCCAGTACTAGTGAACAAATGACTTCAAATGAGTCAGCGTAATGGACCTAGGTTGGTATTGTCTTCAAGTAACCCTTATTTTGATGCAGTCGGCTTCTTGTTCTTCTGAAGGAGTTATCCCTCACTCAGGTGTTCTGAAAGCGAGGATTAACTGACGAATCTCATACATGCACTGATGACTAAATTAGAAGAGCTCACAGGGTGAGGAGAATGGAGGATGGATTATGGAAAAGATAGGAATGGTGGTATAGAAAGCATGTTTGTGAGTGGTTTGGCCCCAATGGTGGGCAAGACGAGGCTATGGAAGGTTTAGTGAGAGTAGTTATCAGATGAATGGATGGGTAGTTCGATGGACAGAGGTTCGAACTGATGGAGGTGGGTGAGATGGTCTATGGATGAAGAGCCATGTCTCATGTGTTTATCTCATAAGGGAAGAGATGGTCAAATGGCTATGGTTAGATGGAAGGGTGATCCAAGTCTGATGGGAAAAGTGGGTGTGCATGGTGAAAGGCAATTTAAGAGTTTTTTGTTGTCCTTAGAGACCAAGGTTCCCTCTCCTTTTGCCTAGCCCGCCTAGTGAGGTTTTCGGGCTAGCCACTCGTTATTCTCTCTCTCGAAGACCAAATGATTTAATGACGAATTTACTCCAAAGTCAATTGCAATGGCCGAGTCTCAAAGAGGTTCTCCTACGTATCCAGTGTGGAATCAGGCTTGTCGTAGTTCAACAGGTGCAGCTTTCAACGATTGATGCCTCAAGAAGGACTTTGAGATAGGTCGAAAGTTTAATGGGAAGGATAGGTGTGAAGGTTTGAGGGGAAGGTTTTGGGATGTGTGCGGGTGACTAACAAGTGCCTCTTATTCTTGCTTCTTTCTTCTTCTTTTTTTTCTTTTTTTTCTTGGGATATTTTTCTTTTTTCTTATTCTCTTTTTTGGATTTTTTTTTTTAAGTACGAACCTTCAGCTTATACTTCTTCTATCAATGAATGTTACCCGCAACACATTATTTGGTTTAGGTGGGTTTAAGGATGAGATGATCATAAAATGAATGACCAGGTTCATGGTGGTGGTGGTGTGAGAAGGTAATAATGTAGGTAAAGCTGCTAGATGAAAATGAAGGCGGTGATGATGTCGGTGGTAAGGGGTGGAAGCCTTATATCATAGGCATGTCTTTTTAAGCTGCGTGATTTAAGTGAGATTCACTTTTAGAGATGATTGATCTTGTTCATTTGAATTCTCTCCTTTTTCCTAACCTATTGGGTGAGTGGTCAGGTTAGCTTCTCTCCTCTTGATTTTTACTCATGTACCTCTCCTTTTGCCCAACATGTAGGTGTTCAAGTTGGCCTCGTATTTTTTTTTTAAAAAAAAATGAAATTTGTCTCTCCTTTTGCCTAACTTCACTTTGGCGGTGAAGTTAGCCTCTCTTCTCTCCACTAACCTTGGACTCGAGGTAGGACACAAAAGAAAAATCGTAGAGTGAAGGTGTGATCGAGATATGAGATGAAATGAAAGATGTGAGCAGATGGATGTGTCAGACTTGGATGGTCAAATGGGTGAGTGAACTCTTCAATTCAAATCAGGAATGCAAGCACAAGATCCTTTCCTTAACAGTTTAAAAGCAAATGAAGGGTCGGGGGAGACAAGAGTCATAATGAAAATGAGTTCATCTTATTGAATGTAAAGCAGACGAATGCATTGAAAAAATTTGCTATAGATAAATTCTGTTTGACTCAGACAATAAATGCCAACTTTCATGGAAAGAAAGGAATAACATGATTATAGAAGATGTCCTAATGGAGCCTTGGTATCTTCTACTCTGATGTAACCCGGAGTCGTAGAGCTTGCAGCGAAAAATCTCTTACAACCTGAACTTCTAATAGGGTTTCTGCATTATTTTCGGTGGCGGCAGTTCTCCTAATTGGAACACTTCTTCATGTTTTTTCTTGAGGGTGAAACAATTTTCAGTATCATGACCTCGAAGTCTATGATATCTGCAAAACTCATTTGGGTTCCAAAATTTTCCTTTAATTTCAGATTCGCATCGGATAAGGGGGGAGCTTGATCTTTCCTTTCTTAAGGAGATAATCGAGAGCCTCAGTATAGGTTGTGTAAATTGGAGTGAAAGACATGAGTTGCCGCATTTCAACATCTTTAGAATAGGAATTAGGAGCCCTTTGATAAACGTCAGTGTCATATACTCCCATTGATGAAGATCCTTCCCCTATATTTTCTCTAATGCGATGTTCAATATTAGTCATTCTTCTATTGTTTTGTAAAATCCAAAGGATCATATCCATTTTTTGATCCAGACCTTCCATGCGTAACTGCATTTGATTTATTGTGGTGAAGAGTTGGTCCAAAAAAGGACTTTCTCGTTCATCACACCTTCTTTCTTGATCTCCTCTTGTGGCTAAGGGCAAGATTTGGTCTTCCTTCTCAGTTGAAGGAGATTGGGAAACACTTGGAGCAGTTCTGAGCTTCTTCCTTTGTAAGTTGAACTAACGTGGTTGTTCGACCCTATGAACATAAGCGAGTCCCAAGCCCATATAGTGATTTGCAGACATAGGGATCTCTCTTTCTGTTTCATGCATACTTCCTATTTCACTATGATGATTGATGCTTTCATCTTCATCAGGAAGGTTCAGCTCATCATTCATCCTTGCCAATGTATGGATGATTTCATCTATCCTCCTATCATTTTCAGTAGTTATGCCTTAATTTGCTGTGAAATTTCAGCCAAATGTTGGGTAATGAAGGGAATGAGCTCGTCGTTGCTAGGTATCCCGTTGAAGGACATTAGAGACAATGGTGTAAAGAGAGCAACTTCGAGACTTGTTTACTCCAAATTCGAGATCAGTCGATGAATCCTTATTCTGCTTGTATGGAAACCATAAACCTCAAAATTAACCCTGACATTTACCTACCCAAAGACCTAGCAACTTATATGGGATGACCTAATGCAAACAATGCCTACATGATGAATGATGGGTTTTTTTTTTTTTTTGTTTTCTGTATGGACTCGCCCACTATTAGGCTTGCATGAAGACTCTTAACCTAGAATGATGCTATGAACATGAATAGGGGAGATATCCATCAAGTCATCATATAATTGAATCAACATTAAAATTTTAATGGACTCAGATTTAGTTAATGACCGGATAGATGCCTTAGGGGTCAAAGATTACTTAGGGTTGAGTAAAGTCAAACTTAAATCTCAGACCTAGTCAAACCTCTCTAACTTGGGCCTAAGAGAGACCTTTTGGGCCTACTTTAATCTTGTTTGAATATTACTTAAACTAAAGTAATATTTGAGGGAGATGCAAATATGGACCGACTCATTCTACGATGAAATGCACAATTAGCACATAATTGGCACGTTAGTTTTTTTTTTTGAAAAAAAGAAAAGTAGAAGGAAATGCACATAGCATACAAATGAGGGATGCGCTTGAGCCATGGTTCTACATTCAATGGTTTAAGGTCAGGTTTGTAAAGGACAAGCATACTCATGTCTCTTACGTGCGACAAATTCTATGGAGTTCATAGTAATGTGACCCGTGTGTTTCTCGCAAAACTAAAGGGAAATGTAAATTCATATTCACATAAATTTCGGAGTGCTTCATGAGTGGGAAAGTAACTTGCGATCTTCTTGAAATGTGGAGTTCATTTCTTTATGAAGTCGAAAGTAAACTTTGCCCGAAAGGGAAAATTGGGTTGATCCTAAACGATGCCCTTGAGTTCATCGCGATTTATCAAAGAAATCATGATGTAGGCCCATATGCTTGATGCCTAATTAAATAACAAAAATTAAAAGAATTTATTTCTCCCTTCTACTCAAATATTTAAGAAACCGATTTTTGAAGTTTTACCCTCTTAAAGTAAGTCCCCTGTGGAGTCGCCATTTTAGGACTCAGGAAAAAACTTCCAATCGTGCCCTATGCGATGTATGGCGAGTCGAAAGAGGTGTCTAGTCTTTAAGGGATTTAATTGAATTTTTACACATTAAAAATGTTCACATGAAATGTTTGAATTTTATTATGAACATTAAAATTTACAATCTGCCTGAAATAAATAATCAAACCAGAAAAATAAAAAATAATTAGCACAGAAACCGAGGCAGTCAGAGAATTACCCGGGTCACTTATCCAGGCGCCATGCTAGTCTGCCTAGCGCCCTGGACTGTGACCTTGGGCCTTTCCCATACGCCTAGGTGCTGGCAATGGGCTCGAGCCAACAGCCGTGCAGACCCGCACAGGGTGCCAGATGTTGGACCGAGGCCACCAATTTCCGACTTTCGGTATTCAAATTATTTCGGGAAATAAATAAATTTTAAAATTCGAATAAAATTTAACATTTAGCGAATCAAATTTAGTCAAATTTATTTTTTAGGAGCCGCCAATTAATTTTAAAGAGAATTAATAAACTCGAATTTTCTCGACTCCGCGTAGCCGCGAACCATGAGATTCCGATCCGGGGGTAAGGTTACAAATTCGAAAGTAAAAACCTTCGAATCCTCCCGTTCAAAGAACGGACTCTACTAGATTAGTTTATTAAAGAAAAGAGTAGAAGATGAGAATTAATTAGATTAATTGATGGTCTTTAGATGCATGCGCAATTAAATGCAATGATAAAAAGAAAGCAATAAAGACAAAATAAAGTTATCTTCTCAAGTAATCCGATTTAGATTAGTCATAATTGATATTAATATCAAGATTAGAACATTATTGGTGATTACAAGAAAATAATAACGAGAATAAAAATGCCAGAATGCATGTATGCAAATGAGAGAGGGAGAGAAGAAGAGAAATCCACCTAGTGTCAATACTCCCAGGTGGTTTCGGTGTGAAAAATGGAATGAAAAGATGGGGTATTTATAGGGTGAGTGAGTGAAGGAAGATTAGGTTTGGAATAGCTAAAAATAGCAAATGCTCTTAAAAAAGCAAATGAGCTAAAATTAGCTAATGGGCAGGCCTGCCTGGCGAGATTCTCGAGGTCAGCTTGCGCAGCACACGACCTGAGGATGAGGATCAGGGTAAACAGGCTGCGGGCAGACCCGCACAGTGTCCCGGATCAGGTAAATGGGCAACATGCAGACCAGCACGACGCGCTTCCCAAGGGTGACAAGAAGGAGAAAACGATTCTTAAATGTCGTTTTTGCAATAAGGAGGGACATTTCCAGAAAGATTGCCTAAACCGTAAGGCTTGGTTCGAAAAGAAAGGTAATTACTCTGCCTTTGTATGTTTCGAGTCCAATTTGGTTGAAGTTCCTAACAATACATGGTGGCTTGACTGTGGTGCTACTACTCATGTATTTAACATGGTGCAGGGATTTCTTACGATCCAAACCATAAACCCAAGTGAGAATTTTTTATTCATGGGAAATCGGATGAAAGCTCCAATTGAAGGCATAGGGACTTATCGTTTAAAGTTAGATACTGGTCATCATTTCGACTTGTATCAAACTCTCTATGTACCTTCGGTTTCTAGGAATTTGATTTCAGTTTCAAAACTTGATGTTGTTGGGTTTCATTTTAGTATTGGTAATGGATGTTTCAGTTTGTTTAAGAATAAACAATTAATTGGTTCTGCTTTTCTTAGTGATGGTTTATATAAACTGAAACTTGATCATGGTTTTTCTGAATCCCTTCTTACTGTTTATCATAATGTTGGAACTAAGCGTAGTATGCAAAATGAAAAGTCTGCTTTCTTGTGGCACAAACGTTTGGGTCATATATCTAAAGAAAGGTTGGAAAGACTAGTAAGAAATGAAATTCTTCCACCATTAGATTTCAATGACCTTAATATATGTGTGGATTGCATAAAAGGAAAACAAACCAAACATAGTAAGAAATGCGCGACAAGAAGTAGAGAGCTTCTTGAAATTATACACACTGACATATTTGGACCATTTGATGTTCCTTCGTTTAGTGGTGAAAAGTATTTTATCACCTTTATTGATGACTTTTCCCGTTATGGTTATAGCTACTTGCTGAATGAAAAATCTCAAGCAGTTGAAGCCCTTGAGGTGTATGTAAATGAGGTTGAAAGGAAATTAGATAAGAGGGTTAAGATTGTTAGATCCGATAGAGGTGGTGAATACTATGGAAAGTATAACGAAAAGGGACAATGTTCTGGTCCATTTGCAAAGTTTCTCGAGAAACGTGGCATATGTGCACTATACACTATGCCAGGAACGCCACATCAAAATGGTGTTGCAGAAAGGCGTAATAGGACATTATTAGATATGGTTAGGAGTATGATTATTAACTCCTCATTGCCTAAGTCCTTGTGGATGCATGCTCTTACAACAACTATGTACTTGCTTAATAGGGTTCCTAATAAAGCAGTTCCCAAAACTCCTTTTGAGTTATGGACTGGTAGGAAACCCAGTCTAAGACACCTTTATGTTTGGGGTTGTCCAGCAGAAGCAAGAATATATAATCCACATGAAAGGAAGTTGGATTCTCGTACGACTAGTGGGTACTTTATTGGTTACCTAGAGAACTCCAAAGGTTATATAGGTTTTATTGTCCTAATCATAGTCCGAGAATAATTGAAACTGGTAATGCTAAATTCATTGAGAATGGTGAAGTTAGTGGGAGTAATGAAAGAGATAATATGGAAATTAATGAGATAAGGGAAACCATACCCATATCTATAAATGTTCCATTATCATGTCCTACACCAAATGACATAAGTGAGATAAGGGCAGCTGTACCCGTATCTGTAAGTATCCCACTGTCAAATCCAACTCCAAGTGTTGTCCCTATCTTGGATCATAATATTCATAATAATGAACAACATTTGGGTGATGATATGACTCAAGCAGAAACCGATTCACCATTGGTCAATAATCAAGATGAACCAGAAGAGCAACCTATTTTAAGAAGGTCGCAAAGGGAAAGAAAGTCAGCTATCCCTAATGATTATGTGGTTTATTTGCAAGAATCAGACCTTGATGTTGGAATGAAGAATGATCCGGTTTCATTTTCACAAGCCATTGGATGTAATGAGTCTGATAAATGGATCAATGCTATGAAAGATGAACTGAAATCCATGGAACAAAACAAGGTTTGGGACCTTGTTGAGTTACCAAATGGGTGTAAACGAGTTGGATGTAAATGGGTTTTTAAGACCAAGTATAACTCAGACGGCTATATCGAAAGATATAAAGCAAGGCTTGTTGCTAAAAGTTATACACAAAAGGGTGGCATTGATTACAAGGAGACTTTCTCTCTCATATCGAAGAAGGACTCATTAAGAGTAATTATGGCTTTAGTAGCCTATTTTGATCTTGAGCTACATCAAATGGATGTGAAAACCGCCTTTCTTAATGGTGATCTTGAGGAAGAAGTTTATATGGATCAACCCGAGGGCTTTTTGGCTGAAGGAAAGGAACATATGGTGTGTAAGCTTAAGAAGTCAATATATGGACTAAAACAAGCTTCCCGACAATGGTATATTAAATTCAATGACACCGTAACCTCTTTTGGTTTTCAAGAAGTCATTGTTGATAGATGCATATACCGAAAGGTCTGTGGGAGTAAGTTTGTATTTCTAGTACTGTATGTTGATGACATTTTACTTGTTGCTAATGATTTGGGCATACTTCATGAGACTTAGAATTTTCTATCTAAGAATTTTGACATCAAAGATATGGGTGAGGCATCCTATGTGATAGGAATTGAAATTTTCCGTGATAGGTCACAAGGATTGTTAGGATTGTCTCAAAAGGCGTATATCGAAAGAATTATGGAGAACTTCCATATGGATAGATGCTCAGCTGGAATTGTACCAATTCCAAAAGGTGATAAATTTAGCCTTATGCAATGTCTAAAGAATGATGTGGAACGTAAGACAATGGAATCTATTCCATATGCTTCTGTTGTAGGCAGTTTAATGTACTTGCAAAACTGTACGAGGCCAGATATTAGTTTTGCTATTGGGATGCTAGGAAGATATCAAAGTAATCCGGGCATGGATCATTGGAAAGCTGCAAAGAAAGTGTTGAGGTACCTACAAGGAACAAAGGATTACATGCTCAAGTATAAGAAATGTGATCAATTAGAAGTGGTCGGATACTCAGATTCAGATTTTGGTGGATGTCGTGATAGTAGAAAGTCCACATTTGGTTATGTGTTCCTATTATCTGAAGGAGCAATATCCTGGAAAAGTGCGAAACAAAACTGTATTGCTACGTCTACTATGGCAGCTAAGTTTGTGGCTTGTTATGAGGCTACAATACATGCACTATGGCTTCGGAATTTTGTTTCTAGTCTTGGGGTAGTTGATTCTATCTCCAAGCCATTAAAGATGTATTGTGATAATTCCGCAGCAGTCTTTTTCTCAAAGAATGATAAGTACTCAAGAGGTGCAAAACACATGCAATTGAAGGATGAAGTTCGGAAACAAAAAGTGTCTATTCAACATATTAAGACTGATATGATGATAGCAGATTCTTTGACTAAAGGTTTACAACCTAAGATATTTAAGGGGCATGTGCATAGAATGGGTCTTGGTTGTAAGGATGATTAATGTTTAGTTGTTTGACACTTTGAGCTCAAAATGTTACTTTGTTTCTAACTTATTTTTTAAGCTTCCTATTAATAAAGGTGTACACATTAAGTTTTCTAGGAATCTTAATAAGAATGTGGACTGTAATGTTTTATTTCATGTACTTATTCTTGATGATTTGTAAGATGTAGTAGTATATGGAAGGAAACATGCTCCATAAAATAGTGTGTAACCGCCATAACTCTCATTTTCAAATTGTTAAGCGTGGTAAATGTATGTTGCACGGAGATGATTATTTGATTTGCGCTCTTATGTATGTTGTTAAGTTTTGAATGATCGGGCCAAGTGGGAGAATGTAAGATATTATCCTATAATATATATTGCGGCCTGATATTACGAGATATGGATGTATAGTTTCCTCTTTACGGCTTATCAATTTTGGCAAGCATAATCACAGAGATTGAATCAAATCAAATCTTAACGGCTAGTTAATCTTAACCGTTCATCTTGGTTGCTTGATGGACGCACCAGATTAAAAGTTGAATACTATAAATTGGTCATCTCCCTACCAGTAAACACACAGTGAAATAACCATCTATGTCTCTATAACTAAAGTGAGAAAAGGGTTAAGGGGGAGAAACTAATTTGTGCAAGGGGCATTCTTTGGTGAAGGAGTATTTCCGAAACGGTCAGTCAATTGTACTATGGCTTCTGCATCTTCCGCATCAGGTATGATTTATTGTGAGAATTAATTAGTTCAAGATCCTAGCATCATGAAGTTAATTATGTCTATTAAGTTTTACAGTGACGGCGACGTGCGGTGGCTCCGGGGCGTCGCGGCGGTCGTCTGGTGGTCGAGGGTCGACGACGACGACCTGGGTGGAGGTTGGTGGTGGCGCACAGTGAGCGAACAACGAGTGAGAGGGAGGAGGAATAGAGAGAGGAAGAATGCGTGCGGTGGTCAGGCGGTTGCTGGGGGAGGTTTCCGGCGAGGCAGAGGTGGCGGCGGTTATAGGCGGTGGCGCGGTGGTGGCTGGGCGGTTACACAGAGAGAACGAGAGAGGAAGAGCTTTAGGGTTTAGGGTTGTTTAGTTTAGCCAATTAGGAGTAATTAGCGTAATTAATTACTTAATTTAGCAAATAATTGCTTGGGGCACAGGCCCCCTAACCGTCCACAGTCCACTAGAGAAACTAGGAAAATAAGGTTTAAAAAAATTTCTAAAACAATACTAATAATAATAGTAATAAGAATAATAATACTAATAATAATAATAGTAGTAAGAATAATAATACTAATAATAATAACATAATTAACTAGATAACTTAACACATGATTATCAACTATTAGCATGGAATTTACCAAAATACCCCTACTCCCATGCATAACCATGCACATAGAAAAGACTATATTACCCTTAATAATCCCTCATCGGTCCTACGAGCTCAAGTATTAACAATTTAAACACAGAAATAATTAACGGACGTAAAATAATACTAACGACGTAACGGTCAACGTATTCAAATTTTTCGGGGTTTTACAGTCGCAAAGTGTTGGGTGTAATATGGAGTATTTTAGTTCAATTTTACGAAACTATGCCTTAAAATTAAAAGAAAATAAGTTAGTAGTTTACAAAATGCAGGAGATGATAATGAGGGACATAATGCAAGTGGGGTTGAAGTAACTCCTAAAAATGAGTCTATAATGCGGCAGTATCAAAATATGAAACCATACAGTGACCAAATGTAATATTTTACTATTGAAACATTTGACAGTTTGTTAAACTTTTTTCCAAATATAGCCAAATTATGGGTCGGGTTCATTACGAGTTGGTTTCGGCTTATTTCTGCTTTAGGTTTGGAAATTCCTGGGCTAACGTTAAACATTCGGGCGGGTTCGGGTCAAGCCTAATTCTACCTGCTATATATGTATATATGCAATGGTTGCCATAAGTGGACACCCCTAATTTAAAACTCTAGATCCACCATCGTATTTAGGTACAAGGTCCTGTCTCTGAAGTAGTATTTAATTACTTTGAAAATTTGTTTTGGTTCCTTAGTTTTGCCCTTGAAAATCTTCTTATTTCTTGTCATGCAGACATGATATATGAGGCTGTTGAAACCAGTTGTAGTAAGCTCCTTTTTCCACTTAGGACCTTTTTTCTTTTTGATTTTATGGCATCACCAGTGATCCTAATTTCCTACCTCTGGGATATCAATTCATTCTTGGAGTCTTTCCCTAATGGTAGTGGCATAGGTGCACTAAAAAAATAGGTGTTGAATTGTATTTCTTTTGTCTGGCCCGAACTGTAGGTCTTCCTACATGCCAGGAGCAAATCGAAGTGTCTGGGGGCAGTTAAATGTTTAGTCCCATTTTATGGGCCTAAATAACGCCTTTTGGCTTGTTCTTTTAGCTCGTTTCCGAGTCTTTTCCTTCGTTTTCACTAGATTTTTAGTTGTTTTGCAGGTTTTCGCACTTTTGAAGCAAAACGAGGCAAATGAGCAGCTATTTCATGGCTTTTAAGGGGTATTTTGGAGATTTTCGAGTAACTCCCCGAGCCTAACCGAGTTGAGAACCGAGGCTTAGTCGAACCTTTTCCCCAAGTTTGAATGAAATCATGGTCATAGCACCCGCTACAGCCATTGTAGCGGGCGTCACAGCCTAAGGAAAGAAGATAGGGGAAGGGTGACAGGAAGTGGTCGCGGGTGTTACGTTGACCATAGCGCTCGCGACAGGAGAGTTTCGCGCCCGTGACAGGTTGTGTAGCTCCCGCTACACAGCACCAGACATTGGTCACTCCAGCTAGCTAGAGCATCATCGCGCCCGCGAAAGACAAGTTCGCACCCGCGAGAGCATCAGACCAGCAGACGATCGCGCCCGCGAATAAGTAGGTGACACCTGCTACCTCTCAAACGCTAGAATCGCCCTGCTGTCTTCTCACTGTCGCGCCGATGACAAGGTTGGTCGCGTCCGCGACCACCTGTGTTTCTGCGCGAAATTTTGGCTCAAAACGGCTATGTTTTATTCAACTACCATGCTTTGTATATATGCTCCTTGCTGCGATTTCTCCAGGGAGGCTGGCGAGGGTTAGAATCTAGCTCTAAGCTAGGTTTTACCTAGCTTTTAGGTTATAATTAGGAGATAATTAATGAGTGATTAGTGAGATTTCCATTGAAATGGTTACTTTGTTTGGGTTTTGTATTGAAGATTGTTGAAGAAGCTTCTCTTTCCTTGTTCATCCTTGTTCTCTACTCCTTTGATATGTGTTCTCTTTTTCTAATCTCTTTTATCATTACTTGTTGATTTAATTGCTTTCCTTGAATTAATTCTTTGTTGCTTTGATTGTTCTTATTGCCTTTTTAATTGCTTTGATTGAGTTTTGGTTGTTTGATGCTAGAAATCATGTTTAGGGTTGGTTTTGTTGATGTTAGAATAGTTTCAATGATGATTAGTGGCGGGAAACCCCATGGGTTAGGGGGTAATTAAGAGTGTGAATGGGTGATTGGGTTTAGGTTAACAATTTTAGTGAGTAATTAGGTGGAAAATCAATTTCCCACTCTTTCCCTTCCCACAAGTGGGATGTATTTGGGTCCGAAAGCTCCCAAATACATCCAACACTTGCGTTGGAAGGTGGGAATTGGGATAGTTAATGCTCACCCACGAAAGTGGAAGGAGGTTAACTAGGGAATTCCGTTTCATTAACCCTCCAGGTCTGTGGTGGACTTTGAGGTAGTTAATCCGGACTATCCTCGAGAGAGGAAGCCCGGTGGGTATTTTCTAAAGGAACTGCCACTTGATTTCCCCCCTTGTTGCTCTCTTATTGCAAAACTCATCTCCTTGTTCCCGTTTGCATCCCGAAAAGCCTCCGAAGCCTATTGTCTTGTTCGAATCGCAACATAGTGCGAGTTTAAATTGTCGTATCCACAGGGAGTTGGGGTACCGAACCTAAAAGTCACTCAAACTCTCACCTACTACGTTGGGATTCCATGATTTTTGAGAGGTTTTAGAATCTAAAAGAAGACACACTAAAAACCACAAAAAGGAAGGAAAAGGCTCGAGGGTCGGTCTTTCACCACCTATCGATCACTCTAATCACGAGGAAGTCTCGGTCAGGACACTAAGCCAAGATAGAAGTTGAGTTATTGCAATAAAAAGGCCACTCCGGGGCCTCTCCCGAGCTATACCCGAATTTAGACCTAAAGGCTCGCCTACTAAATGAATAAGGACTCACCTAAAAGGCTTAAAATGCAAATCACCATATCCGAACTTCTCCACAAAATGAATGAGGAGTTATTCAAATATCCATCCAATCACCCTAAAGATCGTGTTTGAGTAGGTTTAGCAGGTTTCCACTACATATTAAACCCCACAACCAAGAGAATTTTTGGATGAAAACCTCATAAAACATGGCCTAATGCCTAACTAAGTCAAACCTTTGAAAAGAGATCTCATTAGGGATTAGAACCTTCCCCTGAGCCAAGAAAATTATTTACTAATCATTTTATTAAACAAACTAATCAAAGGCCCATCTAACATCTACAACCCTAACCCTAAAAAGATAACATGAACCCTAATAAAACCCTAAAGGGACAAACTGTCCTAAAGAAACCCTAGAAACCCTAGACAAACCTAAGACAAGACCTAACCCTAATGACTTGGACAGACCTTGTAAACCTAAAGAACCCTAATAACCCTAACCCTAAAACAGACCCAAAAGAAACTAACAAGGACTGGCCCAAAACTAATAACCTAACGACTAGACAAGCCCAAATAAATTAAAAACCCTAATAAACCTAATAACTACTAACACTGCTTATCAAAGCTAATAAGCCCAACACTACTGACCGAATGAAAGAAAAAGAGGAAGAAAGAAAACAGAAAGAAAATGACGAGTAGAAAACAAAGCAAAGAAGAAGAAGAACAAAGCACATAAATCGAACCAAGGGCAAGAACAAATTAGAACAGAACATGAAAATCGATCACCAACACTACATCATCAACATCAAAGAACATCTTTAAACTTCAAATAACCGAGACAAAACCCAAACATAATTCATCAACATACATTCCTAAATTCTCAAACATTCACCACCAAAACCAAAAATCGATTAACAAGAGAAAGAAAATAGAGATTCAAACATAGTATAAGAGCATGAATGAAACTAAATCTAACCTTAAGATGGAAGCCTAGGGTGTCACCTTCCCCAGAACCAACCCTAAAGCTCTCAAAATATGCTTCCTTTTTCTTTTATACTCGACCTCCGCTTCCCATCTCCAATCTCAGCCGTCGATCTACTCTACAATGAAGAGCATAGATGGCTCGATCCGGATGCCTGCAGGTGTATGCGATGGTGCTTGATGTTGCATCTGCAGTTTTGTGCTTCCTCTGGAATTCTCAACCAAATTTGCACAAATGAGGGGGTGAGTGAGAAATTGAGATTAACGCGAGAAAATGAGAAATAGAAAAGAGATGAGGAGGGAGAGATGAAGAGATGAGGAGAAGAAGAAGAAGAAGAAGAGAATGGTGGGTTACGGTGTTGGGTGTTTCGGTGCTTAGGTTGGCACAGAAAAGGGAAGAAGACAAAGAAGGGAAGAAAAAGAATGAGAAATGAAATGGGGAAAAGGAAATGAAAAGGGGGAAATTAGGATTAAATAATAAGGATTTGGGCGGGGGTATTCGGTCAGTGAAAGAAAAGAAAAAGGGGATGGGGTTGTGGGTAGGGTTGAGGGGACGGTTGGGCCGGGAAAGAAAAGAAAGGCCCGAGTAGTGAGAGGATTTAGGAATAGTTTTTTTTTGGGTTTATTTTCAATTTTTAATATTTTTGTTTTGTTTTCTAATAATAAAAATTAAGAATAATAAAAATATATAAAAAACGAATAAATAAGTAAAAACATAAAAACATAATAATAAACCTAATTTAAATATTAAGAACAAGCAAAGAGTCATAGAATTAAGGGGTAAAATCATGCAAAAATACGGAATAAACACCCCCCCACACACACACACTTAGACTTTTGCTCGTCCCGAGCAAAACTAACCAAAATAAACTAGGAAACTAGAACAAAATAAACACAACTAACTCACTTTCGCAAGAATCGCGGATGCATTTAGCACCTGCATCAAGCCTTTTAAACTCCCCGGTAGCCTGGGTGGACGAGGTAGGTCTCGTGAGGGTTTATAGAAGCTACACCCTCAAAAGCCAAAGAAAAAGAGAGAGGGAAAGTGAAAAGAACAAAACAAGGAAACCAAAAAGAAGAGAGAAAACAGCTTGCTTCAAGGAATCATGCTATCGCAATCAAGAAAACGATACTAATCATCCAAAAGGATCCGTTGTGAGCACCACGGTAACACCTAACTCAAGCAATTGCCAATCTTAGAGATTTTCGACTCCTGACATCTCATGTAAAGCTAAATCCCCTGTGCACAAGTGCTTAGTGGGTTTTGGATGATTCTGATCGATTCACAAGGAAAAACTCACATCCAAGCTCGAATCGAAGCGAAAAGGATTTTATTAAGCGATGTCTTTCCCTTGTTTATGTCGCCCTTGGCTTGGTGAGGGCCGCAGGAAACGCAAGGTGAGACTTTTATTAATGATTCATTAATTAGCGTTGGCTTGAGAAAGCTCAACGAGATTGGTGCTAGTTGTTTTGGGAGTTGAACGGCCCATAATGGGGTTTACCCTCCCAACATGGGCTACTCCATACGCCTCATCATTACGAACAATGAAGTGCTGAAGGGGTAATAGCGTCGCGCCACTAATACCAACCCATGAAGTTAGACTAACTTAAAACTACAGTTTCCGCTTTAATTAATTTAATTAGCTTTCACTTTTTCAACAAGCTCGGATGTGGCCAACTAGAGTCTCACAGTTTCAACCACAACGTGAAATAAAATAAGGATCTCGCTAGACACTCAATGAAGGGAATCTAGATAGATGAGTCATGACAACGCCCAAGCTAGGTCGAAAATTCTCAACGTTTCTTTCAACAAGATTAAGAAAGTCTTCCCAACAATGACAACACTATCCAAGAAACGAAGCAAAAAACAAAAGCAAAACGAAAACTTTTAAGGTTTTTCACTCCCTTTTTTTCCTCCTTTTTTTTCATTTTTCACCACAACTTTTCGATTTTTTTCACATTTTAGCACTTTTTTCACTTTTTTTTCCTAAGAAAGAAAAGCGACTAATGGAACCTAAAAAGACTAGGTGTGTTACCCAAAACATAAAGATCTCCCCCCACACTTAAAATCCACAATGCCCTCATTGTGTGAAGGGTGTCTCATGAAGGGTAGAAAAATATATATACAAACACCTAATGGGTAACAAGCAAACATATATACAAACATCTAACACATAGAAAGGGGTGGCGCCCCGAGCCAACACGGCTCCAATAACAAAGAAAACCCAACACAAAGCATACTAGGGGTGCGCCACCAAAAAGAAAAAAACAAGCATGCAAAAAGAAAACAAACTATACAAACAAAAACAAAGAAATTGTAGAAACCTCCTCTGTGCAAAAGACATTGGTCTGTGCAGGATCAAGGAAGTTTGCCTTGCCAGCAGCAAGGACTTTCAGCAAGACAGTGACGGAGATCACAACTAGCAAGGATACGTTTTGATGTGAAAG
Organism: Portulaca oleracea; assembly: GCA_029582165.1. NCBI lineage: Eukaryota > Viridiplantae > Streptophyta > Magnoliopsida > Caryophyllales > Portulacaceae > Portulaca > Portulaca oleracea. The sequence goes on along the minus strand of CM055885.1, from coordinate 1,846,276 downwards.
ACTAAAAAGAGTAAAAAAACAAACAGGGAAGTGTTATAGAATATACTCTGGAAAGATTTGGATTTTATTCCTTTCCTAATTAGATTAACTAATTGCTACCTTCTTATTTCAGGAAAGCCTTGGATGAAGATATGATTGCCAGAATTCACATCAAATATGGAAGGCGCCATCTAAGGAAGCTATCAAGGATGGAAGGAAGAAAAGCATCCAATCTTGGACAACTCTCCGACGGCTCATCACGCCCAACCAGCAACATAAATAGAAGACTTGGAGAAAGGAAGAAATCAACGATTCCACGGAAGAAATCGGGTGTTTGAAATAGAAATAGCGTTTTCTATTTTGTGTTCTTGCGAGTTGTTGTGTTTGTGTGAAGTTGAGTGTAATCAATCCTTAACGGATTTAGGGTTGATTGATACTTGTAAAATCGATTCCTAGACGGACTTAGGATCGATTGAGTTTAAACACCAAAGGGTGATTTTGGTGGGTGTTGTTATTCATAAAATAAGAAGCATCCTCTACAAGGCGCTCAGTTCTGTGTACAACCTAAGGACATTCATCTCAGGTTGTATTACTTCATTCTGTTTCAATATAATAAAGGAAGTTATTCAATATATGCTTATTGTCCTTTATCTTATTCCTACATTATATTGAATCTTAATCTAGTTAGATTAAGAACCTAACGTCCTTTATAAGTGATCATTTGTGCAGAAAATTTTCATAACCCTATTCACCCCCCTCTAGGGTTCTTTCAACTGGTATCAGAGCTTGGTCCAATGAAAATTCAGAGACTAACCACTCTGTGGCAAAGATCATTGGAGATCACAACATGGGAGACTTAAGTCAAGGACGTTCATGGAACAGATCACCCTTGTAGACAGGTGACAACTACAGAATTTGGAAACGCCAAATGGAGATCTTCTTGAGAAACCAAGATGAGGACATTTGGGACATAGTCAACAAAGGAAATTATCCTACTCCCCAGAAGATAGCTGAAAATGGAACAACAAGAGACAAACCAAGATCTGAGTACACACCTGAGGAAAAAGAACAAGCAAAGAAAAATACTCATGCGCATTATCTTTTAATTTGCAGTCTTAACTCTAATGAATTTGAAAGGGTGTATAATCTTGATACAGCTCAGCAGATATGGGACTACTTGGTCACGACCTATGAAGGAACAAATCAAGTGAAAAAGACCAAGATCAACACACTTGTTCAAAAATATGAAGGCTGCAAGATGGAAGAAAATGAATCCATTGAATCAATGTTCAAAAGATTCAGTGCGATAACCAACCACCTCAAGTCTCTCGGGAAAACATATACAAATGAAGAGCAAGTGAACAAGGTCCTTCAGTGTCTGCCCAGACACAAATGGGGACCGAAGGTAACTGCTATTGAAGAAGCCCAAGATCTAGAGACCTTGAAGCTTGAAGAGCTGATAGGAAAGCTCCTTGCACATGAGATACGACTGGCTGAAGGCAATCAGACCAAGGACATTGCTCTCAAAAGTACCAAGCAACCAGAAGAAGAATCAGAGGATGATGATGAAGAAACCATGGCAATGCTAGCTAAAGGTTTCAAGCGACTATACAGAAAGGATCCCAGATTCCGTGGTTACCTAAGAGAATCATACTCCAAACGACCTTCACCAAAGGTAAGACTCAAACCAAGGATGATAATGAATACAAATGCTTTGCTTGTGGTGCAATAGATCACTTGGTCAGAGAATGTCCTCACGTAAAGAAAGTCAAGGAACAAAGTGACTTCAGAGGAAAAAGGTTGAGCAGCAAAGCTATGGTTGCCACGTGAAGTGAAAGTGAAGGCAGTGAGAGTGAAAGTGAATATGAGGAAATTACAAATCTTTGTCTTATGGCAAAGGACCTTACTGAAGCAGAAGTGGACGATGATGGAGAGGTATTCACTAACCTTTTTCTCAAATGTCCTGAACATAATTTAAAACCAAGATTGCTTAATCTGCTTGATTACATTGTGACCCTCACCGACAAAGTCCACTATCTCACTAGAATTGTTGAAACAAACTCCAAAACCATAGAAACTCAATATGAGATAATCAAAAACCTTACCTCTGATAATGTCAGCATGAGAAATGAAATGATACAAAACCGAAAAGAGCTGAACTCCATTCTCAATCAAGAAATAAACCAAGTTCATTCTACCATGCACCCTGAGAAGAAAACCTCTACAAATAAACCTGGTTCACCCAAAACCAAACCAGAAACCTTACCTTTTCATAGACCCACAAATATACCAAAACCAAGGACTAAAACCAAGTGGGTTCCAAAGAAGCCAAACAATAAACCTGTCCCCCGAAACAAAGAAACCTCTCTTAAAACACCTGGTCCAAAGAAAGGTATAATGTCCTTCGGTGCAGGTATGTCTCAAGGCGCACAACAACCTTTGGTATTTGGACAACGGATGCTCGAGACACATGACTGGAGATCTAACCAAATTCAGAGAACTCAAGGACAACAAAGGTGGGAAGGTAACGTTTGGAGACAAAAGCCAAGGGAAGATCCTTGGAGCCGGCAAGGTCGGTAAGGACTCAGTCAATTGTATAAATGATGTATATTATGTAGAAGGTTTAGAGTATAATCTTTTAAGTATTTCTCAGTTTTGTGATAGGGGTAATAAAGTTTGGTTCAATAAGAACTCATGTGTTGTAGAGAAAGAATCTCATGAAATAGTCCTTAGAGGTCATCGGATGAACAATGTGTATGTTATTGACCTCAGTGATCATATGACAAATGACCTCACCTGTCTTAGAGTTGCATCAGATGAAACCTGGTTATGGCATCGTAGATTAGGACATGTGAGCATGAAAACCCTTCAAAAGTTAAAACACCTAGGATTGGTTAGAGGACTACCATCTCAGAACTTCATTTGTGACAAAATATGTGATGCATGCACAAGAGGAAAACAGACCAGAACTTTCTTCAAACCTATGTCTCAAGTAACCACCTCTAGATGTTTAGAACTGTTGCATATGGACCTCTGTGGACCAATTCCATACAAAAGTCTAAGAGGACGCTCATACAAACTAGTCATTGTTGATGATTATTCAAGATTTACCTGGGTTTTATTTTTGAAGGATAAGACTGAAGCTTACCCTGAGTTTGAGAAATTGTACAGACAACTCAAGGTCCTCACAGGACTTAGTCTGGTGTCTATAAGGACAGATCATGGAAGGGAGTTTGACAATCAAGATCAATTTGGAAAATTCTGTGATCAAGAAGGTGTTACACACAATTTCTCTGCTCCAAGGACACCGCAACAAAATGGTGTGGTTGAAAGGAAGAACCGCACACTGGAAAACATGGCCAGAACAATCATTTGTGAGAATGATCTACCTCTCTTTCTTTGGGCTGAAATTATAAATGCTTCAAATTATATTCTCAATAGATGTACCATAAGGTCCTTCATGAAGGGGACACCCTATGAGTTGTTCAAGGGTAAGACACCAGATGTAGCTCATCTCAAGGCCATTGGATGCAAATGCTTCGTTCATAACAATGGCAAAAACGCCTTAAGCAAATTCGAGCCAAGAAGTGAAGAAGGCATTCTGGTAGGATGCTCCCTATCTAGCAAGGCCTACAGAGTCTATATTATAGCATCCAAAAAGGTGGAAGAATCCATTCATGTTGTCTTTGATGAAATTGCCACCACTCCATCAGAAAGGTCCTCCATCAAATTCCAGATTCATCAAGATGATGATGACGAGGACCCACCTCGTATATTTCAGCAAGGTTCTCCTCCACAAAATGAAGAACCTCCTCAAGACGACATCATGCAATCAACTTCAGAACATGAGGAAAATGAAGTACAAGGACCTTCACATGATACAGAACAAGGACCTTCCCCCAGTGAAGGACAAGGACCTTCACCAACAGAAACTCCTCAAATGACCGAGACTGTACAACAAAACACTGAGGAGTCATCAAGTACCTTCAGGTTCAAACCTGCTCATCCGGCTGATAACCTCCTTTCAGGTCTGGAAACATGTATTAGAACTCGATCCTCTCTTAGAAACTTTTGTGCCTTTCATGCATTTGTTGCTCAGATTGAACCCAAAGGACCTGAAGAAGCTTTAAAGGACAGCAACTGAATCCTAGCTATGCAAGAAGAATTAAATCAATTCGAGCACAACAAAGTGTGGAAGCTTGTCCTAAGACCCGAACACCACCCAGTCATTGGTGTAAAATGGGTCTACCGCAACAAATTAGATGAACATGGCAATGTCACAAGAAACAAGGCAAGACTAGTTGCCAAAGGATACAACCAAGAAGAAGGCATTGACTATGAGGAAACCTTCGCTCCAGTTGTAAGATAGAGGCCATTCGGATACTTCTTTCCTATGCTTCATCAACTCACATGAAGCTATATCAAATGGATGTAAAAAGTGCCTTCATCAATGGATACCTAAAAGAAGAAGTCCATGTGGAACAACCTCCAGGTTTTGAACAACAAAATCCAGACACTCATGTTTACAGACTTCAGAAGGCCCTTTACGGGCTAAAACAAGCTCCCAGGGCTTGGTATGAGAGACTAAGCTCCTTTATTCTAAGAAATGGATTCACGAGAGGTCTCATAGAGAAAACACTTTTCATCAAAACCTCAGGTCAGGACTCCACTATAATTCAAGTTTATGTAGATGACATTATATTTGGTGCTACTAATGAAATCCTAGTAAAGGATTTCTCTCACCTTATGACCAAGGAATTTGAATTGAGCCTTGTGAGAGAACTTAGATTCTTCCTTGGCTTGCAAATCAAGCGGCATGAAGATGGCATCTTCATCAATCAGAGTAAGTATGTCAAAGAACTCCTAAAGAAATATGGGCTTGAAAATGTCAAGCACTGTAGCACCCCAATGTCCTCCACCTTAAATCTTGATCATGATCAAAACGGTAAGGCCACTTCTGACAAACAATACCGAGGTATGATTAGATCTCTCCTCTATCTAACTGCTAGTCATCCAGACATTATGTTTAGCGTGTGTGTGTGTGTGCACGCTTTCAAAGTGCTCCTAAGGAATCTCACTTGATTGCTGTCAAAAGGATCCTGAGATATCTTGCAGGCACAAAGGACCTTGGGTTATGGTATCCTAGCAACAACTCCCTTCATCTTGTTGGATACTCAGACGCCGATTTTGCTGGATCCAGAACAGATCGAAAAAGCACTTCAGGAGGATGCCAAATGCTAGGTCTATCACTCATATCCTGGCAATCATAGAAGCAAAATGTCGTTGCCTTCTCCACAGCAGAAGCTGAGTACATTGATGTCGGTGCTTGTTGTGCACAACTCCTGTGGATCAAGCAACAGATAAAGGACCTTGGCATCGAAACCTCAAGTACTCCAATCAAATGTGATAATCAAAGTGCAATCCAAATTATCAAAAATCCAGTTCAGCACTCCCGCACTAAACATATTGAAGTACGACACCATTTTATCAGAGATCATGTGGACAAAGGCCATATCACTATGGACTTCGTACCCACACATCAACAACTGGCCGATATCTTCACCAAGCCCCTTCCCACTAAGCACTTCATTACAAACAGAAGGGAACTTGGCATGTTACAACCAACCGACCAGTTCAGGGGGAGTTAGAGTCCTCCTTTCCATGGAGGGGGAGCTAAGGTCCTTCCCCTCCAGGTTTGTTCCTAAACCTAAAACTGCTCACAAACGTCCTTGACATCCTTGTCCTGGATCACTATTGAGCTCTCTCACATAAATCCTGGCACATGGTTATGCTGACAGTTCCCTCATAACTGCTTAAGTATAACCTCCTTTTACTCAAATGCATTTCCTAAAGGACCTTGCCCATTCCTCCACAATTTCTTTCATCGAAAAATCCTTTCCCACTTTCATCAAGATTTCAAAATTCAAATTTAATTTCTTTTTCTTTACTCGCAGTTCACCTCACTCCCGCCCAATCTCTTTCTTACATCATCATGATTGACGTTCCCCATCAAATCTCTCTTCCGTCATCAATTCCCCACTTCCCCAATATTCTCGATCCTTCCCAAAATTAAAACCTCCCCTTTCCTTCTTCAACAACCCACCTTCCCACCAACTCTCTTTAAAAACCATCATCCGTCCCCACTCAATCTCCCTCATCTCTCAAACCATCCCTTTCACCCCAACCATATCTCTCTCCCTGTCTCCATGGGAAAGCGACCCGCCCTCAAAACTGCGGCCTCATCTGGGGTTGCCAAACGAACCCGCTCCAGTAAAACATCGCCCATTCCTCTTGACTCCACCAACTCCCACAGTTCCTCCTCCGATACCATCACCGTTTCCCCACCATCAACCAACTTATCACTCCAAATTTCCCCTCAACAACATCTGGAAATCTTTTCCAAAAGCCCGATGTTATGCTGCGACACTGTAGATCTGGACTCCCTCATCGAAGCTTTTCCATCTTTCTCGACCCTCAAAGACATAGGCTGTCAAGCCTTTTTCGACTGTGACCACAGTGTTTACCCAACTCTTGTTCATCAATTCTTCGCCAACCTCGTGGTCAATCCAGGGAAAACGCTTCATTCGAAAGTATCAGGTATTGACATCTTCCTCTCCGCTAATCATGTTGAAAAAATTCTGCATCTCACACCCAGCATTGCGAAGTCACCTCTTCCCTTGCCCTCTGATCCAAAACATGAACTCCTCAAACTGTATGGTCGACCTTCTGAGACCAAAAACACCCAGTACACCGCCTTAACCTTAGAAGCTCGCTTTCTATACTACACAATTGTCCGCACCATTCTGCCTAGAGGATCCAACAAAGAAACCTTGAATGAAGCATGTGCATACTTTATTATGAACATCATCAATGGTAGACACCCTGAGGTAGGAGACATTGTCATCACCCATCTTATCTGAGCCACATCCTACATGTCTGGACCCCTGCCTTACTGCAACCTCCTCACCAAAGTCTTCCAGGCCCATCAAGTTCCCCTTCCTACTTTCGACCAAGCATATGTGAATATCGCCACCATAGGCATCCCCCTTCTCAAAAGTCTAGGATACCACAAACAAGATGATGGTACATGGCTTCACTTAGATGAGATCAAGGCCGTTCATGAAAGCTCCTCAGCTGCTGCTGCTAAGGACGTTCAGGATGCCCTGCAAGTGCAAGTATCCAACCTCCGCACTGAGGTACATGCTCTCCACAAAGAAGTTCAAGGTCTCCATGCAGTGCATGCATCCATCAACAAAGCCATCACCTCTTTGATGAATGTCATCTCATCCATGCCACCATCCACTCAGATCACTTTGGCTACTCCATGCTCATCTCCTGCTGCTGAAGCAAATCCCAACCCTGATGAAGCTGATCCCAGTGTTCCCCTCCCCTAAAAACTCTTTTTACGCATTTCCAAAACATTGTTCTTGTGCCAAACATACCTCCTGTTTCCTTTTCTGGTGAAAGCCAAAAAGGGGGAGATGAATTGTTGGTGTTTGCTGTGTTTTTTTGCTGTCTTTTGCTCTGTTCCTTTTGGTCTGTAACTAAACCATTAACTGCCGCTATGCATAAATTTCTTCTGTATGCTGCATACATTACTATTGCTAAATCATTGCCATGGAGTTTTTGTCTTTCACTCAAAAAGGGGAAGATTGTAGAAACCTCCTCTTTGCAAAGGACATTGGTCTGTGCAGGATCAAGGAAGTTTGTCTTGCCAGCAGCAAGGACATTCAGCAAGACAGTGAAGGACGAAGATCACAAACAGCAAGGATACGTTTTGATGTGAAAGACTAAAAAGAGCAAAAAACTAACAGGGAAGTGTTTTAGATTAACTAATTAGATTAACTAATTGCTTTCCTAATTAGATTAACTAATTGCTACCTTCTTATTTCAGGAAAGCCTTGGATGAAGATATGATTTCCAGAATCCACATCAAATATAGAAGGCGCCATCTAAGGAAGCTATCAAGGATGGAAGGAAGAAAAGCATCCAATCTTGGACAACTCTCCAACAGCTCATTACACCCAACCAGAAACATAAATAGAAGACTTGGAGAAAGGAAGAAATCAACGATTCCACGGAAGAAATCAGGTGTTTGAAATAGAAATAGTGTTTTCCATTTTGTGTTCTTGCGAGTTGTTGTGTTTGTGAGAAGTTGAGTGTAATCAATCCTTAACGGATTTAGGGTTGATTGATACTTGTAAAATCGATTCCTAGACGGACTTAGGATCGATCGAGTTTAAACACCAAAGGGTGATTTTGGTGGGTGTTGTTATTCATAAAATAAGAAGCATCCTCTGCAAGGCGCTCAGTTCTGTGTACAACCTAAGGACATTCATCTCAGGTTGTATTACTTCATTCTGTTTCAATATAATAAAGGAAGTTATTCAATATACGCTTATTGTCCTTTATCTTATTCCTACATTATATTGAATCTTAATCTAGTTTGATTAAGAACCTAACGTCCTTTATAAATGATCATTTGTGCAGAAAATTTTCATAACCCTATTCACCCCCCTCCTAGGGTTCTTTCAGAAATATTTACAATGAGAGGAAAGGTGGAACGAGGTTACCACTTAGTCTTCAAGAACAAGAAATGAAATTAGATAACCTCGATCATACTTGGAGCATCAGTCGCTCCTTATTCTTCAAGATTCGGGCCTTCAAGATCAGAACAATTTAACGCCCGTAGGAGAAGATCATGCATCCTCGAATGCATCTCAAAATGGTGGATGTATGAGAACATATAAAATAATGAATCAGTATAAACAAGTGTTCTCAACATCTTATCAAATGCCTTAGAAAAATCATTAAAGTGATGAAATAAGTGAATAAACATGATTTTTCTAGGCGAGTCATCTAGGTAAACAAGATAAGGGTCAAGGAGGGGATCGTACCCTCTAAGGTGACCTAGAGACTCAAGGCATGCATGGTCGGATGAGGGAGTGATAGACAATGAATGATGGGGGATTACATGATCGGGAGAGGGGGATACATCATCACATTCAAAGCATATAGAAGAGTCATCAACCTCCTCAACAATATCATCACTAGCAAGTCCCAACCCAAGATTATCCTCTAACTCATTAACATCATCTTGTTGCACATAGTTAACATCATTTTCAATAATGTTCGAATGAGCAACATAAGTGGAAGAGATGGAAGCATGAGTAGATGTTTCAAATTGAGTACATAGGAAGGGGACATGCATAGGAATTAAAGGAGGAAGGGAAGAGGTACTCACATATGAATCTTCATAAGATCCTTCCCTTGGTTGATCCACAAATGGAGATTGAGTATGCAAATCAATACAACGGGAAGGGGGGACAAATTTCCGCACATAGATTTTCATAGTGAGATCTAACATAATAAGCACATAAATTATCAAAATAATAACCCGAAGCATGACAACTTTTCAAAAAAACACGAGTATCCTCGGTCAACCAATTAAGAAAATCACAAGCCTCGTAATCGTTTTTAGTATTAAAACCAAGGGCAAGAACAAATCAGAACAGAATATGAAAATCGATCACCAACACTACATCATCAACATCAAAGAACATCTTTAAACTTCAACTAACTGAGACAAAACCCAAACATAATTCATCAACATACATTCCTAAATTCTCAAACATTCACCACCAAAACCAAAAATCGATTAACAAGAGAAAGAAAGTAGAGATTCAAACATAGTATAAGAGCATGAATAAAACTAAATCTAACCTAAATCTAACCTTAAGATGGAAGCCTAGGGCGTCACCTTCCCCAGGACCAACCCTAAAGCTCTCAAAATATGCTTCCTTTTTCTTTTATACTCGACCTCCGCTTCCCATCTCCAATCTCAGTCGCCGATCTACTCCGCAATCAAGGGCATAGATGGCTCGATCCGGATGCCTGTAGGTGTATGCCATGGTGCTTGATGTTGCATCTGAAGTTTCGTACTTCCTCTGGAATTCTCAACCAAATTTGCACAAATGAGGCAGTGAGTGAGAAATTGAGATTAACGCGAGAAAATGAGAAATAGAAAAGAGATGAGAAGGAGGGAGAGATGAAGAGATGAGGAGAAGAAGAAGAGAATGGTGGGTTACGGTGTTGGGTGTTTCGATGCTTAGGTTTGCACAGAAAAGGGAAGAAGACAAAGAAGGGAAGAAAAAGAATGAGAAATGAAATGGGGAAAAGGAAATGAAAAGGGGGAAATTAGGATTAGATAATAGGGATTTGGGGAGGGGGGATTCGGTCAGTGAAAGAAAAGAAAAAGGGAATGGGGTTGTGGGTATGGGTTGAGGGGACGGTTGGGCCGGGAAAGAAGAGAAAGGCCCGGGTAGTGAGAGGGTTTAAGAATAGTTTTTTTTTTGGGTTTATTTTAAATTTTTAATATTTTTTTATGTTTTCTAATAATAAAAATTAAAAATAATAAAAAGACAAAAAAATAATAAGTAAAAAGATAAAAACAAAATAATAAACCTAATTTAAATATTAAGTACAAGCAAAGAGTCATGGAATTAAGGGGTAAAATCATTCAAAAATACGGAATAAACATGTCTCACCTTGATCGACCTTAGATTTTCTTTGTTCTCGTGCTTGCTTAGATTAGTTATCTTACCCTCCGACCTTTGTGACCTTAGCGATCTAGACCCGTTCTTGACCAATACCTTCAGCCAAGACCCCTCGCTCCCTGAGAAGAACGATAAAAATCGGTTAATACTAACCACTTGTACACAAAATGGCGCCGTTGCTAGGGAGCTAGCGCCCCTAGCTTTAGGTTCCTTTGGTTAAGAGTAGTTTAGATTGCTTTCATCGCTACAGATCAGTTGCAAAAAATTACTCGGAGGTACCTCAATATTTGGAGAAACTATTATTCGGTACCCCAATTTTTCAAAACTAATTTTGAGGTACCCTTACTTTTTGGGTTAGTAATTATTTGGTGCTTGACCGGACATTAATTTTATTAAGTGACCGAAATACCCTCATTCTTCTTCTTCAAGGGTATTTCTTCAAGAAGGGAAGCATAAGGGCATTTTGGTCACTTAATAAAAATTAATGGCCGGAAAAGCACCAAGTAATTACTAACACAAAAAGTAAGGGTACCTCAAAATTAGTTTTGAAAAGTTGGGGTACCAGAAAAACATTTCACCAAAAGTCAGGGTACCTCAGAGTAATTTTTTGGATCTGTTGTTTGGGTCCTAGGGAATTTGATGCTTCTTTTGTTCTCTTTGGTGCATGCAGATTCCCTCTAGTGCCGATTAGAAACTGTAGGTGACATCAAGTCCCGATGGCCGAGCCTTATCCACACTGTACTCTCCTATCATACTCCGTTTTATCATCGGGTACGGGAGGCAATCCCATCATCTTACCGCCACTACTACCCACCACAACTTTTGAGCTCAAACCGTACCTGCTGGAAGTTTTTGTGAGATGCCAATTCCACAGGGACATCGGTGAGAATCCTGTAAATCATGTTAGAAGATTTGAAGATCGAATTGGTTTTGTGCATATGCCAGAGGTATCATCAGAGTTTTTGAAATTGAGGCTTTTTCCTCTTACCTTGAGGGGAAAAGCTCAGATGTGGGTCGATACGTGCCCACCCGGCACATATACTACTTGGGATGCATTGAGCCATGACTTTCTCCACCATTTCCTTCCGGTGGATGAAGCTTGTAGAATCCGGCAAGCTATTATGGGCTTCAAGCAAGAGCCGAGAGAAATTATCTTCAATTCATGGGCAAGATTCAAAGATCTCCAAAGGCAATATCCGCACCACAATCTACCGATTTGGATATTGTTTCAACAGTTTTACTATGGGCTTCAAGACAATCTTAAAGAGTCAATCGATATCTCATTTGGGAGAATGTTCCTTATGAAAACCGAGCGACAAGCAAGTGTCTTCCTCCACGAATTATGTCAATATTCTCCCTATTTGGGAGGTGGTCGGTCAAGAGTGGGAGATTCATCTTTGGAGACTGACCCCACAATCAAACTTCTTATGGCCACCATCCATGAGATGCAACAAAATTCAGAATCTGATGGAGCAACCAACCAATTGGAAATCATGCAGGAGACTCAAGCCTTCGCCCACAACATCCAACACTATTCTTCTAGCTACCATGACCAACAAGCTTGGAAACCCACTTATCACCAATCCATCCCTCAACTTCAGGAACCCTAACCATCTCAAGAGTCTAACATAGAAAAGTTGCTGAAGCAGATTTTGGAAAACGAGGAAAACAATAGGGCTCAGCTCGCAAGCATTGAAAATCAATGGGCCCAAATCATTCAACACAGAGATCTTCCTCAAACGTTCCCTATCCAACCTCAACCAAACCAAATGGTGCCGGTGCATTCTACTATCCTATGGAGTGAGGAAGAAGCCAAAGCACCTACATTTGTGGAGGAGAAATGTTTGGGAGAAGAAAAAGAGAGTGAGTTGGAGATGAATGAAGAAGGGGAGGTGGTAAATGAAGTGGCCAAAAGTGAGAATGAGAAAGAGTTGGGTGAGGAAGAAAAATCAAATGAGGGAGTAGATGAGTACTCAATGGAACCTTATATGCTCGAACCCTCTTGTGAGTGCCCTTTGGAGGAAACCTCTCTCGAACCAATCCAAGTTGAACCCGATGACAGTGAGGCGATATTCTCCACTAATCTTACTGATGTGACATCTGCTAGCGAGGACATCCCCTTGGAGGACACTTTGTTTGAGCATATGGAGGTTCATGATTCTATTGTCAACGATGTAGAATCTTTGGATTTTTCTCCTTCCCAAGTGGAGTTTGAGCCCATACCAGTCATTTTGAGCAACCTTGAAGAGGAAGTCGAGGAGTTGAGAAAGAAGAAGAAATCTTGAAGGAAGATGACCGTGAGCAACCCATGCTTGTTCCCGAGAGTCTAAAACTCCGGGAACCAATTAAAGTGAAACTCCAATTGCTTCCTCACTCGTTTCACCCAATTCGACCCGTAGAAGAACAATTGGTTCAGTTCACAAAGGTAGTTGGAAGATGTTGGAAGAAGAGAAGGAAATGAAGGTGGAGGAAGCATAAGAAGCTATTGCCTCCTTTTCCCCGAGGTCAACAGATAACTTGATAGACCATCTCGACCTACAATCATGCAAACTAGGGAAATGCTAGAATTGGAGAAAAAGAAGATGGTGGAAGAGATGGAAGATGCTTCTGTGTTGTGCACCACGTCTCTCAAGGATCAAACGGGTATCGGGTCAAGCTAGGGACCTAAAACAAGCACTATATGGGAGGTAACCCATACGTTTTTCTTTTCTTCTTCTATTTCTTTTGTTTTTCTTTCTTTTCTTAGTAGTTTCTTTTTCATGTTTCTAATCTCGCATGCTAGGACCTAAGCATCTAGGTAGTTTAATTTGCATATCCTAACCCTATGCTTGGTTCTCTTGGATCGCGGATCGAGTTGTTCATTAATTGAAGACATTGAGGTAACCTCCCTCCGCCCTCTCTTTGAGTGTTTATATTTTTTTTATCCATGTCGAATGCTTGATTTTCCTTTTGGGTGGCGAGCCCTTTGAGTGTTCATGTTGGGATCATTTTTTTGTTGGAGCCGTGTGGGCTCGGGTCGCCACCATTTTTTGCTTGCTAGGTGTTTTTGTTTATTTACTTTTTGTGGTTGTTCTACCCTTCATGCGACACCCTTCCCACAATGAGGACATTGTGGCTTTTTATGTGTGTGGGGGGGGGGGAGTTATACTTGTTTCAAGGGTAGATCACCTAGATTTTTAATTTTGTTTTTCTTAGTTTTTGCTAAAATTTTGAAAATTTTTGTTGAAAAAAGGAGAAAAAAGGAGTGAAAACCCCTAAAGTTTTCGTTTTCTTTTGTTTTTGCTTTGTTTCTAGGACTGTGTAGTCAATGTATCGAAGACTTTGTTAATCTTCTTAAAAGAAACCGTTGTGAGCATTGTCGTCCCTAGTCCGGGTTTAGCCATGACTCATGTAATTAGATTCCCTTCGTTGATTGCAAAATGAGGTTCTTGTTTTTCCACTTCTTTTTTGAAACCGTGAGACCTTAGTTGTTCACCTTCGAGCTTGTTGAAAAAGTGAAAGTAAAATTTGAATAATTGGTTCTTTGTCGGCGAAACCAACAAGGGCCGGTGTGAGTGGGCGGCATTCACACCCCTTAAGCACTTAGTTTGTGTATGGAGTAGCCTGAGTTGGGAGGGTGACCCCTTTTCGGAGGGTAGTTCCAATTCCCGAAAAACCCGACTTTAACCTTGTAAACCTAGCGAAAAGTTGGTTCACCAACGTGGTTTGATGTGGGTGGTTGCGGCGCCCTCGTCCCTTAAGTACCTTGTTACGTACATAGCGAAACCACGTGGGAGAGTAAACCCCTTCCCAGGCCGCGTTAATCCCGAAACATGTCAACTAGGGGAAAAAAACAAAGTATATAATTGGAAGGAAAGAAAAAGAAAAGAAAATGGCTTGATAAGTAAATAAAATGAGGAACCTATCCTTGCGTTTCCCGTGGCCCTCACCAAGCGAAGGGCGACACAAAAGGGGGAGGGCAACTCTTTCTTAACCTTTTTGCTTTAAAATGAGCTCGGGTGGTGATTTTTACTTAGGATCAATCTGAATCAACTAGGATACACTAGCACTCGTGCACAAAGGACTTTGTTTTTGTAGGAGACGTTTGGGAATCGAAAAACTTAAAGATTGGCGATATCTTAGATTAGGTGTCCTTGATGTGCTCATATCCGCTTCGTTTGGTTGATTAGCATCGCTTTCTTGTAGTTGATTGCATGATTCTATTAACAAGAAGTTCTTTCTTTCTTTTTTTTCGAGCTACAAACCCTTACGAGACCCACCTCGTCCACCAGGGTTTCCAGGGGGTTTAAAGGGCTTGGTGCATACGCTAAATGCACTCGTTTCTCCCACGATAGAGGAGTTGGTGTTTAGTTTTAGTTTGTTTTGTTTTATTTTGCTCGGGACGAGCAAAAGTTCCAGTGTGGAGGGTGTTTAGTCCCATTTTTTGGGCCTAAATAACGCCTTTTGGCTTGTTCTTTTGGCTCGTTTTCAAGTCCTTACCTTCGTTTTTATTAGATTTTTAGTTGTTTGCAGGTTTTCGCACTTTTGGAGCAAAACGAAGCAAATTAGCTATTTCAGGGCTTTTTAGGGGTATTTTGGAGATTTCCGAGTAATTTTCCAAGCCTAGCCGAGCCGAGAACCGAGGTGGAGTCAACCCGGAACCTTTTCCCCAAGTTTGAAGGAAATCAGAGTCGTAGCACCCGCTACAGCCATTGTAGCGGGCGTTACAGCCCAAGGAAAGAAGTTAGGGGAAAGGAGACAGTAAGCGGTCGCGGGTGTTACATCGACTGTAGCGCTCGCGACAGGAGAGTTTCGCGCCCGTTACAGGTTGTGTAGCGCCCGCTACACAGCGCCAGACATTGGTCACTCCAGCTTACCAGAGCATCATCGTGCCCGCGAAAGAGGAGTTAGCACCCGCGAGAGGATCAGACCAACAGACGATCGCGCCCGTGAAAAAGTAGGTGACGCCCGCTACCTCTCGAACGCTAGAATCGCCCTGTTGTCTTCTCACTGTCGCGCCCGCGACCGCTTGTTTTCTGCGCGCAATTGTTTCTCAAAACGGATGTGTTTTATTCAACTACCATGCTTTGTTTATATACTCCAAGCTGCAATTTCTCCGGGGAGGCTGGCGAGGGTTAGAATCTTGCTCTAAGTTAGGTTTTCCCTAGCTTTTAGGTTGTAATTAGGAGATAATTAATGAGTGATTAGTGAGATTTCCATTGAAATTGTTACTTTATTTGGGTTTTGTATTGAAGATTGTTGAAGAAGCTTCTCTTTCCTTGTTCATCCGTGTTCTCTACTCCTTTGATAGGTGTTCTCTTTTCCTAATCTCTTTTATTATTACTTGTTGATTTAATTGCTTTCCTTTAATTACTTCTTTGTTGCTTTGATTGTTCTTATTGCCTTTTTAATCGCTTTGATTGAGTTTTGGTTGTTTGATGCTAGAAATCATGCTTAGGGTTGGTTTTGTTGATGTTAGAATAGTTTCAATAATGATTAGTGGCGGGAAACCCCATGGGTTAGGGGGTAATTAAGAGTGTGAATGGGTGATTGGGTTCAGGTTTGCAATTTTTGTGACCTTAGCGATCTAGACCTATTCTTGACCAATACCTTTAGCCAAGGCCCCTCACTCCCTGAGAAGAACGATAAAAACCGGTCTAACAAACTACTGTACATTAAACTATTCTAGACTACCCTGGACCAAGACCATTTCTCCCCTCCCCTTGGAGGGCCTTGTAGCCTTCTTGAACATTATAATCGGTCTGTGATGCCATTGCATTCTTCAGAGTATCTTTCACTCGACATAGTTTTTTAAAATATAAGCGTGAGTCGGGAATCTTTGTCCTTGATATACTTTTCATGCACCCATTTCACCCAAAGAGACTTCTTGTGCTCAACAATTGCTTTAACCTGCTTGAAGATTAGTGCCTTGTTCCATTGATTAAGGTTTTTCAAACCCAGTCCACCTTGCCTTTTTGTTGTACACACAATGTCCCAGCTAATAGGAGTTGTTTTGTGCTAGCCTCCAAAGTTCCAAAGAAAGCTCCTACAAATAGTTGTGGTTTGCTCAATCACTGCAGTTGGGATTATCATTGTGGAGACCCAAAAAGAGTAAATCCCCACAAGTATAGTGTTAATTAGGACTACCCTTCCAGCATATGAGATGTTTGCACTCCTCCAGCTCCTCACTCTTGTGGTAATTTTCTCCACAAGCTTGCTGTATTCCAATTTCCGTAATTTCCCATTAGTGATAGGCATTCCAAGGTACATGAAAGGCATTGTTCCTTCACTGAAACCTGTCCTATGCAGAATCTGATCCTTCATGTTATGTGGATGTTTACCCCGAAAAATTCTCGTTTAGGAAAATTTATTTCAAAGTGTTACTTAAATTGGGAGCCGACTAAGGTTGCTTAATCCTTAAATAAGAATTTATTAAATAACACTAACAATTCTTAGGAGTCATAAACTTGTAAATTTAATTTGTACAAATTAAATTATGCAAGTTATAATTTAAAGAGTCGCCAGTCAATTTTTGGAAAACTAACAAACCTTTTTTAAAAAATGATTCTAGCCAACAAATCCAGAAATCGGACTTGGGGGTAAGGTTACGTGTCTAATAATTAGAAAATTATCTGACTCGCCTGTTTTTGAAAACAGACTTTACGAAAATTGAATTAAAGCGAATAAATAAAAGAGGAGAAATTTGTATAAATTTCACAAGGAAACACATTTAAACAAATGTGATTTTTTTGTTTTTTTACTCTTATTAAAATTTATTCTCTTTGCTTATGTGTGGATTAGCTGACATGTCATAAATTTAAATATTTTGGACCAATTCATCTCTTCCACTTGCTATGTAGGATTGCCACAAAGTCAGACACTGCCGAAATAGTTCTGAGTGCATTATTGTTCATCACACTGCTATGTGTGGTTAAAGTTCAGTGCATTATTGTCAAATACCCCAAAAGTTCAGTAGATTAGCATCCAAAAACCCAAAAAATAAAAATTTACAAGTTGTACAATTATTGATTATTCAAATTTACATGATAATACAAGAATTCAAAGTGATGAAAAGAAAATAAAATATTAGCTAACCTTGTTAACACTTAGCATGCATAGAGAAAGTGAGGGAGAAAAGAGAGAATTTTGTCAGGGTCAAAACGCCAACAAAATTCGGGGTCCTTCAATAATTAGGGAGAAGAGAATATTAGAAGAATGAGATAAAATAACTAGAGATTTTATTTGGTTAAGAAAATGGAGGAAGAATAAAATAAAATAATAGAAGATTATATTTGGGTTTGATTTGGGAAAAAGAATATATAAGAACAATACTCGGAATAATATTATTGCAATATAATCCAAATAATATTATATTCTTTGAAAGAGTAGGAAGGAGGGAAAAAGAGAAGATTTTGACTTGAGTTTATGATAGATAAACCGAAATTGTGGAACAGCTGACTTTTTTGACTTTTTTAGGTCAAAATTCCCGTTTAAGCAAAATTACTGCACAAACAGCCCAAATTCAAATGGTCATAATTCCCTCATTCGGACTCCGATTGATGCAAGTCAAAAAGCGTTGGAAAGCTTATAAAGTGTACTTTAAGCACACCAAATTTTAAGAACATCAGAGTTCTGTGGAAGGACAGGCGTTCAATAGAGAAAATCTATCTATGTAGTGAAGGTGAAAAATGAGGGCTTTTAAAGAGAAAATGATGAGAAAATTATGGATCTTATGTGAGAGGCTTAGAAATAGATAAGAATGGAGAATATTATGGAGATGGAGGATGCATGCTAAGCGTCATTTTGGGTCAGTTAATTTTACAATAATTATTCTACAAATATCAGTACAAAATCCGGTGTCTACAGTGACACACCATTCATTATCACAATAGTCTTTGTAGGATTAGCAGTCAGGCCTGAAGTAGCTTTGAAGTGATCCAAAGCATCTACTTCTCATACTAACAAAAGTTCGATTTTGATATCAAGTTGAACCTTTAGGCTATAAACTTAAAGTTAGTATTTGAGATTTTCATAAATTTATTCTAGACTCTTATTGAGTTAAACCAATTACTCCCTCCGTTTCATATTAATTGTCATCTTTGGAAATTGTGCAGTCAAAATTTTAAAATTTTGACCATAAATTTCTCAAAATATACAATGAATTGCCATATAAAATTACAATCATTAGATTCATAACGAAAAATACTATAATAAAAGTATAATATAGCAATTGTTAATAGCATATTATGTAAGAAATTATCAATCAAAGAGTGGCACTGAAGACCGTAAAAGTCAAAATTATGAGAACTAATATGGAACGGAGGGAGTATTATTTTGGGATTGTAAGTTATTAAAGGTCTTGTCTTTTCCTTTTATTGTTTAGCCTTGTATGCTTGTAGGACTCATAATGCTGCAAATGTGTGCCAATCGTTAGTCCTTGGTTCAGAGCGTGACAATATGACTGAGGATTCGAGAAGTATTTTCTGATGACGCTTATCGTTTTTGTATTTGATATTTATCCTACATTAGACCAATTGTTCATTATGGTTCAAAGCAATAGCTTTTATGTAGCACACGATGGGGCAAATATGCAGGCCAAAAAGATTTTCAAAAATCAGCAAAGCAAAATGTCGCACTGCTGACTGTAGAAAGAATGGGTACACTCGTCACTTTCACCATATACAAACCTAGTAATCAATTTAACATGTGGAAATATAAAAGAATACTACATTCTGTAGCTTTAAACAAAGAGTATCCAACTTCTACATTGTATAATATCAATTGTCAGTTTGTCACCTCCCAATAACTGAAACCTTGTTGCAAAAAATAAAGCATCACAGAGATAGGAAAGTATGTTTCAACTCAAGGAGAGGCTTGCCATACTTGAATCAGTTAATCTGAACCTCGTTGAACAAAGTTTTAAGCACGCTTTACAACTTTACCAACGATGACAGTGATATCATCTAGTTTTCCCCCTGTTTCAAATCACAGCTTCACGTTATGCGACAGGAATGCAAGAGATAATAACAGGAAATTACAATTAGCAACTTTGAACGTAATCCCTGCCTGTTAACTTCATCCCTAGGAGCTTCTTCCAATCTGGGACATCAATACCCTGCAATGTGGGTCAAGAGATTAAGCAGGGGCATAAGAAGCTACAAGCACCAGTCAGAGATACAGATTGTTCTACCTTGCTTCTAGCTTCTAATGAATAAGGAGAATCATAGCCGGGGTCCATAGAATAATCTCTGGCTAGCCTAGCTAATGCCTTGGCTAGCATTTTAGATCACAAAAAAAAAAAAATTATATAAAAAAAATAGTGCAAACAGCTTAGAAGTATGTGCATTTTGCTTCGGAAATGGAGAAGGCTTTTTTTCTAGATAGGAGGAGCTACCAGTTTCAGTGACATTGCTGTTGCTGGAAACAATTGATACAATCTCCCGATCGTAAACATTGTCAAAAAGCCCGTCTGATCCCATAACTATAGTGTCTCCCTCCATCAATTTCACAGTGCTGACCTGTATATGGGGAAAAAGGACTTGGCATATGAGCACTAGCAGTGAATCGTATATGTTTTTTTATCAAGATATATATGCTCATTCTCCAGCATCCCCTCTCCCTCCTCCTAAACATGCGTACAACTATGATCCAAATCCAGTGAAAGTCATACAGTGGATGAACAATATGCAAAACACCCAGTACACTGTCACTATGATCAGCAGATTACATCATAGACTGAACTGCATGCACAAATGGAGATTCTACTTTCAAGGCATATAGCAGCCAATACAGGTTTCCCAGTGGATAGAAAAACCAAATATTAAGTGGCATACCACAGCATCTAGATAGGTTTGAGTAATAGCTTCTGAGCTCAATTGGTAAGGGCAATCAAAATAATGCTCTTGAGGGCATGTTGTAAATGCTAATAGTCCTGCAAGATCACTAAGCCACAGAATTTGTTAACATATGAGTGTTGGCAAATGGCAATAGAGATTTGGTTTTCAAGGGGTGGCAGAAATGGGATAGGCATAGGGAACAACAGCAGAATGAAGAATTCACCTTTGCGAATAACACGCAGTCCACAGTCTCCGACATTGGCTATCTTAAGAGTTCCATTCCCTTCCATCATAGCAACAACTCTTATTTTTAAAAGAGAGAATGTAAATTGTGTCAGATTTTTTCAGGAATTTGCACATTTGTGATCATAGATGAATGTAAGTATAAACCTACACTGTCGCTGAACCTTTTGAAGAGGTGGCTTCATGTGCTTTCCGTATCAGAATCTGTGGGTCATAGTTTACCTACTCAAAAAGGCCAACCCAATGCATAAGTTGAACCATCACATATGGGCCAGATGAATAGATTGGGTTAAATGGTTATCCCCATAGTCACAAATAGTGGCATTCCCATCAAAATTAGGGACTGAGTGGACTGAAAAATGGGGCACAAAGATATACATACTATAGCATGCTACCTCAGTGTCCTCCACCAAAGAAGAAGCATTAGCCATCAGCTCTCTGGAAAATAATGCAGGGTCAACATTTCGTTCAGCCCACCTGCCATAAGAAAAACAAAAACAAAAAGAACAGACATGTAAACCAACCATAGTATATGATGACGCATTTTGAGTATTAAAATGATTTATAAATACCAAGAATACCGCTCAATTCTGGGCTCATAGAATGTGGATTGCAACTTATTGGATAATTTAGTCTAATTTTGGCTTCAGATTGGTTGCTTACAGATGATCAGTGGACAGACTAGCTATAGGTATCTAATTTTAGAGTAGTTGAAATTATAAACTCAGGCCTCCCCATAGTATGCCGTTCTGTCGTGTTAAATCATAAAGGTTCAAGCCTCATCGATGGCTAAAGCCTTCCATCAAAACTAGCTAACCATATTATCATTCAAGTTCTTGAATGGTTTCCCTAGTGCAAATATAACGAGTGACTATAGCTCATAACCTTCCTTAGTTTACTAACCATACCTTTATCTTGGTTCTTCTCATTCTAATATGACCACAAGACATTATTTAACAGCATCATGTTTTTTGGAAGAAAATACTGCTTCCTTTGCTTTCCTCCTCCAATTTATGAGTTATGACATCCAATCCTTCTTTCCCATGGGAAACCCCTCTTCTGACATTTGATCATCAACTCCTCTTCTCATACATGACTTTCAACCTTTCTAGTACAGTACATGACTTTCTTCCTATACAGACAAATGAATTTTCACTAAATGTCACCTTCAAGATCCATTCTCAAAAGAATAATGCATAATGAAATTCACAACTCTAATCAAGAATCACTCCTGGCATCTTATTCTCAACTTCTTGTCTCCTATGTCATGTCTAACTGCAATGAAACATTGGAGGCTAGAATAGTTGGACCCTCCTGATGAATGCACTCACAGACACGCGCACACTAAAGAAGCACTCTAACAGTATTTGAACATCAAGGGGCGGTGGCATCAAATGCAACTAAGGACATAATTGACAGAATTGTTGGCATCTTCCCTACACAGCTCCCCCTACCCATGGCGTTGCACAAGAAATGAATCTCCTAAAGTCCTAATGAATGGGCCCAGAATCAATATATAAAAAGTAGTATGAGCATTTTATTAACGAAATAATTTCAGTAACATGAAGCATTTCTGAGATTTAAAGATCATGCATACCCGGATACACCATCTGCAACAGCTATAGCTCCACTGCCATAGCTACTCACAAAGTAAGCATCTTCTCCTCCACGTTCAACCTTCGCATGACCAAATGAAGAAATGCCTCATAAAAACTCAGGACAATATCAATGTTACAGGCAACAAACAGTATCATAGTTACCAGCAACGCTACATATGTCCGTGACCCGCATTCCAGGAACAAGCGTTCCGAAGTCAAAACTAGACTAAATTTGTACAAAAATTAGCAACCCACATTCCGGGCCTAAGGACCCCGGAAGCGTTCCTGGTAACTATGTATTTCCATAGTATATAATAAAGGCAAGCATAGTAGTCAGGCGAAAATCTACCTTGTTTGGATGAGGTAATACATGTGCTCCAACGCTCAGTGACATTTCTGATCTACACTCACCAAAAACACCAGATATTGCACAATTGTTTCAAGAAGAGGCCCATTTAAATAGACTATACAAAATTGTTCAAAAAGGTAAACAAGAAGCAAGTTTGGATCAGTGAAGAATTCACCAAAGTTGAAAGATTGTAGGAATTTTTGAGATTGCTCCCAATGGAGCAGCTAACAGTAAGAAAGAAGCACGAAAAGGGTAGATGCATAACCTGAGAGTAGGAGTAGGTTGTGAGGAAGAGCAGCGAGGTGGAAGGAGGGTCATCCTGTTGACCGTTGATACTAATATTTTTATGGATGATACAAACGATGAACTCATTATCGGATGACAATGGGACACTGGACACCTCAAACCGCTGCTGCCCGCCATTTCCATTTTCTGTTCTCTTCTCAATTCTCTCTCTGCTTCGCTGCCACTAATTAAATATGGGTTTGGTGTGGTCTGTACATACATCGGGAACAAGATAGTTTTAATGTTTAAAATTAAACTGAAACTTATCATAAATTAAGCACCAGTGGTCTAGTGGTACAATATTACTCTGTACGGTCATAGACGAAGGTTCGATACCTCGTACATATTGTTTTTCTTGTTTTCCATTTTTAAGGGGTCTCTCCCAGTGTGAGATTTCTTCGTTCTCCCCCAATTTAAAGAGGCACTACCAAGGCAATGATTCTCGCACCTTTTTACAATTTCAACTGAATTTCCAGTTTCCAACGACGATGAACGTCCCGTCGATCTCCAGAACCGAATTAGGCAGAGCAGGTACCCACCTCTTTCCATCTCTCTCTTACTATCAAGTTTGTTCCGTTCCTGATTGATTCGCATCAGATGAAATCTCGGAATTAAACCCAACTTAAACAATCCAATCCATGTTGCAGATAGACAGGAAGACAGCGATTCTGATGCATCAGACGAAGTCCCCGACTATTACCAGCCAATAGCATCACATGGCGGAGATGGAGACGAAGACGAAAACGGGGATTCAAATCCGAACGAGGGAATCATTAATGGATACCACACAAGTGAATTGGGGAGCCGTATATCCGAGTCCGATGGTGAGAGCCAGGATTACGAAGGCGTTTCAGAGAATGGGGTGAGATCGTTGAATCTGAACAGACACAGCAGCGAAGAAGAAGAAGAAGAAGAAGAAGAGGAGGAGGAAAGGAGGAGAGCAGAATCGGAGTGGGCCATGCGAAGAGCATTCGAAGAAGACGACAGCAGGAGAAATGCGGCATTGCCTGCGGAGAATGCGGTGAGAGTGATGGAGGCAATGCGTGGGGTTTCATTTTCAGGATCTCCTCCTGATTGGGCTTCCAACATACCTGAACATCGTTGGCTTCATCACCTTCGCCGATTGACCCACCCACCTCATTCTGCTGCGTAGCTAGTAGCCTAGTACCTACCCCCACTCTAGTTGTTGCATTTTCGTCTCTCATTCTGTTGTTTCCTCAATCCTTTTTCATCATAATTGCTATTCATCTTTGCTCTCTGCAACTTTCTATGCTAAGTTTTCTGTTGCAAAATTCCAGTCATCTTTGAACTAGGATAATTATGTCTTCCATAGTCAAATTAATTGGTATGCTAATATACAATACATATGATATGATGTTCTTCCCTTTCTCTTTCTCCTGCTTTCTGTTTCTTTCTCTAGCGAGTCACTTTATTAAAGTAGATCCACCAAATACCATCCTGATGTATATAAGCTCAATAATAACAAAGCAACTGCAAGCTTATAAACACCATATGAAATGAACACCTCACGTTTGGTATGGAAACCAAATCTGATCATTAATTCAAGCATAAAGGAAAGAAAAATAAAAGAAATCAAAGATAGACCAAGTGATTTTCGATTAATACAACTACACCACAATCAATTCTCACAAGGGTTGGTACTTGAATATCTCTTTTGGATACAGACAAACCACCAAAAAGATTGAAAACAAGTTTTACACAACACTGCTTGAGATACTGAAGTAGAAATTTTGAGAGTTTCACAAGCAAGGAAAGCTCTTGGCTCACTCTATTTCATAAACGTCATATTCTGCCCTAGTTTTACAAGGGAGTAATATATATATATATACACGGCTAGGTAAAGAAACAAGCAAGCAAGCAAGCTCACTAATTGTCACACCTTAACTTTCCTAATCATGAAGAAAGTTCTAATGATGCTTAATTAAAACTAAGACATAATAATTGAACTATTGCATAACTTCAGCATGAGGTTCTCGTCCAGCATAGAGGCAAAAGAGAAAAATTGCATATCAATAATGGAGTAAAGCACATCAACATGATAATGGTGCTCATTTGTTAATGTGGAAGCTTTACGTTATGATCTTTGGCCCCGACTAACATAGAAGTCAACCATAAAAGGAATCACAATATCATATTTTTTGCATAATTCAGACACATCTTTAAGCTAAGAGTCTCATCCTCTTTCCCTTGTATTTGTTAAGCGCTTCTTAGTCGTACCAAGTAATGACATAGCATTGACAATATCTTGATCTCTTCTCTGTAAGGCTTCACTGAGATCATTTGTAATACTCAACACCAACCCCATCAAGTGTATCTCGAAAGCAATGTGTTGAATGACCTGCCATCGCTTCAAGAACAAAAGTCCTTAGACCAAACTTGAGTATAATATTCAAAAATGATTTATAATAAGAGCTCTTGATTCAAACCTCGCCCAGTTTGAAGTTGACCCATACGCAACGCTTCTTCAAGTTCCTCTGCTTGTTTTTCTCTGAAGTCATCTCTGCGTTTATAAGAACCTCCTATCATAGTTAATTAACATAAGTTGAACTAGGTCAACCAGCCATCCAATATCATCATTACCATGTGCAACGACAATAAGTGTCAATTGGAGTTGATGGGCAAAACAATGTACATAATGAGCAAATGAACAATCCTCCGTAATCAAGCTCCTAAGTCCATTGATATGACCACGCATATTACTAGCTCCATCATACCCTTGCCCTCGTATTCGAGAAGGACTCAATGATAACATAGAAAGTATAGAATATATTTGTCTTTAAAGACAAAGAACGTGTAGATTTTGTATCAGTGACATGTTAAGCACCAAACAAACGCTCCTTCACAACTCCTGTTTCGCACACATACCTCAAGACAAGAGTCATTTGTTGCTTACTAGATGTGTCACGAGACTCATCAATTAATATTGAAATGTATCTATCCCCAAGTCCTTCAAGAATAGCCTTTATAGTTTTTTTAACACAATAGTTGACAATTTCTGTTTGCACGCCATGGGAAGTCATAATAGCGTTTCCAGGGGAATTACCCAAGATAACACTTCCAATACTTTCATTTTGCGCAGCAAGAAAGTCCAATATAGTCAAAAACTTCCCTTTTCTTGTTGAAGATTCACTTTCATCATGACCTCGAAAAGAACTTCCTTGATGCAAAAGCAATCTAGTTACATCAATTGATGCCCCAATCGAATTCGATTCACACATCTATCCTGGTCAGATTGTTTCTGCAAGACACTTGCAATAGATTGCCTTTGTCTCACAAGATCTTCACACCTCTTAAAACATTGGTTATGCACACTATTTAACGAATCAACATGCACGTCAAGTCTCTTCTTATTACAACCCTGAAACTCATCACATGTCACCGGAACCTTCATTCTTGAATAATTAGCGGCACAAACAAAATGCAACCTCTTCTTTTATGCTATATTCTAACCAAATAGCATATTCATCAAACCATGATTCATTGAATCGACGCATAACTCCACATATTTCAATTTGAAGAAAGTTATGATTTCAAGGCTGACATGAGCCTTTTAGAATATATGCTCTACTTACTGCATCATGATCATTTGGGTGATAATGCGAAATAGGTTTTCATTACCTTGGATCATATGGAAGAGCGCTTAGATCAACACGACTTCCCCCCATAGAATCAAAAGGGTTTGTATTAATGGCTTCAGAATGTGGTGTTGGTAGTGTTTGAGATGCACTAACATTGTCCCTTTCTCGATTCAATGGTGGATTTTGGGATGAAGTGCCCGAATAGGGGCTAGAATGAGAGATCAATACCCTAGCCACCTTCTTAAAGTATCTGTCCATATTAAACTGAAATTAAAAAATAAAATTATAAACACGCCTAACCTAATATAATGAATTGATAAATTTCATTCAAACACTTAAATAGTATATAATTCAATTTATATGTGTACAATTTAAACGATAGTTTAACAAGATTTGCTCATTCATACACAAACAACAAACAATTAGCAAATACTAATTTAATCAAAAAATTCTAATTTATAAATGACAACTAAATATGACAATAAATTCAATCAAGAGGAAACAGTATAATTCGATTTATAAGTGCATCAACGATAGTTTAACAAAATTTGCTTATTCATACACATACAAGTGATACAACAAGGAACAAGCAATTAAGTGGATTAACAAACCCTAATTTAATCACATTGACTTCATCACATAAATCTAATTCATAAATCACAACCAAGTATTAGATTAAATTTAATAAAGAGGAAAGAGTAACTTGAGAAAAGAATAATAGAGTGACTTACATAAATTACAATTCAATAGTGGGGTTAGGGTTAGATAGATTGAAGAGATTGCTTGGTGGGTATGAGTGGAAAAAAAAAAAAGAGTCTGCGGATTGGTTTAAAATTGAATAGACAAACAGTTGGCGTCTATTATTTATACATTCCGCGGCCGCCTGCTGAAAATTGAAAAAAAATCAAAAAAGCAGGTAAAAAGCGCATTACTAGGGGACTGAACCCCCGACCTATTCGACATCTTATCCTATTCCTTACATGCGCGGACCTGCTACATGGTACTCTCCCATTGGACCTTTGTAGACACTCAACTCCATGCCTTGGATGCCACCTTGCACTTGCTTAATTCATATCAATTACATTTAGCTGGAACATTACTTGGACGTCCAAATGAGAGGGAAGAACAAATTCACGGTGATTGCAAAATACCAAAGCTGCCCAGAACAGACCCTCCCTGACATACCTGGGCTGATTGAATTGTAGAAAATGTCCTTCAAATTCAGTCACGTGCACTCTTTGGGCAGTATTAGAGGACTCATTAAGTGAACCAATGACTTTGGAATCAACCATTTTGGACACCAAATGAACATGTACAAAGCAAAACTTATGATAAATTTTCTGGGCAAAATAGTCTGAAAAATGTTTGCTGAAAGTGATCCACACAAGCGTTAATCCTCAAAATTGGATGAAAATTATGATAAATTATGAGGATCGTTACTGCCAAAAATCAAGCCAAACGAACTTGAAATGAGGCGTGTGAATTTTCTCCAAAATCGCACTGCTCCAGTTTTGCTTCATTTAAGCTCAACTGAATATCAATGTTTTTTAATGGATCAGATGGACTCTAAATTAAGGTCCAATTGATTTGTTGGATAGCTGACATCTTGACCATTCTTAGGAGTGTTTTTGGACCTCATCCCAATGCTTGGTGAAGGAGATATGTATACCAGAATCTGGATAATAATCTGGTTGCCTGGGCTGCATGCTGTTATGATTCAGTTTCTTGCTGAATTTCTACCATTTTCTTGTATTCTTTACTTTACTTCAAGGTTGCACGAAGACATGATGGAAGGCAAGTCATATTTCAATCATTCTCCCCTTCTAAGGAAAGTTTGCCCTCAAACTTAAGGATTTCCTTTCAAGAAACATAATCTGCATTGGAAAATTTGCACACCTTGGATAGAACATGTATATTAGCCATATTGAAATCTTTTCTTCTTTTCAAAAGCTTACTGGAACCAAAGTAGTTGTGCTCCAACTTAGGAAGGAGCTAGTTATAATTCTGTTTAGCATAGAAAAAATTGAGAATTTGCTAGACAGAATATGTGTCAAGCTTAATTACTGTAACTCCCCGAAAATTTAATTATAGATTTAACGGTCAAAATCTAACGTTGACTAACTTCAACAGTGGACGTCTCATTTTTTTCTTTCAAAACAACTGGGCGCTACTACCGTATTCCCGAAGGAATACACGGCAAGAAGGAAATCTACAATTGCTCCTCAAATTTAAGCAAACTAACAATTTCAAATCTCGAAATCAAAGTACTCAACATGACTAACTCTGAGTCTTTCTAAATTGAAACACAACATAAATTACAACGATTAAACACGTCATTCTCAATTCTAATTCCCGTTCCCAGCTTAGAGATCTTCACCTGAAAACAAAACATTTACAAACATGAGGGGGAATTTGTGGACATTTTTCCTCGCCGTTCGGGCTTCCGAACATCCACGTTTGGATTGAGGTGTGATTTGGTGATTTGTGCTGAGGTTTGAACCTTTGAAAAAGAACCTTTAAGAAATTTTAATTATACATTTCAAGAATAATATTTGTAAAATCATTTTCCCTTTGCTTGTGCATTTTATGAGTTTATTGGAATTAAACTTTTAAGAGTGAACATCCACTTGTTCCAAACTCTTCCATGTTTAAACTAATTTTCTCATTTAAATGTTAGGTTCGCAAGAAAGCAATTTATGCAAGCATTGTTTAGAAATATATAAAGAAAAGCCTTAAAGTTGCATCGGTACATTGTAAAGCCGTGTTTTACAACAGTTTATGCAATCCGATGTGTTTTTAGTTCGAAATGGGAGTCGCCACCCGAATTTTTAAGGGAAAAGCCAAGACAAACCAAAGAGAAAAGAAAGAAAAGACTCTGCGTGCGAAACCCAAGAGTGGATTTGGGGGTAAGGCTACGAACTCAAAAAGTAGGAACTTTAGGAGTTCGCCTCTCACAAAAGGAAAGACACTACTAAAAGTTTAAGTGCGCTTCTATAACATTTGGAAAAAGAATAAATAGGAACTTTGTAGCATTATTTCATTGATCATGCAACATGAATTACAAAATAAAAAAGTACAACACTTACACAATATTTACAAGGAAATAAAGGAAGCTTTAGGCCTTACATTGTGCTAGTTTGAAGAAGAGATCATGCCTTGCTTTGATGCTCGAAAATGCTCCTCTCAATACCGTTGAATAATACTCCTCAAAAGTACTAGAACAAACCAAAATAAAGTAGGGAAAAGTGGTGTAAAAGAAGGTAAGAAAGAGGTCTTTTTGTGGCTTTTTATGTGTTTAGGCTTAGGGTTTTTTTGTGGCGTTTTGGATATGACGAGTTTAGATTTGAGAGATGGTAAGAATAGGAATTAGGATGATATGAAAGTGGTGATAAAGTGAGAAGAAAGGTGAGTAGAAGGGTGATATGGAGATGGAAGTGATAGTGGGGATTAGAATAATATTAGAGAGAATAAGAGATTTGGTGAATGAATGAAAGAGGAAGAGAGAATGGTGAGTGAAGATTGAGTGAGGTGATGAATGAATGAGTATAGAGTGGTTTTGTTAGAACCGGTTTTTATCGTTGTTCTCAGGGAGCGTGGGGCCTTGGTCACAGAATCTAGGTCAAAAGTCGGGATGAGATTGCTAAGTAAGGAAATCGGGTTGAAAGGGGTCACAATACAGGAAACAAAGCTAAGGTCGGTCAAGGAAAGGAAATGGGCTTCGGAGGCTTTTGGGGATGCAAACAGGGATGAGAAAATGGGTTTTGCAACAAGGGAATAATAAGGAGGGAGAATCAAGTGGCAATTCCGTTAGAAAATACCCACCGAGCTTCCTCTATCGAGGATAGTCCGGATTAACTTCCCCAAAGTCCACCACGGACCCGGAGGGTTAATGAAACAGAATCCCCTAGTTACCTCCTTCCACTTTCGTGGGTGAGCATTAACTATCCCGACTCCAACCTTCCAACACAAGTGTTGGATGTATTCGAGAGCCTTCGATCCCAAATACATACCACTTGAGGGAAGAATAGGAGTGGGAAATTGATTTCCCAGCTAATTATTCACTAATATTGCTAACCTAAACCTAATCACCCATTCACACCCTTAATTACCCCCTAACCCATAGGGTTTCTAGCCACTAATCATAAGACTAACTAAGCTAACAACATCCAAACCAACCCTAAGCATGGTTTCTAATATCAACAATCACAAACAAGCAAAACAATCAAAGTAGCAAACAAAGCAATTAAAGGACAAGTAAAGTAATTAGCAAAGCAATTAATGAAAGAGTTAAGGGATGAGAATACTTATCAAATGCTGGAAATGAACAAGGAAAAGCAATAGAAAGGATGATCCAACAATCTCTCAATTGATTGAATATCCAAGACTTCAACAACACCAAAAACCCTAGGATAATCTAGGTTAATCTCTCACTAATCTCCTTCTAATACAATCTAGGTTAATCCTTTTTTTTTGTACGAGGAATAAACGCATGTACGTGAACAAGTAATGAAAATGCAAGCAGACTCTTTTTGTATGCACGTGACTATTGGACTCGATCTAATGAAACGAATGCAAGCCCCCAGTATTATTTATCGCTCAATCTCAGACTGTTTACAAAGAACTCAAAAGAAAATAAAACAAATTATCTACTATTGACATAATTATATCAAAGATTTATAGCAGGCAAATAAAATCAAAGAAACATAATACAATTGTACATTTTTTTTACACTAACACGCCTAGTTGGGCCCAGGAAGCCGCGTCTTCTCCCCATGCATGCATGAACACGGCGCCGATGCTTCACAGTAACCAAGACTCTGCAAGTGAAATAATTCAAATAGGGAGATACAAGCTTGGAGCGATTGAAGGATGGGGAAGAGAGATGGAGCAACCTAGAATGAAGATCTATGATTAGATTAAATATTATCAATCACCGGAAAAAGAACCCATGAAAAATCAAATTTAGAGTATATTACCTTGACAAGGAGCAATCTTTAGGCTTCGATTTACGCTTTTGTTGATACCATTGACAATGGCTTCCTTATCTAAGCTTGTAGTGTTGGGCGCATGATCAAGAAGCTTAACGGCTTCTTTATCTAAGCTTTTGATTTAGCTTCTATTAGCGGTGGCATTTTCTTTATGAGCTTATTTGGCAAACTATCAATTAACTTTAGTCCCGAAATATTCCACTAATAAACTCCAAAAAATTGCTAGGAGGTGCCACACATTTCTAACAACTGACCAGTTGGGGACCACATTTTTTTTAATACACTCAAAGGGGACGAAATTGTTAAACAAATGGTTGGCAGGTGACTTTCCGGACATTTTTTGCCGGATAACATAAAAAGACATAAAAGCCTTTAAGGATGTATGTGAAAAGACGAGGCAACCCTTATGTTTCCCGGTAAAAAAGAATGCTGCTTAGCGAAGAAAATTCCAACTACCAAAACCTCAGTGTATTCAATTTCACTTGGAGAAGGAAGCGACTAAGTGAGAAGCAAGTGGATGGTGTGGTGAACTCTCTTAATCCTTCGCACTTCATCCTGTGGAGAACTCCAGTGCCTCCTCGACGTGTCCATTGGCAGCAAATCCACCAATCATTGAATTCCATATCACCAAAGTGCGACTTGGCATCTGCTCAAATATTTGACAGGCGAAATCCACACGTCCACATCGAGAATACGTGTCTATCAATGTGTTACACAGACAAATATTTTCTCTAAATTTCGTCATCATAACAAACCTACGAACCCACAATCTTAAATTCAGTGCTCCTAAACTAGCACAAGAGGAGAGAATAGCAATAATTGTCACATAATTTGGCTCAACCTCACAAACTTGCATCTCATAAAACAACCCCAGAGCTCTCTCCTCAAGACCGTTTTTCACAAACCCACCAATATATGTTGTCCAAGAAATCGCATCTCTCTAGGGCATTTCATCGAACAGTTTGACTGCATCTTCAACTTGTCCATTCCTCATGTACCCAATAATCATAGCGTTCCAAGTGACCGAATTTTTATCCCAAATCTTGTCAAAACACCGTCTCGCTAACCCCGCAAGGTTGCATTTCGAGTACATATCAACAACAACGGTGCCCACCTTGACATTTTCCCTGTCCAACCCTAATTTACAAGCATAAACATGAACAACAGGCCCGAAAAACTGGTCCTGAGATGGGAAATGGGAGCACCCAGAAAGAAGAGTGATGAAAGTGATGTCAGAGAGTCTCATGGCGTCGGAAAGGTTGTTGTTTTGGTAGTGGCAAGCAATGGAAGAGGTCCAAGGGACGATGGGTCAACCTGTTTGTGAAATAGCCTCAAAAAGACTTTCTTTGGTCCGGTGGCGGAGGCGGCGGAGACCAGTGCCGGAAGGAGGTGGCGGGTTCATAGAGCTCCGGTGTTCGGTGGTGCATTTGGAGTTGAATTTGGCGGTTGACAGGTTGGCGCATGATAGTTCATTTGGGACTTCCAGCTTTTTTCTTTCACTTGGAGCCACCAAAGGGTATTCTCGGCATTCCACTCAAAAATTTCAAAATTTTATTAACTTTTGTCAATTGTCACCGTTTTCCGACAAAAAATGGTCGGAAAGTCGCCTGCCAGCCATTTGTTTAACAGCTTCGCCCTCCTTGGAGTGTATTAAAAAAATGTGGTCCCCACTATTCAGTTGTTAGAAATGTGTGGCACCTTCCAGCAATTTTTTGAATAAACTCTAACCTAGTTTAAAAGAAATCACAATCAACATGTATTTGCTGCATCAAAATTCTTATTTTTGATGAAAATGTGGCCCTAAATTCTTACTTTAACATGTTTGAACCAATCACAAACAACCACCAGGAGAAAGCAATGGCCAAAACAAGCAGACACCTAGTTCTTGTACTCGTTGTCATACTAAGTGAATTAGTTACATCTACGAAACAATGTTCTCTCCATATTATTTACATCAGAACCAATTGAAACACAAATTTCCAATAAAACATACAAATTGACGATCAAAATTAGGGTAAAATCATGTAAATTGCACCACGACCAAACCGAACAGTCAACTCTAAATTCAAGAGTATTAACCAAATACTCAAAAAGAAAAACAACAAAAAAATCTAAGTGCAAAAGATAACGAATAGGAATTAGAAAATCTCTACCTAGTAGGAAATTGCGGTCAAACGCTTCTATCGATTATCGCCTGATGGGGTTTATGAAATGCCCCTTTTAGCACCGCAAATGAGATTGACAACAAAACTTGAGCTTGAAACACAATTAGCGGACTAATCGCCATTACACATCCATTCTGAACTATTGATAGAGATCTGTGGACATTTTTTTCTCGTCGTTCAGACTTCTAAACGTCCGCTGCACGGGGGATTTGTGATGGGGTTTAACTTTAAAAGCCTCTTTAAGGATCAATTGCATATTTCATGAATATTAGTTGTAAAATCATTTTCCCTTTACTTTGTTAATTTCATGAATCATCAAACTAAACCTTTAGGAGTGAACATCCACTTGTTCCAACTCTTCCACGATTAATTCAATTTGTTCACAAGATGTTAGGCTTGGAAGAAAGCAATTTAGGAAAATATTATTTAGAAATATACAACATCTCCTTAAAGTTGCGTCGATACATTGTAAAACTATGTTAAACACAATTTAGGCAATCCCGATGTGTTTTATTTCGAAAAGGAGTCGCCACCCGACTATTTTGAAGGAAAAGCCAAGAAACCTAAAAGGAAAAAGAAAGAAAGACTCCGCCTGTGAAACCAAGGAATGGATCTGAGGGTAAGGCTACAAACTCGAAAGGTAGAAACCTTTGAGTTCGCCTCTCACAAAAGGAAAGACTCTACTGAAAGTTATAAGTGTACTTTTGATAAAGTTTGGAATGGAGATAAATAAGAACTTTATAAAATTACTTCATTCAACATGCAAAATGAAAGTGAAAGAAAAGTACAACATATACAACACTTTATTTACATGAAAGAAAACACACAAAAGCTTACATTGTGACTTTTGAAGAAGAAACATTGCCTAGCCTTTGAAGTAGCTTTTTCAAATGCCTTGAATCACCTTCTTGAAGATGATAAAATAGTGCCAAAAAGTAGATGAAAAGAGTATGAAAAAAAGGGGTAAAAAGATGGTTGAAAAGGGTTCTTTATTTGTAGATTTCTAATAAGATTTAGGAAGGCTTTTTGTGGACTTTTTATGAGACATAGAGAAGAAGAACTGAGGCTCAATCCTGAGCATAGAGAAGAAACAAGAAGGAAGCTTTCATCATGGGAGTCACGGTCGTGGCCACCATTCTCATGGGCGTGACCCCATTGTTCCTTGAGTGTCAAAAGCAAGGCGGAAAGAGTCAGTAGACAGAAGAGGAGTGTCAGCCGTGACCAACATTGTCAAGTTGTTACATCCCAAATCGAGGTTTCAGAAGACACCACCTCACGGCCGTGACCTCCATTCTCACTACCGTGACCCAGAAGAGGAGGTGCAGACGGTAAGGCCCTCACGGCCGTGATTCTCATTTGTCACGCCCGTGAGAGACGACGACCCCTTCCAGCAAGACCAGGCCTCATGGCCATGACACCCATTATCACCACTGGTCACACCCATGAGGAATATGGAAATCAGCGAAGAAATCCATACTTCTCTAGAGGTCACGACCGTGACGATCTGTGTTACGCTTGTGACCCCCCTGATCTACAGAATTAATGTCGGTGTTCAGTCTCGTTCCAAGCCGAATTTTATCTCTTTTATAGGGTATTTTTGCTTGTTCTAAACCCGGTTCTATATATTAGATATAATAATTTTGTGTTTTATAGAAAAATAAAGAGTTAGAAGGAAATTGGGCTTAATTGAGGCTTTTTAGTGAATCCCAAGTGATTTCCCGAGCCAACTCGAGTCAACCCGAGGCAAGACCAAACTGGGTCTTTCTCCACCACATCAGTTAGGACAGCCAGGTGTCACACCCGAGTCAGCAAGGGTCGCACCCGTGATCCCGTCCT
The DNA here is from genome assembly GCA_029582165.1 of Portulaca oleracea. Taxonomy (NCBI): domain Eukaryota; kingdom Viridiplantae; phylum Streptophyta; class Magnoliopsida; order Caryophyllales; family Portulacaceae; genus Portulaca; species Portulaca oleracea. Next base: position 1,810,863 of record CM055885.1, on the reverse strand, counting down.
GCCACGCCAACACATCGAACCAAAGGGAGGAGACAGTCGGACGTCGCGCCCGCTACAACAACCGTCGCGCCCGCGATGTGCTGCGAAGAGAAGGCATAGCCAGCGAGCAAAGTAAGGCAGTGCCTCTGACTGACTGAGTAACGGCCGCGACAGTGGGGTGTCGCGCCCGCGACAAATTGGCTCACGCCCACGACGTTCGATGAGCATCCGACAGATGGAACAGGACGGACCCTGGTCGCGCCCGCGACCAAGGGTGTCGCGCTCGTGCTGCTGCCAGTTCTGTGGAAAATCTGCGCATGCCCTGCTGTGATTATTTCTAGGGTTTGGGGATTTTTCCTTCCTTCTATAAATACCCCATGTAATTCAACACTATTATCAAGTAGTCTAAGTAGTTTTAGGGTAGAATTAGGTTAGATTAGGTTTATTGCTTTCCTTTAATATTGCTTTAATCTTTCTTCAAGTTTTTAATTGTTCTTCAAGCTTTCTTTAATTTCTTGCAATTGTATTCAAATTTCTACAAGCTTTCTCAATTCAAGCATTCTCCATTGAAGTTTTACAAAGCTCTCTCTCTCTCTCTCTCTCTCTCTCTCTCTCTCTCTACTCTCCATTGATGTTTGATTTGAAAGCTTTCTAGTGCTAATCTTACCACAAATCCACTTTTAGGGAGGAGGAGGGTCAAGGGTTACGAATTCTACTTTCTAGTGAGAATTTGGGAATCCTTAATAATCCAATCCACAATTTCTGGTTTGTTCGGGGGAAATTCGAATTCAAGGATTCGAGATTGAAGATTTAGTTATCGAAGGTATTATTGCTTGTCCCTAATTTTATTGTTCATTCTAGTTCTTCATTCATGCTTTTAATTGTTTTCCTAATTTCATGCTTATTTGATGCTTTTATTGCTTTCTTTGAATCCATGTCTAGGTTAGTTTATTGCTTTCTTTACATAATTTACTGCTTTCCGCATTGAGAAAACCCCAACACAAACCGATTCCCTTGTCATGCCTAAACACCCATCCTCGTGGACCGACAACCCTGCTAAAAACCCCAAAAATACCACAATCGAACAATGGCATTATTACCGGGGATGGCGTTATTTGGTAGATTAGGCTATTGGTTTGTGTGTATATAATTTATCGCCTTCTAGAATCTTTCAAAAAAAAATGTAGTAAAAAAATTGATTATCGAAAAAAAGAAAAAAGAAAGAAAAAAAAGAAGAGATGGGATGTTTTAGCTTCCCTCAAAATGAGCAAGAATTATTTTGTGATTATCGTGATAGATTAAATGATTATCTTGCTTATTGGGCTCCTCATGGTTATATTTTTTCTAATTGGGAAGTGTTATTTGTTATTAATGAGGGTTTTAATTTCGAGACCCGTTCTCTTTTGAATTACTTTGATTTCAGTGTTGAAAATGAGTATGGGGCTTTGGAACTATTTGATTGGTTGTATACGGATACTTGTCAATTTGGGGAGACTTTTTATTCATCGGGTTCTTGTTTTGGTAACCCGTGTGCTCTTCATGCTCAATCTCACTATGAGAAACGTTATGTGAAAATTTCTTCCCTTTCCCCTTGTGATGATTTGCATACTCAATCTTCATTTGTGGATCAACCGAGGGAAATGGGCTATGAAGATTCGTATGAGAGTACTCCTTGCGCTCCTATTTCTATTTCTATGCATGTCCCCTCCCCTTGTGATCGATTTGAATCATCAATTCATGCTTCCAACTCTTTTACTCATGTTGTTGACCCGACCTATAATGAATATATCATGGATTATGTGCAACAACTAGATAGAGAGCAAAGTGAGTTCGGTGAAAAGCTTGATTCGATAGTTTCTACAATGTGTGAAACATGGCCTGAGTCTGCTCACATGATAAGACCTTCCTCTCCCGAGGAATTTGCTTCAAGTAGAGTTGAGTCTTTTCCCGTGATATGCGTGTTGATTCCCCTTTGTGTGAAAATGGTGATACTGATTCGCTTTCTCCGTCTTTGACTTGTGTGCCTCATTCTCGTCATGTAGGAACTATTCCTCATGATGCATATGTGTGTGAGTATGAATCATTCGTTGAGGAGTATAAACCTGAATGTGACATTTTCACTTTGATGTTCAAGATGATGCACTTTATTGTTAGCAGTCCCTCCCTTCATGTTTAGATTCCTAATGTGATGAGTTTGAGATTGTTGTTGATTATGATGCTACTTTATGTGTAAAACCTCGAGTTTTAGGAGGAATGAAACCGTTTGTTTCCTTACCGGACCGTTAGGGTTAAGTTTAAGTTTCGAGGACGAAACTTCTTTTAAGAAGGTAATGATGTAAAACCCCGAAAAATCCAAAGATGTTGACCGTGACGTCGTTAGTAAATTAGGTTTGACTTCATTATTTACTGTTGTTCGTGATGTGTTTATTTATGCTAACGCTTGAGCTCGTAGGACCGATGAGGGGCTAACAAGGGTAGATTAGTATTTTCGTGGGTTATATATCTTTGTGATATTATAAATATTATTATGTGATTAATTTCGTGAATATTATTTGCTATGTGATTATATGATTATTGGTATTAATATTATTATTACTATTATTAGTATTATTAGTTTTTTTAGAAAAATCAGTTTTTAATTGTTTTAAATGGGTTGGGTTAGGATTAGATTTGGTTAGTGGGCCTAATTGTGTATTAGTATAAAAAACTCCCCCTAAACCCATATCAAACCCTAATCTCTCTCTAAAACCCTAATCCCTCCAACCCTCTCTCTCTGCTTTCCCTCGGTCGACAACCACCAGCAGCAGCCGCCGCCGCCGCAGCGCCGCCACCGTCACCACCGCCACCGTCGCCTCCCAATCACCAGGCAGCCACCGCGAAACCCTGTTATCGCCGGTAACCGCCGTTCTTTTTTCTTCTTTCCTTCTCTTTTTCTCTCTCTTCTCTCCCTTGCGCTAACCGGTTGTCTCGCCGCCGTCGCTGCCCGACCACCAGACGACCCTCGCCCCGCCACCCTTACGTCGCCGGAGCCCTCCCTAGTCGAAGGAAAACGTTCGACCACCACCATCGGTTTGCTGCTCGGAAAATCGACGTCGACCACCCCCCTCCGACGAGCTAACGGCCGTCGCCTGCCACCTGCGACCCCGACACACCCCCTCCGACCACCGCCCGCCGACGCCGTCGCCAGAAACCGCCACCGTGCCTAAACCTACGTAAAAACCCTAACCCTAAAAACCCTAACTGATTCTTTTTCTTGTTTTGTTATATTTTTTCCTTTTCTTTTTCCTTTTTCTTTTCTGTTTTTATTTTCAAAAATTTTATTCTGCTTTTATAATTATTAAATTGTATTGTTAGTTTTGTAATTAGGAAAATTACATGTAATCTTGTTCTTAATTGTAATTATGTGTAATTTGTAATAAGTTGTTATGTGTAATTAATTGTTCTTGTATTGTTTTATTTACATATAAGTTGTTTAATTATTATTATTGTGTTTTTGTTATTAGGGTTGTAATAGTTAAATTGTTAGGGTTCAATTGGTATTGTACTTTCCTTGTAAATCATGTTAAGGTTAGATAACTTTATTATTGTATGTACGAAATTGGAAATTTATTACCTAGGTTAATTCTTGAATTTTAGTTATAAAAATCGTTATGTTCTTTATTGTTCTTTAAAAATAAATCTTATTAGTTTGTTAAATAAATTAGTTAACCTACTACAAGTTGATTTCTTATTAATAAAATCTTGAATTCTTGATTAGTAGTTACATGTATATTGTACTTTATTTTACATGTTCTTTAAGCCTTTCTTGGTTCTTGAGTTAAGAAACCCACATGTTTAACCGCCTTTGTATTACTTCGTGAAATTTCTTGTTGTAGTGTTATAACCTTATAACTAATTCATGTTTTAAAATCTTTAAAACCTTGTTTACGTGTTTTATGTTCTAAGAAATTTTATTTCCTTGTACGACTTAAGTTTTAATTAAAGTTTTATTAAAGTGTTCTTGTTTTTAATAAGTTTACTTCTATAAGTTTAATTGTTGGACCTAAGTTAAGTTGGACTTTATATCTTAGACCCTAAGTATCGTTTTAAGACCAAATTAGAACCCCAAGACCCTTTGGTAAAGGTTAGAACCGAAATAACAAATTAATTAATAACCGTTAAAGGGACAGTTATGCTAGTGCTCAGAGATCGGGTTGCCACGGCTAGTGTAGTTACCTTTTGATCGAACCCTTTGGACTGGAGATTCCCTTAGATGTTAGGAACCATAGGAATTTTACGGACCGAACGTTTGATTTGTATAGCCCGAGTTATAAGCGTTTTACCAGAACCTATCAGAACTGGACCAATTGGGACGATGGGTGTTTTTAGAGTCGTTTGGGACTGATTTGGGATTAGCCATCAACATAGAAGTTTTAGTAGACGTCCTGAGGTTTCCGAAAAGTCCAGAACCAGACCTGTAGGATGTCGGAAAGTTGAGTTATGACCCATTTTATGTGAACGTTATAATCTGTCCTCTGTTTGCTTTTATTTATGAAAATTGTTGAGTAAATTTTATGTGTGAACTTGTTCCTTGAATGTGTTAAGTGTAAATCATAAATGATAGGAACCTAAGTGTTCCTAGGGGATGGGTTAGGTAGTTGATAGTTAATACTAATTTCGTTAGAACGCGTTTTGATTAGATAATTATTCTTATTCTAGGCCCGAGTTAGTGCGTGACGATAGTGAGCTCAAGTGTGTTCTCCTTATTCTTTGTCTTGTGGACGTTATTCAGGTAATTGTCTATGCTCTAATCCCCTTCGGGATGCTCTTTAAATGTGTTTTGATGTTTTATAATCTATTTTGAGAATTGCATCCCGAAAGGGGACTTTTGTGGAAATACGACCATCTGTTTTGATAATCTTTTTGTCTCGATTGTGATCTTGGTTTATTTGAGTTGAGAAATTGGATGGTCTTTTATTCAAAGTTTTGTTAATGGTTTTGATAACTTGGGATGGTTTGACTTGAGAGTCGTGAGTTGAGTTTGAAAATTGTATAAATTAATAATTCAAAGTGGAAACATTAAGCGGGTTGTTGATTTGATGCCTTTGGCAGGCTAATGTTTTGCGGGTGATAACCCTGAGACCAGGATTCGATGCCTGTATGGGTTATGTGCCAGGAGATCAGGGTTTCATCCCTGATATGGGATAGATGTTATGATGCCTTTGGTGGGCGACTGTTTGATGCCTTTGAGAGGCTAATGTTTATGCGGGTGATAACCCTAAGACCAGGATTCGATGTTTGTATGGGTTATGTGCCAGGAGATCAGGGTTTCATCCCTGATATAGGATAGTTGTTTGATGCCTTCGGTAGGCAATGTTCTTTAGGGGATTTGATATCCCGCCCGCAACTTAAAATATGGATTAGATGCGTTGAGGAAACAGTATGGGATTAAAGGTTTGTAAAACGTTTGATTTGATCCCTCTCCCCAAAATGAATTGAAATGAACTTAAACTGTTTTAAACGTTAGGGGTAGACATTATTGAGATTTCCCCCTCATTTTGAAATGTTTTGTTTTCAGGTGAAGATCTAAATGCTGGGGACGGGAATTAGAAGTGAGGACGACGAGTCTAGAAGTCCTTGAATCTTTTTATATTGTTTTCGTTATGATGTCTTAAAGTTTTTTTTTTTGAGTTGTTAGTAGTTACCGTTAGCAGACAGTTGTGTTTTCCTTTCTCGCCTTGTGTTCCTTCGGGGATACGGCAGTGACGCCCAAACTAAATTTGAAGTCTTCCGCTAAGTTTTGTCAGTTAACGTTAGTTTGACTTTGACTTTTCTATAATTGAATTTCCGGGGCGTTACATTATGTGACGTTGAAAGTGTTTGCATGTGGTACAATCCTACCTTTTCTTTGTACACTGGTGATGATGTTAATGAATTAGATGATAATCTTGGGTTGGGACTTGCTTGTGATGATACTGTGGAGGAAGTTGACAACTCTTTTATGTGCCTTGAATGTGATGATGTATCCCCTCCTTCCAATTATGTAATTCCAATTCATTCATTAAGAATCAATCCCTCACCCAACCATGCAAGCCTTGAGTCTCTAGGTATCTTTAGAGGGTATGATCCCCTCCTCGATCCTTATCATGTTTACCTAGAAGACTTACCTGGAAAAATCATGTTTATTCACGTATTTCATAATTTTAGTGATTTTTCTAAGGCTTTTGATAAGATGTTGAGAACACTTACCTATTCTGACTCATTGATTTTTGTGTTCTCATACATCCATCATTCTGAGATGCATTCACAGATGCATGACTTGTTACTACTGGCGTTAATTGGTTCTGACATGGTGCCCGGAATCTTGAGGCGAGGAGGAGTGAGTCTTTTGATAAGAATCCTTTAAGGTAATATCCTTCCTCACCTTTCTTGTACAGTTAGTAAGTATTCTTCCTTTTCTTCTTTTATTTTCTTTTGGTGTGTTTTCTGTTTCTTTCCTTTTGGGGTGCTTGTTTACCTTACTTCTGTTTCCATTGAGGATATGGCAACCTCTTTAAGTAGGAGTGGGAGGGTAGTATGTATTCCGGCTTTTGAGTCTAGAAAAGTAAAAAAAAGAGTGATATCCTTATTTTGGTTCTTATTTAGTTCCTTAGTTAGTAGTATCTTGTATATATTTTTATTTTTCTTTTAATCTTGAATGCCAAGTTCTAGGCATTTAGGTGAGCTTAAATTTTATATCCTAACCTTATGCTTGATGCTTTTGGATCACGAATCGAGTTGTATTTTTCCTTTTGAGTAGCGAACCCCTTGAGTGAGAATGTTGGGATTATCTTGTTGTTGGAGCCGTGTGGGCTCGGGTCGCCACCGCTTATTATGTGATAAGTGTTTTGTATATATGCATTTCTTGGTTTTCTACCTTACTTGTGACACCCTTCTCACAATGGGGACATTGTGATGTTTTGTGTTGGAGTGGGGGTGATATTTTCCATGTTCATCGGTAGACAACTTAGTTTTTTTTTCCCCCCCTTAGTTTTTGTCTAAAATTTGAAAATTTTCTGTGTGACAAAGGAGAAAAAAGGGAGTGAAAAAACTTTTTCGGTTTTCGTTCTTTTTCTTTTGTTTTTGCTTTGTCTTTAGGATAAGTGTAATTTAAGCTTAGAAAACTTTCTTAATCTCCTTGAAAGCAACTCGTATGAGCATTATCGTCCTTAGTTCAAGTATTATCATGACTTACTTATGTAGATTCCCTTCGTTAAATGCTTAATAAGATCCTTGATTCTTTCACGTTCTATTCGAAATTGTTAGACTTTAGTAGATCACTTTCGAGCTTGTTGAAAAAGTGAAACTTAATTAAATCGAAAACTGTAATGCTAGGTTAGTCTACCTACATGGGACCGGTATGAGCGATGCGGCGCTCTTACCCCGTAAGCACTTCGTTTTCATAACAATGAGGCATATGGAGTAGATCGTGTTGAGAGGATAAACCCCGTTATAGGCCGTTCAATTCCCAAAAAAACTAACACCAATCTCGTTGAGCTACATTCTAAAGCCAACGCTAATTAATGAATCCTAAGAAATGTGAAGTCTTTCCTTGCGTCTCCTGCGGCCCTCACCAAGCCGAGGGCGACATAAGTGAGGGAGGACGCCACCTAAATATAATTTTGCTTTGATATAAGCTCGGAATGTGGTTTGCTCTAGATCAATCAGAATCGATTAGAATAATGTAACGTGGTTTTTGTGATCCGGTTTTTATGTCGTTCTCTCTCAGGGAGCAAAGGGCCTAGGACTTAAGCAATTGAATCTAGGTAGGGTTTAAGATCATAAGATAGCAAAGGTCTTTGGATGATAAAGGGCGAAATCAAAACGCAAACACAACTAAAGTTCGATCGATATGGGAAAATGGGTGTCGGGAGATTTCGGGATGCAAACGGTAATAAGAACAAAGGTTTCGCAATAAGGGAGTAACAATATAGAAGAATCAAGTGGCAATCCCGTTAGATAAAACCCACCAGATTTCCTCTTTCGAGGATAATCCGGATTAACTTCCTCAAAGCCCACCACGGACCCGGAGGGTTAACGAATGAAGCATCAGGGTAAGAAAAATATCCTTCTTGAAACATACTGACAAAAAACCCACAAGATTTATCTAGAAGAAAACAAGCGTGACAATGTTCTGAGCGAGTTTCCAAACATTGCCTTATATAATTTTCCATCAGCAGCAAATATCAGTGACTGTAGCAATTTCCTATTCAGAAAAGATAAGCAAACTCAACCCATAGGGTTGCAACTTCACACAACAAACCTTATCTTGGTCTTGAGCTCAAGCATTTGTCAAATAAATCCATCCCTGCACCTCAAAAAAATTAACAAATAACAGGTACATGGGCACCAAGAGAGAATACATTTTTTAGGAAGAAATTAAAAAAAAGAAGAAGACAAAGTAGAGGGAGCATGCATCAAATAAACGTGAAAGTCCTACTCTCTTGAATACCAACGATGTCATCAAAACGGGTCACTGACACTGACTCATAATTGAACAAAGTTATAGATCAAAATTCAAAGTCAAAATGTACCTTAGAGCTGCCTCTTCGTCCTTCTCAACAGTTAACAATCATTCATCATCAGCTGAGAAAATGACTATAAAATCGCAGATAAATAAACATAATCGCTCGAGAAATTACCTTTAGAGTATTAACAACATAACCTATTTTAGAAATCTCATCTTATTCTCAAAAAACCAAAAAAAAAAAAAGAAATCTCATCTTGAGTAGAAGCAATCCTAGCCTAAACAGTAGTGATCCATGAAACAGTGAGAGGTGAATATAAATCTGTAAACTAACAATTCAAACGCAAGGACAATATCTAGAAAGAATGTTGAATAATAACTTCAACTGATAAAGAGGGAGAATGAGACATCTAGGGTTTGGATTGAAGAGTCACTCATCGACAACTGAACCTCCACGCCCTTGAACTCTTACTCTGTTGTTTCTTTGTTGCGTTTGCAGTTCTCTGGCTCTGAATTAGCTGCTTCTAGCTCTGATCGAAGCTCCTCAATACGCTTCTTCAAGTTGGAAGTTGGTCTCTCTTCGGACGAAATTCAAGCAGAAATCAACACAGAGAATTCGATGGTGAAATGACGAGATGGAGAGGGAGAGAAGAAAAGAGAAGGCCTAGCTACCTCCTTGAGATTTCTCATAAAGAGCCCATCGAATCCTGCGACACGCAACAGGCCAACCTACCTGAAAAGGGTGCAGCAACCTCAATGTTTTCTTCTCCAATTGTTGATTTTTCTGGGCATCTTCAATCAGTGAGAGAGTTAGAGAAGAGAAATTTGAAGACGAAGATGGAGATAGATCTGAGATAGATCTGACAGAGCGAGAGTTGGAGAGGAATCTGAAAGGATGAGAGAGCCCGAGCCTTTCAGTTAGTAATTGACCTGCCAGAGCCCGAGTCCTCTAATGGAAAGCGACCCAAGAGAGCCCGAGATAGTCCATCGAAGCCCATAGAAACAGAAAGCGTGCTTATCACATGTTTTCAAACAAATTTTTCGTCCGCCTCTTGAATAAGGCTCTTTTTAGTATCTACTATATAGAAGGGGTGGCCTTGAGTATTTTTTTATTAAAGATATCTAAAGCTAAGTTTTAAAAAATACTACCTCCGTTTTTATTTAAGTGTTATCTAAATAATTATGTCTATTTTTTTTATTTTTTTGGAAAAATCTGAGAGATCATTCCATTAACAAAACCGATTTACAAAAACTACTCTAGGCATACCTAAAGGAGTACACCAAAACGCCCAAATAAACCCAATAAGGGTATACTCAAACTCTTTCTCCTCCTAACCTAGTTTTTACATCCCTAACTATAAAGTCCACAACCAATTTGATCGAGTGAACTCTATCTTGAAAAATTCTAAAATTCCTTTCCAACCAAATATAGTGAATATATGTTGTAAAAATCAAAAAAAGTTTATGCTCCTTTCTTCTTGACCAGTTGCCTTCCAGCTGAGATGTTCTAATCTCCGTCCATGTCAGAGGCCATTGAAGCCGACTCAAAGCCAACTTCCATATTTCCTGCCTGTCAAATTCATGGGTAAGTTTATCTTACCAAAATTTATCAAATTTTGACTAAATTTACCAAAAATTACCAAAACTACCAAAGTTAAAAATCAAAAAAAATATATTTTTGACATTGTAGCATAAATTTGTTAAAAGTTACCAAAATTTACCAAATATTTACAAAAACACCAAAAGTTAACCAAATTTAACTTTTATGCGACTGTTTTTTATCCATAAATTTTACACACCACACTGCAATGTTCAAAAAGATGCTCATGGGTTTCCTCACTCTCACAGCATAGAGTGCATCTGTTTGGGAATTGATACCCCATTCTTTTCATTTTATCAAGAGTCATAAGTCTCCCCTTCATACATAACCACGCTACCAAGGAAAATTTTGGTACTCGGTATTTGTTCCGGACCATTCAACAGGAACTAGAGGACCAAGCTGAGAATAATATGTTTCTGCTACTGAATAATTGATGGAAAAGCATTTATCACCAAGCTCATTTCTTACCTTGATTAATTTCCTCCAATACCAGCTGCAAGTTTGCTTGACCTCACAGTTCCTGAAGGAGCATCTCTTACGATACACATTGTGTCAAAAAAATTTAACCGCTAATATCTTAATTTATATAATGATTCATCAAACAAAATTAAAATCATTAGATTCGTAATTAAAAAAAATACTATTGAAAATATTATGAAAATATTATGTGAACCTCAAATAGTGTGAATGATAGATAAAAAAAAAAAACGGAGGGAGTATTGCATAAATCTCTAAAGTGCAAACAAAGACAATGGTTTACAAATATGTCAAATTAACTGTTGTGCAGATGAAACCGTTCACTTCAAGACCAAAAAGAATCCCTCTTACAAAATGTGCTTGAAATACACTCGCATGGCTCAAACAGGTGGCTAATACATGCACAACTATGGTGGTATCCAGAACTCCAACTATGGTTGTGCCTAGAATCTGCAATTCAAGATTTATCAGGTGATATTTGGGTTTCCATTCTTTTCATGCACCAATGTTCTCAATCTCAGCACCTCTATCAATTCGCTTGATGATGCCTGCAATGACCTGAACAACCAGATAACAATAAATTAACCAGAAGTGCCTAACAGTTAACGCCAGCTTAATGGTGCAAAATTACAAAACTTACCTTTCCAGGTCCTAATTCATAGCTCTTCTTTACACCTTTGCTAAGAAGAGTTTTCAAGGTCGTTTCCCATTGAACAGGTGATGTTACCTAAATCAATTGCATTTGTTGTAAGGATGGATTAGCTGAAACTACGTTTGCAATAGCAACTTGTGACACTTAGCTGAATGGATGTCTTTGAGGGCATTGAATTTACCTGTTGTGCTAATATCTTCTTAATCGTGTCAGGGTCTGCATGGGGTTGTGCATCCACATTGGAGATAACAGGTATACGAGGTGTCCTAATCGCTGTCGAAGCCAAAGCAGATTCCAATCTTGAAACAGCTGGTTCCATGAATTTGGTATGAAAAGCACCAGCTACAGCTAAACGCACCTGTAACGGTTAAGGATGAATATCAGGACCTTACTGTCTAGTCAGTGTCGCAATGCAAAGATATATATTTTCAAAATTGCCATAGAAGAATACCGTCATCCGAGCCTTGAAGGACTTTGCCTTGGCTTCTACAGCTTCAATGCCCTTCACCCCTCCTGACACTGCATAATTTCCCTGTCCATGCTCAAGTAAGACTCTTGCCTTTCTGATTTGCACTAAGGTTGATCCTCTAGGGGTTTAAGAGACACTTACAGGGCAAAGAAAATTCGCTATCTGAACTCTCTCACCTTCTGGGACCTCCTCATTGGCAGCATCACACAACTGTTGAACCTTTTCTGCATCTAGGCCAATCACACTGACCATGGCACTTTTAGCAGCATCAGAGGCTGCCTATGAAACACAATCACAACATCATGCATTGTGTATTGTATATAAAGAAAGCAGGAGATGTATATCGGCTGACCATGTGCAACTTACCTGCATAGCTTCTCCTCTTAGCTTAACCAACTTCAGGCCATCCTCAAAGCTTCAACAATAATTGCCACAAAGGTAAGTCAGTACATAACAATACAGGCGAAAGGATGCAAATCTACACAGTTGGCCTCTTCTTCAGGGCATTTGTACAAGTGCAGCTTGCCACATGCAAACTAAAGTATTTCTCACACTTATAAATGCATGAAATAATGTTGAGAACATCTCTTCCATTGTAAACAGAGAAACCACTTCAGCACTACATTTCTATTACAAGGGTTGGGACCATACTTCACACAGGTAGATAATCCATGAAGTAAATTCATTTTGTTCATTTATAGAACTTCAAAAGAGCAAGCTATGCATGGAGTATGATGTAAGAAACTAGTAAAAGTGCTATCAAAGTAGAAGAGAAGGGGATTTGCATCAAGAAAAGTCATCTAATGAAGTCCTGTAGCACACCTGAAAGCACCAGCAAATGCTAAAGCAGTGTACTCTCCTAAACTTAGACCACAGGTCACATCCACTGAATCAATTATCTGCTGGCCACCCTCACGAGCACGCAAAACCTCAACTGCAGCCAAGCTTGTAACATAAATAGCTGGCTGCAAAGACAGGAAAAAGCTTGAATCATGCTCACACTTCCCATGTTAGGAGCAGAACTAAAAAGGCACCAACAGGACGCACAAAATCATAAAATCCCGGTCAAAGGACAAGGCTTGAGTGCTTAATCATAATGAACATCAGCATAGATAACTCAATTTCTTCTAGCACGAGGCTCCTCCTAAAATATGTAACAGGCTAAGGATGATTTTTGTTGAAAGCTGGACGCAAATAGTACACTTATCCCTGGCGACAACAAAATCATTATTTCGCACATCGAAGATCAAACACCCTGTGAGTCACGCGTTACGAACTATAGCAAACTAGGGTCGTTTCTTTTGAAGTGTAGGATAGATGTAGGGAAGGTAAGATACGAAAGGTAAGTAAGATTCTGCAAATGTTGGGTAGTGTAAGTAAGGTAACTCATATCATTTACATCATTTAAATACATGAGTTTTTAGTATATGTTTTACAATTTGTAATAAAGTATTATGAGTAAAATGAGTTAAATCAGTCACATTGCTTAGGTAAGTAAAGGTGAGTAAGAATGGATTAGGTAGCTAAAACTTATCCTACATTCCCAAAAAACAAAAGAAAAAAAAAAGCAGGGCCTGATCAAGAAATGAGAACCTGGCTCAATACAGTTGAATCAAGCTTTTCCTTTGGTCCATTGGTACAAATATCCAGAAGATCAAAGCTAGAGATGAGCAAAAACCAGAAAACAAATCACATATACCAAAGGACTTAGTATCAATTAAAGATAAGAATTTCGCAAATTATAATTTATACAGAATAAAAAATAAAGGGAATGAGAAATAAACCATACCCAAGAATGTCATTAGCTTTATGGAACAAGGCAGCAGCAGCAGGCACATTCTGAGCTTCTGCACCCATGCCCACAGCTTGTGCACCCTGAAAACCATTAATACAGCTTAAAATTTAGTGTTTAACCTCCCATGAACTAGGATTGAAAATGGTGTGGCAAATTGAGTCGGATAGAAATTAGATTGAAGAATAAGAAAAACAGACCTGGCCAGGAAAGAGGAAAGCGCAGGAAGGGTTATAATCAGAGAATAAAGCATCATTAACAGGCGCAGTTTGAGAGCCGAGGGATACGCTCATGAGAAACCTAGCTCCATTGGAATTGGTGGTACCGAATCGGAGAAACCCAGAAGAAGAATTGAGAGATGAAGGGCAAATGGGGGAAGGCTTGTTGAGGGAAATTGAAGGGAAGGAGAGGGAAGAGCAGCTCATCGTGGAGGAGGAGAGAGAGCGGATGTGATTCACTAAGAGCTGCTGCTGCTGCTTGGATTTGGAGAAGATGCGGAGTTGGACGAGAGAGCAAGATACAATGCGCATTAGATTACTAGTGAGGGCGTTTTTGGTTTATAATGCCAGTGCTATTTTATGTTGCGGAGTTTACTAAGCTGGTTATCAATATCATCATCAACCTTTCGAAATTTTTGGTTTCAAACTCTTACCGCCGTCCATCCCTATGGGCTATGGCTGATCACCCGGGGAGCTCATGTTCTCTGGGTCAGGGAATTCCAGCGGAGCGGTAATACGGGTTCATCTTCTCAGGGAAACCCCCAACTCACTAATCATCTCAAATTTGGACTCCTTGTTCTCATATTATCATACATTGTTTTAGGGTAATAAGTTAGATTTATCTTTATCTAATTTTATATTACCTTGTTCAATTCCTTAAAAAACACTTAAAACAAGGTTAAAATTTTTTTCTTTATCTCACTTTATCAAACCTAACTTGATCTTACCACTCTAAAAAATAGGGCCTATGTAATGAAAAATTAAGGGGAAAGCCTCGATCAAACTATTTTGGGATGTATGCAATCAAATTGGGTTGTAGGCCACCACAGTAAATGACCAAAAAACCCTTTGTGGTGGGTTGTCACCTTGCCCCTAATTTTTTTAGAACAGGGACCGCAAGTGGGTGGCAGAATACAAGTTTAACTGAAGTAATACAATTGTAACTGAAACACCAGATAGATAAAGACTCCATATTCGACAACCTCCAGCCACCCACCCACCCATTACAACAAATTGGATGCCTAACAACATTTATTTGACAGCAATTACTAGAAATGTTGCTAAAGGTACAAGTTAGGTCCAATGCAAATAATATCCATCAAATAATGGGGATTGGGTGTTCATAACGGTGGTAGTAATTGTAATGGGGATTGGGTTTGGGTTTGGGTTTGAAATAAAATCGAGATAGGTTGTGATTTGGGTTGAAGGTATGGTGGTTATGATGGCGTTTGGGTGGTTGAAAATGGTGGTGTCCGGTAGTGTGTATGGCAGCTGAGAGGTGGTGGACGAGTGATGGGTGGTGGTTCAAGGGTGGTTTGTGGTGGTAGACTAGTCGGTCGAAAGGAGGAAGAAAAGATGGAACAAAATTTAAAAAAAATAAAGATAAAGAGAAAAAAAAGTCAAATCAACAGATGTGGACCCCACTTTTAATCATAATTTTGGACTTTAAAGTCCATATACTCCTTAAGGGTCAAATTGTTTTTTTGGGCCATCCTTTATAGTCAATAACCCTATTTTAAATGTTGTCATAGCCCAACCATGAGTCCAACCCAAAAAAATTATATTAGCCTTTTTCCTACCCTAACTCATTTATTTTAGTCCTACTCATTTTCGTTCAAATCATTTTGGCCCCTTTCTTTTCACCATCATATGGTAATGGCACTCTTTCTTTTTTGTTCAAATGACTAACTTCGAAAATGCTCGCCATTATCATCATCATTTTCATTCAAATCGTTCTAAATCGTGCTCAACATTAGATCACTCCCTTTCTTCTTCTCTCTAAACATCAAATCTTCTCTTAGCATCCCTCATATTACGATTTCACGCTTTCATTCTCAGATCGGTTATGTCATCCTCCCTCACATCATGATTTGTTGAGCTTCGTTCAATCAGGTGTTGAGCTTCGATTCATTCTCAGATCGCCATTTCGTGCTTAATTTCGATTTTATAGAGCTTCGATTTTGTGCTTAATTTTGATTATCATGGTGGTTTACAAGGTCTGGTGGTGGTGTAACCTTTATCCAAGATCATATCCAGTTTCTTTGTTGTTCCAAACTCGGTGTTATCTTCCTTGAGGTTGTGTTTATCATATTTAAACAAGACTATTACTAATATCATCGAGAACATTATTCTAATCATATTTCAAGTAAGGTCATTCTTTCTCCCACCGCGACACGCTCCATTTCGTATAAGAGCATCCAAATTATTTTCTTGCTTGAAATTTGTTGTTCTTGATTGATTTAGGTGATTTTTGGTGATCATGAACATGATGAAATCCATGAAATTTTTGGGTGTTGGTTTTTGTTGGGGATGAATGTTCTTGGGAGTTTGATTCATATTAGTGGAGTTTGATCATAATCCTTATTTTGCTATCACTGAAGTGTTGTTTGGTTATTGGATAATATTCTGATCATTATGTTGACCCCCATTCCCGGTGTGATTTAGTTTGTTTGGATTGAACTTTGGTTTATCAAGTGTGGAATTGGAGTGTTCATTACTAAAGTCTTGCGTTTTAGCGACAGATTTTGCGACAAAAATATTCGTCGCCCTGACCCACTATAAAATATAGCTGATTGGCATTGGTGTGGTTCTTGCTCCTTCTAAACTGGATTGTCACTTGTTGTCTCTCTTGTGCAAAAGCTACAAAGAACCCCAAACCAAACACAAACTCAACTACAAAATAACCTAGCTCCACAAAATTATTCTAAACACAATGCATCCTTCACCCTTCTTCTCGATTTGGATAACGACATTGATCCTAACCGAGAAGCAAGAATCAAGCCGATGTCAAAGAACGCCTATGTGTTCCCTGCTCGAAGAGGCCCCCTAACTCGGACTACGAGAGTCTATCCTCAAAAATCAAGAATGTCCTTGATGCCATTAATGCGCGACTGGCTCAATTGATGCATACCTCCAGGTTCGACCTCAACCTGTGAGAAGAGAGAGACTCTCCCCTAGTCCTATTTATCCTCCTCAGAACTTTGAGTCGAGTGATGATGATAGAGACTCCATTCACATGCTCCGTCGAAGGGAAAGAGGTCAGCAACCACCAAGAGATGACCTACATGATGTCAAGGTCAAGCTTCCGGAATTCAACGACTTCATTGACTTGAACAAATATTTGGAATGGGTACAATTGGTGGAACACATCTCTAAGGCCAAAGGGTATAGTGATGAAAAGGCATTCAAGGTGGCGAGTTTGAAATTGGTGAAGGTGGCTTCCTTATGGTTTAAGAATGTAAAAGAACAACGAACAAGGGATGGTCAGAGGAAAATAGCATCACGGGAGAAGCCCAAGAAGTCAAAGATTCCTTCCTCGCATATACAAACATGACGTTTTGCGAAGGCTCTTTGCCTTTAAGCAAGGCAAAAGGAGTGTGAGCGAGTACATTCAATAATTTGAGAAACTTTGGATCAAGAGTGATCTCCAAGAGCCTCAAGAGCAAACCGCCATGAGATTTTTGAATAGATTGTCTCCTCCATTGCCAAGAGGATCGAGATTCAACCATATCACACTTTGAATGACTTGTTTAACATGGCTATCGTGGTTGAGAGGAAAAGACTGAAAGGGTTATCCCTAAGTCCTATGGTCGTGTATTGCTACAACTAGAGCTAGCTAATAGGTCAGATCGAATGAGGTTCGTGTTCGTGTCAAACTTAAACGGTTTCAAAGTCCTCCGACCTGAACCTAATCCATTTATTACACCGATTGAAAATTGAAATTGTTTACCGTTTAAATTTTGAATAGATTGACCTTATTTTGACCTGTTTACCCATTTATGTAAATGTGTTCGGATAAAGTTACCAATTTACTCATTTAACCATTAACTCATTTATACAAAACAACTCATTGTGAGCTCGAGAGATTATAAGAAGATATCTTTTAATTCATAGTCAAAGATAAATATAAGTTAAAATTACAAGTCTTACGTATATTTCAAAGAATATTAACTGTAACTTTCACATAAGTTTATTGATAAACGGTATAATTGGATAATAATTATCAAACAAATGACTTGACCCATTTAACATACCTAATTAAACGGGTTATTGTGTCTTTTTCGTGTGAAAAATCTTGACATGAACCTAACCCATCAAATTAAATGGGTTTACCGTGTCAACCAATTTAATTAAACGGGTTAAAAATTTCTACCTAAATTCGCTTAATATCGTGTTCGGTTCAGGTCGGTAATCGTATCGGGCTAGCTTTTCCCAGCTCTAGCTACAACCTATCAATTCACCTCGCCCGACCACTCCTAGCCTTGTCAAAGCTCCTAAATCCACACTGTTGCCTAGGATTGATAAGAAAAAAGGTTCCGCTTTTTCCTCGCTTAAGGAGCTTCCAACGAAGATGGAAGGCTAGAAATGCTTCAAGTGCCTTGGCTATGATCATTTTCAAGCCGAATGTTCTACCCAAAGGACTTTGACCATACAAGAGATGTGAAAGATTGATAAGGAGCTTGTATTGGTCCAAGAAGAAGAAGCCAACCACAATGAGGAAGACTCTAGTGAAGATGAGGTCGATCTTAAGGAGGACATTGGTGAATTACTAGTCTTGAGGAGGCTTTCACATCGTAACGAAGCTCCTCTTGAGAAGACTCAAAGGAGTTGCTTTTCCATGCTCGATGCACTATTAGAGGCAAGGTTGGAGAACTTATTATCAGTGGAGGAAGTTGCACCAACATCACTTCAATCAGTTTAGTGGAGAAGCTCAACCTCCCAGCATCCCCTCACCCTCGTCCATACACACTCAAATGGATTAGCGATTAAGATGTCCTAAAGGTATCAAAAGAAGTTTTCATTGATCTTTCTATTAAGTCTAAGTATTTTTATTCCATCTTGTGTGATGTTATTCCTTTGAGTGTTTCTCACGTTCTTTTGGGGCGCTCGTGGCAATTTGACAAGAAACCTACTCACGATGGTCTTGAGAACTCCTATTCCTTTGTGCATAATGGTAAGAAGCTAAAATCGATTCCTTTAACCCCCACATCAAATCAAAACCGGGTTAGGATGTGAAAAGTGGAAACCTTCACGTGAGAGAAACTCGGGTTGAGTGTGCTCATGGTGAGGACAAGCCAAATATGGCTTTGTCTTTGCTTTATAGCAAACCATGTGATAATAAGTTCCACCAAGCACTACAACGTTTCCCTTTTCCCTCCCTATGTCACTTTCCCTTACCCCACAAACCTCCAAGCAATTTCTACTATAATGAGGATGGCTACGTGTTCGAATTTGAAAGTTGTCGGGTCCTTTTGGGAATGGTGATGAAGTGAAGGAGCAATCAGTGGAACACCCTCCTAATGGTAAACCCCCTTTCAATGGATATGATGCCGAGTTCAATGAAATCATGCCCGAGGTGTTGGAGACACGTGTTGGGCGACTGAGTGGTGCAGAGGACCTACATGTTAACCCCCAAGAGTAGTAGGCAACTCTTCTGCAAGAGGGGGAGTATGAACCGTATCCGGAACAGGTCCTATTCGGCCAACCGATGGTGAATGATTTCCCTAGGGTGTCCCTTTGTGCGAAGTCCATTTTAAGGTGGATCCGGGGCCGGAAGAGATGGTCACGGCCATCCCTTGGATGGGCCGGGACGCTATCTTGGTGGGCATCCTTTTTCATCTCAACACAAATAACAGAGGAGGAGCCCAGGAAAGTGGTGTTAGAGGTGAAGTTGGGAACGGGTGAAGGCTAGCAGTCACATCACCGGCGTGACCACCATAGTCACAACCGTGACCCTCCTTGGTAGTGATAGTTGGCTGGAGGACAGAGTGTCGCGGATGTGACCTTCGTGGTCATGTCCATGACCTCTTTCTCTCTTTGCCTTCGTTTTGAGCCATCAGATCGTCACGATCGTAATGCATCTATCACAATCGTGACACCTTTTATAAGCAAGACGTCGCAACCATGACCGTACCGTCATGGTCGCGACCAAAGTTCCTTCGAATCAAGTTACGACCGTGACGCCCAATGTCACGAGTACTACCCAACGAAGACTTGGAGCACCAATCGTCATGTCAAGGCCGCGACGTACGACGTCACGCCCGCGACACACATGATCCGGATTAAATTTTGTGTTATTTCCCTCTCCCTATAAAGCCATCTGTGTTAACTTTTGTAATGGATTTTTGATAACTGTTGCTTATGAATAGAATGAAGAAGCTAATGACTCTCATTTTCTCTTAAATCTTATTTACTTTATCCATAGTCTTATGTTATAATGGTGTTGTAAGTCTCTCATTTATTGAATTTGTGGTGGATTTTCTTTATCAAACTCGTGATGGATTGCTAGGTCTTGGTGGCGGTCTATATCTAATATCATATCCAATTTCTTTGGTGTTCCAAGCTCGGTGTTATCTTCCTTGAGGTTGTGTTTATTTTCTTCAAACAAGACCATTACTATTATCATCAAGATTATTATTCTCATCGTATTTCAAGTAAGATCATTCTTTATCCCACCACAACACACTCCGAGAACACCACTAGCCACCATCCCTATAATCATTTATCACCAAAAACACTCAATTCATCCACACCCATCTCCCTCATCCCACTCAATTCCCAATCAATATCCATCCAAAATCAAATCAATTACTCGTACCTACAAACCTTAATCACAACCATTCATCAGCTTAGGTTTAGACTCACCGAAAAACACCAGTTAATTCGCCGGAAAACACCCAAACCCCCACCAAAAATGCCCAAAATGTCACCATGCTTCCCCTATTTCGCGGCGCGGCCAACGAAGATGGCGTCCATGGTCGCAGTGGTTTGCTCGACGCCACCAGCAATTGTTGCTGTCCATCTCGTCGCCAGCCACGGCACCGAACGCCAGCCACCACCATGGCTTTCTGCCTGCCGCATGTCTCTCTGTTTCTCTTCCCTATTTGTGTTATACGTGAGATGCAAAAGGGGAATAGAGATAATAAGAGAGAAAATGAGTAGGTGCTAGAAAGATGGGAATATGGGCAATCTCGAGACTGCAACATTTGGTTATAGAAATAGGATAATTAAGGGTAAAGTAAAAATATTAATTTGTGTAATTAATATTTTAGTTATTAATAAATAAGATTCTTTGAGATTCTAGTATTGATTAAGTTTTATCCATTGCCCCCGCAACAATCCTTAGCATTTACCTTAGAATTTTGAATTAGTTAAAACGCTATACATTAAATACAATACACACGTTATCACCGAGCACAACCTAATAATTAATTAGAAAAGCACCACCCTAAGAATGTATCTAGCAAAAGCTTAACTTGGATTTGTAATCTTGGAGGCACTTTTTTCTTTCTTTTTGGGATTTTTTTGACAGTTGATTAATCTTAATCATGATCGATTGATATACTGTAAAGTACCCCCTCCGTTCCATATTAATTGATACTTTAACTAACTTTTGTTGTTCGAAAATAATTGTCACTTTCCATTTCCCAATACTTAATTTAATTATTTTAGTTTTAGTAATTATGTTAAATTTTTATTTTTTCATTCAATAAAGTTACCCATACTCACAATCTCTCACTATCTACACTTTGATATGCTAAAAAAGCCTTGGAGAATGGAACTATTTAATTGTTTGGGTAGTCTTTTAGTTAAAATCTAGGTATGTGAGAAATTTTCAACTATGTCAATTAATATGGAACGGAGAGAGTAATTGTCATTATCAAACAACCTACACTTTCGTTCAACCCCCCCCCCCCCCAATCCCCCTTCTCTTTTTCACCCCAACCCCCTTAAAAAAAGAATCGAAATAAAAAGGGAAATTACATAATGTCCAAACACAAAAAAAATGGGACGTTTTACATAATTACTTTGAATACAAGTCCTTCAATGTGTGTGTAAGAAAACCTCAGTTAACATATGAATATATATTTGTCGAAATAAAAAGTTACTCTATACATGTTACCGACATATACTTGTATCATTTTCCAAAATTGACAAAAAAAAATGTGATTAGCTTTCTATACATGAAGTGATTAAGATATTTTCCTCACTTCCATTCATATTCTTTTCCTCTCAAAGCAAGAGGACACTGAATATTTTCAGCTGACCTGCTTAGTACGCTGGAAATGGGTGCATCAACTGGAGATTATTAGACAAAAGCCAACACTCCAGATAAATTGAGTGTTGACTGATTGTCTCACCAAATTCCGTCAAATACAGATCTTGAGTGTGCTTTCAAATATAACTGAGGACCTGTAGTTCGTTGGATTCATCACCTTTGCTCCTGATCGGTCTTGCTTTGTTGTCTTTTATTTCTAGAACCTGATGCAAGTTTCCCCAATAGTAGAGTTCAAAACATGGAACAGAAGTCAGAACCTTATGAGCAGCATGAACGCAATCTATCATAGGGTCAAGTTTTCAGTAAAAGGCTTATCAAAGTCACAACAGAAATAGGGGAAATATACCTCTGGTCTAGAATCAAGAACTCCACTAGACATCCCTACATCAACTCGCCATATGCTGCAACCATATTTGCTGTAAAAATGCCAAGGATTCCAAAGTCATCCAAGCATGGCATCTCATCTCATCTCAAAGTAATCAGGGAAACTAGAAATTAGAAAAGCACATACCAATTAACCCCAGATATCTGTGGAGTATGACCGACAACCATGGCCTTGGCACCTACAGCTTGCAGTGTCTCATCAAGAATCCTATGAATCTGGAGACCAAAAAGGTCATGCGTAAGACTGCGTCCGATTTCCATGATAAAAAGAAGAATACTCATCAAGGGACTAGCTACTTACTTGGTGAATCTGATAGTCTACCAAATCTGATGTATCTCTTGAGTATAAGCGACTCCAAACCACACTGTCATAACCCTTTGTGGCTATGAAAGGTAGGGGAGGTTTGGTATCTCCCTCAAGCTCACCTTTCATCCAAGCCGAAACCTCTCTGTTCATCCTCTCTATTCCATAACCAACTGATGAAGCATCAAAACAGATTTAAGTTCACTTAGTGTTGCACTTTCCAGAATGTAAAAGGAAAAGTTGAAGTGCACAATGTTGATAATACCATGATGAGGAAGAAGCCCGCCATGACAAAAGACCCAGTCATTAATCTTAAGGACAACAGGATGTCGGGATAACTCGCGAGCAAGTGGTCCTCCCGGCCCGAGAAGGATTGACCGCGCAATTACTCCCCTCTGTCTCTGTTCTAATACATTATTGCATAAGATTGCTGTCAAAAAAACAACACAAATAATGAACTTCCCTTTTAAGTTCTAATTTTCCCTACTTCCGTTCTTCATCTTAGCCTTTCACCAGATTTAGAGGTTTTTCAGGAAATCAAATTAGGCGATATGCTAGTTTTACCATTTCACTCCTATTTGTAAAGAAGCCTTACATGATTTTTGAGACACTGAAAGATTGGTGAAGGTTTTTGAGGGTTAAGGGTGGATAAGACGTGGATGTCCATAACTAAGTAGAAGACACATTGGTGAAACATTTTACCTCACAGTCACATAACTATACTCCAAAGCCAGGGCATGGAAGGATTATTTGGCTGTGTTGGAGGAATAAAACAGGTATATAAACTGTTAGGAAAATTGGGATTGATTAGGGCTTTGAGGTGTGATTGAAACACTATCTTTAAGACAAGATTTTCCCGTTATGCAAAATCGCGTCTCTAGGATACTACAACAAGGTTTCATGATCGATTTCTTAAGTAATCAATCCTCTGGGATGATCTTCTATCTAGATGGGATAGAATTTTACTGTTATTGATAGTTAAATTCTATCCAACTGTTTATGGACAACGGAAAAAAAATGATAAAAAAAATGTGATTATTACATTATCTACTCCGAGCTCATATGCCAAGTGCGCCGAATAAGCACCAAAAATCTCTAGCGCCCTATGGCCATGCAAGCTTAATGCAAGCATATGCTCACCCACTCTAGGGCCTATTCGTTTATAAGCCCGTAACGCTCTTTTAACTTATAAAGAGTTAGAAATTAGAGTTTCTATCTATGTGGGACATTGGTAGGAGCACCACATTTATTTCTTCAGCCACTTTCACTAACTATTCAACATAAACATGCGACCCTCATGACAATATGCAATACAGAAATAAAAACATAATAGGGTTGTCAAGTACCTTGACTAAATTCCAAGGACCCCAATAGCTTTGAGATTGTTTAAAATCTTCTTTCCGTTTTGCACAGACATTGATCCAATTAACAAAGGCCACTTCCCAGTCATGATGGCAATCATTCAAGTATTCCAGGAAGTCTGCGCACTCATCAAATCCCCCTGAATCAACATATCTAAAATCACCTTCTACATTGATGGTCTCATGATTTCCATTAACCTATTTTAATGAGAAAATGTGCTAATTTAGTAAGTTGTCAAAGAGATTTCATGTATAAACATCTAAGAATATGATCATAGGGACTTCAAGACAAGGGTTGCATTCAAAGTTTTTGCTGAAACCAGCAAAAAAAAAAATATCCAATGAGTCTTGAAGATTAATGAAATCTGATTTAAGGTTCTAACAACATCTTCAATAACCGAATAACCTCACAACACCGCACATCAGAAATCCAACAGTAAAAGATACCCTGAGCAAACCTGGAAGACTGCACCTCCTACTGTTCTCGCCTGCATATCCAATGACCGCAACAATGACAAGATAGCTATTTCATCTTCACCTCGATCAAGTATGTCTCCAACTTGAACTAACACCTATTTCGTGATGCATACGTAGGATTAGAACAGAAACTTTGAGTTGATTGAAATACAAGTCCTTTGATCATCAAACCAAAACAGATCCATCAACAAACATTGTGAAGGTCAAAGGTCACACCTAGCAAGACAGCCTTTCCCATGGAAATATTAGTTTCCTTTACTTCATGCATTATAACACAATGTCATCAGAACTAAGAAACCTAGTAAGTTGTAACACATAAAAAGGGATCGAATGCTACAGCCGTTTCATTTCTTTGCAAAAAGATGGCGAGATATCCAAAAAAAAACCCGACATATTCAGAAAATCGGCAGAATCAACGAACTGGCAGTAATTTTCTTCTAAGTGAAAAAGGATGCTATAGAGGCTCATTAGGCAAGTAGTGAAAAAATGCAACTAGAGCCTCTATAACATAATAGGTTGTTAACTTTGTTACTAATGGAGCGTTTGATAGGAACCCCAAGGAAATTTTTCCCAACGAATTTTTAATGGTAAGTTTTCCATGGGAAAATTTCCCTTAGGAAATAGGAAAATGTAGGAAATGGCAGGCCCCCATAAAGTTATTTACCTACATCTAAGTATCTAACCATGGGAAAATAAGTCAAACCCGGGGAATGTGAGGGGTTTTTGATCAACCAAACACACCCTTAATTATATGATATTATCCAGTGAGCCGGTGAGGGAACTCAGGGAAGGGCATAGTGGCATACCGTCTGGCCGCCAGTCCACACGTCTTGGCCATCAGAACTCAACACTCCAGCCATATTAAGTGCCCATCTTGCCTTTAACAGATCGCCATGCAAATCTCCAACTGCAAATCCCACCAAGTTTCAAAAGGCAGTCATCAATAACACAACTTAACACTCCCAAGTCTCAACTACTGAGTCTGAATGATAAACATTTACAATTTTAACAAACATCCAAAAAAGCAACGACCAAGTATTTCATATAGCTGCAATGTTAGTCTAATTCTTAAACTGTTTTTATGGTCTCCCAAACAATAAGCTAATTCTACAAATTTTACTCAACCTTTTCGATTCACTATAATGAGATTTACAATTTACATGGCCCAAACTGCAAGTGCTTCTCAGTAAAAAGCAGGATAAATAGACCATTAAACTTAAACATAATGTGGGATATGATATTGATATCGGAACAAGCAACTAACCAGCAATAATACGGCGATCAAGAGCAGAGACAAAAGTAGGTGGGTCACCGTCCACAATAATGGGCTGCAAATTCAAACACCCTCTGGGATTGAGGCTTCTACTACGGCTACTTTCTGAGAAGAGAGAACGCCTGGTTGAACTTGGAGTTGAAAACAATGGACGAAAGCATAGAGTAGCCATTGTAATGCTGCTCTAGTTTTTTTCTTTTGCTGTTGTCAAATGATATTGTTTTTGTCGAATTAAGCACTAAAGTTTGAAAAGATGATGATAGTTTTGAGTCTCACCCACATTTTTTTTCCGATAAGTAGGGGCATGGGCCCAATTTATTTCATTTCAACAAAAGTGCCAATAAGCACCACTAGTACTTGATATCATATCCCAAACTTTCCAAAAATTCTACGCTGGTTTTTGAGGCGTTTATTATTCCTTCAAGTTGTGACACTAATTCAATTCTTCTTGCAATGCTTCCTTCAATTGGGCCCACTTTAATGAGACCTTTTCGGGTTACAAGCCTTATTCATCTTGTATTAAAGCCTTATTCAATTGGGCCCACTTTAGTGAGATAATTAAAAAGAAAGGAAAAAGAAAGGAGGAAAGATGGGAAACGGCAATAAGATCTCTGAGTTGAGCTAAAGAGATGGGATTAAAGATTATATTTCACATTTGTATTTCTACTGGCCAACAAACCCGTGGTACCACGGGTTAATTAATTAAATAAATCTAATATGTATTTATATGAATTCAATATGTATTTATATGAATCCAAAATATACATAACTTTTATACACTTATATACAATTGGACAGTACTTGCTCTAATCAAATATGTCTTCCACTTATATTTTACTCATTCGTTCGAATTGATAGATTTAGACCCTGTTAAATTTATGGGTAAATCTAATTTACCAAAATTTATTAGTTTTTACCTAAATTTTCCAAAATTTATCAAACTTTAAAAAATAAAAAAAATTATGATATATTGATATAAATTTGCCAAAAGTTACCAAAAATTACTCAAAGTTACCAAAATTTAATTTTACCCAACTATTTTTTACACATGAATTTGACAGGCCCTTAATAGTTTAATTTTTATTTGATCTTATAAATCTTGGTTATTGTATTTGAATACCAAAAATTTGTGTGTGAACAAAAAATATAGGTATTTAGCTGAATCCAAAATAGATCCAACTCGTGTTTTTAATATCAAATATACCTAATTTGTATTTGCCATAGTCAAATATACATATGACCTGTATTTAAGCCGCCCGTTCGAATTGATAGAGTTAGTAACTAAATATTCATTTGATGATAGGATCCTTTGTTATTGTATTTGAGCGCAAAATAATAAATTTACGTGTAAAAATAAGCTAAGATAAGCTGCTAATTAATTATTATATTAAAGGGTAAAATAGTAAATTCATGTGTGAACACCAATTAGCAAGCAGGTAGACAGACCTTCCCAACACACAACACAACATTCCTTTCTACTTTATGAATGATATACTAGTTTTTTTTTTCCGTTCTTCAGAATGTGTGCTAATTTAGGTAGATGCATACAAAATAAAATAATATAGAGATATTAAATTACCGAAGTTAAATAGGAAAATTTGATTCTATAATTCATACTTTCACCAATTACGTAGCAATAATATCTACTTTTATTTTGGATTCTGGTGGTACAAAAAAAAAAAGTGGATTCTTATGGATACCACCGATAGTATACCCTAAACATCATACATTTGAGTTGCATTTGATTCAAAACTTATATAATACTTTACCATGATTCTTAATTAATTTACGGTGTTTCTCCCAAACTTTCATTTTTTTCATTTTTGTTGTGCGATTTTTTTCACTTTTATTCCATTTAAAAAAATCATCATAATTGATTGGATTCTCAAAAAAAATAATTTAAAAATTCTTTTAGTAACTACACTTCATTACCTTTTCCGGGAGTAAGAATGAAAAAAACAAAAACAATATAGGGCAGAAATGAAAAAAATGAAAAGGATGTGCAGGTGAATTTGGTACCACTACAATCCAAGTTTATTTGTTTGGACCACCAGAATCCAAAATGACAATATGTATTATTGTTATATAATTGGTGAAAGTATGAATTATTTAAAATTCTAAAGTAGTCAATTTTTTTCTGACTATGGTAGTCGATCAATATCAACCGTCGATCTATGAAAAATTAATCTGAACCATTCAAATCATTTTATATTTTTTATCACCAAAATCATGTTAAAATCTCTCAAAAAATATTCTTTCCTTTTGCCTATTAAAAAATTATACCATTCACTTTCCATTAAAATTCTTCACCATCATTCTCCATTGACGCCTCCTTGAGTGCCCGTTGATCACCATTGACGCCAGCTCCCTCCAATCATGCATCATCAATCATCATCAATTAAAATCTCAATCATTCACCATTAAAAAACAATGTTTTGCAAATGCGATTTTCTAAATGTTTACATTTTATTAGTGTATGTTGAGTAAATTACATCTACCCTATCTGATATTTTTGATAATAATTTTTACACATACGACAGTTGTGAAATAATTTTCATCTTACCTGACATTAAGTGTTAATAAATTTAAACATCCTAAAATATTTTATAATTGATTTTTGTTGGATTTTCCGACTAATATTAAAAAGATAAATATAAATTGACTTTTTTACCCTTGATATTAATTCATATGACTTTCAATTAAATATGAATTAACACATTTTTATCCTTAATATTAATTCATATGGCATTTAAAACTCAAACATCTCCCATATGAATCTCCATTCTCTACTGAAATTTGATTATGAAAATGAAACTCCAACATTCGAATTTGAAAATCCTTGATTAATTCATATGACGAATCCATTGGTATTTTTTATTTGGAGTTTCAACACACCTTTTTCCAGACAAAACAATGAAAGAGTCATTTAAGTCATTTCCTTCTTAATATTAGAGGTATCATAGTATATTCATATAGTCATATAGGGCACTCTTGTATTTTCACATTTTTGATGAGAATTAACCGGATTCTGCCACTAAAAATTACTTTCACTTAATGTCAGGTAAGGTGAAAATTATTTCACAAATATCGGTTGTGTAAAAATTATTACCACAAATGTCATATTGGGTAAAAGTAATTTACTCAATTTATGTTTCTCTTATATTTCCTTATTGCATACAGAAATTAGGTATCCTTTGTTTCCATTAAGCAGCTGTCAATACTACCAAGCAAACCCCAGCATTACAAAAAATTCACGAAGTATCAACATGGTTTATCAACTGTAGACTGCAATAAATAAAAGCTCTTTATCCCCTGTTTTATGAAATTCTCATCAAACTTATCTCATTAATTGAATAGATCTTTGATATCAATCTTCTTCCAATGCCCTCCAAATACATAACTCGCTATCATCGCAATGGCAAATTGATTAAATCAAAGTTGAAATATCAAGTTTACAATAGAACATATTTGAATATGCTAAGAAAAACAAGTTGTAAATTACTTTCAAGCTTAACAACAAAGGTGTTTAGGGAAGTAGCCCGCAAAGGCTGGAAAATTGTTTAAAAATATTATTAAGTCAACTTACTTCATGACGAATGAAAGGTAAAATGATTTGCAACAAAACACAAACATATGTATGATTGTATATTATCGAGAAATATATGTAAATATATTTTGTTTAAGTTTTATTAGCAGAGTTTTGTAAATGGTAAAGATCAAAATAAGTGATTTTTTGTAGATATTTAATTTGCTGTTCACATTAAATGTAAAGGAAAATAAGATTCTAATAATCCCAATACTTTTTTTTTTTACACCAGTGGTCCCAATAAAATAAAATATTATTTTTTGGCACCAAATCTACTTTCATGTTTTCACTTTGAAGTTTTTGAAATTTTCATATTTTTCTAATTTTTGTTATTCCTACCCCCAGAAAATTTATAACTTGTAAAAACAAAATGAAATTTTAATTTTTTTTGTGATTCCAAACAATTATTATGATTTTTTAAGGAATAAAAAGAGGAAATTATTACAATTAAAAAAAATCAAAACAAATTTGGGACAAACATTGTAAATTCATTAAAAGTAGTGGGAAAGTGTTGTACTAGGTTTTGGAGCAAACGGAAGTCAATATTCACGATATTTAGGGTATATACTGGTTGTCCAAAAAATATAATTTTATTTTGTTTGAAACCATTGGCGTACAAAAAAATGTAAGGATTCTTATCATCCAATTGCCAAAGTAGGGATTATTAATAATTTTATCAATAATTTCTCACATATTCTTTCTGTTCTTTTTTATCAATAATTTCTCACATAGTAGTTTTATAAAAATTCAAAATTATAACTTTAGAATAATATTTTCTATTATGAATCTTAGAACATCAACTTTGTAAGATGAATCGTTATAGAAATTAAGATATTAATAGTCAAAATTTTTGGTACAAAAACCCAGATGACGGTTAAATAAAAATAGAGGGAGTACTACTTTTGTAATGAAACAAATAATAATTTATTTACATAATTAATGTGTTTTATCATAAATTAACTAAATTATTATAAAGATATTTATATTGCACATGCGAATGAGTGAAAAGTTCAATATTTATGTGGAAATTCTAAATCATGATAGTAAGTATGCTTTTTATTATGAGATGGTTGGTTTTGTTACAGGTTAGTATACATACTAGCGATCTGATAGGGTGCTTGATATGTTTTTGTTAGTTTTTTACAAATTTAGAGTAGTGATAAAAAAAAAATATTTTGGAAGCAAAAAAAAATTATGTACATATCGAACTCGTGACCTTACGAGCTCTATATAAAACTTCATGAAGATCATTGGACTAATACTTACTTTAGTGACCTAAGTTTCAAATTAAATAAATAATACGTTTATGTTATTACCATATCTAACCCACGCAATTTTTAGGAAGTTTGCAAAAGATTTTTACTAAAATTAAATATTGATATATTAGATTACGTAATAAATTTAATAATAAAAAATTAAATAAAATCAACGGTTAAGATTACTCTATCCATAATCAATGACTAATATTTAATTTAGCTACCATAGTCGAAAAAAAAGTTGACTACCACACATCTTCTCTTATTACAATCCAATTTTCCAAGTTAATATTTGTGCATATTTTTTTTTGTAGGAAAATATATTTCTATTCATTGTTTGCTTGCAATAAAGTAATGGTATTGCAATTTCTAACTTGATTATTTGCTTGCAATAAAGTAGTGGTAATGCCCATCAATGCCCATTTGTACCCATTAAAAAAAAAAATCAGTAATTGAAAATCTGCCTTCAAATTTTATCAAGTAATTAGATTTCTTCCACTAAATTTTCACCCAATTAGCCCAGAATTTCTCCAATTTTTTTGTAAAAAAAAGAAATAAAAAAAATAAAACACCACTGATACATTTGAACAAAATAAATTTAGTTTTAAACTAAGCTAGCCATACAGCATTACAACTTAATTTCAACAACTGCGGAGGAAATAAAGCAGATTTCAACAAAGCAAAAGCAAATATCTTCAACTTGAAGCTTTCAGAAAAAATCTAGAACCAGTTTAACAGTGAAATTGAGTTTTACATTAAAAACTAACCCTAAAATTGAAGGTAATTCTGCATTTCTACCTCTAGAACAATCCATGTGAACAGTGACCAAATTACATAAATCCTTCTTGATTCTTCCATTAACAATCTGTCGCTGCTACTTCCAGGGGACATGCATAGTCTAAATCTTGGAAGACTTGAGTGAGGTTGAAGAAAATAACAAGTAAAACTGGAATATCTAAATATTATCAATAATTTAGAAAAGGAGACAAGGGAGATTAATAAGAATAACAGAGGAAGATGGGAAATAGAAAAGGGAGGTTAATTAGTATGATAGTATCTGTTTGTAAAAAAAATGGATGTGGCTAGGGGAGGGGACCTCTGAGCTTATTGCTCAAGAGTTTTGAGGTGGAATGAAGGATTAGTGGTGTTGGTCAAATTAGGTGGAAGCGGCGTTCTCGGAAGTTAGAAATGTCCAAATATGAAGAGTGCTTCGGGATTTAGGTTTCAAAAAAAATTTAGTTTTCTTTTATCATTATTTGATTATTTCTGATTATTATATCACTTAATTTTTTTTTTTTTGTCTTAATCATTCCTCCCTTTTATATTTTCAATAATAATTTTATTATTTTAGACCTTAATTAATAAATGATTTTAGAATCAATAACATGAGGAATGAGGTAAATAGTTTACAAATTGTCAAAAATACCGTTAACAATACCCTTGGA
Organism: Portulaca oleracea; assembly: GCA_029582165.1. Classification (NCBI taxonomy): domain Eukaryota; kingdom Viridiplantae; phylum Streptophyta; class Magnoliopsida; order Caryophyllales; family Portulacaceae; genus Portulaca; species Portulaca oleracea. The sequence goes on along the minus strand of CM055885.1, from coordinate 1,779,046 downwards.
ATGATGTAAATATATTATTTATTAGGGATATAATTGACATTATAGTTGTTGGTAGATTCTACCATAGTTGAAAATGTTTTCATTTATTATAGTTGAAAAGTAGATTACATCTTTAAAAAGCCAAAATTAATATATATTGATCCAAATGACTTGTTCTAATAAGTAATGACGGTCATTGAGATATAATTTTTGTACAAAATTTGATATTTTTATGAATATTCTACATAATTAGAACTTTTTCAACTATCGTAGTTGAAAAGGGTAACGTATCATTGATTCTACTCTAAAATATTGAAATTGATATATTTTGATCGAATAAATTTGTGGCAATAGTTAATCGTATTTGTTGGTACATAAATGTTTTTAACAGATAAAATTTATCTTACTCAAATTAATATTAAGAAATTTTCAACTACCATAGTTGAAAAAAATTTCGGGAAAATAATCAAACTTTATTTGGCATTAGAACTTTGGAAATAAATTTAAATATTTATTTATTAAATTAACCCGAGCTAAATTTTGAATTTTTTTTATCTGTTTGTAAACCTATTATAATACTAGTCTTAAACTCGTGCAATGCATGGTGTAGGAAAAAATAGTTATTTTCATAGAAAATAAAAAAATAAACTACATACAAATAGAAATATAAATTAGAAAGAGCGAAACATTAATGATATTATCAAATGAAAACGTATCATAACATAACAGACGTTAGATCGTACTCCCGCGGGAGTACAGATCTCTCTTTTACTCCCGTGTGGCCCAGCCCAGTCCACGCATAGAAGCGGCCCAAAATCAGTTTGAAGCCCAAAACAAATTGTTTCAAATAAAGTTTCAGACAGTTACGGAACGTTAAATTTTGTTGTTGTGGCGGTTTGGATGCTTCTTCAGTTGACCTCATGGTCCGTGGTTCGATGTGTACATCTTACACTTTTCAATTTTCATATATTCTTTTATTTTTTTACTTATTCTTTTACCCTTTTTAAGTTTCATATATTCTTTCATTTTTTTACTTATTCTTTTAAACTTTTTAATTTTCATATATTCTTTTTTTTACAAGGTTTTTTTTTGTTTAGTTTTTGGCATCTTTACATGCGTTTTATATCTAAAATAAAAAGTTTATTTGATAGTGACTTTTGGATAAATCCATATATTTTCTTTTTAAGAAAAGTCTTTTCATGAAATATATATAACAGTACAAAGAAATTTTTATAGTATTTACACACTAGTATAGACTCATAATTTACATAATAGTATAAATTCCTTTGCACTATAATATAGACTCATTTGCACACCAACATAAACTCAAGATCAACTTTTCAATTATTTTTTTGTTACTCAAATTTGTTGCCACTTAATTTTTCTCTTTTAGTTGTTTTTATAACTTTTTTAAGATGTTAGTTTTCACCAATTAACATATATAGTGTACATATTTTTACATATAGTGTAATTTTATCATCATGGTATTTCTTTTTTCTTTTCAAATTATTATAAAAGAAGCACATTAGTACAAATGAGTGTATGTTAGTGTGCAAAGAGTCTATGCTAGTGTGCAAAAGAATCAATGATAGTGTGAAAATGAGTCTGCTAGTGTGTAAATGTGTTTGTATTAGTGTCAAAAAAGTTTGTGCTTGTGTTCAAATAAGTTTATATTAGTGTAAAATTAAGTATGTGGTAATCGAGTCTATACGAGTATGTAAAAGAGTCTCTGTTAGTGTGCAAATGAGTGTATGTTAGTGTGCAAAGAGTCTACGCTAGTGTGCAAAAGAATCAATGATAATGTAAAAAAGAGTCCATGTTAGTGTGTAAACGTGTTTATGTTAGTGTGCAAAAAAGTCTGTGTGTGTGTTCAAATAAGTTTATAATTAATGTAAAAATAAGTATGTAGTAATGAAGTCTATACGAGTGTGTAAACGAGTCTCGTTAGTGTGCAAATGAGTGTATGTTAGTGTGCAAAGAGTCTATGCTAGTGTGCAAAAGAATCAATGATAATGTGAAAAAGAGTCCATGTTAGTGTGTAAACGTGTTTGTGTTAGTGGGCAAAAAAGTCGGTGCTTGTGTTCAAATAAGTTTATATTAGTGTAAAAATAAGTATGTGGTAATGAAGTCTATACGAGTGTGTAAATGAGTCTCTATTAGTATGCAAGTGAATCTATTAATGTGTAAATGCATCTATGTTAGTATGTAAAAGAGCATGTACTGTTGTGCAAAGGAATCTATTTTAGTATGCAATGGAGTCCATGGTAGTGTGCAAATAACTTAGTGATAGTGTGCGAAAAATTCATACTAGCTAGTGTATGAATTAGTTTATAATAATGTGTAAATAAATTTATGGTAGTGTGCAATTGAATACATAATAGTATGAGGAAAAATATTTTGCTTTTAGTGTTCAAAGTGCAAAATGAATAAATAAAATATTAAGGGAAAATAAAAAATAAATAAATAAATAATGCATCATACAAAAATGAAGAAAAATAAAAGGAATGTTAAAATGGACAAATAATTAGGAAAAAATGGATGTAAAATAATGAGAGGATAAAATAAAAAATTACAAAATAAAGCAATTGCTATAATGTGCAAAAAGCAAAAAGATTAAAGGAAATATAAAAGGAAAATTCAAAAAAAAATGCAAAAGATAAAATAGAGAAAGGAGAAAAATAAAAGAAATGCTAAAGTAGATAAATAATTAGGAAGGAAACAAATGGGAGTCAAACAACAAGAGAGAAAAAAAAAGCTAAATGTAGCATGCTAGAACCAGAAATCGAACACGCAATCTCATAATAATTGTAAGATAGCAACTACCAATACACTAGGTCTTCCGCATGTGCTTACTTGCAAACACTGCAATTAGTATGTAACCAGAACGTGGGAAAAGAAAGACGCGCTAGTTGGTGACGTATAGCGGGACTAGGTGCAAGTTGTGTACTCCCGCGGGAGTATTTAATAAATTTCGATAACATAATTGTTCAAATAAAATATACACAAAATCAAGTTTATTATTATTAATTTCTTTTCTCCGTTCCCCATTTAGTGGGACCCATAAATTTGCTATTACTATAATTATTATTATTATTATTATTATTATTATTATTATTATTGTTGTTGTTGTTGTTTTTGTTGCTGCTAGTCTTACACCCGTGCAATGCACATTGTAGGAAAAAAAAATTTCATAGAAAATAAAAAAGGTGGTTTGGCTCAAAATAATCCGAAGTCGGAGATCATTGGCCGAAAATAATCCAAACTCACATTTTGGCTGGAAATAATCCAAATTTTTAACTATTTACTCAGACTAAACCGAAATTGATTTCCGACGTCAGAATGCTGACTGGGCAGCCTGAGCACGTGTTTCTTTAATTGATTTTGGTTTTGATTTTTTTTTTAAACTTATGTAGACCCCAACTCACTTAAACTTATAATAACATGACAATGGATTAAAAATAAATTTAGTCTTCCAACCCCAAAAATTTAAAATTTGACCCAATCCTAACTGTTTGCTTTTATTCTACTTCATTTCAGTCTTCTCTCTCCTTCTTCATTATGTTCTGTAGACCCTAGTCAACATTTCGAAGTCGGAAATCGATTTCGGTTTAGTCCGAGTAGATAGGTTAAAAGTTTGGATTATTTTCAGCCAAAAAGTGAGTTTTGATTATTTTCAGCCAATGACCTCCGACTTCGGATTATTTTGACCCAAAAGCCCAAATTAAAAAAAATAAACTATATACAAATAGGAATATAAATTAGAAAGAGCAAAACATTAAAGATATTATCAAATGAAAACGTATCGTAACATAATTGTTCAAATAAAATATACACAAGATCAAGATTATTATTATTACTAATCTCCTTTCTCTATTCCCTATTTGGTGGGACCCATAAATTTACTATTATTATTATTATTATTATTAATATTATTAATATTATCTAGATTATTATTATTATTATTATTGTTATTGTTATTATTATTATTATTTTGCCAAAATAATTATTGATATTTGAACCAAAATAATTTAATTCAGTATTTATCTATCTTCTGATTGGTCGAAATCTCTATCTCCTTTCTCCATTTAGCGGGACCCACAAACTTCACTATTAAAATTATATAGATTATTATTATTATTATTATTTTGCCAAAATAATTACTGATATTTGGACCCAAATAATTTAATTCATTATTTATCTAACTTTTTGATTCGTCGAAAATAGAAAAGAAATATAATTTTTACGTTGTGTTTGGCCAATTCCCCTACAGTCACTCTCGTAGCTCTATTTCGTGGGACCCAGAATGATTTCTATTATAATATATATATTGCCTAAATAATTACTGATATTTGGACTCAAATAATTTAATTCATTATTTATCTAACTTTTTGATTCGTCGAAAATAGAAAAAACATATAATTTTCTACGTTGTGATTGACCAATTCTCATACAGTCACTCCCGTGACTCTATTTTTTGGGACCCACAATGATTTCTATTATAATATATAGATTATTTTGCCAAACTAATTACTGATATTTGGACCCAAATAATTTACCCACTTGCTTTTCGTCGCCCCCCTTTTTACTATTGTCGCCCACCTTTCGTATAATATTTCCAACTCACGCCCTTGAACCTCATAACTTCACTCTCTCTACTTTATCTCTATAAAAATACACGTATTGGATAATTTGTGGTTTTATGTTTTTTAGTTTTGAAAAATGAAGAAAAAACAAAAAAAAAATTTTAAAAAATTCGACGGCCGCATAAACGCATACGTGCCGCACCAGATCGCGGCAAGGCACGTACTGGCAGCGTCCCGAATTTTTTTTTTTGCGTTTTTTGTAAAAATATAATTTTTATTAATATTATTATGGTTATTAATAATAATATTTTTATTTTTATTAATATTATTATTGTTAATAATTAACATAATAATTATAATTAACAACATTAATTATATTAATAATATTATTATAAATAAATAAATAAATATTATTAATAAATAAATAATAATATTAACAATAATAATTAGCATAATTAACACTTCTAAACAACTTATTTATAATAATATGTTTTGATAAAATTTTAACATAATTAACATAACAATTATAATTTACGACATTGATTACCTTAATAATATTAACATAAATAAATAAATAATATTTTTTACATAAACAATAATATTAACATTTTATAAAAATATTTTAAAAAAATAAAAACAAAAAATTTTCTGGAAAATGGCCGGCTGCGCGTCGGTCCGGCGCGCGTATTTGCCGTGCAAAGCGTGCGGCACGGCCACGGCGATTGTCGCACGCTTTGGCGCACACACGCGCGCCACGATCTGATGCCGCAACGCCGTTTTCCGGAAAATTTTTTGTTTTTATTTTTTTTTAAAATTTAAATTTACAAACTAACCTCACTTGAATTACCATCTTCTATTGATATTTTAGGTTAAATTTCAACAATATATCAAAAATTTAGAGAGATAATGTTAGGGAGAGTGAGGGGAGAGTGAGAGGAGAGGGAAGAGAGTTCAAATATATGAGGGGCAAAAACGTCTTTTGGGTAGGCGACAATAGTAAAAAGGGGGGCGACGAAAAGCAATGCCCATAATTTAATTCATTATTTATCTAACTTTTGATTCGTCGAAAATAGAAAAAAAAATATAATTTTCTACATTGTGATTGGCCAATTCCCCTAAAATCACTCCCGTGGCTCTATTTCGTGGGACCCACAATGATTTCTATTATAATATATAGATATAAGGCCTTGTTCTTTTATGTGGCTGACTGGCTGCTGATAGGCCGCAAGTGCATGGGTGCTCGTGTAGCAATGTATCAAGGTCGATTTCCACAGGGACTTTTCTTTTCAACGCACTGAACTCGCCTCCTAGTTGATTGCTAAGTCGATCGGGTTTTTGTTTGAAACAACCTAATTATATTTCTATTCACTATTAAAGATTAACAAATAAATATACACACAATTTACTTGGATTTATCAATAAGAAAAAGACGTTCAGGGGATAAAACCTAAGTAACTCTATGAATCAAACAAGTGGATTGAACATGTATGTCACTAATTTGGTACATTTTAGGGTCGATAATCGCATAAATTATTCCGTAGCGAGCTTTTGGCACTGAAACGGATTGCTTAGCAAAATTGATCACCTACTGTCGTGGTTATTTCAATTTTAACTAAGTTAAAGATAAAATTATCCAATGACCCCTAATTATAAAGTCTTCTATGTCTAGTTCACTTCATAACTAGTTTAATCCTAAGGGTTCCGATTATCGAATTTCTCCTTTCAGTACTTCACTCAACAATCTAATTTCATATTCTTGATGGCCAGTCAAAAACAATGACATACATAATCAAAGGTTAAATAAAATGCATTCAAACTAGATTAACAAACTTGTTTAATCCAACAAAACTCAATCCATAAGAGAAACAAATAAGGGTTTATCCCCTAAACTAAAGGAAAACTACTCACTACTCATGTTCAAAACACAAAACATATCAAAATCTATTCTAGAAAGCATATAAAAATCTATGAGAGAATGAGAAATAAACCAAATGAAGAACAATCTTGCAAGGAATGAACTATGGAGGACTTTTGCTCCTCCAATCTTCAATCTTTGCTTCAATCTTCTCTCTTGATCTCCAAATCCTCTCTTTCCCTTATTGATGGATGCATTAATCAATATAAAGGAGATCAATCAGGGTTAGGTGACATCATGGAGGATAGTGGAGTGATCATTGCTTCCATAGACAGCCGAAAAACATCACGATAAAAGCAAAAACCAACTTGCAAGCGCCGAAAGTGAAAAGATAAAGCAACACGGACCGTTACAGGGCAACACGGGTCGTGTTGCCTAGACACGGACCGTGTTGCTCACCGGACTTGGTTTTTGGACCTTCTGGAAGCTGAAACGACCCGCGCTGGCTCTTTTGGCACCCGTGTTGATGCTAGGCGGCCTCCAATGTCTTCTTGGGCCAATGTTTGGGCCTTGGGGTGGATTTATTCTTCAATTGTGATCCTCTTGGACTCCATACACTTGATTTTAAGCTTGAATTCTTCGATTTAACACCAATTTCCTACAAAACTATACCAAACTCCAACCAAGCATAAAATAGAGAATTCGAGTATAAAAATAACACATTCATAACTAAAATCACTCAAATTAACTCTAAATAATCCAAGATCACATATATACAAAATACACTTATCAGCTGCGATGTCACACCTCACCGCAACTCGCCATATTCCACCACAACCCACCAATCCGCCACAATCTACCACAACCCATCACAATATATATTTTTTTTCATTTAATGGTTTTTGGATGCTAATATACTGAACTTTTGAGGTATTAGACAATAATGCATTGAACTTTGACATTAGACAATAATACACTGTACTTTGGGGGTGTTGAACAATAATGCACTTAGAACGATTTTGACAGTGACTGACTTGATTGCAATCCTACGTAACATGTAGAGAAGATGGATTGATTCAAAAATATTTAAAGTTATGACATGTCAGCTAATCCATACATAAGCAAAGATATATAATCAATTTTGATAAGAGTAAAAAAAAACATAAAATCACATTTGTTTAAACATGTTTCCACCGAAAGATTGTTGTTGTAGTTGTAAATTACCTTTTCTAGTGTAAATTAGCTGACATGTCATAAATTTAGTTATTATTTAACTTATTCATCTTCTCGATCTACCACGTTAGATCGTCACTAAGTCAACAACTGTTTAAATTGTTTCGAGTGCATTATTGTCCAACACCTCTCAAAGTTCAGTGCATTATTGTCCAAGGTCAAAGTTCAGTACATTATTGTCTAATACCCCAAAATTTCAGTATATTAGCGTCCAAAAATCCTTTATTTAATTTATCTTTTTATTAAAAGTTGAACTTTCCACAACCCACCACAATTTACCACAATTCCACCGCGCCACACTGCAGCCAGCCATTAAACAACGGGGTGAGTGATGGAATAGGCCAACCTTGAAATTTGGGTAGATAATTTTACTTTTATTTTTTTATAAAAAGATTTTTTTTAATATTGAAAATGTTACAATGAATAGGACTAATGGTTTTTTTTTGTGATTGTAGTAAAATACAACGTAGTAATAATTTGAATGGTATTTATTACAACTCAATTTGTTGACTATAATATCTTATTCTATTTTTTTTATACTTCCTCTATTACTATTTATTTATCCATTTAATTAACTAATATTTCTTGTTCTAATTATTTGTCATTTTATATTTAATTTGCAATATATCTTGTATGAGTTTTGATAAATTTTAAAAAGAGAAAAGATTGTCAAAAATTCTTCTTTCTCTTTTTTATATTCATAATCAGTACATGAGTGTATATATATATATATATACATTAGTAATATTTCCTCTAGGGTTCTGCCGAAGACCTCTCTGGGGTTCTGCCGATACCCTAGCCATGGCAAAGGGGAAGAAAAACACCGATCCAGTTCCGGCAAGCTCTCGAATCAATACTAGAGCAGGTACTCAGGTCAAGCAAACATCACATTTTGCAAGTTCCAGGAAATCGGCTGAGGTTAATGGAAGCAAAAAGGATGCTGACACTCCAGTCAAAGAGAAGGATACAGGCCTTGCGAAAGTAACTAGCTTTGCGTCACTATTGGATCCAGATGCAGGGGCAAACCTGGAATACATTGAAGCACACAATGTTCAAGGAGTTCGGGTTGCCAGAATTGAAAAAATGGTTGTCCAAGAGGAAATCAACTACTGGAGGAACTCGGTTCCCTGTTGTGTGGTTGGGGCCAATCCACCATTCCCAATCATAGAAGGCTTTATTAAGAGAATCTGGTCAAGATTTGATCTGAGCAAAATTGCAGCGGTACGAAAGGGGGTTTTCCTTGTTCGTTTTAACAAGGAAGAAGAACGTGAGGAGGTTTTGACAAAAGGAGTGTATTTCTTTGATGGAAAACCTTTTTAGGTTAAGCCCTGGAAGCTTGCAAATACCATCTACTCAATCCAGGATAAAGATGGAAACCTAGTAGAGGGTTTTGATGCGGTTGGCAATACCCTGGTCGACTTCTTTCAAGGTATGTTGGGAGTTCAAAACACAACCCGAACCTCCACAGACCCAACAATAATAGCAATGGGTCAATGCCTATCAGTAGAAAAGTAGGTTGCTCTGTGTGAACCATTTACTGGTCAAGAAATAAGGGACGCGATTTTCTCCATCCCAAACAACAAATCTCCGGGGCCAGACGGGTATACGAGTGGTTTTTTTAAAGCAGCTTGGCCTCACATTGGGACCTATGTTGGCAATGCTATACAGGAATTCTTCCGAACTAGGAAAATGATGAGAGGAATAAATTCCTCAATTCTCTCCCTTATCCCCAAGATTGATTGCCCAAGCACTGCAGCGGATTTCCGACCCATCTCATGCTGCAATGTAATATACAAAGGCATCTCTAAGTTATTTGAAAAGAGATTGAAGGATAATCTGCCTATGTTGGTAACAGAGAGCCAGACAGCTTTTGTTCCCGGAAGGGAACTGCTCCACAATATCCTCATGTACCAGGAGCTAGCAAGGGGTTTCAACAGGAAAGCGACCCAATCTCGTTGTCTCTTCAAGATTGACATCCGGAAAGCTTTCAATACAATTCACTGGGGCTTCATACGTGAAATCCTCATTGGGTACAAATTTTCTTTAACCTTCATAAATTGGGTCATGGCATGTGTTAGCACAACTTCCTTCCCACTCCAGGAAAATGGAAGCACATATGGTTTTTTTTAAGGGCGGAAGGGGGCTTCGTCAGGGTGATCCAATCTCCCCGCTTCTATTCGTTCTTGCGATGGTATATCTGTCTCGAGCTTTTGCTAAGGCTGTCAGCAATCCTGAATTCAGGTTCTATCCCAGATGCAAGTCACTCAAGTTGAACCATCTAATTTTTGCTGACGATTTAATGGTTTTTAGTGCAGCCGACACTCGCACAATTGAGCTGCTTCTGGAAGCCTTAAATCACTTCTGTACTACCTCTGGACTATCAGCAAATGCAACAAAATCCACCATCCTGATCAATGGCGTCACAAACAATACCAAAGAAGCTATTCTGCAACAGACAGGATTCCAGAAAGGTGCCCTCCCCTTCACCTACCTGGGCATGCCGATCACAACAAGCAAGTTGAGCAAATTTGATTGTGCCCGGCCCGTGGAAAAAATGACAGCCAGAATGCGGATGTGGAAAACAAGTAATATCTCCTATGTTGGTAGGGTAGTCTTGATCAATAGCGTCCTAATGGGTTTATACTCTTTTTGGGCTTCCATTCTAATCCTCCCCAAAAAGGTTATCCACAAGGTCACCGCGATTTGTAGGAACTTCCTATGGGGTGCAGATGAGCAATACCAGAAAGTCCCTCCGGTGGCTTGGGAAACAGTCTGCCTCCCCAAAGCTAAGGGGGTTCTTGGCTTGAAAAACCTCCACCATTGGAACACATCTCTCATTGGCAAGCAAGTCATCGCTATAGCCAACAACAAGCATTCCCTCTGGATTAAATGGGTTCACGAGAGATATATCTGGGGCCAACAATGGTGAGACTACACCCCGAGAGAGGATGCCTGCTGGTACTTCAAAAAACTGTGAGCGATGAAGAACAAGCTTAAACCAGCAGTTCATCTTCACTAAGACTACACAGTCCTTTCGGGGTATACCTGGCTCCTTGGTGCACATGACAACTGGCCTTGGGCACGCATTGTGTGGAGCAAAATAAACACCCCTATGCATTCAGTAATCTGCTGGTTGGTTTTCCATGAAAGGATTCAGGTGAGAGATCGGCTACACAGGCACAATCCCTCTATCCCGGACACCTGCCCAAACTGCAACAACGACATTGAGATTATTGAGCACCTCTTCTACACCTGCCCCCTCTCCACCGAGGTCCGAACTATGATACAAACCTGGCTGCCATGTCCCCGTGCTGACACTTTTATGCAATGGTGTAAGAAGGTCATCACTTGGAAGACCCCCAATTGGAAAAAGCACCTCCACATGGCCGTAGTTCGCAGTTACGTCTATAGTATTTGGGCGGCCAGAAACAAAATCGTCTACAAAAATAGTCACATTACTTCTGAACAGATTTATGAGACAATACGTAGAACTCTTAGAGATAGGATGCTGTACATTTCTAGCACCTCAAATAGATATACCCATTGTGTAGAGTTGGTTACATAACTGTTGTATTTGTTTGGGCTGAAGTTGGCCTTCTTGGAATAAAAGTCTATACCTTTTGTCCAAATATATATATATATATATATATATATATATATATATATATATAGGATAATTGGATTCTAATAATCCCTACTTTCACCAATTGGACAATAGTGGACCGTACTTTCACTTTGTATTCTGGTGGTCCAAAAAAAAAATAAAATTGGATTGTAGTGGTACCAAATCCACATCCACATTCTTCTTATTTTTTTCATTCCTACACTATATTGTTTTTGTTTTTTTCATTCCTGCCCCTAGAAATTAATGAATTGTAGTTTCTAAAACATTTTTAAAATTATTTTTTTGAGACTCCGAATAATTATTATGATTTTTTAAAAATAATAAAAGTGAAAAAATCGTAAAAAATAATAAAAAAATGGAAAAAAATTGGGAGAAACGCTGTAAATTCATTAAAAATCATTGTAAAGTGTTATACTAAGTTTTGAATCAAATCCAACACAAAATCTATGATTCCCTTGAAAATATCCCACTACAATCCAATTTTATTTTATTTTGGACCACCAGAATACAAAGTGAAAGTACGGTCCACCATTGTCCAATTGGTGAAAGTAGGGATTATTAGAATCCAATATCCCTATATATATATATATATACATATATATATATATATATATATATATATATATATATATATATATATATAGGGATATTGGATTCTAATAATCCCTACTATCACAAATTGTATGGTAATAATCCCTATTATCATTTTGGATTCTGGTGGTCCAAAAAAAAATAAAATTGTATTTTAGTGGGACAAAATCGAGTGTATACGATAAATATCATAGATTTTGTGTTGCATTTGATTCAAAACTTTGTATAACACTTTACCACGATTTTTAATGAATTTACACCATTTCTCCCAAATTTTTTCAATTTTTTATGATTTTTTCAATTTTATTCCTTTTAAAAAATCATAATAATTGTTCGGAATCTCAAAAAAATAATTTAAAAAATGTTTTAGTAACTACACTTCGTTACCTATCTAGGGGTAGGAACCAAAAAAACAAAAACAATATGGGGTAGGCGTGGAAAAAATAAAAAGAATGTGGTGATGTATATATATATATATATATATATATATATATATATATATATATATATATAGGGATATTGGATTCTAATAATCCCTACTATCACAAATTGTATGGCAATAATCCCTACTATCATTTTGGATTCTGGTGGTTCAAAAAAAAATATTGTATTGTAGTGGTACCAAATCCATCACCACATTTTTTTTATTTTTTCCACGCCTAACCCATATTGTTTTTGTTTTTTTTGGTTCCTGCCCCTAGATAGGTAACAAAGTGTAGTTACTAAAACATTTTTTAAATTATTTTTTTGAGATTCCGAGCAATTATTATGATTTTTTAAAAGGAATAAAATTGAAAAAATCATAAAAATTGAAAAAAATTGGGAGAAATGCTGTAAATTCATTAAAAATCGTGGTAAAGTTTTATACAAAGTTTTGAATCAAATGCAACACAAAATCTATGATATTTAGCGTATACACTCGATTTTGTCCCACTACAATACAATTTTATTTTTTTTTGGACCACCAGAATCCAAAATGATAGTAGGGATTATTGCCATACAATTTGTGATAGTAGGGATTATTAGAATCCAATATCCCTATTGTAACGCCCCGGAAATTCAATTATAAAAAAGTCAAAGTCAAACTAATGTTAACAGACAAAACTTAGCGGAAGACTTTCAAATTCAGTTTGGGCGTCACTGCCGTATCCCCGAAGGAACACAAGGCGAGAAAGGAAAACATAACTGTCTGCTAACGGTAACTACTAACAACTCAAAACCAACTTTAAGACATCATAACGAAAACAAATAAAAAGATTTAAGGACATCTAGACTCGTCGTCCTCACTTCTAATTCCCGTCCCCAGCATTTAGATCTTCACCTGAAAACAAAACATTTCAGAAAATGAGGGGGAAATCTCAATAATGTGTACCCCTAACGTTTAAAACAGTTTAAGTTCATTTCAATTCATTTTGGGGAGAGGGATCAAATCAAACGTTTTACAAACCTTTAACCCTTAACTGTTTTCCTCAACCCATCCAATCCATATTTTAATTTGCGGGCGGGATACCAAATCCCTTAAAGTAACATCGCCTACCAAAGGCATCAAGAACATCGCCTACCAAAGGCATAAACATCGCCTACCAAAGGCATAAACATCGCCTACCAAAGGCATCAAGAACATCGCCTACCAAAGGCATAAACATCGCCTACCAAAGGCATCAAGAACATCGCCTACCAAAGGCATCAAAATACTATCCTATATCAGGGAAGGAAGCCCTGATCTCCTGGTCCATAACCCTGCAGGTTGTTACACTCCGCACAGGTTATCCCCCGAAACCCGCTTAACGTTTCCACTTGAATTATTTAAACAATATTCAAACTCGACTCACAACTCTCAAGTCAAACCATCCCAAGTTATCAAAACCATTAACAAAACTTTGAATAAAAGACCATCCAATTTCTCAACTCAAATAAACCAAGATCACAATCGAATCAAAAGATTATCAAAACAGATGGTCGTATTTCCACAAAAGTCCCCTTTCGGGATGCAATTCTCAAAATAGATTATAAAACATCAAAACACATTTAAAGAGCATCCCGATGGGGATTAGAGCATAGACAATTACCTGATATACTTCACAAAGACAAAGAAATAGAAGAACACACTTGAGCTCACTAACATCTCGCACTAACTCGGGCCTAGAATAAAAGTAATTATCTAATCAAAACGCGTACTAACGAAGTTAGAATTATCTATTAACTACCTAACCCATCCCCTAGGAACACTTAGGTTCCTAACATTTACGAAATTACACTTAACATCTCCAAGATAACACATAACATGATCACACATTAATTTCACTCAACAATTCTTTATAAACAAAAGCAAACAGAGGACAGATTATAACATTCACATAAAGCGGGTCACAACTCGACTTCCCGACATCCTATGGGTCTGGTTCTGGACTTTTCGGAAACCTCAGGATGTCTACTAAAACTTCTATGTTGATGGTTAAGCCCAACTCAGTCCCGAAGGACCTCAAAAACACCCGTCTTTCCCATTGGTCCAGTTCTGATAGGTTCTGGTAAAACGGTTATAACTCGGGCTATACAAATCAAACGTTCGATCCGTAAAATTCCTATGGTTCCTAACATCTAAGGGAACCTCCAGTCCAAAGGGTTCGATCAAAAGGTAACTACACTAGCCGTGGTGACTCGATCTTTAGACACTAACGAAACTGTCCGTTAACGATTATTAATTAATTTGTCATTTCGGTTCTAACTTTTACTAACTGAACTCCGGGTTCTAATTTGGGTCTAAAATAATGACTAAGGTTAAAGTTTCTACCCTAATTCAACCATGGTCTCAAAGGTACCACTTATAACCAACAATTTAAACCTTTCTATGTAAAGAACTTAATAATAACGTAATAATAATACAAACACATACTAGTCATATAATAGTAACATAATTACGTAAAGTTCGAAATTTTAATCTACATAATACATTATTATCAATCGTAAAACAGTAGAAAAGCTTTTAAAAACTCTTTTTAAGAATTATAACATAGTAGTAAAAAAAATACTAATACTAAAGAAAAACTATACGCACAATTATGAACGATAAACATAAAATACCTTTGAAAACTATAATCAACTTTATTTAAACTATCACGCGTATTAATAATCAATCAATTATAACAAAAAAAAAATTTAGATTTATAATAAGGTAAATTAACTCTAATTCATTAACAAAAAAAAAAATCACTATTAACCCATCAGACAAGAACTCATAAAAAAATTGAAACATACTCTTTCCATTCACGTACAAAACTTACACCATCCACACCTAACATAATCAGCATGAACTTCCTCCAACCAAAACACATGCTTTATGAACATCATGCATGCTACGTAGCTAACATCAACAAGTAGAAACATATAAATACCTATCTTAGGGTATCTTAACATTGTACCTTTACTTTTCTATACATACATATCCTATACTAATATCAGGTTATCAAGAACAAGAAAACATAATATAAGTACTTCAACCAAGAACAAGAGGCGTGAAAGAAACAGGGGGTTACGTGAGGGATTTCCGGCGGTTAGGGCGGTGCTGAGCGATCGCTAGCGTCAGTGATGGTGGTCCGAACAGTCGGAGCAGTAACACGAGTGGCAGCAGCGCGAACAGGGCACCGCAGCGGCGAAACAGAGCAACACTCGACTGGGCAGCGCCACGACTCCGGTAGGCAGCGACCGCATTGTGGTGGTCGGTGCGTCGGCTCTTGACGTCGGCGAAGCAGCAACAGCGACAGTGGCGCGGTGATGGTGTGTTAGAGGCCGGAATTGAACAGGGGTAGGGAGTGCGAAAACAAACGAGCGGGAGAAGAAAGAAAGGAGAGGGCCGGGGAAGAAGAAGAAGGGGAAATCCGGCGGTTATTGCGCCGAACTCCGACGTCTGAGCAGCGACCGCGATGGTCTTGGTGGGGCGCGAGGTGACAGTAGTGACTGGCGGCGCGACGCGGCGCGACCTAGCAAGAATCGAACGGAGGGAGAGCGAGAGTGAGTGCGAACGAGAAAGAGAGGGTGGAAGAGCGGTGGTTGCTGGGCTCGGGGCGGCGGCCGGCGACGCCGTTGATTGGAGGGCGGCGGAGAAAAGAATCAAGAGCATCGCCTACCAAAGGCATAAACATCGCCTACCAAAGGCATCAAGAACATCGCCTACCAAAGGCATAAACATCGCCTACCAAAGGCATCAAGAACATCGCCTACCAAAGGCATCAAAATACTATCCTATATCAGGGAAGGAAGCCCGATCTCTGTCCATAACCCCGCAGTTGTTACACTGCTGCACGGCAGTTATCCCGAAACCCGCTTAACGTTTCCACTTGAATTATTTAAACAATATTCAAACTCGACTCACAACTCTCAAGTCAAACCATCCCAAGTTATCAAAACCATTAACAAAACTTTGAATAAAAGACCATCCAATTTCTCAACTCAAATAAACCAAGATCACAATCGAATCAAAAAGATTATCAAAAACAGATGGTCGTATTTCCACAAAAGTCCCCTTTCGGGATGCAATTCTCAAAATAGATTATAAAACATCAAAACACATTTAAAGAGCATCCCGATGGGGATTAGAGCATAGACAATTACCTGATATACTTCACAAAGACAGCAAATAGAAGAACACACTTGAGCTCACTAACGTCTCGCACTAACTCGGGCCTAGAATAAAAGTAATTATCTAATCAAAACGCGTTCTAACGAAGTTAGAATTATCTATTAACTACCTAACCCATCCCCTAGGAACACTTAGGTTCCTAACATTTACGAAATTACACTTAACATCTCCAAGATAACACATAACATGATCACACATTAATTTCACTCAACAATTCTTTATAAACAAAAGCAAACAGAGGACAGATTATAACATTCACATAAAGCGGGTCACAACTCGACTTCCCGACATCCTATGGGTCTGGTTCTGAACTTTTCGGAAACCTCAGAATGTCTACTAAAACTTCTATGTTGATGGTTAAGCCCAACTCAGTCCCGAAGGACCTCAAAAACACCCGTCTTTCCCATTGGTCCAGTTCTGACAGGTTCTGGTAAAACGGTTATAACTCGGGCTATACAAATCAAACGTTCGATCCGTAAAATTCCTATGGTTCCTAACATCTAAGGGAACCTCCAGTCCAAAGTGTTCGATCAAAAGGTAACTACACTAGCCGTGGTGACTCGATCTTTAGACACTAACGAAACTGTCCCGTTAACGATTATTAATTAATTTGTCATTTCGGTTCTAACTTTTACCAACTGATCTCCGGGTTCTAATTTGGGTCTAAAATAATGACTAAGGTTAAAGTTTCTACCCTAATCCAACCATGGTCTCAAAGGTACCACTTATAACCAACAATTTAAACCTTTCTATGTAAAGAACTTAATAATAACGTAATAATAATACAAACACGTACTAGTCATATAATAGTAACATAATTACGTAAAGTTCGAAATTTTAATCTACATAATACATTATTAACAATCGTAAAACAGTAGAAAAGCTTTTAAAAACTCTTTTTAAGAATTATAACATAGTAGTAAAAAAAATACTAATACTAAAGAAAAACTATACGCACAATTATGAACGATAAACATAAAATACCTTTGAAAACTATAATCAACTTTATTTAAACTATCACGCGTATTAATAATCAATCAATTATAACCAAAAAAAAATTTAGATTTATAACAAGGTAAATTAACTCTAATTCATTAACAAAAAAAAAAATCACTATTAACCCATCAGACAAGAACTCATAAAAAAATTGAAACATACTCTTTCCATTCACGTACAAAACTTACACCATCCACACCTTACATAATCAGCATGAACTTCCTCCAACCAAAACACATGCTTTATGAACATCATGCATGCTACGTAGCTAACATCAACAAGTAGAAACATATAAATACCTATCTTAGGGTATCTTAACATTGTACCTTTACTTTTCTATACATACATATCCTATACTAATATCAGGTTATCAAGAACAAGAAAACATAATATAAGTACTTCAACTAAGAACAAGAGGCGTGAAAGAAACAGGGGGTTACGTGAGGGATTTCCGGCGGTTAGGGCGTCTTGGCGATCGCTAGCGTCGATGATGGTGGTCCGAACGATCGAGCAAGAACACGAGTAGTGGCGCAGCCGAACAGGCACCGCAATGGCGAACAGAGCAACACTCGATCGCGGCGCCACGCGACCGTAGGCGACCGCATTGTGGTGGTCGGTCGTCGGCTCTTGACGCTCGGCGAAGCGACAAAGATGGCGCGCGGTGATGGTGTGTTAGAGGCCGGAATTGAACAGGGGTAGGGAGTGCGAAAACAAACGAGCGGGAGAAGAAAGAAAGGAGAGGGCCGGGGAAGAAGAAGAAGGGGAAATCCGGCGGTTATTGCGCCGAACTCCGACGTCTGAGCAGCGACCGCGATGGTCTTGGTGGGGCGCGAGGTGACAGTAGTGACTGGCGGCGCGACGCGGCGCGACCTAGCAAGAATCGAACGGAGGGAGAGCGAGAGTGAGTGCGAACGAGAAAGAGAGGGTGGAAGAGCGGTGGTTGCTGGGCTCGGGGCGGCGGCCGGCGACGCCGTTGATTGGAGGGGACGGCAGAGAGAAAAGAATCAAGAGCATCGCCTACCAAAGGCATAAACATCGCCTACCAAAGGCATCAAGAACATCGCCTACCAAAGGCATAAACATCGCCTACCAAAGGCATCAAGAACATCGCCTACCAAAGGCATAAACATCGCCTACCAAAGGCATCAAGAACATCGCCTACCAAAGGCATCAAAATACTATCCTATATCAGGGAAGGAAGCCCTGATCTCCTGGTCCATAACCCTGCAGGTTGTTACACCTGCACAGCAGGTTATCCCCCGAAACCCGCTTAACGTTTCCACTTGAATTATTTAAACAATATTCAAACTCGACTCACAACTCTCAAGTCAAACCATCCCAAGTTATCAAAACCATTAACAAAACTTTGAATAAAAGACCATCCAATTTCTCAACTCAAATAAACCAAGATCACAATCGAATCAAAAAGATTATCAAAAACAGATGGTCGTATTTCCACAAAAGTCCCCTTTCGGGATGCAATTCTCAAAATAGATTATAAAACATCAAAACACATTTAAAGAGCATCCCGATGGGGATTAGAGCATAGACAATTACCTGATATACTTCACAAAGACAAAGAAATAGAAGAACACACTTGAGCTCACTAACGCCTCGCACTAACTCTGCCTAGAATAAAAGTAATTATCTAATCAAAACGCGTTCTAACGAAGTTAGAATTATCTATTAACTACCTAACCCATCCCCTAGGAACACTTAGGTTCCTAACATTTATGAAATTACACTTAACATCTCCAAGATAACACATAACATGATCACACATTAATTTCACTCAACAATTCTTTATAAACAAAAGCAAACAGAGGACAGATTATAACATTCACATAAAGCGGGTCACAACTCGACTTCCCGACATCCTATGGGTCTGGTTCTGAACTTTTCGGAAACCTCAGAATGTCTACTAAAACTTCTATGTTGATGGTTAAGCCCAACTCAGTCCCGAAGGACCTCAAAAACACCCGTCTTTCCCATTGGTCCAGTTCTGACAGGTTCTGGTAAAACGGTTATAACTCGGGCTATACAAATCAAACGTTCGATCCGTAAAATTCCTATGGTTCCTAACATCTAAGGGAACCTCCAGTCCAAAGGGTTCGATCAAAAGGTAACTACACTAGCCGTGGTGACTCGATCTTTAGACACTAACGAAACTGTCCCGTTAACGATTATTAATTAATTTGTCATTTCGGTTCTAACTTTTACCAACTGATCTCCGGGTTCTAATTTGGGTCTAAAATAATGACTAAGGTTAAAGTTTCTACCCTAATCCAACCATGGTCTCAAAGGTACCACTTATAACCAACAATTTAAACCTTTCTATGTAAAGAACTTAATAATAACGTAATAATAATACAAACACGTACTAGTCATATAATAGTAACATAATTACGTAAAGTTCGAAATTTTAATCTACATAATACATTATTAACAATCGTAAAACAGTAGAAAAGCTTTTAAAAACTCTTTTTAAGAATTATAACATAGTAGTAAAAAAAATACTAATACTAAAGAAAAACTATACGCACAATTATGAACGATAAACATAAAATACCTTTGAAAACTATAATCAACTTTATTTAAACTATCACGCGTATTAATAATCAATCAATTATAACCAAAAAAAAAATTTAGATTTATAATAAGGTAAATTAACTCTAATTCATTAACCAAAAAAAAAAAATCACTATTAACCCATCAGACAAGAACTCATAAAAATAAATTGAAACATACTCTTTCCATTCACGTACAAAACTTACACCATCCACACCTAACATAATCAGCATGAACTTCCTCCAACCAAAACACATGCTTTATGAACATCATGCATGCTACGTAGCTAACATCAACAAGTAGAAACATATAAATACCTATCTTAGGGTATCTTAACATTGTACCTTTACTTTTCTATACATACATATCCTATACTAATATCAGGTTATCAAGAACAAGAAAACATAATATAAGTACTTCAACCAAGAACAAGAGGCGTGAAAGAAACAGGGGGTTACGTGAGGGATTTCCGGCGGTTAGGGCGGTGCTGAGCGGTCGCTAGCGTCAGTGATGGTGGTCCGAACAGTCGGAGCAGTAACACGAGTGGCAGCAGCGCGAACAGGGCACCGCAGCGGCGAAACAGAGCAACACTCGACTGGGCAGCGCCACGACTCCGGTAGGCAGCGACCGCATTGTGGTGGTCGGTGCGTCGGCTCTTGACGTCGGCGAAGCAGCAACAGCGACAGTGGCGCGGTGATGGTGCGTCAGAGACCGGAATTGAACAGGTAGGAGTGCGAAACAAACGAGCGGAGAAGAAAGAAAGGAGAGGCGGGAAGAAGAAGAAGGGGAACCGGTTATTGCGCCGAACTCCGACGTCTGAGCAGCGACCGCGATGGTCTTGGTGGCGCGAGGTGACAGTAGTGACTGGCGGCGCGACGCGGCGCGACCTAGCAAGAATCGAACGGAGGGAGAGCGAGAGTGAGTGCGAACGAGAAAGAGAGGGTGGAAGAGCGGTGGTTGCTGGGCTCGGGGCGGCGGCCGGCGACGCCGTTGATTGGAGGGGACGGCAGAGAGAAAAGAATCACGGTGTGTGTGTTGTGTTTGTGAGTTTGCTGTAGGTTTAACTAATCTAATACCCTCTAATCTCCCTCCTCTTAACAGATTAGTGATTCTAATCCAACTCTAACAACCTCCCTAATCGACTACTAACTCAAATCTTAACCAACTCTATCTCAACTAAACCCCTATTACTACTGATATAATATATAATACTGATAATACTACTAATCCCCACATAACAATATCACTCCCATGATTCTTCACGTAATAGGCATAGTAATTAATAATAATAATAATAATAATATAATCACATAGCAATTAATATTCACGTAATTAATCACATAACTCAATAATATTAATAGTAATACTACTAATGTAAAACCCCGAAAAAAAAGCTATTGTGTTGTCGTTAAATTTCCTAACGAACGTTTTATTCCATTATTTATTTATCTGTCTTCACACGGAGCTTTTAGGACCGCGAGTGTATTCGTAGAAATTTTTAGAGTCTTAAAAATATCAGTTAGGAATTTTTGGGACTTCGGGTGAAAATTTTTTTTATCAGTTGAGAGAGTTTTTATCTGTCTTTCTTAAGTTTTGTTGTTATAGGGTTTATGAGGTAATATATGTTTATTTAGAAATTGCTAGATGGGATTATGATGTCATGGGGGTGATGTCATTCATCAAAATTTATCTGATTTTTTTTTGTGATTTTCGTCCGTTTCCCCAACGAATTCCATTTTTACTGCACCCACTACCCATGCATACAAATTGTACTGACCAATGGGAGAATGCCACTTGGCTTGCCCCTATTCCCTCCCTCTCCCTCTCTCTTTCTCTCTCCCGTGTCTCTCTCTCTTTCTTTCTCTTTCTCTCTCCTCCCTCCTCCTCCTTCTACAACTACTGCTGTTGCTGCTGCCTTGCTCGACGCACCACCACCAGCCACCATCTCACCACCCTCCTTCCTCCCCTCATTCCTCCGACCACCACCCAGCTACCGCCGCCCATTTTCCGCCGCCACCGACGCCGGAAAACCGACCCCAATCCCCCTTGTTGCACCCCGACATCCCAACCCCACCACCACTCTCGCACCACCTCGAACCACCCCAGGCGCCCGCGCCCATCGTTCCTGCCGTCTATCGCCGGCCGACCACCGAGTCCGGCCACCCACCCCGAGCTCCACCGAGCCTCCCCCTTCTTTTTCTCCCTTTCTCCTTGTGCCCTGGTTGCACCCATCACCATCCGCCGCCACCAAAGCTCGCCGCCGACCACCGCTGCCCCTAGCAGCCGCCGAGGCTCCCAGCCGCCGCCCCGAGCCACCCCGGCCCCACCTCTTCTAGCTTGGACCCTTTGTTTGTGCCCTCTCTCTCTCTTTCTCTCTCTACAATAATATGGGTATTATGTGTTAGGGTTAGTTAATCATGTATTAAGTTTACTAATGTGTTTTAGAGTAAATAAACTTGTATATTTACTGTTAATATTGACTAAATACATGTTAGTTTAATAAGTGGTTATTAGGGTGTGTTTAGTGTAGGGTTATAAGTTAATATATATAGTTTATATGTTATGTGGAATTTTGATGTTAATATCCATGTTATGATTTCATGAATATTAGTGTAATAATGTTAAGTTAAGTATTAGTAAATATCTTGTTATTTTGTATGTTTATATATCAAGTATATTATTTATTTTGACAATAATATTAAGTTATTAATATTTTCCATATTATTTAGTAAAAATTATTACCTAATGTTTAATATATGATTTTACTATCTAAATGTGGTAATACTATGTCTTGATTGCATATTATATAAAAGCTAATATCTTATGTTGGAACTATTATAAAATTAGGTTCATTATATTATTCTTGTAGTTGTTATATTATTAAGTCCTTGTTACTTTGAAGGTTAGTTTTACAAAGTATTACTACCTTTTTATATATTAGTATGTTAATGTCAAGTTTATCAAATATATTGCTATATTATATGTTGTGATTATTACAAAGTTTAGTTTATTTTATATCATATGTTTTCATAATATTAAGTTAATGTTGTTACAATATTACTAGTAATAATATCTTCTTAAAGTGGGTTCATTTTATTATTTACAAGGGTATTTCGATAGTGTGTTATTACAAGTATTATTATATTACAAGTCATGTTTAAAGTTATTATTATTATTATTACGTTAATGTTAAGTTAAAAATATTTTGTTAGGCCTTGGTAGAGTTTTAATTTTATATTATGAATGAGTATAAGTTCTTGTTAAAGACTTTATGTTAGAAATTGTGTGGGTTGTGATTAGAAGGAATAAAATATAATTTGGGAAGGGTAGTTAGGATGTTAAAGAAATCGTTAGAGCACTTTTTGATTTTAGAACCTTTTATTAGGTTTGAGCGAGGACACGAACCAGTAGCTCCGTGTGCATCTTTTGATTGAAGTGACTTTCTACAGGTAATGTCTATGTCCTAATCCCCTTTGGGATGCCCTTTTATCTGTTTTGTGATTTTAATCTGTTTTATGAAGCTTGCATCCCGCATGGGAACTTTCTGTAAAGTTAGACTGTCTGATTTGGATGTCTGTGAATTGTTTTTCTGAGTTGAGTAAAACGTGGCAGTCTTTTAAACTCTGAGTTTTACTTTGTCGGTTTTGTAAACTGGGTTGGGTTTTATTTGAAATCTGACGTCTGATAATTCATAAGATACTAATAATCAAAGTGAAACCATAAGCGGGTTGCGGGTAACGACCCTTAGATCAGGATCTGTTCCTGCAGGGGAGTTATCAAGAGATCGGGGAGTCCCGATATTATTTACGAGATTGTGCACACATCCGATTACATTTCGACCGCCATCCATTCTCGATTCGAGGATGCGAGATCTCGATTCTCGAGTTACGATATTCGGGATAGGCAAATCCGCCGCATAATAAAATTCGATCCGTTTTCGAGGAAAAGTTTACTCGCTTCGATTTACGATTACTCTGTTTCGATTTCGATTTCGTTTTCGATTTCGATTTCTGATGTCTGATTCTGGGTTGAAACTGTCAGTTGTGGTTTTTGGAACATTGTGTTTTTCCGAGTTGGAAGTTGATACTGTTGGTTTATAAGTTTTGATATTTTTGAACTCTGGTTACTACTGGGTTGGGATTCAATTGAATTGCGAAAAGGTTTGACTTGTTCCCCTCCCCTAAAATGGTTTAAAAAGATTTCTGAACTGTTTTGACAGTTAGGAGTAGACATTATTGAGGTTTCCCCCTCTCATATTGTGAATGTTTTGTTTTCAGGTAGAGATCAATTATGTGATGGGGATGGGTAATAGAAGTGAGGACGTTGGAGTTAGCCGTTTGAGAATAAAGTTTAGTTTATGTTTAGACTTGAAGTTCTTAGTTTATTCTGTTAGTGTCTGTCCTTGCCTTGTATCTCTTGAGATGCAGCGTGATGCCAGTAAAAAATAACGAGTCTTCCGCTGTTAATGTTAGTCAACGTTTGATTTTGACCGTTAAGTTTAGAATTGAAATTCCGAGGCGTTACAACTAATAAAAAGAGTAAAACCAATAATACTAAACCCATGAAATTACCGATATACCCTTGTTAGTCTCTCACGATCCTACGAGCTCAAGCGTTAGCATAAATAAACACGAACGAGTAATAATAACAACGAAGTCAAACATAATATACTAACGACGTCACAGTCAACATCTTTGGATTTTTCGGGGTTTTACATTATTACCTTCTTAAAAGAAGTTTCGTCCTCGAAACTTAAACTTAACCCTAACGGTCCGGTAAGGAAACTAACGATTTCATTCCTCCTAAAACTCAAGGTTTTACATCATTACCTTCTTAAAAGAAGTTTCGTCCTCGAAACTTAAACTTAACACCAACGGCCTGCCAGACGGAACTAACGGCGGCCTTAACCAAAAACTCGGGGTTTTACATTATTACCCTCTTTTAAAGAGTTTCGTCCTCGAAACTCGACGCATCTTATGTGTTGAAAAGGTGTGGATGCCTCGATCCTTTATCCTCCATGGCTTCCGAGATGTCTTCAGTTGTGGCATATACCATTTCACTGGAAGGATGTCTGTGAATCAACTTCTCTCAGCAATCTAGAATATCCTGCGGTTGTTCCCTGTAGGTCTGGTCCACTTAGCCTCCGAATTTTCATCGGAGGTCTTCTGGTTTTAGGCCCTCCTGGTGTAGTCCGTACCCACCTCGGGTTTTCAAGTCTTTAACAGAAGCTTGGGTCAGGTACTCATAGCGACGACGACGATATACAACCCAACATATGAAAAATAAAATAATCAAGCACGCACTTGCAATGTATAAGAAATCCAAGAAACAGACAAACATTCCATACCCCCATCCTACACTCATCACTCCGAACGTAGCATCCTAAAGTCTAACTAAACCTAAGGGACACTTAGGAGCTACCAGGTCGCAACCCAGAGCTCTGATACCATTCTGTAACGCCCCGGAAATTCAATTATAAAAAAGTCAAAGTCAAACTAACGTTAACAGACAAAACTTAGCGGAAGACTTTCAAATTCAGTTTGGGCGTCACTGCCGTATCCCCGAAGGAACACAAGGCGAGAAAGGAAAACATAACTGTCTGCTAACGGTAACTACTAACAACTCAAAACCAACTTTAAGACATCATAACGAAAACAAATAAAAAGATTTAAGGACATCTAGACTCGTCGTCCTCACTTCTAATTCCCGTCCCCAGCATTTAGATCTTCACCTGAAAACAAAACATTTCAGAAAATGAGGGGGAAATCTCAATAATGTGTACCCCTAACGTTTAAAACAGTTTAAGTTCATTTCAATTCATTTTGGGGAGAGGGATCAAATCAAACGTTTTACAAACCTTTAATCCTTAACTGTTTTCCTCAACCCATCCAATCCATATTTTAATTTGCGGGCGGGATACCAAATCCCTTAAAGTAACATCGCCTACCAAAGGCATCAAGAGCATCGCCTACCAAAGGCATAAACATCGCCTACCAAAGGCATCAAGAACATCGCCTACCAAAGGCATAAACATCGCCTACCAAAGGCATCAAGAACATCGCCTACCAAAGGCATAAACATCGCCTACCAAAGGCATCAAGAACATCGCCTACCAAAGGCATCAAAATACTATCCTATATCAGGGAAGGAAGCCCTGATCTCCTGGTCCATAACCCTGCAGGTTGTTACACTGCATGAGTTATCCCCCGAAACCCGCTTAACGTTTCCACTTGAATTATTTAAACAATATTCAAACTCGACTCACAACTCTCAAGTCAAACCATCCCAAGTTATCAAAACCATTAACAAAACTTTGAATAAAAGACCATCCAATTTCTCAACTCAAATAAACCAAGATCACAATCGAATCAAAAAGATTATCAAAAACAGATGGTCGTATTTCCACAAAAGTCCCCTTTCGGGATGCAATTCTCAAAATAGATTATAAAACATCAAAACACATTTAAAGAGCATCCCGATGGGGATTAGAGCATAGACAATTACCTGATATACTTCACAGCACAGCAAATAGAAGAACACACTTGAGCTCACTAACGTCTCGCACTAACTCGGGCCTAGAATAAAAGTAATTATCTAATCAAAACGCGTTCTAACGAAGTTAGAATTATCTATTAACTACCTAACCCATCCCCTAGGAACACTTAGGTTCCTAACATTTACGAAATTACACTTAACATCTCCAAGATAACACATAACATGATCACACATTAATTTCACTCAACAATTCTTTATAAACAAAAGCAAACAGAGGACAGATTATAACATTCACATAAAGCGGGTCACAACTCGACTTCCCGACATCCTATGGGTCTGGTTCTGGACTTTTCGGAAACCTCAGGATGTCTACTAAAACTTCTATGTTGATGGTTAAGCCCAACTCAGTCCCGAAGGACCTCAAAAACACCCGTCTTTCCCATTGGTCCAGTTCTGATAGGTTCTGGTAAAACGGTTATAACTCGGGCTATACAAATCAAACGTTCGATCCGTAAAATTCCTATGGTTCCTAACATCTAAGGGAACCTCCAGTCCAAAGGGTTCGATCAAAAGGTAACTACACTAGCCGTGGTGACTCGATCTTTAGACACTAACGAAACTGTCCCGTTAACGATTATTAATTAATTTGTCATTTCGGTTCTAACTTTTACTAACTGAACTCCGGGTTCTAATTTGGGTCTAAAATAATGACTAAGGTTAAAGTTTCTACCCTAATTCAACCATGGTCTCAAAGGTACCACTTATAACCAACAATTTAAACCTTTCTATGTAAAGAACTTAATAATAACGTAATAATAATACAAACACATACTAGTCATATAATAGTAACATAATTACGTAAAGTTCGAAATTTTAATCTACATAATACATTATTATCAATCGTAAAACAGTAGAAAAGCTTTTAAAAACTCTTTTTAAGAATTATAACATAGTAGTAAAAAAAATACTAATACTAAAGAAAAACTATACGCACAATTATGAACGATAAACATAAAATACCTTTGAAAACTATAATCAACTTTATTTAAACTATCATGCGTATTAATAATCAATCAATTATAACAAAAAAAAAATTTAGATTTATAATAAGGTAAATTAACTCTAATTCATTAACAAAAAAAAAAAAATCACTATTAACCCATCAGACAAGAACTCATAAAAAAAAATTGAAACATACTCTTTCCATTCACGTACAAAACTTACACCATCCACACCTAACATAATCAGCATGAACTTCCTCCAACCAAAACACATGCTTTATGAACATCATGCATGCTACGTAGCTAACATCAACAAGTAGAAACATATAAATACCTATCTTAGGGTATCTTAACATTGTACCTTTACTTTTCTATACATACATATCCTATACTAATATCAGGTTATCAAGAACAAGAAAACATAATATAAGTACTTCAACCAAGAACAAGAGGCGTGAAAGAAACAGGGGGTTACGTGAGGGATTTCCATGTTGGCGATCGCTAAGCGTCGGTGATGGTGGTCCGAGCAAGATCGGAGCGATAACGAGTGGCACCGCAGTGGCGAAACAGAGCAACACTCATTGGCGGCGCCCACGACTCCGTAAGCGGCGACCGCATTGTGGTGGTCGGTGCGTCGGCTCTTGGCGTCGTGAGCGACAGCAACGGCGATGGCGCGGTGATGGTGTGTTAGAGGCGGAATTGAGCGAGGTAGGAGTGCGAAAACAAGCGAGCGGGAGAAGAAAGAAAGGAGGCGGGAAGAAGAAGAAGGGGAAATCCGGTTATTGCGCGAACTCCGACGTCGAGCGGCGACGCGATGGTCTTGGTGGGGCGCGAGGTGGCAGAGGATGTGGCGGCGCGGCCGCGCGCGACCTAGCAAGAATCGAGCGGAGGGAGAGCGAGTGAGTGCGAGCGAGAAGAGAGGGTGGAAGAGCGGTGGTTCTTTGGGCTCGGGCGTGGCGGCCGTTGATTGGAGGGGACGGCAGAGAAAAGAATCACGGTGTGTGTGTGTTGTGTTTGTGAGTTTCTTTGTAGGTTTAACTAATCTAATACCCTCTAATCTCCCTCCTCTTAGCAGTTAGTGATTCTAATCCAACTCTAACAACCTCCTAATCGACTACTAACTCAAATCTTAACCAACTCTATCTCAACTAAACCCCTATTACTACCGATATAATATATAATCACGATAATACTACTAATCCCACATAACAATATCACTCCCATGATTCTTCACGTAATAGGCATAGTAATTAATAATAATAATAATAATAATATAATCACATAGCAATTAATATTCACGTAATTAATCACATAACTCAATAATATTAATAGTAATACTACTAATAAAAAGAGTAAAACCAATAATACTAAACCCATGAAATTACCGATATACCCTTGTTAGTCTCTCACGATCCTACGAGCTCAAGCGTTAGCATAAATAAACACGAACGAGTAATAATAACAACGAAGTCAAACATAATATACTAACGACGTCACAGTCAACATCTTTGGATTTTTCGGGGTTTTACACCTATATATATATATATATATATATATATATATATATAATTTTTTTTGTATATATATATATATATATATATATATATATATGTATACAAAAAATTACTTAGAGGTACCCTAACTTTTGAAGAAACAATTTTTTGGTACCTTAACTTTTCAAAACTAATTTTGGGGTACCCTTACTTTTAGAAATTACTAGGTAAATTTCTGGCAAAACTCCGATTAATTCAAATCATTTTCGTCCACAAAAACAAACGGCATTTTTCGTCCACAAAAACACTTAATCAATTTCCCGCCTAAAACTCACCGGTGAATTCAAATCATTGGTCAGAAATTTACCTAATTATTTCTAATTCTAAAAGTTAGGGTACCCCAAAATTAGTTTTTAAAAGTTGGGGTACCGGAAAAATATTTCATCAAAAGTTAGGGTACCCCTAAGTAATTTTTTGATATATATAGGATAATTGGATTCTAATAATCCATACTTTCACCAATTGGACAATAGTGGTCCCGACTTTCACTTTGTATTCTGGTGGTCCAAAAAAATAAAATAAAATTGGATTTGAGTGGGACGCCGCCGAGTTGAGGGGCGGTGACTCGGTGGTTTGCTGAGTTGTCACGGTGAATTTGTGTTTGACTACATTGACCATAGACGTGGATGCCATGTCAGACTAAAAACACTTGTCTTTGTATTTTTTCTTTTTTCTTTTTCCAAGCTGGCACCTCTCTCTCTCTCTCTCCCCCCCCCCCAACTAGGAGCCCAGAAACTATATATCAACGCCATGGCTTCCCACCTCCCTCTTCTCTCTCTTATCCTCCTCATCCTCCTCCCAACCACCACTATCACCACCGTCTCCTCCGCCTTCAACACCACCATCACCACAACACCCCCCTTCCCCTTAGTTTCTCTCTCTTCTTTCCCCTAATTGTTGTGCTGTAAAAAAACCCATCTTCCAGAAACAGTGGCCAACATAAATGATTCAACTATGTAGAGGATTGATTTAAAGAGGGGAATCAGTATATTCTGATTGCAAAGACGATATGGATACTTGGTAGATTATTATGCTACATGATAAAAACTTGGAACTGCATGCCTAAACAATCACCAATAACATTCAACAATTTCAAGCTTCAAAAAGGTGATCCTTGCCAATCTTATTAAAGAAAAGATTAATATTTGATTCAAACGGACAAAAAAAATTCAAGTGAGGAGCCCAGAAAAAATAAAAAATAAAACATGGCTTTCTTCCATTCTAGCAAATAGAAAAACCATGTATGTTAATTCATTCAAGAGTGAGCAAATACAAGGCAAACAAAAACCCTGCATACACCCAAATGAATAACATTTCAAGGTCAAAGCAGTTGTACACCCATACACTCCGAACGAGCAGCAAAATGACAACAAATCCACCATCTTCAAGGATTTACATCCAAAAAGGTTAGATAAAATGACTCAAGCTTGGAAGAAATGGAATTGTGTGGAATTGGAGGTTTTTTTAGATTCAAAAAAGCAGTTAACTATATGCCAATAATTCCACATAAATCCAGATCTGATGGCCTTGGCTTGAGTTGACCGATATGCCTCCATTCCAGCCTGTGCTTGGGTGCTTAAATTTGATAGAGATCCCGGAGCAGAAGCAACAGGCACACTTGGTGCGGGAGTCCGCCTCCTCCTCACGCGTCGTCGCCATCCTGTCCCTCGCAATGTTCATCCCGAGAGCTTCTTCGACAGCTTTTCCAGCGACGGTGGGAACATCCGGACGCCGTCGAGGACTGGCGGTAGAGAGGGAGGCGCTGTTGGACGGTCCCCTTGGCTCTTGTGGAATCATCCAGATCGGGCATCTGGGCAGGGTCAGAGAGGGGCGGTTTTCTGGACATGTTGGTGGGGGTTGAGAATTTGGAGAGGTTGAATAGCCTCCAAACAAAGGTTTTCTCGAATGCCATTGATTAGGGATTTTAGAAAGAATGAATAAAAGGAATTGAAGAATTGATTAGGGTTTGAACATGGAGCTCGAATCAATGAATGATAATGATGGTTTGAATGAATGAATGACTCAAGGTTTGAATGCAATGGGTGGAGAAAAGGCTTGAATGCTACGTGTCAATAAAAAAATCAGAGTAATGGGGGATTTTATTTTTTAATCCTACATGTCAATAAAAAAAAGGGAAATTGGATTCTAATAATACGAACTTTTGGCCTAATAAGACTTAATAATACGAACTTTCGATTCAGTGATGAATATTAAAAAAAAAATACTACGAACTTTATCTTATGTTGCTCTGAATAATACGAACTTTTTTCTCTCTCTAAAAATCTCAGATCCCATTTTTACTTCCTAGCCAATATATATATATATATATATATATATATATATATATATATATATATATATGTCTGTATGTATGATTATCAACCCCCTTATGATGTTTGCACCTACTTCAAGCATCTTTGCCTTGTTAAAGACAATTTCAAATGGCGTTGTGAACCTGGGCACCGATGGATCTGGAGAGGGGTAGAGGCTACAGCTAATGGGGATTACAATGCGACAGCGGGGTATACATGGAGCCTCGGGATTAAGAATGAAGAGGGCTGGGCCTCCATCATCTGGAATCCTCTTACAATCCCACGCCATTCCTTCATCACTTGGGTCCTGTTGCATGGAAAACTACATGTAAGAGCTAGAACAATGCGCTGGCAACCTAATGGCAACCCACTATGTCCATACTGTGAGTCGGAGACTGAAACTATCGACCACCTTTTTCTTGGGTGCGAATTCGGGAAGGAGGTGAGACAGGCTATGAGACATTGGGAGCTGGGTAATCTGTCAACCACCCAGGAGTGGAAACACCAGTTGAGCGATCTCCAAAAACCAAGCAAAGAAACTCATCTGAACTGCGCTATTCTCACTGCATATGTCTACCACATCTGGACAGAAAGAAACAACCGAGTTCACAAAACACGAAATGCAACTCCTCAGGTGATAATAAATTTGGTGAAAAATGATGTAGTGAACAAGGTCCTTCTGGCGTCAAAGTCTAGGAAAAAATACAGAAGTCTAGTAGATACAGTTCTCTGTATGTGATTGTTGAGGGAATGGCCCCTCACTCTTTGTAAACAACGTTTATGATTGTTATATATAACCTGTTTTCTTGTGCAAAATATATATATATATATATATATATATATATATATATATATATATGGGAATAGATAGGGTGAGAATGGAGTTCGGGTGAGAATGTGAGAAGAGTATCTAATAACCCTTGGATCATAGATCCATGGCCAGAAAAAAACACCATTTTCTCTTTTAATTGACTCTCCCTTATGTAACTCCTTACGTGGAAAAGAAAATGAAAAACCATGGTAGCCTTGGGAACAAATGAGACGTGAAGCAGCTCCCAAAAAAAAAAAAATTGGTTGATTAATCTTGAATCATGCTCCTCCAATGACTTCAATTCCTTCCCTCACCTGAAATTCTCCACTTTCATCTCCTTCATCATACCTTCACTGCCAGAGACGATTTGTGAGTGATTAGGGTTTGACGATTACAGAACCTTGTGTCGAAAATCGAGCAATCACTAGAAGAAGGTTGAAAGTCGAATAATTCATGGGAGGACGACCACAAATCTCAATGAGGAAGGCGTTCATGATTAGTGCAAAAACCAAAACGAAGAAGAAGAGCAAGAAGAAACTGGCCAATGATGGTAAAATCGATAAGAAACTCACTACTACAAAAAATGTTTCTTCCCACACTTATTTGTCTACACATATACAAGTGTGGAGAGAAAAATTAGACTTATCATCACTATAATACTTATATATGTGGAGAATGCATTAAGCCACCCCCCACACTTACAAAAGTGGAGACGAATAATTTTTTTCAAGGAAATGAACATAAATTATTATATATATATATATAACTTAATTTTTTTTATAAAAAATTTTATTATACAATATGCTTATAAGGATCAATATGTTAATTTTTTTAAAAAAAAAACTATATTGGGAGGGGGTTAATGTTTATTTATTTATTTATTTTCTTTGACAGCCAAATTTATTTAATTATTTTTTATAAAAGGGTATATTGATGGGTGAATTAATTAAAGGGGTTTGATTTTTAAAGCCCCCCATTTTACTATTGTAGCCCCCCATTTTCCATTTCATACCCCTCCCTCTCTCTCTCCTCTCTCTCTCATGTTCCTCATTCTCTCAAATCTCCTAAACTAATTTATCTCCAAATTCTATATAATTGTCTTAGATTTTTGAAATCGAATCTATAATGTCAAAGGAAGGTGACAAATCATCTGAAGAGGAGGAGGTTAGTTTGTAAATTTTATTTTTATTAAGTTTTGGTTAAAATTTAGTTTTCTGAAAAAATTCCAGATTTTTGGCCGGTGCCGCACGCCGCATGGCAGAAACCACGGCTGATACGCGCAGCGATCTGGCGGTAGGTGTCGCACGCCGATCGCGGCAATGCCGCGGGTGTATGGCAAGGTCGGTGCGGTCGCGACGCGTGCCGCTGCCTTACGCGATCGGCGATGTGGCAATCGGTAGCGGTTTTTGCGGTGCGCGTCGACCGGCCAAAATCTGGAATTATTTTTAAAATAATTATTATATTTAAATTTATAGTTATTATTATTATTATTATTGTTATTATTATTATTAATTATTTATATTTGTTAATTTTATTCAACTTAAATATTGTGTTATTATTGTTGTTAATATTATTTTTTTTTCGCCAAAGAAAAAATATTATTGTTATTATTATTATTATTGTTATGTGTTGATTGTTATTGTTATTGTTGTTAATATTATTATTATTATTATTATTAATATTATTATTGTTATTATTATTGTTATGTGTTGATTGTTATTGTTATTGTTGTTAATATTATTGTTATTATTTTTATTGTTATTATTAATAATGTTTTGAAGTGTTAATTATTCTGATTATTAATATATAATGTGTTTATTGTAATTGTTACTTGAAGTGCTAATTATTATGAATATTAATAATATTTTTAATGATGTTTAGGGTTTAGTGTTTAGGTTTATGCATGTTATTGTTAATATTATTGTTATTAATATTATTGTTATTATGTTTAATAATGTTATTGTTATTATCCTTTGTTATTCTAAGTGAGTAGTTTTATTGTAAGTTATTATTTAGTATAATTTGGCGGAAAAATATTATGATTATTAATATTATTATTAATCAATGTGACAACATTATGCGAGTTGAGTTAGAAGAGTTTGGCGAGACGGTGTTGATTATTCATCGTTATTTATTCTGAAGATGTGTTTGATAATATAGAAGCGGTGATTCATGCCAACCTAATAGCTCAGTCATTGGGTTTAGGTTCGTAAGGGCATCATACAAGCAAAAGATTTGGGCGATCCGCGAAGGTGTTACTTGAAGTGTTTTAGGTATGACAAATATCGCGGAAAATTGCGATCTTGATGCGATGGCGATCGTCGATCGACGACGTCGCGGTTGTAAATTTGCCATTGTAGCGTGGACCCGTAATGAAAGCGGAATGGCGAGTTCGTGCTTGCGATGGAGACAGGATACACAATCATCAATTCATTGTATGCGAGAAAGGACATCGTCGGACACCGTTGAACCACGAGATGAAACAACATGCGTGAAATGACCGACACGGGTGCACGCCACCACGATCTGACATCGCTGAAGATAAAGTTCCCTGGTTGTAATTCAAACGTTCGACAAATATACAACGAGCGGGCGAAGATGCGCGCCGAGGGTATGGATGGGAGGACAACTGCCCAACAAACTCTCCACTTGGCGAAAGTCAGTGTACGTCTCATATACAAACTTTGATGATGATGGCAATCTTCGTCAGCTCTTTTTATGCCACCCGTACTCGTTGAAGTTGGTCCGTACGTACCCAAATGTAATTCTCATCGACAGTACATATATGACAAACAAGGCGAAGTTGCCCTTGTGCGAGCTAGTAGGTGTGACACCAACTAACAAAAACTTCCAGGTTGCTTACTCATTCATGCAGGACGAGAGGAAGGATTCATATGAGTGGTTGCATGAGTTGTTGGGTCCCGATGTTAAGCCGGGTGTGTTTGTGACAGACAAAGAGTATGGGTTGAGTGGAGCTATTGCCAATGTCTTTCCAGGTGTGCCTCACCTTTTGTGCATATGACATATTGGGAACGATGTGGAGAATAAGGTCTGACTCTCCGTGTCATCCGGCTGGCCAACCGCATCAACAGGTGCTCCGATTCGCCAAAGACGCCGACGCGTCGACGTCTTGCAGATACATTACGGTCTGCAGGTCCCGATTTCACCCTCCTCCAATCGACGGAAGTTGGTTCGACCTATCTAGAAACCCTGCCCCTACTCGCCATTTTAGATCACTGCATAATAATAAAATAAATATTATCGCCTAGTTGCTTTATATTTAAAAGATTTTAAATTAGGGTTTCTTAAATTATCGCGCGCTAAATACGTACGTGAAATTCATACACTAACTTAAGTCTACACTAACTCAAAATTTTATAAAAATCACTACATCCTAAACCCTAAACTACAATTTTTAACACTACAAATTTAATTTTAACAGTCTATTGTGCCCTAAATTAAATAATAACAATAATATTAACATTTAGTGTGATAATTAACATAATAACAATTACAATTAAATTAAATAATGACAATAGCAATCACCGTAATAACAAAAGGAATTCATCTTTAAATATAATATTGACAACAAAATTACAATTATTAAATATTCATCTTCTACAACATTATAATTATAAACATTATTATTGCTAATATTATCATAAATATCTAATTAATAAAATACATTAACAACAATAATAACAGTTATATTGACAATAATAATAATAACAATAACAATTATATTAACAATAATAATAATAATTACTATTTGTCGCCCACCATTTTACTATTGTCGCCCACCATTTCATTATAATTTCCAATTACGTCTTTCACCCTTTTAATCTCACTCCCCACATTCTCTCTACTTAGATACATGATTATTGATTGTGCCTTCACCCTCTTAATCTCACCCTCTTAATCTCACTCTCCACCGTAATACAGGATTTAAGCCCAAAATTAGAACTTAGATAAGCGCTAGTTTTTTTTTTGTTTTAGCGGCAAACGAAAAAGAAATTAGAGGGAACCCTAAAATTTTGGAGAAAATTCACCCAGTTTCGCACGCAGAACCTCCACAAATCGAGAATCTTTCCATTCAATGCTTGGATATCAGTCCTCTCTATAAACCCTAGATTCCCAAATCAATCTTCTTCTCCACATTTTTTTTTGGCTCTAATTCGTTGAAGGCTTCGAATTCCTCATCGACAACAAACAGATCGAACAAGTGCGTCCTGTGTCTTTTCAAAATTCTGGGTTCGCTTCAATATTCAGACTAGGCGAGCGAATTTTCATCTTCTCTTCTCTACGTTTTCAGGTGCGTGGATCAATTTGTTCTTCGAATCTCAGTGGTTTCTTCGGATTGGTTTTATTTCATACTCTGCATTTCAAATCTTCCAGAAATTTTCGATGCAAATGGGTTTTGTTTACTTCAGTTCTCATCCTTTGACATTCTTTGTGAATTAGATCAGATACTTTGCTTTACTTTGTAAAACCCTTGTTCTTTTATTGGGTTTGCTTTCTAGTCATGTTTCTGCCTCTCTGTTGTGAAGTTTGTTCAATTTTGGGCATTGGGTAGTTGGGATTCACTGCAAAACTGGACTAAGTTATAGTTACATCAAGAAGGTTATAAAATCCCGTGTCATAAAAAAAACCAAAATTGTTTGAAGTGCTGTGGGTTTAGTCTTGATTTTTCACTCCAGGTTGTGAGATTATTAGTTTAGGTTGTGTGATTGTTTGATTGTTTGAGAAGAGCAATTAGCATATGAGACACACTAAAACTTATGTGTATATTTTTCACTCTAGGAAGTTCGATTCACTAATGACCCAAGCATGTATTGGCTTAAATCCTGTATTAAGGATGAGATACATGATTATTGATTGTGCCTTTTTGGACCAATCATGCGTCCTTCATCTTACAATCAATGAGATGGTTTTAACCTTATATTGAAATTTAACTATATTTATTGTTTTCGTCCTAAGGGTTGCCATTTTGGGTTCTTCATAGGTGCTATGAAGAAGGCAAATATGGTGTGGTTGGTCATTCCCAAGTGGAGGTTACAAACCAGTGAATTGGCATTCATAAATAAGCTTTATACCAACTTAGTTTTTCTCTTCTAAAACTTCATGATTCCTTCTTAAAGGGATGCAAGAAGAATGAATTATAGTTGGTTGTACAAAGGGTGATTTGGTATCAGTTCTAAATTAGTTGTATTATTGCAAAGGCAACTTACATTCCATTCCACAAACTACAATTATGACTTATGTATGAAGTACTAGGGCATCTTCCATAAGTCTGTTAACCTTCTTTAAATGTAGAGAAACTGAAAGTCAACAGACAAGAGAATAAACAGAAAAAAAAAATATATTTGGAAAGAGCTGTCTAGAAAAAAAATTCTATTGCACCTGCTATTTTAAGATATTTGATTTCGTAAAAGGCATAACATCCGGAAAGACAGAAAACCCCTCATCAAAAAGAAAATTATCTTTAGTTTCATTAGTCACGAGCTACTTCTTTGCCCCAGTCCTACCATCAATTTGATATAGGAGATTATCCAGTTACTTTGATAAAAGCCATGATTCTTTTACTATTTTTACTGTCAGATATCTATCTACACAATTGCAATTACAGTACGTTCCAAGATAGATAGATGTGTATAATTTGGCAAGAGCACATAACATGAGTTTTACTTAATCTTTGGGCCTTTAGCGATTAAATTGTTCATTCTTTTGCTTGAAACAACCTTTTCTGTGATGGATGTCAAGTTAAATTTACACTGACCAACTAATTTCGGCAATGGGCTTGATCAATTTATGTATATCCATGGTAACAACCAGCTCAGGGAAATAAAGGCTTTGTGGATTACAATGACCATCGA
The DNA here is from genome assembly GCA_029582165.1 of Portulaca oleracea. Taxonomy (NCBI): domain Eukaryota; kingdom Viridiplantae; phylum Streptophyta; class Magnoliopsida; order Caryophyllales; family Portulacaceae; genus Portulaca; species Portulaca oleracea. The sequence goes on along the minus strand of CM055885.1, from coordinate 1,740,935 downwards.
ATTTGAGACTTCAAGTCAATTTGAAGGGATATTTATTATACTTATTTTTAATTGTTGAAAGAGCATATATAGCTTCATGAGCTAGTTAGAATTTGGAATTTTGGAGTACTTGATAATGTCATGTTGGCATTATTCCTTTCCCTCATCCCTTTTCAGTAGTTCATGATGAGGAGGGTGCTAATTTCAAATGAGTTTTGTCTTGAAACTTAAGCAATCAACATGTTGAGGAGACATGCCTTTTTCTTTATTAATTTGCTTTCTGTTTTGTGTAAATGGACTCCTTTCATTAACTAGCTGATTTTTCTTTGTCTTTGTCCTTTCCTTTTCTTTTTTCCTAATGATTTTTTTTTTTGGGGGGGGGGGGGGTAGGTTTGCTATTTACTAATGCATGGATGACTTAATAGAATGATTTCATAATAGTTGGACTCTTCTTTATTTCTTTTTTAAAAACAAACTTCTTTTAATAGTTAGGCCATCCTACTGTATTTTTCGCAGAAAAGAAATTTTCTGGCAACATTGGGATGACGTGATGACGTCGAACTTATGATTGGTTGTCTTTTATCTGAGAAACTTGTGGCTTCGGGTCCCTGCATTCTCTTTTGTCAATGTTTTATGTTGACTACTATCTAATGACATTTTTTCATTCCAATAGTTGTCTTTGTATGTGTCAATTTTCAGAGCTAAATTCTCGTTTGCTATTTGTTTGATATTCGAATGAATTGCTTGGTGTGATTCTATCTTAACTATTATTAAGGTTGAGCTTGTTTTACAGATAAATGGTTATGAAGGAAATAAGGGACCAAACAATTATAGGACAAACCTTATTGCCTGATGCTCATTTAGTTTGTTCCTAAATGGCATAATGTTTGGCTAAATAGGACAAACCTTGTTGACCTGTTGGATTTGAAATTTGCATTTTATGAGACTAGTGGACTTTTTTGTTGACAGGCTGGAGTAGCAGTTTGGTGTATGGGCTTCCAGAAGAGTACAAAGCCGGATGAGTATATTATGAGGTGAAGTTTCTGTCAAATTTCATTACATGTCACGTATGGTTTTACTAAGTATGTCTACTAATTGATTTATTTTTTTATAAAAAAACGAAGGATAAATAGTTTGATCTTGTTGTAGAAGAAAATTCTGTAGTGTCTCAACTTTGCTTAATCTCACCTTGTAGTTATTTTGATTTTTTTCATATTTATTATGATGCCACGAATGCTTACAGCTCTGCTTTATCTGTAGATATGGTTCTGAAAGATAAAGCCAAAGGACAGGTTGGATGGTTAATTGTGATTGTGAGTGTTCCTAGGGTCCCTTGTTTTTAAACTTTTTGCTTCTCTCAATTGTTATCTTTTAGGAGCCATGTGACTAAAACTTTCTGAAATACAAATTCTGCAACCCAAAGAAGAAAGAAAGAACATTGTCATATGAGATGGTGAAACATAGTATTTGACACTAGATTCTGTTATGAGGTTGGATTAGTAGGATTCATCTAATTTTGGAGCATTCATGATAGTGTTAGAGGGCTTAATAAAACTGAAAACAACCGACATTGTTATTTCTGAAATGGTTCATTGGTTTATATGTATATATAGTTTTAGAAAGATTTATTTCTAATGTTTAATTAAATTACTGTTGCAATTGTTTATGTTTTGTTTTTCATCTTACATCTGTTCATTCTCTTTTATTTTTTTTTTCGTTACAGGTTGCACTTCTAGGATTTCTAACTAATATTGCTCTGGGTGTGACTGATATGGCATAGACTTCATAATTATATACTCGTCTTCAAACTTGCATTCTTAAAGTATTGTTTAGCATAGACAAATAATTTTATATACTGTGTTCAATTAGGTGTATTAAAAAAAAAAGCATTTAGTATGGATGTTAACAATATTTGATTTGAAGTTCTTTGTCTTTGTTATATAATGTTAACAATAATTTTCTTATTTTGAAGACACTTGGTGATCAATAATATAATATAGGTTTTGATTTAAGTCGGTGTGCTATATATAGCTTTGGGCACTTGATTTATAAGTGAGAATTTATTTCTTTAAGATGTGCAAGATTGTGGTTGTAATTTATATACAACTTGTTAATTAGAAAGTGTGTCAATTATTTATAATTGGTTTATTTTTCTAATTAATAAATCGTATATCAATTACAACAATTATTTTTTTTAAAAAATAAAATATAATACCAACAACATTTATTTGTGTGGAGGAAATTCTACCTTGTCGCACTTATATGGGTTTGCATATTATAAAATAACCACACATGAAATGTGGGGTGAGAAATAATTCCCCGTAGTTATAAATGTGGGGAATAGATCTCTACCTACACTTTTAGTAAGTTTGGGGAACATTTCCACACACTCGTCTTCCCCACACTTGCCTTAAGTGTGGGCGACTATTGTCTCCACATTTATAAGTGTAGTTGGTAGCTAAATTAAGTGTGGAAGGAAGCAAACATTCTTGTAGTGACTTGATGATGACGACGACGACGGTGATGATGATGATGATGATGAGGAGGAGTTTGAATCGAGTGTTATGAGCCCTCCAGGTAGTCTAGATCATCTTCGGCATACAGTTAGCATTCTGATTGAACATCGATTATTGGAAATCAAGGGGGTTAATTGATTTGCACCATGTGCAGTTGTTTTTAGTTATGAATATCATGTTTATTTGATTTGAATTGGTTATTGTTGGATTCGCACATGAGTGTACTGTATTACTTCCATATCGAGGTCCCTTTGTAAAGACTTGATGTCCATTTGGGTAGTGCAGGATGCCCTATTGGTGAAGGCTTGATGTTCTTTCTGTGAAGATGTGATGTCCATTTTGATACAACATGAAGTCCATCTTGTGTGGGCACCATGTCTATTGGGTTAACGCTATGTTTTTTTGGGATGCACACTTAATGTCCATCTTGTGTGAGCACCATGCCCATAGGTTTATCTTAAATATGACATGATGATTTGGTTTGATATCTTGTTGGTTTGAACATAATTATGTATTCTCAAGTTTTTGTAAAACAATGTGGTTTGATATCTTGTTGGTTTGAACATAATGATGTATTCTCAAGTTTTTGTAAAACAATGTACATATAATATCAAGTTGTTTGAATGTCTATTTGACAAAATAAGAATGTTCATTTCATTTGAAATTGATGTTCATTTTGTTGGAATTGGTGCATATCTTGTATGAGCTTGATGTCCGTTTGGGTTATATATGATGTGCTTTTGGACTATACTTGATGTCTGTTTGGTTTATACCTAATGTTCATCTTAAATATGATACGATGATTGAGTTAAATGTCTTTTTTATATGAATATGATATTCAAATTGTTTCCACGATTTCTTTCATGTTGGTATCAGAATCTATTTTAAATTAATAATGTGTTTTGAACTTGATGTGCATTTGGTGAAAACATTTGGTCTAAACTTGATGTCCATTTTGAATATCATAAGATGACAATTTCATTTCAACTTAATGTTCCACCGTATTTGAACAAGAGTGTAAGAGATGGTATCCATCTTGTTGACACATGATGTCCAGTTGGTTTCAATGTGATATGCATCTTGGTTTTGAACATGATGTCAATTTGATTTTATGATGATACCCATTTTGAACTCGATGCCCATTTGGTTTACACATAATGTCCATTTTGAACATGATGTCCAATTGACGAGGTAGAGTCGCCAGATAGGTGGATGCTGAGACGAAATCCCCGTTTCCTACCCCGCAGTAAGCTGAAGAGATAGTGGTGAAGAACATAATCGAGAAAGATCTCATCCAAAAGAGTAACAGAGCAATTACAAAATCTTGATGTCTACATTTGTTATAGTTGATGTTCATTCTGGGATGCCTTGATGTATTTTTTAGTCATACCTATTGTTCATCTATACATGAAGTGAGAAGTTCAAAAATTGTAAAAATTTGAAGTTATGTTCGTTGTTGAATATTTTGCTGTACTTTTTTGTCATACATGTTGTCCATGCTCATCTGATTTTACTTGATGTTCATTTGATTGGATGTTCATTTACAAAGGCTATGCAATAAGACACCAAGTTAAATGGTAACAATTGTAAAAATAAACATACACATGAAAATGGATATCCGTTATTGTAGGACCCCGAGAAAAAGTGAGACCACTTTTCTCCGTGATGCGCTACTTAAACGATCGGGAGCCGACTAAGGTTGCTTAATCCTTAAATAAGGATATTTTTTATTTTCGAAATTCATTTTCGGGATGGTGAAATTTTATTTATTTTACAAATCCGTTTTTTATTATTTAAATACTTGAAATTACGCCAAAAATATATTAAATATAACATAAATTGGCCCAAACAACAAATTCAGGCCCAAAAGAAAGCAACCGGACCGCCAAGAGGTGTCAAAACCCGCGCGGGTTTTGACAGTCCTTGGGCCGGGCCGTCCGCTTTCCTGGGCCAGAAAAAGTGAGTTGGAAATAGTAAAACCCGTGCGGGTTTTACCGTTTCATGATCCACTTTTTCTCGGCTTTAACCTTGAATGTGATGAATGAGAAATGTTAAGTCATTTTTAATTATTTTTAGTGTAAATTCGAATGTTAAATAATTAAACGGATTATAAAAAGATTAAAAGAGTCGCCAGTCGATTTAAGGAAACCGACAAACCGTAAAAATAATAAAAGTGACTCCGGTCTACGAAACCCGATTCTAAGTTCGAGGGTAAGGTTACGAATTCAAGAATTATAAAAATTTTTGAATTCGCCCGTTAGAAAATGGACTCTACTAAAATCGACATTAAAATGAAATAAAGCGGGGAGAAGTTTAATTAATTTCGCGAGTTTATATTCATCATGCAATGTAAAGAATGAGGTTTTTTTTTTTATTTACAAAACATGCACAACTAATAGAAACGAAATATAAATTACATGATCAAAAAGTAAAAACAGGCAAGTGAAAGCAAACCATTTTGATTTAGGAGCCCGAATGCGCTGGTCGAAATCTTGACCTTGACTTCTCTTGTTTTGAAAGATGGTTATGATGGTAGGGTAGTATATGAGTGATTATTTTGGTAGAGTAAGGAAATGGTAATATGAATATAATAGAGAGTGTTTTGAGAGAGTGTAGGTAGGATTATGATGATAGTATAGTAAGGGTAGAATAACGGTGTGTGTTGGTGAAAATGGGAGTATAATGGTGGTGGTTTAAGAGAGTTGCTGATGAGAGTAGAGTAAGGGTAGAATAATGGTGTAAGTTGGTTGAAATGAATGGAATGGAGGGGGTATTTATAGGTGGTGAAGGGTAGGTTTAGGAGGGAAATGGAGGGAAAATCAAGGGGACACATCCCCATGATCATGCCATGTAAATCACATAGTCAAGTTAAGAAGGTCAACCCACATGGTGCTAATATCATGGGATAATGATCAAAAATGATTTTTGGCGCCGGATTATCAAGTATAAAACCCGTACGGGTTTTAAATCATGTATACGCGGATTACTGACGTCGGCAGAGCAAAACGGCGCGTTTTGGGCACAAATACCCCGCGCGGATTTTGAACCCTAGGCCGGGGCGCGCCTTGGGCCTGCCTTGGTTCTGGGCCGTTCTCTTCACATGAAACCCGTGCGGGTTTTCTTTCTGGTACTAGGCCGCTTCTCTTTTTTTTTTGTTGTTTTGCTTGCTTTGCTTATCCACTTTGGTATCGACCCAAAAGTCTTATTGATAAGTCGGGAGCAAATCCCTGTGTCTACAGAGAGCCCCCACTTTGATCGAGTCCGAATAGGACGAAGGTAAAAGTAGACTTGATGTCTGTCTTGATGCTGGCGGTGCTCTTTTGTATGGCGACCGACTGATGATGTCGTCGGTAACCTTTAGGTGGCAACCGTTGGACGACTGCTGCTGGAGATGTCGTTGGAGACCTTTAGGTGGAATCCGTTTGGACGACTGCTGCTGTTGATGAGGACGTGTTAACCTTTAGGTGGCAACCGTTGGACGACTGATGCTGAGAATGTCGTTGGAACCATTTATGTGGAACCCGTTTGAACGACTGCTGCTGATGACATTGTTGGAGGCCTTTAGGTGGCGATCGTTGGACGAATGTCGTTGACGACATCGGTGGAGGCCTTTAGGTGGCAACCGTTTGACGACTGTCGCTGTTGGTGCTCTTTTGTATGGCAATCGGATGACCGATGGTCCCTTTTTAGCGGCGACCCGAGGATGGTGCTCTTTTATACGGCAACCCGACGATGGATGGTCCCTTTCAGCGGCAATCGGATGATGGTGCTCTTTTGTGTGGCCACCTGAAAATTATCAGAAAAGTAAGTATTAGTTTTTGCAAAAATGCAAATGGGTTCAGATTTTTACCTGAATGTTGGGGACTCTTGGGCCGTTGAACTTGGCCGCTGAACTTGGGCCGCTAAAAAATTTTTTGTTGGCATAAAACCTGTGCGGGTTTCATTATCTTCACTGGGCTGCTACAAGGCGCTGGGCCGCCAGAACTGGGTCCATAGACCGTCCAAAACCCATGCGGGTTTTGGTCTTGTTTTCTTCTTTTTTTTCCTTCTCCTCGTGAAGGGAATCATTGTGGGCCCCAGGCTTCCTGTGGACGAGAGAGAGACATGCAGCCATGTCTCTTCTTTGGGTGGCAAAGGGATGACCTTTGGATTTACGGCCAATGAAACGCATTTGGCATCTCGAGGCGGGTCCTAGAAATGAGTGGTTCGTATTCACTCAACATTTCTATAAATAACAAGCCTCATTCATTTCTTTCTTTCACATCTTCAACTTCTTCTCATCATCTCCCTAGCTTCTCTTTCTTTCTTTAGAAAAACTGCTTTTTGGAGATAATTCAAGTTCTTGAGAAAATGCATCGCAGAGGTCGCAGAAATCCTCCTCTTCCTCATGGAGCGGCGTGGCCTCACGAGATGCCTTCAAGGCGCAATTTTATTCCGGGTGCCAACGCTGAACCTTCGGATCTTACTATTCATTCTTAGAAGCATGCTTGGTTCTACCGTTCTCATGGCAAGGTAACTTTCGAAGCCTCTCTTTTAATGCTTAATTTAACAATGAAAAATGAGCAAGCATGAATTTATTTTTTCACGTGTTGTCGATTTTTATTATTTTAAGCATGCCTTGAATTGATATATGCGTGTCCACATGATGTCTCTTTTACTTGTTTGCAATGATAATCCATTTTGAGAGACGGACCAAACCCGACCCAAAGAAAACATACATGCTTCGGCCCAAAGGAAACAAAGAAAACGGCCCACTAAGATAGGGAAAACCCGCGCGGGTTTTCTGGGCCATAAACCCCAACCAAAAAAAAAAAAAAAACTGGGCCTGGATGTGCGGCCCATTAGCGGAACTAAAACCCGTGCGGGTTTTAGCTCTGTTGGGCCAACAGTTTTTTTCTTTTTCTTTCTTTTGTTTGTTTCAGTTTTTTCCAATTCTTTTATCTTACAGGCCATGGCTGTGAGCCCAGTGTTAGTGCTGGGTCCAGCTAGGGCCTGAAAGACTATGCCTTGGTCAATGCATTAGGTGAGCCCCCGACTTTAATTTTTGCCCTTTCCCGTTTTGCCACTAGGAGGACAACTTGAAAACTCCCGGCGTTCTAAAGGATCTCCTTAAGGTGTCCGATTTGATTCCTGGAGATTTCGTTAGCAACACCCTTACTGCGGCAGGACTCATGCCATTTTGGAAATGCCTGGTGGCCTGGAAAGGCCGTACATTTCGCGTGATAGGCCGTGCTATGGCGGAAAGGTTTTGGGACACGACCAACTCCTTCCATCTACCTGTGGGTGAGATGATGATTACCCCCACAGATTTTGTTATGATCATTGGTCTTTCTTGGGGCGGGCGTGACATAGTCTTTAATGCCGAGATCCCGCCAATGGTTTTTGAATTGCTGGGTCCAGTGTCAGCGCGTTTAGGCCCAGGTCAAGGCTTATCCAACCTCGCCTATGCGCACTTCGAGGCGGCCATCCGTGACGCCAATTTTCAAAATTTGCCTGGAGATCAACGCCGCTTTATCTTCTTGGCTTATGTTATTTCCGCCACTCTTTTTGCCAACCGGGGAGATAACATTACTTAGACCTGGTTCCGGAATCTTCTGGACTTGAACGAGGTCCAGAACTTGAATTGGGGCAAAGCTGCGTATGCAAATTTCCTCCTCTAGCTTCGTCGCGGTGTCAGACTGACGCTGGATGATGATCCTGTTTACCTCCACGAGTCTCACACTCGTTTTCAGTATGGTCCTTCTTTATGGAAGGTGCTCGAGGTATGTACCCAAGACTCTTCTCTTTGTATTTTTGCTACTCTTTTGCTATTTCTTTGACTTTATATTCATGCAGTCATGGGTATATGAGTATATCCTGTCCTTGGGCATTTGCTCCAAGAGAAATAGGACGGTCCCAGCTGCTGAACGCTGGACCGCTGAGGGTGTTCGAGGGAAGAAATTCCAGCCGGGCAGTCTTGACCGTATCCGCCGCGCGTTGGATGATCTCACCTCGGTATTTCTTTATGCTTGACATCTTTATTTTTACCTCCATTATTGAAATGACTCTCTTTCTTTCACAGGACCAAGTGAACTGGCGCCCATGGGCAGGGTTTGATTTGAGTGGGTTGCCCACACCCTTGCAACAAGTGCAGCACGATACTCGCCTCCGCATCCTGATGGAGAGACCTTCGGGTTTCATATGGTACCTGGGGGAGAGAGCCACGAGGCAGATCTTGGGTGGATATCCTGGTCTCATACCCCAGGATCCTCCAGAGCACATGTTCGAGCCTTGGCGCGTTGCTCCGGACGTCTTGGGAGATTGGTTTCGCGGTCGAGATTTCGACAATTTCATGCATGACGTTCCACAGGAGCATTTTAATGAGGAATTCCAACGCTACTCGAGTTGTTTAGCGCCCCGAGTGGTAGGTATCTCCCACTTTTCCTATGTTGTGCTTTTGACCGATTCCTAACCATAAAGTCTGCAGCTGGGGCCCTATGCTACGACTGCTGAGGTGGAGGCCCAAGCGGCGAGGAGAAAGATCGGCGGTTTCTTGGATGTCGAGACTAGCAGTCAGTGCTCTGCACTCCAAGAGTTTGATCGGAAACTAGTAATCTCTCATTTCTTGTAGCTTCCTTTTATCTCATATGCCATTTATACATGTATAACCTTTGTTCTCATTACCTGTCAACCACGATGGTCTGTCTTCAAGCAAATGACCAAAGAGTGGAGTACCATGTTGAAGCACGTCAACCGGTCATTCACTGGCTCAGGCAGGTATCGCGGGAACACTGCCGGAAGAACTGATATGGAGGCCAACGCGGAGTCTGTTCTTTGGGAACCACCTCGACGTTCTACGGCGGGAGTTCCTCGTATCGAGCCCCCACGTCATTCTTTGGTAGGGGAATATTCTTCCCGGGGCCGATCTCGGGAAGAGGTTGGTGGTTCCTCTCGTCCTCCCCTAGCAGTCGTGCCAGAGGGTCGTGGTAAAGGTATCATGGTTAAGAGTCATCATTCAACTGGGTCACATCGTAGCGGATCTGGTAGCAGAGGTCGTCGCCCTATGGATGAAGACATGGCTCAGATGTCCTTAGAGGAGCATCTTGGCCAAGGGGGGTCACATCACAGCGTTGGGTATGGTGGCGATACCCAGCCTCATTCCTACTGGGTGGAGGATGCTTCAGAGTCGAGTGCTACCAACCGACCTTCTCATTCTCGCCGCACTCTAGCTTCAATGCGTTCTGCTCATCGTGGTCGAGAGATTGTGGCGAGGGACCATGACTCAGGTGCATCCGTAGGGTACCCTGGCGGTCAAGACCTAGCGGATGACGCTACCTCACGTCCTGCACCATACGACGCCTCCTCCTTTGGTTATGGCTCTTACTCAGCTGGATGGCCAGTCCCAGCTCCTGGAATGGGTCCTTCATGGCCTGGGGGTACGCAAGAGTGGTATGCACCTCAACACTCTTGGCTAGGAGGATCTACTTCTTCTGGTTGGCCAGCCCCCGGTTACGGAACTGGTCCTGTATGGCCTACCCCTTCTGTTGAGTGGCGTGTTCCTGACCATTCATGGCTAGCCGGTTCACGGGAGCATTCCATATCATCACCGTTGAGCGTGCATCCTTCAGAAGTTCCCTTGTCTGGGACGCCGCAGACGGTTCCTAGTTCCGACTATTATTCCTGGGACACTTATTTTGGTACAGCTGGTGCCTCTAACACTGGGACTTCTCATGCTGGTACCGACCTGGTTGAGGACAGCGGCGATTTGGGCTCCCTCTGGTGATCAAACCGATGACAAGCAAGACTCTATGCATTTTTTAGACTTTTGTTATGCAAGGCTAATTTGTACTACCTTTTTTTTTATTTTAATGCAAGACTTTTTATGCATTTTATTTCTTGTTTTATATGCAAGACTTGGTGAATGCACAACTTTATTCTATTAATGCATTGAACGACTCTCTACATGACGGAATTAATCCCAACTTAATCCCGCTTCCCCAAAAAGAAAAGAAAATAAAAGAAAACGAGAACCTAAGTGTTAGAGTAAACTCGAGCGAAAAAATTTCAGAACCGAGCATCATTGGGTCAAGATCCAAAACATTAAAATACACAAACGGGCCAATTTGATTCCATGACCCAAATACAATCAGAAGCGGGTGGGCCGAATTACGGAAAGACGGCCCATATCGGCTAAAAGCCCGCGCGGGCTTTCTCCTCAGCAGACCCGGGCCTTGGGCTTGGGCGAGCGGGTGCGTGGACCTGGGCACATCAAAACCCACGCGGGTTTTGATTTATTTATTTATTTTCTTTTTTTTTTTTGCTAGTTGTTGCAAAAGGGCTAAAATCATGGGATATGAAGGGCAACGGCTATGTGATCATTGCTGGTTGTCTTCTCCATTTTTGATCATGCATGAAGGTGTATAAATACCTCATATAATCATCACTCCTCATCATCAATTCAAAGTCCTCATCACATATTCTCTCGAAATTCAAAGAAATCCTCCCTGTTCTCATGGCATTCAAGAAGAAACTTGCAACTTGGATGAGCACTTTATCCAAGGAGGAGAAGAAAGAGTTTGGAAGATACAAACTGACGAGCTTGTTGAGTCTTCGACAAGTGAGAATTAACCACGATTTTCTCCGTGCGGCGGAGACTTTCTGGGATCCGAAGTTACATGTCTTCTGCTCCGCGTGGAAGGAATTGTGTCCACTTCCGGAGGAATGGTCCTCAATCTTAGGGACAAATCACTTTGGTCGCCCGACGTCGCCTCCAACACCAATGGACATCCCTAAGGAATACAAGGAGCTCTTATGTCTTCCGTCTCGGGTCATCGGAAGTGCAATATTCGGCGAAAACGTACACTTCCAAACCATAGTCGAATATTTTCAATCTCCTGATACCTTAGAATATGGCCCCGTGATACGAGTGCGAGCGCTCGTATTATGTCTCCTTGGCGAGTTTTGCTTTTATCACGGCGGCAAAAGAACCGGACCAGCGAATTTAATTCAAATCGTCGATGACATGTCCCGAGGCTACAATCCCGTGCCCCTAATGTTAGTGGAAACCATGATGGGCTTGGATGATCCGAATCCAGAACATGACTTTCGAGGGAGCCCCCTGCTACTTCAGGTATTTTTCCCCTTTCTGCCACTGTCTGACTTTTCTGCCTCTACTGTTTACAAAACCCGTGCGGGTTTTTTGCCCTTTTTTTTTTATAGTTTGGGATGATTGATGTGCAATCTAACCCTGGCTAACTGTTGGACAGATCTGGTTAATGGAGCACTTGGGCCTCATCGAAGAGCCTCAGAATTCATCGGCGTTGGCGAACTATTGTCAGAGAAAGAGAAAGCACCGACCTCTGCTCGGTAAAGGAATGGATTGCTTTCTTAAAGGAGCCTCGGGAGATCCCATGGTGGATCGAATGGTGGTACATTTCTGAATATGTGACCCATGACTTCCGCAATGCTTACGTGTGTCTTGCCGGCTTGACGCACATGACTTTTTATTTTCCGGCGCGAGTGAAGCGTCAAATGGGTCGCAAGCAGGATATTCCCGAGCTGCTGTGTGAAACTCCAGATCAGTTGAAGTTCCGGAGTTCGATGATCGAGTCATGGCTGAAGTATTGGGAAAGAAGACCGACTCTCAAATCTCCGCCAAAGGTACGTGTGTCTCACATTGCCGACGCTGGTTATCATGGATGGTTAATTGCTGCTATTGAATCTCGCCGTGCTGGGGAAGCGAGACGAAGGCAAGCATCCGCGAAGGAAAGGTTGGGTCCTCGTTCATCAGTAAAGGACCGCTTTGGCGCAAGAGACTCAGTGAAGGATAGACTGGGTCCGAGGGTTGAGGCACGAAAATCAGGCAGGCGGGTCTATAAGCCCAAGGACAAAGAGAACGCGATTAACGGATTTAGAGACATGGAGACCGACCATGAGACTACTGGCAAAGTAGAGAAGGTGAAGCAAGATTAGTAGATGGACGGAGTGAAGGAACTGAAACTGCTTTGCCAGAATAGTCTTTTATTTAATTATGCCTTTCGAATTTTCTTATGTTACAATTAATGTACTTGCATTATTAATTAATAAAGAAGAAATACTGTTCACAATTATTGTGTTCTTGCAAACTTTATTTTCCTTAAGCACATGAGCATTTATTAAATATATCCCAAGTGTCTGAAAATTGGTTTTCCAGTTGCTTGGTTATATTAAGCATAGTATCGATTGAGTTGATCCAAATTTGTGGGTTGAATTATATCTTCTCCATCCATGGTAGCAAGCCGAGCTGCTCCTCCCGGCAAGATATCCTTAATCATGTAAGGACCCTTCCAATTAGGTGCAAATTTTCCCCTTGGATCCTGTATAGGTGCCATCATCTCCTTAAGAACCAAATCGCCTACTTGAAGCGAACGACTTTTCACCTTCTTATTAAAAGCTCGAGTGATCCTACTTTGGTATATTTGCACATTACGTAGTGCTCTTAATCGCCTTTCATCCATCAACATCAATTCTTCAAACCTTGCCATAGCCCATTCTGCTTCTGGCAACTGACTTTCGGCCACTGTCCGTAACGAAGGGATCGCTACTTCAATTGGTAAGACTGCTTCCATCCCATATACCAAGGAATATTGTGTTGCCCCCGTAGCAGTTCGTAAAGAGGTTCGGTATCCCCATAGGGCAAATGCTAATTTATCTGGCCAATCCTTGTAAGTGACAACCATCTTCTTGATGATCCCTGACACTGTCTTATAGGCCGCTTCCACAGCTCCATTGGCTTGAGGCCGGTATGGCGAAGACCGGTGATGCTGGATTTTGTAAGTGGCGAGCAAAGTTTCTACTTCCTTCCGAAAATGGCTTCCATTATCACTAATGATCTCATGAGGCACTCCATACCGACATATGATGTTTTGAAGGATGAATTTGGCCACGTGTTTGGATGTGAGCTTGGCAAAAGAGGCTGCCTCTACCCACTTAGTGAAGTAATCGATGGAGACCAATACGTACTCATGTCCTCCTGTTCCGGTTGGGTGTATCTTGCCAATGATGTCAATACCCCACACCGAGAATGGCCACGGAGATGTCAAAGTAGTCAGGTATGATGGGGGTTGATGCTGTAGGTTGGCATATTATTGGCATTTGTGGCACTTTCGAATGAACTCTAAGCAATCTGCCTCCATAGTGGACCAATAGTAACCCGCCCTTTGAATTTTCTTTGCTAACATTCGTCCATTCATAAGGGGACCGCACTCTCCTCCATTAACAGTAGTCATGATCTCCTTGGCGCTCTTAGCATCGATGCACAACAAATTAATACCCGTAGGCGACTTCTTGTAAAGTCGATCTTGGATCAAGCAGTATTGTGCTGCTAAAGACCTGACTGCTCGCTGTCCCCGAGCATCCAACTCAGCTGGATATTCTCCTTTCTGAAGAAAATTGTATATGTCATGGAACCATTCCTCAGTTTCTTCCTCTTGTGCTTCCAGGTGGCAAACATATGCAGGTTCAGACTGTCGCTCCACTACCACTGGTAATTGAAGCGTACCTGATGGTATGGATATCATTGAAGACAACTTGGCTAAGGCATCAGCTAACTCGTTGTGATCCCTTGAGAGGTATTGGAAACTGAGTTGCTCAAATTGGTCAGCAAGTCCCAAAAGCTTCTGTTGATATGCCATGAGACATTCATTCCGGACCTTCCATGTATTTTTAGCCTGATTAATGATGAGGCTATAATCCCCAAAGACTTTCACCTGGCGTATGCCCAAGGCCAAGGCGGCTTGCAAACCTTTAATACATGCTTCGTATTCTGCAGCATTGTTAGTAACATCAAAGTCCAACTTCACTGATACAGGGACATGTGCCCCTTCTGGAGAGATCAATAAAACTCCTACTCCGCAACCCATTTGGTTAGAAGCTCCGTCGAAATACATTTCCCATGTTATTTCATCAGTGAAAAACACATCCTCATCTGGGAATTCCAAGTGAGTGCTCGGAGGTTCCTGTGATGGTGAGGCAGCCAGGAAATCTGAAACAACCTGTCCTTTGATGGATTTCTGAGGCAAGTACAGAAGATTGAACTCTGAAAGCATGACCACCCATCGAGCAATGCGGTTGTTCATGGTAGGCTGCTCCATGATAAACTTGATGGGATTATTCTCAGCTATGACATATACAGTTTGTGAGAGCATGTAATGTCTTAACTTCTTGGTGGCCCATACTAGCGCAAGAGCCATTTTCCCTATGTCTGCATATCGACTTTCGTAGTCCAAGAATTTCTTGCTAAAGTTGTAGATGGCGCTCTCTTGACCTTTAACCTTCTGAGCTAGCATAGCCCCCATTGCAGAGCTAGTCACGGTAAGGTAAAGGAGTAGAGGTATGAGGACTGAAGGATGTTGCAAATATTCCTTGATTTTGTCGAAGGCCGTTTGACATTGATCGTCCCATTCTATTTTACTTCCTTTCTTTAACTTCTTGAACAGAGGTTCACAAGTCATGGTGAGCTTCGAGATGAACCTGCTGATGTATTGGACTCGTCCTAGGAAACCCCTTATCTCCTTTTCTGTCCTAGGTGGCTGCAACTCTTGGATAGCCTTTATCTTTGAAGGGTCAATTTCAATGCCTCGTTGGCTAACCACATAGCCTAGTAGCTCCCAGAGGTGACACCGAAGGTGCACTTTGCTGGGTTAAGCCGCATCTTATATTTGCGAAGTCAGAGGTAAAACTTGCGAAGGTTGGGGATGTGCCCTTCCCTTGTTTTGGACTTTACGATCATGTCGTCCACATAAACCTCTACCTCTATATGCATCATATCATGAATTAAGGTGTTGGCTGTCCGTTGGTATGTTGCCCCAGCATTTTTGAGACCAAAAGGCATAACCACATAACAGTATGTTCCTCATGGTGTAGTGAAAGAGGTTTTCTCCATGTCTTCTTCCGCCATTTTGACTTGGTTATAATCCGCATATCCATCCATAAAGGATAGTAGCTCATTCCCGCAAGTGTTATCCACTAATGCGTCGATGTGAGGTAAAGGGAAACTATCCTTGGGACTAGCTTTGTTAAGGTCTCGAAAATCTACACACATGTGCACTTTCCTATCTTTCTTGGGTACTGGGACAATGTTATCAATCCATTCGGGGTATTGGACTGCTTTGATGAACTTAGCGTTAAGTTGCTTGATCACTTCTTCCTCGATCTTCTTAGCCCATTCAGGCTTGATCCTTCTAGCCTTTTGTCGAACCGGCTTCGCATTAGGAAGCAAAGGTATGGTATGTTCCGCAATTTCCCTGTCAATCCCAGGCATGTCTTCATAGGACTATGCGAATACATCCACAAACTCCTTGAGAAGCTCCGTGAATGCTGCTGTGAGCGAGCTACCTAACTTCAATTCCCGAGGTTGTTCTTCTGTGCCCACATTTATGGTGATGGTGTCTTCTAACACCGCCATTTTATGCTCATGTTCATTAGAAAATTCTTTTAAGGGTTCATTAAATTCCAGATTATTGTTGGCGCAGCAGCTCAGGGAAGAGGGGAAAGAAGAATCAGAGTAAGCAGAAAGGCTCATTGTATTGAATGCAGAAAGGAATACATCGCCAGCAGACTCAAGACCAGACTCACTTGACTCTAAACCATTAAAACCTGACTCTATGTCCTTAGGAACAAACTCTCCTACAGATAAAGAAAAATTATTCTCCTTAGCGTCGACCCACGAGACCGCCTTAACTTCTCCGTCTTCAGCAATCATGAGACTTGGATCAAAGCTTGGGTTGGACAATGCAGCAACAACAACATCAGCTTCAGACTTCTCCGGGACAGCTTCTTGTCCAAACAGCATGCCAAAGATGTTGCTCCCAGCAAGACAAGTCCATTCCAATGGAGGCTGTTTGTCTCGAGCGGGAACAAAGACAGTAGCCATATTAATGGAGCAATCATCGAAGACTTCTAGTCCAGCGACTTGAACTCCTTTGTTCTTCAGATAGAATGGCTCAGGAAACCCATAGTAGGGGAAGTCATCACCTTCCCTAACAAACTGTCCATTCAAGGTGAGTGGATAAGGCTTCTTCTGAATAAGGTAGGAGGCTTGTCAATTCTCTTTTGTTCAACGATAACCATTTTTACGAACCTAGCCTCCTTCTCAGTTGGTTTGTAGCCTAAGCCAAACCTCCCCTTTTGCTTAAAGGTCTTGAATACAGGAGGGATTTTGTTCTTCGGATTCCTTCCTAGCGGCATTCCAGGGAAATATCCTTGTCTCTTGAGCATAACATGTATCTTGGGATTTGAGTAGGGATCGAAGTCAAAAGGTGCTTCATCCTTGCTCATCATTGCCACGAGCTCAAAATTGTGGAGTTCTTCGTCCATTGAGTTGTGCTCCACCTCAAGAGTTGACTGTTTAGGAGTGAAAACAGCTTTAATAGATTTTCCCGAGATGGTGATCACCTAACCTTGAACCAACATTTTCACCTTCTGATGTAGGGTGGATGCTATAGCATTACACTCGTGAAGCCACGACCTCCCTAGTAGAAAATTGAATGAGGCTGGAATGTCCAGTACCACGAACTCCACATTCCGAGTGACGCTACCGGTAGTAATGGGAAATACTATAGATCCGACAGACTTCCGAGGTGAATTGTCATAAGCCCTGAGTTGTACACCGTTTTGAGCCAAGTGTTGTTGTTGTACTCCCAATTTCTGTGCCGTCCTCCAAGGGCACACGTTCACAGCTGAACCGTTGTCAACCAAAACCAGCGGGATAGTTTTGTTAGAACATTGCACTGTGAGGTATAGGGCTTTGTTGTAGGTGATCATCAATCCCAAAGGTAATCATCTCCTGTTAGGTGGTTACATGGGCAACCAAGGATTCAGGAGTCGTTGTAGGTGATACTGTGAGTGCTGTAAGGGCATCCAACATCTTCTGCCTATGAGCATGTGAAGTGCATATGAGTTGCCATATGGTGACCTCAGCCCTAGTCTTTTTGAGTTGAGAAAGAAGAGAGTCTTCAGGAGAGGTATGATTGTCACTACCAGTCGTTGGTGTAGAGTTAGGAAGAGCCACTGGGATGGTGGTATTCCTGTTATTGTTGTGATGGCTAGACCGAGTAAGGAATGCGACGTCATCTGGTTCATCTTTCTCCATCCATTCTGTCTCAGAATGCTCATGCTCATCATCCTCATCGCTGTCCCAAATACCATGGATGAGTAGATCCTCAGGGAACCCAACTATCTCAGGTACAGGTTGCCCTGTTTCTACAATCAAAGCGGAGGGGTCGAAGCTGAAATCCCCACATGAAATAGCATTTGCATGCTCTGGCATAGGATTACTTTGATTGTTTGGTTTCTTGGCAGCTTTTGGCATTGGTAGCGTCCCTGCCCTTATCATATCTTCTATCTTGTTCCTTAAAGTCCAACATTTCTCAGTGTCATGACATCGGCAGCGGTGATAGCGGAAAAATTGGTTGGCATCCCAACTTCTGCCTTTGATTTCTGGTTCTTCCTTTGGTAAGGGCAAAAGCTGGATACCCTTCTTGACCAGACGGTCAAGAGCCTGAGAGTAAGGCACATCCAAGGGCGTATAAGTCTCATACTTCGGTACGTAAGGCCCCTTGCGCTGGATAGAGTTAGTCTCCATAATCTTAGGAGGGTGGCTAGCTGCACTAGTAGCCCTCCTATTGGAGCTGGACCCCTTCCATCCAGGCGAAGTTGTCTTATCATTGTGCATAGCTTCTAATTGGACACAAATGTCCTTCAAGTAATCAAAGCCTTTGACGACATGATACCCCAAGTGCTTGGATAGGCTACCCTTGAGTCCTTGCTTAAAGGTAGATAACTATAGACGGAGAGGAATTGTCTCGTTGATGTGGGACAATTTCGTATGCCACCTCTCAAAGTAATCCATAAAGGACTTATCATCCCGCTGCTTCATGGCGGTTAGATCATCCACTGTAGCTTGTTTCTTCTGGATGCGTGTGTAGTGGTGGATGAAAGCCTTGAACAATTCAGTCCAGTTGGCTTTGATTTGGGGTGACAAAGCGTGATACCATACTTTCGCTTCTCCATCTAGGGTGGATGGGAAGACGGTAGAGTATAGGTCAGCATCAATTCAATTTAAGGGTGCTAGCCTCATGAACTCCTCCACATGATGAATAGGGTTCTCAGAAGGTTTGAACCTAATATTCGGCACTTCAACTTTGTCAGCTATCTTCAAAGTTGGCTGAACAGGTAATGGAACCTCTAGGTACTTGTCAGCAAAAGTCGATACAGAGCTCATTGCCTTGGTGAGGCTCTCTAACTTCTGCTCAAGAGCCTTAACAGCAGGATCCCTTGTAGACTTTGACACTTCAAGCATGTTGACCTTAGCCTTAGATATCCCTGTTCCTCCATAATCTGGGGATATCTTGATGATTTTTGGTTCGGATTCATATCCATGCATTTCTTCGTCATCCTCTTCAGCATTAAACCCTAACTTAGTGTTGATCTTAGTGATGGCTTGCAGCATGCCATCCATCACCTGTTGTTGTTCATTCAGCCTTGTGCTCATCTTCTGCTCTTGCTCTAGGGAATTGGTGAAGACCAGACCCTGCATCTTGGTGGAGAGCTCGTCCAAATGCTTCGTGATGTTAGCTTCGGTGCTTTGGACCAGGATCTCTTGGAATTGCTCTCCAGACATGGTTCTGTCGCTAGTCGCAGATGGGTCGTAATCTTGGTTTGGAATCAAACGAGCAGTTCGCGGATCTCGAATGCGGGCTCGGAGTCGATCACCAATGATGCCTGCATGGAAATTCAAAGTTAGAACACTCGACGACATACTCTGACACATACTACCCGATGCATGCATGCCCTAAAAGACCTATATGATCCTGACTCGACACATATATGCTGATACAAGGGACTCACCCACGTTTTAGGAGTGCATGACCTAACTCTATATGGACCTATGGACAAACATTATAAAGGGCCGCACAAAGCCAAATATAGCGAGCGGGTCATGAATCAATAGGTTCAAATCAATGTTTCTTAATTCGGATGGGCCACAATCACGGCCGACCATTTTAAGGAGAATCCATAACTTGACCCAATAATTCAGACAGCTCAAGTCATAATGACTATTATGCGGACTAGAATAATGTTTCAACAAGACTGACGACCCAACCTTTTTTTTATCTCCTTTTATTGCATTTTTTTTTGTCGAGGAAAATGGACATCATAAAGGATTGAATAAAGTCAATAACAAGCGAGTCATATTTAATTTATGGGCTTAATCAACAAATCTACTATGGTTGGGCCTATCACCGGGCCGACCATAAATGCGGTGGGTTTATCAATTAAATCGACAAATTAATTTCCTCAAGCTTAATGACTATTATACAATCTAAAACGAATTCCATTAACTTTGTCGGACTTTTAGTTAATTCTTGGACCTTTGTTAAGAGAATTTTGTAAAGGGCCATATAATATCATCAAAGGCGAGTCAATTTTTATTTATTAATTAAAATAATCATCCTTCAAGCATAAATGGGCCCTTCCACTTGGGCTAACCATGATGCTTTTTGAGTTAATTACTTTAATTAATAAATAATCATTTTCTCAACCCAATGAATTTTACATGGACTAATACAAAACCTCTAAACTAGAGTCGACTCAAAGGAAAAGAAAGGGAATGGGGTAGCACATAGCACATAGCATACAATATGAGGGGATATGTTCATGGATTTTTCTATGGTTGGATTACATGGCCTACCGCACGCTTTCATCTCCGTACTCCATACCTTTAGGTAAGAAGTGTGAGGTATTTCTCAAAGAACTTCAAGGAAGCTCTTTGAGTGTAACGTGGGGAGAGGAGAGACCAAATGTTTGGCGATGTAGAGTGCATCACACAAGTAGTGGCCTACCCGCTCTCGAGGGAATCACCTAGGTATAACTTAATCGTCGCTTTTGTGCTAACGTGTCAAAAGACGCGATTAGTGGCCCGGTATGCAAAGGATGCCTAAAAAGAATTATAAAATCGCGAAATAAATCAACTTCTCCCTTTTACAATTTCAATTTAATTCGGTTTTTTCAAGTTTTACCCTCTTTTTAAGTTTAAGTCCCCAATGGAGTCGCCAATCTGTAGGACCCCGGGAAAAAGTGAGACCACTTTTCTCCGTGATGCGCTACTTAAACGATCGGGAGCCGACTAAGGTTGCTTAATCCTTAAATAAAGATATTTTTTTCATTTTCGAAATTCATTTTCGAGATGGTGAAATTTTATTTATTTTACAAATCCGTTTTTTATTATTTAAATACTTGAAATTACGCCAAAAATATATTAAATATAACTTAAAATTGGCCCAAACAACAAATTCAGGCCCAAAAGAAAGCAACCGGACCGGCAAGAGGTGTCAAAACCCGCGCGGGTTTTGACAGTCCTTGGGCCGGGCCGTCCGTTTTCCTGGGCCAGAAAAAGTGAGTTGGAAATAGTAAAACTCGTACGGGTTTTACCGCTTCATGATCCACTTTTTCTTGGCTTTAACCTTGAATGTGATGAATGAGAAATGTTAAGTCATTTTTAATTATTTTTAGTGTAAATTCGAATGTTAAATAATTAAACGGATTATAAAAAGAATGAAAGAGTCGCCAGCCGATTTAAGGAAACTGACAAACCGTAAAAATAATAAAAGTGACTCCGGTCTACGAAACCCCATTCTAAGCTCGGGGGTAAGGTTACGAATTCAAGAATTTTAAAAATTCTTGAATTCGCCCGTTAAAAAACGGACTCTACTAAAATCGACATTAAAATGAAATAAAGCGGGGAGAAGTTTAATTAATTTTGCGAGTTTATATTCATCATGCAATGTAAAGAATGAGGTTTTTTTTTTATTTACAAAACATGCACAACTAATAGAAACGAAATATAAATTACATGATTAAAAAGTAAAAACAGGTAAGTGAAAGCAAACCTTTTTGATTTAGGAGCCCGAATGCGTCGATCGAAATCTTGACCTTGACTTCCCTTGTTTTGAAAGATGGTTATGATGGTAAGGTAGTATATGAGTGATTATTTTGGTAGAGTAAGGGAATGGTAATGTGAATATAATAGAGAGGGTTTTGAGAGAGTGTAGGTAGGATTATGATGATAGTAGATTAAGGGTAGAATAATGGTGTGTGTTGGTGAAAATGGGAGTATAATGGTGGTGATTTAAGATAGTTGTTGATATGAGTAGAGTAAGGGTAGAATAATGGTGTAAGTTGGTTGAAATGAATGGAATGGAAGGGGGTATTTATAGGTGGTGAAGGGTAGGTTTAGGAGCGAAAATCAAGGGGACACATCCCCATGATCATGCCATGCAAATCACGTAGTCAAGTCAAGAGGGTCAACCCACATGGTGCTAATATCATGGGATAATGATAAATGATTTTTGGCGCCAGATTATCAAGTATAAAACCCGTGCGGGTTTTAAATCATGTATACTCGAATTGCTGACATCGGCAGGGCAAAACGGCGCGTTTTGGGCACAGATACCCCGCGCGGGTTTTGAACCCTCGGCCGGGGCGCGCCTTGGGCCTGCCTTGGTTCTGGGCCGTTCTCTTCACATAAAACCCGTGCGGGTTTTCTTTCTGGTACTAGGCCGCTTCTCTTATTTTTTTTTGTTGTTTTGCATGCTTTGCTTATCCACTTTGGTATCGGCCCAAAAGTCTTATTGATAAGTCGGGTGCAAATCCCGGTGTCTACAGTTATATGTAAAATGAACATCCATTATCAATTAAATGAGCATCTATTAGAAAGCAAAATGACAAAATTAAATACATCCACATCAAAATGGACATCCATTATCGGTAAAATGAGCATCAAGTTAAATAAAAATGAACATCAAATGAAGGTTAAAAGGAAATCGACATTTTAATAATTATTGCGGAAATATCGAATATAACCAACATCAAAATGGACATCCAATATTAAAAAAATAAAAATCCATTAAAACAGAAAATGGACAATTATTGATAGAAAAATGAACATCCATTAAAAGTATTACAAAAGTATAGGACAATATATTATTTATTTTACACAATTTCGATCCTAAAAAATGCTATACAACTAGGGACAATGAGGGAGATGGCCTAAAATTCTAATCGTTAATGTATGGCGAAACACCATCATCAGAAGGGGGCGAGTGTCCTTGTTCGGTTCTAATGGGTAGCCTTTGAAAATACTATCTCTTCAGTTTATTGTGGGGTAGGAAACGGGGATTTCGCCTCAGCATCCACCTATCTTCCGACTCTGCCTCGTCAACTGGACATCATAAAAAATAAAATGGACATTATGTGTAAATTCAAAATGGACATCAAGTTTAGAATAAATGGACATCATGTTTTCCCCAAATGCACATCAAGTTCAATACGCATTATTAATTTAAAATAGATTTCAATTCTAACATAAAGGAAATCGTGGAAACAATTTGAATATATTCACATAAAAAAGACATCTAACTCAATCATCGTATCATATTTAAGATGAACATTATGTATAAACCAAACAGACATTAAGTATAGCCCAAAAGGACATCACATATAACCCAACGGACATCAAGCTCATACAAGATATGCACCAGTTCCAACAAAATGGACATCAATTTCAAATATAATGAACATTCTTATTTTGCCAAATAGACATTTAAACAACTTGATATTATATGTACATTGTTTTACAAAAATTTGAGAATACATCGTTATGTTCAAACCAACAAGATATCAAACCAAATCATCATGTCATATTCAAGATGAACATATGGGTATGGTGCTCACACAAGATGGACATGATGTATTACCGGATCAACAAAGGTTATTGATTCCAATAATACACGAAACACGTGTAACCAAACAACAAGGAGGGGGTGGTTCACGAGATTAAGGGAGGAAGAAAGGGGTGGTTCTCGTGAATAGGGTTCTTTATGGAGATTATTTTCCGTGAGGGCTTTTGTGGTTTCAAGATTCAAGAAGGGTTGAATCTTGAACGGGAAGATAGAGGGATGATTGATTCTTGGAATTGGAGTTGGGAGGAGGGTGATTAGGAGGGATGGGAGAGAGAGGATGTACGTTGGTTTGATGAGGAGGGAGAGATTGTTGGGTTGTTGGGAGAGAGAGAAGGTTTGTTAGAAGGTTGTTATGGAGAGAGAAAAGAGAAGGGAGGTGGCGTTTGTGATGAAGGGGAAGGGTGACGATTTTGTGGGGGATAAAGGAGGTGGATGAGGCGTTGGGTAGGAGAGATAAGGAGGTAGGGTTGGGTTGTGACTTAACTGTATTGACAGAAAGCTCACAATGTAATTACCTTAACTATATTGATAGAAAGGTAAGAACGGATAGAACTAGGTTTCTAACTTGAATCCACAAGATAGACAACCTAGGGCTAACTTGACCTAGACCGCAACCTAGGGTCAAGCTCTTCCTAACCACTTGGGTGCCAGACCAAGATACAATAGAAGAAGGGGTGAGGTTTATCCAAACACTCGAGGGAAAGCGAAAAGCTTAAGGGGTTTCATATTTCTGAATTGATTGTTTGCCTTTGAGAGGCTACATCCCTATTTATACTAGGAGAGTCCTTAAGGGACTAGGACTCCTCTGCTTGGTGTGCAAGCCATACTAATTAGACTAGGATTCTCCTACTTGGCGTGCAAGCCAAGGAATCCTAACTCTAAATGCCTAATCTATACTACTCTCCCTCGGATTAGGATTCCTTATCCTAAGGGGAGTTTGTTACATCAATCTTATCCTAATAGGTTTAGGCTTTCCTAATCCAAGATGGATTAGTTACAAAATAAGCCAACCTTATCTAGGATAGCTAATCTTGGCGCCAAAAGACTCTTCCACACGCCACACACACACACTCATACCTTCTAGAACATTCTAGAACACCTTAGAACATTCTAGAATAATCTAGACTCCTAATAAAATAAATCGCACCAAAATAATTAAAAACTATAAAAATAAAATTACATCCAATGATCAAATGTTAAATTTCCTTGGACCCTTGATCTTGGACGTGGGCTTTGGACGTGTAGTTGGGCTTCACCTAGGATGTTTGGACATCCTCTTGAAATAAAAAGCACACCATGTGAATGGGCATTTGGACTTCTACTTTATATTTTCCTTCTTTGGCCCACTTGATGTAAATGAACCAAATCTTCCTTATTGGGCCTGTATTGGATGAAGTCCTTTGATGAAGGACCCTATCTGTAGCATGGAGTTTCCATTGGGCCTTCTTGATTGGGCTTTGGGGACTTAGCGTGGGCTGATTTACATCAGGACATTAATTGCACCCAAAAGTATATAACGTTTAACCTAATAGACATGGTGCCCACACAAGATGGAATTCATGTTGTATCAAAATAGACATCACATCTTCACGGAAAGAACATCAAGCCTTCACTAATAGGGCATCCTGCACTACCTAAATGGACATCAAGTCTTTACAAAGGGACCTCGATATGGAAGTAATACAGTACACTCATGTGCGAATCCAACAATAACAAATTCAAATCAAATGACACATGATACTCATCACTAAAAACAACTGCACATAGTGCAAATCAATTAACCCCCTGATTTCTAATAACCGATGTTCAATCAAAATGCTAACCGTCTGTTGAAGGAGATCTGGACTACCTAGAGGGCTCATAACACTCGACTCAAATCCTCCTCCTCCACCTCCTCCTCCTCCTCCTCCTCCTCCTCATCATCATCATCATCATCATCATCATCATCATCAAGTTTCTTACCGATTTTACCTTTATTGGCCGGTTTCTTCTTGCTCTTCTTCTTCTTTTTGGTTTTTGCACTAATCATGAACGCCTTCCCCGTTGAGATTCATGGTCGTCCTCCCCTAAATTGTTCGATGCTCAACCTTCTTCTGATGATTGCTCGATTTTCGGCACAAGGTTCTGCAATCGTCAAACCCTAATCACTCACAAATTGTCTGTGGTAGTGAAGGTATGACGAAGGATATGAAAGTGGAGAATTCCAGGTGAGGGAAGGAATTGAAGTCATTGGAGGAGTATATTTCAAGATTAATCATCCAAATTTTTTGGTTTTTGGGAGCTGCTTCACGCCTCATCTATTCCCAAGGCTAGCATGGTTTTTTCTTTTTCTTTTCCACATAAGGAGTCACGTGAGGGAGAGTCAATTAAAAGAGAAAATGATGTTTTTTTTTTCTGGCCATTAATCTATGATCCAAGGGTTATTAGATATCCTTCTCACATTCTCACCCAAACTCCCTTCTCACCCTATCTAATCCCAATATATATATATATATATATATATATATATATATATATATATATATATATATATTTATATATATATATATATATAGTGAGAAGGGAGTTTTTGTGAGAAGAGAAGAAGGAGCAATCCTATCCATTGGTTCCAAGATCAAGGGTGATGGTAATTAGTTGTTTTACCTTTATTTAAAATATGTGATTCTAATTGTGATTGACTGTTTTTGTTTTTTTTTAAAAAAAACAGGAATGAATCATGTGAGGGGGAAGAAAGAGGGGAAGTTGGGTTGCACGCTAGAGATGGATGGAGTTATTATTTGCAATTTCCCAAAACACACCATCATTATGCAACTATTGAAACCCCAAAAACACGCCATCATCAATGTCTGCCATAGCTGATGATCCAAAACTTGAAGCTTTGAAGTAAACCCTAATCTATTTGTGACGAGTTCCGGTTAATTTTCCGACAATGAAGTGTTGCGGCGATTGATTTTCCTGTCAATTGGCAGAGAAAGGTGATACGAAGGTCGAATTTCCAGTCAATTTCTGGCGGATGAATGTGCGATTTCCGGTGAAGCTTGGTTCATGTGAACCCCAGTTCAGGCGGTTATCAGGTAAGGGAGTTTTTCCAGAATTCTAGGGTTTAGGTTGTTTGTCTCATTTTTTTTTTGTATTCGTTGTTTTTTCCAGCAATCTTGTGAGTTTTTTTTTTTTCCAGAATTTGATGTTTACTGTAACTGTTATGGGTTATTTTTGTCAGTTCAACGATGCAATTGTATAATTGATGATGAAGTCGAAAGGTGTGACTGAACCAGAGGTTGAAGAAACGAAGAAGGAGATGTGAGTCACTGTTTTTATCGCGTTTTGTGGTTCGTATCAGTGTGTGATGTTCATTTTTTGACATTGTTGATGTTCATTGTGGGATGTTTTAGGGGTTAATGTCAGTTTGTGATGTGCACGCTGGTGCTCGTTTGAAAATCATGGGCTTAACAGAACAGTTGATGTTCGTTTCGATACACTTTGATGCTCATTTTCATTTCCTTGATGAGCATCTCGTTGTATGTAGATGTCAATTTTCTCAAGTGGGGTGTGCGTTAGTTCAGTTGAACTTGATGTCCATTTTAGTTTAACTTGATCTTCATTTTGGATACACCCTGATGCTAATTTCAATTTGACTTCATGGTCATTAACAAACTGATGTTCAGTTCAAATCATGGTTGTAATAGAACAGTTGGTGTTCTTTTCAATACACCTTGATGATCATTTTATTGGGTATAGTTGTTCATCATGACAAATTGATGTTCATCATGACGATTTAACTTAATGTTCCATCATGACACAGTTGTTGTTCATTTTATTATAACTAGATGTCAATTCGAGGTATTATCTAGTGACATGTTGTTGTTGGGGCATGTTAATTCGGATGTTCATTTTGATGTCACTTAAAGTTCATTTCATAAACATTAGATGTTTATTTTGATGTTGAGTTACTTAATTCAATTCTCCATACTAAAGTTTATTGAATGTTCATTTTAATGTCACTTAATGTTCATTTCATTAACACTGGATGTTTATTATGATGTTGAGTTACTTAATTCAGTTCTCCATACTGAAAGTTTATCAGATGCTCATTTTGATGTCACTTAATGTTCATTCTGGAATGTCCACTAGTTGGATGATGTTCCATGTCCTTTATGATGTTACATGTCCTTTACGATGTGTTTGATGTCCAATACTAGATATTTATTCCATCTTTTATTGTTTTGTTGGTTATCCATCATTTTGATGAGATGTCGGATATACTAATAGAGGAACGCTGGACAAAGGACCCAACATAGCGATACCGATTCATTGTGGAACATAGCGTCACTGAGGGATGCGACAAGCTAACCAGGAAGAAACGATTGATCAACAAGGCGTGGTAAGTGCATGGACATTGCCGACGGGGAAGAAACGCTTGACCAACAAGGCTTGGAGAGCCTGTGTTTTTTCTATCATATAAACATAGATTTGGTTTCATTTTGGATTGAATTATTTTTGTTAGATTGGGCTGGCGTAGTTTTGATTAACGAACATCTGATGCTGATTTTCATTATATATAGATACTCATCGAGACAATGACTTGATGTTCATTTCATGTTCATGTTAATTTTATGTTGATGTTCATTCAAGTATAACTTGATAATCATTTCATATTGACTTGATGTTCATTTTTATTAACAATACCATTTAGACATCTATTGATCATTTAATACTAATTGATCATTTGACGTTCACTTGATGTTCATTCATCTTCACCTAACTAATCCAAATAGTTCATGTTTATTATGGATGGTTGACTATTGCATTTGATGTATATTTCAGTACAACTTGATGTTCATTTCATTGTCCCTTAATGTGATTTTTTTCAATTTCATTCGATTTTCATTCTAGTATTCCTTGATGTTCATCTAATTTTCACTTGATGATCATTACAAGGTCACCTGATGTTCTTTTTCATTATCTATAGATGTTCATCCAAGTATGACTTGATGTTCAGTTACATGTTCATGATTACAAATTGATGTTTCATCAAGTGAAATGAGATTATCATGTTATAGTCAAATGACGTATATTTTTATTATCCACAAATTTTCAATGCCAATGCTGAGAATTTGTATTTGACAATCACCATGGGGTACATGGGATAAACATCAGCATGTAGTTAAATGAACATCAAGTGTACCTGTAATGAACATCATCATGTATGTAACATGAATATTAATTGACCATCTATACATTTTCCCAATGAGCATTCACATATATTAAAAATCAACTTTACATGTTCATTCATGGAAAATACTTCAGCCGAATCTAACAATAACACATCAACTCAAAACGATAGCAAAGTGCATGTTTTTTTGTTTGATTAAATAAAAAAGGCAGTCTTCAATCATCAACCTAAAAAGCATAGCCAATTGATGTTTGCAAAACTTGAGTAGATCATCCATTCGGTTGGAACCCATGATTCAAATGTCATCCCCGCTTCAATGTCATCAAATGTCATCCCTTCGGTTGGAATCCATGATTCAACAACACAAAACGAAACATATTCGCCTTGCTCGTTCATTTGGTAGCTTAGTGGCACCGGATGGGGCAGCGCTGTCGGCCCTATCCCTACCTGCAATGCATCAGCGGCTGCACTGCACATGCGAACACCATCAATGATCATCAAGCACAATCAACACCAAACTGTCACATTTACAATGAACAACAAACGAAAATGAAATGAACAACAAGTATTATGGGGGATGAACATCAGTGAACAATGGAAAAATAAAAAAAGAACATAAAAATGTGCATGACATGAGCAACATTGTGTACCAAAATGATCCCCAAGTGTTATGCATCCACATACATACACTAGTAATGTAAATGAACAACAAACATTCTTGGATGAACAAAATCTAAATGAACATCAAATGGAAACAATATGAACACAAAGCTTTTCATGGATGCCCATCAATGAACACCAACAGTACTGAACATCAAGTCACACTTACAATGAACAACAATTGGCGATGACATGAACAAGTATTTCTGGAATGAACATCAAAGCATTCTAAGATGAACAACATCAAATAATAGGATAATGCAAAATGAACATCCAAATGGGGGATGACATGAGCAACATAATGTACCAAAACGATCCCCAAGTGTTCCGGTGTGCGCATGCATACAATTGGAAATCATAATGAACAACAAGTGGTCCATGAATGAACCCTAATTCCTGGAAATACTTACAGAAATCTCCATGACTCTTCAACTTGTAATTGGCATGGCTCGTCGCTCTCTACTGTGTTTTCAGAAATCTCCACAAGAAACCCCGACCACAAAACCCTAATTCTTGGAAATACTTACCGGGAAAACGCCGTGCCTCGAGTTCACTTCAAACGAACGCCGTCGGAATTTCGAACTTCGCCGGAATTTCACACACAATGCACTCAAAATTCACACTGAATTTTCTTTCACAACTTCACTAAAGGATTGCTTGCTCCCAGACAGTAATGGCTCCCTTCCTCTCTCTCTTTTGTGTTTTCAAAAGACTCCAGAATGATTACATTTGCTTGGGGAAACTGTCCCTCGGTACTGGCGTGCAAACACATCATACTCCCAGTCAAGCCTCTTCAACTTCTTCACACGTGAGAACATAAAAATAAACATATTAAACAAAATCAACCAATCATATTTTACCATTGTGTATTTAAAATAAAGATTAATCAATTATCTACCCCAACCATAGATCTTTTAATCAAAGTTTGAGATCCCCCCTTCTTACCTTCTCACAAAAGTTCCCTTCTCATTATATATATATATATATATATATATATATATATATATATATATATATATATATATATCTATATATATATATATACATGTATATATATACATGTATATATACATACATATATATATATATATACTTTTTTTTTTTTTGTAAATCTGTGATGTATTATATATAAAAAAAGAGTAAGTGTACAGTTTTACAAATTTAATTACACATCATGTCTATGTAATTCGCAAACTGGGCATTGTTCTTTGTAAGATACATAGTTCTATCCCGAAGATGATGTTTGATAGAATGAGTAGTCTGAGAAGGGTCTCTTCTGACGTTCTTGAAAGAAAGGTTATTCCTAGCCTGCCAGATGTTGTAGATGTAGGAAGCAAGGATTGCAAGAATGATATGCTTTCTTATCTTGTTTTCCTTGAGGTTTAGCAGCTTCCTCCTCCATTGGTCCCAATTTTGTGCATTTGGGAGTTTGATCCACTTAGTCAGATACACTCTGATCTGTTGTGCGTATGAACAATCATAAAGTAAATGATCTATCGTTTCATCCTGATTGTTACACATTAGACAAATAGGATTGATCTCTTGGTTGTGCAGCCTGATTTTGACTTGAAGTCTTTGATGTAGAGCCATCCAAGCACAAAAGGAGTGTCTTGGGGTGTTGTACCTGTTCCACACAATTCTTGCCCAGGGCCACTTGACATTGTCCCCTTCAAGAGCTTTGTAACCCTTTGCAACAGAGTATTGATTTCTGGGGATATTCACCATTTTTATTTGGTCTTTTACATCACATAGCTTCTTGAAATACCAACAAGTGTCCCCCTTTTTTGGTTGATATTCCCACCAGTCTTGACCCTTGATGTATCTTGCGTGGATCCACTTAACCCAAAGGCTTTCTTTAAGCTCAGAAATTCTTACGACCTGCTTGGCAATCAGGGCCTTGTTCCAAAGCTTCAGGTTTTTAATGCCTAGCCCCCCACAAGATTTGTTTTTACAGGCTGTGGTCCAGCTAATAGGGGGTTCTTTGTATAGTATGCATCCGCACTCCAAAATAAATTTCGACAAATCCTTGTGATTTGATCAATGACATACTGTGGAATGACCATTATAGATGCCCAATATGAGAAAGCACCAAGAATGGCTGAATTGATGAGAGTGACTCTACCGGCATAGGAAATATTAGCAGTTTTCCAAGAGCTGATCCTCGCAGTGATTTTGTCGACGAGGATTTGACAATTTAGCTTGCTTAGCCGACCATCTATAATGGGTATCCCCAGGTAGTAAAAAGGCAAGTCCCCCTCTTCAAAACTAGTAATTTGCAAAATATGGTTTCTTGTGTTTTTGTGTGGCGCCACAAATGATGACCTTTGACTTGTTTGCATTTGAACTGAGACCAGAAACTTGGTTGAAATGATTTAGAGTGTTCATGATCTGTTGAACACTGTAGGGATCTGCAGCAGAGAAAATCAT
The DNA here is from genome assembly GCA_029582165.1 of Portulaca oleracea. Taxonomy (NCBI): domain Eukaryota; kingdom Viridiplantae; phylum Streptophyta; class Magnoliopsida; order Caryophyllales; family Portulacaceae; genus Portulaca; species Portulaca oleracea. The sequence continues at coordinate 1,709,421 of CM055885.1, read as the reverse complement.
CAAATCATCTGCAAAAATAAGATGTGTAACATTTAAGCTCTTACAGCGGGGGAAGTGTTTGAAATTTCTCTCCTTTGCAGTTTCAGTTAGGCCCCTTGAAAGATATTCCATAGAGAGAACAAACAGGAGTGGTGAGATAGGATCTCCTTGCCGTAGCCCTCTTGTTCCCTTGAAGTAGCCGTGATTGCTGCCATTGATCCGTACTGTATAGGAGGGGGTAGTAATGCAACTCATGATCCATTCAACAAATTGAGGAGGAAATTTGTACCCTTGTAGAATCTCCTTGATAAAGTCCCATTTCACATTGTCGAAAGCCGTTCTTAAGTCAATTTTGAAAATACATCGTGATTGAGAGGCTTTCCTGCGAAATACCATGGGATAATTCATGGCACATGAGGACATTATGAAGAAGCTCTCGTCCAGGAATGAAAGTCGTTTGACTTTCATTGTCAAATGTGGCATGACAGCTTTTAGACGTCAAGCAATGAGCTTGGAAGCTATCTTGTAGAAAGTGTTACAGCAGGAGATGGGTCTGAAATCTATAGCTGAGTCTGGATTTTCAATTTTGGGGATGAGGGCAAGGATCGTGGAGTTCAGAGCAGGGAGCATCCGGCTTGTCTTAAAAAATTCGTTTATAGCTACACAGAAAATATCTTCCAAGTGAGACCAAGCAGATTTGTAAAAACCACTTGAAAATCCATCTGGTCCAGGGGATTTTGTGTTCGGGATTCAGAAAAGTGCGTCTCGAATGTCCTTCTTACTGAATGTTGAGCACAACTGCAGTTGCTGATGATAGTTTAAAGTAGGCCCATGTTGGATAATTGACTGATTGATTTGCTGTATGCGATCAGAGTCCGAACCTAGGAGATGTTTGAAGAAAGTTGCTAGGTGACTGCCCACTTGTTTGAAACCAGTAATATTTTGTCCATTGTAATCAATAAGAGAATGGACGGTTGAGCTAAGTTTCCTCTTCTTCATTTTACTAAAGAAAAAAGAAGAGCAGGTATCTCCATGTGCATTAACATCTAACTTGCTTGGTTGCGAGATGAGTTGATGTGCAGAGGTTAGAATAGCTTTGTAGTGGTTTTTCACCTCTCTTTCCTCCATTATAAGTCTCTCATCATTAGGGTCTGCCATAAGGGAGTTTTGAATGGCCATCAATTTTCCTTTGGCCTTTTCACATTGGGTATGAATGTCAGCAAACTTGCTTCTATTAAGTTCTTTGAGAGCAGGCTTGAGATCCTTCTGTAAATGGTAAATTGCATGCATAGGGGATCCGACTCTGATATTATCCATGGCCCTTTCAATAATGTTGTTGAAACTAGGATCTGTGACCCACATGTCACAAAAACGGAAGTAGGGTTGGGTCTGAGGGCCTTCCAAAATCTCAAGTATGATGGGCTTATGATCAGAAAGACTTTGTGGCATGTAATAACCCTTCATATAATCATTTGCGAGTAACCAATCTTGATTATAGAAGATTCGATCAGTTTTTGTTTGAACATGGCCATTTGACCAAGTGTGAGTTGCTCCATGGCAAATCAGCTCAGTGAGTTGGCAGTGCTCAATACAGTTTTGGAAATCCTGGGTTTCAAAATTGTGGGCTGGTGTCCCATTCAGCCTGTCTCTTTCATGTAGAATAGAGTTAAAATCACCCATCACACACCAAGCTCCTGCTACATTGTTCGAAAGAACCATCAAACTTTCCAACAGACTTACACGCTCCTCCATTCGGTTGAAACCATACAGAAAGGTGTAAGTGGTTTTTGTGTCTCTACTGTAGTCAAGAATTTGGCAATGTATAAACTGTGCATCAACATGAATCACTTGAACATCCACCTTATTTGAGCGCCAGGCTATATAAATTCTACCACCTTCATTAGTATTGAAATTATTGCAAGTAGACCAAGACTTGAACATACCTTTAGTGAGGATGAATTCTTTTTCAGGTTTCACCTTGGTTTCGATCAGACAAATCACAGAAGCCTTTGTGCTACGCAAGAAGATCTTGATATATTCTTGTTTCATGGGGTCATTGTGACCCCTAACATTCCATGTAATGATCTTCATTGGGGGTTCGAGTTAGAGCCAGAGGAGTTACTCCTCTCCTCTTTTTCCTTCCCTATCGTATTTGCATTCTCTTGTGTATTTTCTGCAGTATGGTCTGCTATGCTGTCTAAAATCTGAAACTTATTTGCTGTGGTTGTAGCAGGAGTGTTTGATTTCAAGGTTGGGCGTGGGCTTCTAGCTCTTGGAGATGGGATCTGAATGAATCCATCCTCATCCACTGCCCTTTCTTGCACCTTAATCCTCCATTCCGTCTTTGTGTTGCTTGGCTTGCTTTTATTTGCAATGAGTTTGTTGTTCTCTGCTTTGGCCTTCTTCCTGCATTCATTTTCAGCGTGACCCAGCATCTGGCAATAATCACATCTTGTTGGTTTCCAGTCATATTCCACCGGTTGTGTTACTAAAACATCATGTTCATTGACATATTTGATCTGGTTTGGAAATTTGCTATCCAGTTTAACCTCCACCAACACACGAGCATAAGTGAGGTTTGTTCGTTCCTTTGTGGCTTTATCTGTCTTAATTGGTATACCAATTAGACTAGCTAGCCTGCTAAGATTTTGCGTGCTCCAGTACTGGATATCTAGGTGCTGGAATTGAATCCAGATTGGCAGTGAACGAATTTCATCCAGGCTTATTGTTTGTGATGGGTTCCAAGGCCTTACTAGAAATGGCTTATTGTCGAAAAAATAGATGCCCTTTTGGAGTACCTCTTCTTTCTCTGAATCGTTGTTGAATCTCACCAAAACACCCCTTTTCTCACAGCTGCAATGTTGCTCAGATCATATTTGGACCATATTCTCTTGATGAAACCTTCAATTACAGGAAATGGAGGATTTGCCCCTATTACTCGACATAGAATTGAGGATTTCCAGTAATCGATTTCTTCTTGAACAGTTTCTTTTTCAATCTTTGCAATTGGGGTACCTTCGATGACAGTAGCTTCAATATATTCAAGGATATTACCTTCGTCTGGATCAAATAGGGAGGCATAAGTTGTAGATCTTTTGCGTGGATGTGGATCGGCCATTGTTGTCTGCTTCCCTAGTGCTTGATCTGATTTTTGACTAACCAAATCTTCAGTAGTTGTCACTTTGATGGCGGAAGCCCCTGTGAGTGGTTGTCGGTGTTCTTCATTGTGTTTGCTCTCCCCAGATTCGGATCCAAAAACACCCTTTTCTCACAGCTGCAATGTTGCTCAGATCATATTTGGACCATATTCTCTTGATGAAACCTTCAATTACAGGAAAGGGAGGATTTCCCCCCTATTACTCGACATAGAATTGAGGATTTCCAGTAATCGATTTCTTCTTGAACAGTTTCTTTTTCAATCTTTGCAATTGGGGTACCTTCGATGACAGTAGCTTCAATATATTCAAGGATATTACCTTCGTCTGGATCAAATAGGGAGGCATAAGTTGTAGATCTTTTGCTTGGATGTGGATCGGCCATTGTTTTCTGCTTCCCTAGTGCTTGATCTGATTTTTGACTAACCAAATCTTCAGTAGTTGTCACTTTGATGGCGGAAGCCCCTGTGAGTGGTTGTCGGTGTTCTTCATTGTGTTTGCTCTCCCCAGATTCGGATGTCGCCGGAGTACAGCTCGTAGAGGCTTTAGCAGGCGTCTTGGCTTTCACCTGGTTGCTAGCCTTCCTGGTCTTCGCCATGGCTAGGGCCGAAGCCCTGGACTTAGGGAGACTGAACTTGTCGAAAATCGCCTGCCGGAAATCGCTAAGAACGAGAGAGAGAGCTGTTTTTCATTATATATACATACATACATACATACATACATATACATATATATATATATATATATATATATATATATATATATATATATAGTAAGTCGGGCCACGCACTAGGCCCCCTATCTCAGGGAAAGCCCAATGAGTCCACCAACCCGTGGGAAACCAGCATACACGCTGTTCTTTGCTCCCAAATCGAGCACTGAATCTGTGGGATACCACAAATACTGTACCACTTGAGCTAGAGCTCATTGGTGTATATATATATATATATATATATATATATATATATATATATATATATATATATATATATAGGGATATTGGATTCTAATAATCCCTACTATCACAAATTGTATGGCAATAATCCCTACTATCATTTTGGATTCTGGTGGTCCAAAAAAAAAAAAATTGTATTGTAGTGGAACAAAATCGAGTGTATACGCTAAATATCATAGATTTTGTGTTGCATTTGATTCAAAACTTTCTGTAACACTTTACCACGATTTTTAATGAATTTACAGCATTTCTCCCATTTTTTCAATTTTTTATGATTTTTTCAATTTTATTCCTTTTAAAAAATCATAATAATTGCTCGGAATCTCAAAAAA